>CM032165.1:11728970-12382972 GCA_018901935.1 Pugionium cornutum | reverse complement strand
ATGCATCATTCACCATCTGAACAGTACCTCCGTTTATATCAACTTCTGATGCCGGTTCCTATACCCTAACATTAGTATTATCTATCCTTTTTGAAGTACTACCATAATATTGCATCGTTGCATCAGTTTCTCCATGTGAATACCAAATTTTGTAACCCGGCATAAATCCATTCCTATACAAATGATTACGTACTTCTCTAACAGAGATTAATCTATGATTTCGACATTTAATACACGGACAATACATTTTACCATATTCCGATGTCATGCTATTCTTTGATGCAAATGTCATGAACTCTTCAACACCTTGCGCAAATTCATCAGTCAATTCCCCCGTGGTTGAATCATATCGAGGTTTATCCATCCACGATCGAAAATACTCAAAGGAACCCGAAGAACACATATTTTTAAAAAATTTTGGTTCTGTTAAAATTTTGAAAGATCATAGCTTATTTATAGTGAAAATTAGATATTATCACGAATTTTTAACAGATTATTAAGAATTTTTAACAGATTATTAAGAATTTTTAACAGATAATTACGAACTTTAAAAAGATTATTCTTCAGAATATTCTCTATTTTCGATGGAATTCCGACGGTTAGCGACCACAACCGGATATTCATGTATTTTGAATATATTTTATCTTTATAAACCGATGGATTTCCGATGGTTTCCGACCATCGACGGATAAACACAAAATTTTAACAAGGTACGTATATTTCCGACGGATTTCCGATTGTATCCGACAATGGTCGGATAGTTCCGATGGTTTTCCGACGAGAGCTGCCGACGTATTCCTGACAGGCTCTAAAACACAGAATCTATCGAGAAATCGTCGGAATATTACCGATGGCTTCAGATACGTCAGTAACTTTCCGATGGTTTCAAGAGGATATCCCGACGATTAGGATTTCATCAGAAATGCAACGGTTTACCGTCAGTTTTCACCATCGATTTACCGACGATCTTTCCGGCGTCAGAAATTACCGACGGATCTCCGACGGTTTTAGTACCCTTGGCTATCCGTCGCGTATCCGTCGTAAATTTGTCAGAAAAGTCCGATGGTTTTTTGTCCATCGGAAATGCCGTCGGAAATGTTAATGTTTTCTTGTAGTGGTACGCAGAAACTAGTCTATAACTTATGATTTAGAACTCAGAATGACACAAATCCAATCCCCAAATTAAGCTAGCTCAATTTTCTATATTTTGACAAAATTTGATACAGAAATAGATATGAAAAAACGTCCAAGTAATCAAATCTATCTCTAACTTCGTGATGTCATGCATTATGCTTCATTGGTAAGCCTTTTGTTCAATGAGCACCAATGATCAATTTAGAATCATCATTTTAACTGGCCAATAAACTTGACATGTGCGCACTAAATCGTCTATAACTTTTGATTTACGGCTCTGAATGACACGAATCCAATGCCCACGTTAAGCTAGCTCAATTTTCTATACTGTGACAAAATTTGAGACAAAAATAGATACGACAAAGCGTCCAAATAATCCAATCTATCCCAAACTACGTGATATCATGAATTATGCTTCAATTATAAGCTTTTACTCAATGAGCTCCAATGATCAGTTTAGAATGATCACTTTAACTAGGTGATCAATTGGATGTCTACACTAACTTGACCATAAATTTTGATTTAGAGCTCGGAATAACATGAATCCAATGCCCACGTTAAGCTAACGCAATTTTCTATATTGTGACAAAATTTTAGACAAAAATAGATACAAAAAGCGTTCGAGAACTCCAATCTTGCCAAAAGTTCATGATGCCATGCATGATTTATAAGAATGAACATTTAACTATCCGATCACCTTGACAAGTCTGCACTAACTCATCTGTAACTTTTGATTTAGAGCTTAGAATGACACGAATCCAATGCCCATATTAAGCTTGCTCAATTTTCTATATTGTGACAAAATTTAAGATAGAAATAGATACGACAAAGGATCTAAATAATCCAATCTATCCTGACTACGTGATGTCATGCAGTATGCTTCATTTATAACCCTTTACTCAATAAGCACCAATAATCAGTTTAGAAAGATCACTTTAACTGACCGATCAAATTGACATGTCCGCACTAAATCGTCCGTACCTTTTGATTTAGAGCTCAGAATGACACGAATCCAATGCCCACGTTAACTTAGCTTAATTTTCTATATTGTGACAAAATTTGAGACAGAAATAGATACGACAAAGCGTCCAAGTAATCCAATCTATCCCTAACTGCGTGATGTCATGCACTATGCTTCATTTGTAAGTTTTTTATTCAACGAGCACCAATGATCAGTTTAGAATGAATACTTTAACTGGCCGATCAACTTGAAATGTACGCACTTAATTGTCCCTAACTTTTGATTTACGGTTCAGAATGACAAGAATTCAAGGCCCAAGTCAAGCTAGCTCAATTCTCTATGTTGTAACAAAATTTTAGACAAAAATAGATACAAAAAGCATTCAAGTAATCCAATCTATCCCTAACTGCGTGATGTCATGCACTATGCTTCATTTGTATGTTTTTTATTCAACGAGCACCAATGATCAGTTTAGAATGAACACTTTAACTGGCTGATCAACTTGACATGTACACACTAAATCGTACGTCATTTTTGATTTACGGCTCAGATTGACACAAATCCAACGCCCACGTCAAGCTAGCTCAATTCTCTATGTTGTACCAAAATTTTAGACAGAAATAGATACAAAAAAGCGTTCAAGTAATCCAATATAGCCAAAACTGCATGATCCCATGCATTATGCTTCGTTTATAAGCGTTTATTCAATGAGCACAAATAATCAGTTTTGAATGATCAATTTAACTAGCCGATCAACTTGACATGTCCGCACTAAATCGTCCCTAACTTTTGATTTAGAGCTCAAAATGAGAAAAGTCCAATGCACACGTTAAGTTAGCTCAATTTTCTATATCGTGACAAAATTAGAGGCAGAAAAAGATATAAAAAGTGTCCAAGTGATCCAATCTATCCCTAACTGTGTGATGTCATGTATTATGCTTCACTTATAAGCTTTTACTCAATAAGCACCAATGATCAGTTTAGAAAGATCACTTTAACTGGCCGATCAAATTGACATGTCAGCACTAAAACGTCTGTATCTTTTGATTTAGAGCTCAGAATGACACGAATCCAATGCCCACGTTAACATAGCTTAATTTTCTATATTGTGAAAAACTTGGAGACAGAAATAGATACGACAAAGCGTCCAAGTAATCCAATCTATCCCTAACTGCGTGATGTCATGCACTATGCTTCATTTGTAAGTTTTTTATTCAACGAGCACCTATGATCAGTTTAGAATGAACACTTTAGCTGGCCGATCAACTTGGCATGTACGCACTAAATCGTCCGTAACTTTTGATTTACGGCTCATAATGACACGTATCTAATGCCCACGTCAATCTAGCTCAATTCTCTATTTTGTAACAAACTTTTAGACCAAAATAGATACAGAAAACCGTTCAAGTAATCCAATATAGCTAAAACTGCATTATGCTTCGTTTATAAGCCTTTATTCAATGAGCACAAATGATCAGTTTAGAATGATCAATTTAACTAGCTGATCAACTTGACATGTCCGCACTAAATTGTCCCTAACTTGTGATTTAGAGCTCATAATGAGACAAGTCCAATGCCCACGTTAATCTAGCTCAATTTTCTATATTGCGACAAAATTTGAGGCAGAAGAAGATATAAAAAAGTGTCCAAGTAATCCAATCTATCCCGAACTGTGTGATGTCATGCATTATGCGTCATTTATAAGCCTTTACTCAATGATCACCAATGATCAGTTTATAAAGATCACTTTAACTTGCCAATACACTTGACATGTCCGCACTAAATCGTCCCTAGCATTTGATTTAGAGCTCAGAATGACACGAATCCAATGCCCATGTTAAGCTAGCTCAATTTTCTATATTGTGACAAAATTTGAGTCATAAATAGATATAAAAAAGCGTTCAAGTAATCCAATCTAGCCAATACTCCGTGATAACATGCATAATGCTCCATTTATAAGCTTTCACTCAATGAGCACCAACGATCAATTAAAATGATCACTTTTACTTGACATGTCAGCCCAAAATCTTCCGTGTCTTATGATTTATAGCTCAAACTGAAACGAATCCAATGTCCACGTTAAGCAAGCTTAATTTTTTATATTTTGACAAAATTTGAGGTAGAAATTAATACGTCAAAGTATCCAAGTAATCCAATTATCTCGAGCTGTGTGATGTCATGCATTATTCATCATTTATACCCTGTACTCAATAAGCACCAATGATTAGTTTAGAAAGATCACTTTAACTGGCCGATCAAATTGACATGTGCGCACTAAATCGTCCGTATCTTTTTATTTAGAGCTCAAAATGACACGAATCCAATGCCCACGTTAAGCTAGCTGAATTTTTTATAATGGGACAAAATTTGAGAGAGAAATAGATATGACAAAGCGTCCAAGTAATCCAACCTATCCCGAACTGTTTAATGTCATGCATTATACTTCATTTGTAAGCCTTTTACTCATTGAGCACTAATGATCAGTTTAGAATGATCACTTTAACTGGCCGACCAACTTGACATGTCCGCACTAAATCATCAGTAAGTTTTAATTTACAGCTCGGAATGACACAAATCCAATGCCCACATTAAACTAGCTCAAATTTTTATATTATAACAAAATTTGAGACTGAAATAGATACGACAAAGCGTCTATGTAATCCAATCTATCCCGAACGCTGTGATGCCATGCATTATACTTCATTTATAAGCCTTTACTCAATGAGCACCAATGATCAGTTAAGAATGATCACTTTAATTGGCTGATCCGCATTAAATCATCTGAACTTTTGATTTAGGTATCAGACTGGCACGAATCCAATGGCCACGTTAAACTATATCAATTTTCAATATTGTGAAAAAAATTTGAGACAAAAACAGATACGATAACGCGTCCAAGTAATCCAATCTATCCTGAACTGCGTGATGTCATGCATTATGCATCATTTATAAGCCTTTACTCAATGAGCACCAATGATCAGCTTAGAATGATCACTTTAACTAGCCAATCAAGTTGACATTTCCGCACTGAATTGTCCGTAACTTTTGATTTAGAGCTCAGAATGACACGAATCCAATGACCACGTTAAGCTAGCTCAATTTTCTATATTGTGACAAAATTTCAAAAAGAAATAGATAGAACAAAGCGTCCATGTAAACAAATCTGTCCCAAACTTCGTGATGCCATGCATTATGCTTTATTTATAAGCCTTTTGCTCATTGAGCACAAATGATCAGTTGAGAATGATCACTTTCACTGCCCGATCAACTTGACATGTCCCCACTAAATTTTCTGAACTTTTGATTTAGAGGTTAGACTGGCACGAATCCAATGCCCACGTTAAACTAGCTCAATTTTCTATATTGCGACAAAATTTGAGATATAAATAGATACGATAAAGCGTCCATGTAATTCAATCTATCCAAAACTGCATGATGCCATGCATTACACTTCATTTATAAGCCTTTACTCTATGAGCACCAATGATCAGTTAAGAATGATCTCTTTAACTTCCTGATCAACTTGACATGTCTGCACTAAATCGTCCTTATCTTTTTATTTAGAGCTAAGAATGACACAAATCCAATGGCTACGTTAAGCTACCTCAGTTTTCTATATTGTGACAAAATTTGAGACAGAAATAGATACGACAAAGCGTTCAAGTAATCCAATCTATCTCAAACTACGTGATGTCATCCATTATGCTTCATTTATAAACCTTTACTCAATGAGCACCAATGATCACTTTAACTGGCCAATCAACTAGACATGTCCGCTGTAATTCCTCCGTAACTTTTGATTTATAGCTTAGAATGACACGAATCAATGCCCACGTTAAGCTAGCTCAATTTTCTATATTGTTACAAAATTTGAGACAAAAACAAATATGACAAAGTGTCCAGAAAATCCAATCCAACCCGAACTACTTGATGCCATGCATTATGCTTCATTTATAAGCCTTTACTCAATGACCACAAATGATCAGTTTAGAATGATAACTTATTTTAGCCGATTAACTTGACCTGTCCACACTAAATCGTCCGTAACTTTTGATTTAGAGCTGAGAATAATACGAATCCAATGCCCACGTTAAGCTACCTCAATTTTCTATATTGTGACAAAATTTGACACAAAAATATATACGAAAAAGCGTCCAAGAAATCCAATCTAGCCATAACTACATGATGCCATGCATTATGCTTCATTTATAAGCCTTTACTCAATGAGCACCAATGATCATTTTAGAATGATCACTTTAACTTGCCAATCAACTTGACATGTCCGCACTAAATCGTCCCTAACTTTTGAGATAGAGCTCCGAATGACACGAATCCAATGCCCACGTTAAGCTAGCTAACTTTTCTATATTGGGACAAAATTTGGGGTAGAAATAGATATAAAAAAGCGTTCAAGTAATCCAATCTAGCCTATACTCCGTGATGCCATGCATTATGCTTCATTATAAGCCTTTACAAAATGAGCAGAAACGATCACTTAAGAATGATCACTTTAACTGGCCGATCAACTTGACATGTCCGCACAAAATCGCCTGTAACTTATGATTTATATCTCAAAATGACACGTATCCAATGCCCATGTTAAGCTAGCTCAAGTTTCTAAATGGTGACAAAATTTGAGGCAGAAATAGTAAGACAAAGCATCCAAGTAATCCAATCAATCCCGAACTGTGTGATGTCATGCATTATGCATCATTTATAAGTCTTTACTCAATGAGGACCAACGATCAATTTAGAAAAATCACTTTAACTGGCCGACCAACTTGACATGTCCGCACAAAATCGTCAATAAATTTTGATTTAGAGCTTTGAATGACACGAATCCAATGCCCACATTAACATAGCTCAATTTTCTATATTGTGACAAAATTTGAGGCTGAAATTGATATAAAAATGCGTACATGTAATCCAATCTATACCAAACTGCGTGATGCCATGCATTATGCCTCATTTATAAGCCTTTAGTCAATGAGCACCAATGATCAGTTAAGAATGATCACTTTAACTGGCCGATCAACCTGACATATACGCACTAAATCATCAGTAACTTACGATTTATTGCTCAGAATGATATGAATCCAATGCCCACGTTAAGCTAGCTAAATTTTCTATATTATGACAAAATTTGATGGAGAACTAGATACGACAAATCATAAAAGTAATTCAATGTATCCCGAACTGCGCGATGTCATGCATTATGCATCATTTATAAGCCTTTACTCATTGAGCACCAATGATCAGTTTAGAATGATCACTTTAACTGGGCGATCAAATTGACATGATCGCACGAACTTGTCCGTAACTTTTGATTTAGAGCTCCAAAGGACACGAATCCAATGCCCACATTAAGCTAGCTCAATTTTCTATATTGTGACAAATTTTCTAACAGAAATAGATCGACAAAGTGTCCAAGTAATCAAATCTATCCTGAAGTACGTGATGTCATGCATTATGCTTGATTTATAAGCCTTTACTCAATGAGCACCAATGATCAGTAAAGAATGATCACTTTAAATGGCCGATCAACTTGACATGTCCGCACTAAATTGTGGGTAACTTATGATTTAGAGCTCGGAAGGACACAAATCCAATGCCAACGTTAAGCTACCTCAATTTTCTATATTCTGACAAAATTTCAGACAGAAATAGATACGACAAAGCGTCCAAGTAATCCAATCTATCCCGAACTGCGTGATGTCATGCATTATGCTTCATTTATAAGCCTTTACTCAATGAGCACCAGTGATCAGTTAAGAATGATCACTTTAACTGGCCGATCAACTTGACATGTACGCACTAAACAATCCGTAACTTATTATTTATAGCTCAGAATGACACGAATCCAATGCCCACATTAAGCTAGCTCAATTTTCTATATTTTGACAAAACTTGTGGTAGAAATAGATACGACAAAGCGTCCAACAAATCCAATCTATCCCGAACAGCATGATGTCAAGCATTATGCATCATTTATAAGACTTTACTTAATAACCACCAATGATTAGCTTAGAATGATCACTTTAACTACCCGATTAACTTGACATGATCGCACTAAATCGTCCGTACCATTTAATTGAGACCTCAGAATGACACGAATCCAATGCCCACGTGTAGCTAGCTCAATTTTCTATATTGTGACAAAATTTGAGGCAGGAATAGATATGAAAAAGCGTCCAAGTAATCCAATCTATCCCTAACTGTGTGATCTCCTGCATTATGATTCCTTTGTAAGCCTTTACTCAATTAGCACCAATGATCAGTTTAGAATGATCACTTTAACAGGCCGATCAGCTTGAAATGTCCACACTAAATCGTCCATAACTTTTTATTTAAAGATCAGAATGACATGAATCCAATGCCCACGCTAAGCTAGCTCAATTTTCTATATTGTGACAAAATTTGAGACAGAAATAGATTCAAAAAAGCATTCCGGTAATCCACTCTAGCAAAAACTGCATGAGCCCATGCATTATTCTTGATTCATAAGCCTTTACTCAATGTCCACAATTGAACAATTTAAAATGATCATTTTAACTGGCCGATCAACTTGACATGTATGCACTAAATCATCCCTAACTTTTGATTTAGAGCTTAGAATGACACGAATCCAATTCCCATGTTAAACTAGCTCAATTCTCTATATTGTAACAAATTGAGACAGAAATAGATACAAAAAGCATTCAAGTAATCCAATCTAGCCAAAACTGCATGATCTCATGCATTATGCTTCATTTATAAGCCTTTACGCAATTAGCACAAATGATCAGTTTAGAAGGGGTTTCGGCCAATTCATACATGAACTTTGACCCGTGGTTACGATTCGATAACAAACTTTGTTGCTGTGCAGTTTTATACATGAACTTAGTGTTTTATCCCGTAACATGCATTGACTTGACGGTGTTAGTCAAACCGTTAAAAATTTGCTTAGTCAGATAATGGGGTTTAAATAAATTTAATTAATTATTTAACTATTAACCTAAACGACGTCGTGCCCTAACAACTCCCTCCACCTACTCAAACACCGTGGCGCCTTGGGAGAAAACAAACAATTATCGGCGCCTGAGATCTCCATTTCCACTTCCATCCTCCTGCATTTCCCTTCGATCTCCACCGTGTGTTCCTTCGTCACGAGTTTCCCCTCGGAGAAAAGCTCATCTGCGGGGAGAATCCCAACCGGATCCTCAAGCCTAAACTCGAAATCACCAACGCCAACAGGTTGTTCAGCCGCGACATTGGGCATCTCCGTTGCGGCGGATCCAGAACTCCGACCGTCTTCACAGCTGAAAGAAGCTCGAGGATTGAAACAACCATAAGTAGGAAATTCCTTTGAAACACCAACATTGTTGACGCAAGCCGAAGCCATAAACTATCGCCGTCGCCGGAGAATCAACCATATGTCCATTTCAAGATAGACTCTAGACTAAATAAAGGGTTTGATCATTTCAGGATAGACTCTAAACCAGAGGTGATTCTCTTCAATAGTTGCAGAATTTTTCCTCTCTGTTCTATATAAGAGAAACATTGTAAAAGGCTTGAATCGGAAAGTGGGTTGTTTTAAATACCTCGTCTCTCCAATGCGAAAGTGAAGCCCTAAGCCTTTCGGTAAAAACCTCAGCATTCATTGGTTCCTCCATGGTTACCGTAACGCCATTGTAATTGTCAGTCTCTCCTTTAAGCAATAGGATCTCCTCAGCTCTAGTATCCATCATAATCACTCTCTTGGGTTACACCGAATATGCTCAAAGTATATATATATGCCTACGATCTTCTCATCAAAATCCGAATTGAATTGTTTCTGGAGAAGGGACGACCTGAGAAGACTCACTTTATACAGGAAGGGTGAAGAGTAGACTTTGCTTTGATTCGGCATTTTCCTATAAAATTTCTTCGCTCTTTAATGGGTTTAATAATCATATTAAAATACAAAGGAACGAAGAATGATATTGATTTCTTATTTGGGTGCTGATATCTCCCCTGCCTCGTCGAACCATCAAAGACGTTTCCAACAAGAAAACGACAACATTTTAAATTGTAAAGAATGACTGTTGCTGATGAAAAGAAAATTTCCTGAAATTTATAATTTCTTTTTATTTTATATGTTTTCGTTTACAATAAATTCAAAAGGAAAACAGATTTGTGGGGTAGAATTTCAGTGGACATTAACGGATTAAACCAGAAATAATAGAATTTCAGTGGACATTAACGGATTAAACCGGAATTAGCCGAAAGAAAATTAGCGCTATGAGTTGGCTCACACTCTGCTCTGAAAAGTCTTCTCACCTTGAACCATGGCTTTTTCCTCTCTGTTAAAGGACTCTGTTTCTCTTCCGCAGCGGCTTGGTGTAGAACTCTCCATTTCTCCTCCCAATAACTTTGTGGTGCAATTATCAATGGAGATTTAGGAGAGGTAGATCCCGAAGGAAAGCTATTAGTTCTCGCCGGCAACGCAGGACTGCTACTCAGATCAAAAACATCATTTATCGATAGAGCTGATGATCGTACAGCATTAGACAAAGCCAAAGCTTTTAAAGACTTAGCTTTCTCTATTATCTTCCTCACATCAATCTTCTCTGAGAAATTTAATAATCTCTGGAGACAAGAAGCTGCGTTTTCAGTAGCAATTTAATAATGTTGTCGTGGCTGACGTGTCATCCTAGTCAGCTAGGATTAACGGTGAATTAAACGTCGTTTATCGCTAATGTATGTTTAATACTAATTAATCCAGTCAATGCATGTTATGGAGTCAAACACTAAGTTAATGTATGAAAGTGCACAGCAACAAAGTTCGTTATCGAATCGTAACCACGGGTCGAAGTTCATGTATGAATTGGCCGAAACCCCCAGTTTAGAATGATCACTTTAACTGGCCGATCAACTTGACATTTCCGCACTAAACCATCCTTAACTTTTGATTTATAGCTCAGAATGACACGAATCCAATGCCCATGTTAAGTTAGCTAAATTTTCTATATTATGACAAATTTTGATGTAGAACTAGATACGACAAAGCATCAGAATAATTCAATGTATCCCCAACTGTGGGATTTCATGCATTATGCATCATTTATAAGCCCTTACTCAATGAGCACCAATGATCAGTTTAGAATGATCAG
Organism: Pugionium cornutum; assembly: GCA_018901935.1. NCBI lineage: Eukaryota > Viridiplantae > Streptophyta > Magnoliopsida > Brassicales > Brassicaceae > Pugionium > Pugionium cornutum. The sequence continues at coordinate 12,371,746 of CM032165.1, read as the reverse complement.
TTTAACTGGCCGATCAACTTTACATGATCGCACTAAATCGTCTGTAACTTTTGATTTAGAGCTCCGAATGACACGAATCCAATGCCCACGTTAGGCTAGCTCAATTTTTTATATTGTGACAAAATTTTAGACTGAAGTAGATACGACAAATCGTTCAAGTAATACAACCTATCCCAAACTCCGTGACGTCATGCATTATTCATCATTTATAAGCCTTTACTCAATGAGCACCAATGATCAGTTTAGAATGATCACTTTAACTGGCCGATCAACATGACATGTCCGAACGAAATCGTTCGTAACTTTTGATTTAGAGCTCAAAATAACAAGAATCAAATGCTCATGTTAAGCTAGCTCAATTTTCTATATTGTTACAAAATTTGAGATAGAAATACATACGAAAAAGTGTCCATGTAATCCAATCTATCCCGAACTACGTGATGCCTTGCATTATGCTTCATTTATAACCCTTTACTCAATGAGCACAAATGTTCAGTTTGGAATGACTTTAACTAGGCGATCAGCTTCACATGTCCGCATTGAATCGTCCGTAACTTTCAATTTAGAGCTCAGAATAACACGAATCCAATGCCCACATTAGGATAGCTCAATTTTCTATATTGTGACCAAATTTGACACAACATAGATATGAAAAAAGCGTTCAAGTAATCCAATCTAGCCAAAACTACGTCATGCCATGCATTATGCTTTATTTATAAGCCTTTACTCAATGAGCACCAATGATCAGTTAAGAATGATCACTTTAACTGGCCGATCAACTTGACATGTCCATACTAAATCATCCGTAAGTTATGATTTATAGCTTAGAATGACACGAATCCAATGGCCACGTTAAGCTAGCTCAATTTTCTATATTGTGACAAAATTTGAGACAGAAATAGATTCAAAAAAGCGTTCATGTAATCCAATATATGCAAAACTGCATGATGCCATGCATTATGCTTCATTTATAAGCCTTTACTCAATGAGCCCAAATGATCAGTTTAGAATGATCATTTTAACTGGCCGATCAACTTGACATGTCCACACTAAATCATCCGTAACTTTTGATTTAGAGCTCTGAATGACACGAATCCAATGCCCACGATAAGCTAGCTGAATTTTTTGTATTGTGACAAAATTTGAGGCAGAAATAGATGCAACAAAATGTTCAAGTAATCCAATCTAGCCAAAACTCCGTGATGTCAGACACTACAAGAAAACTGCCAAAATGCCACTGCATTTTGCGACCACATACGTAGTCGCAAAGTAGTGGCTAAGTAGTGGCAAAGTAGTAGCAAACTAGTGGCAAAATGTTGTATATATATGCTCCATCCCATTCTTTCATTTGTAGAATCGAAGGAAAAAAATCTTAAAACATGTGGGCAAATTATAATAATTCGAGAGATTGGATGTACAAAAGGATTGATCATGAAACAAGAAATAAATCCGTGGAATTTGCACAAGCCATGGAGCAGTTCATGAATTTTGCAAATTATTATATTTGGTATAAACATGTAGAAGAGCTGAATGTTCAGTTAGGGACGAGTACTAGTCGGGGTGATGTCCAAAGAAATCAGGGAGGTACGCGTGGTAGTACTAGTAATGAAACAGTTGGTACATCCAGTAATAGATATGTTGAAATGGTGACGGATGCATTTCGCGAGACAACGACTGATGATCATCAGTACTATAATCAGAACGAAGAAGAATATAATAATGAAGAAGAACGGCGTAATGAAAAAACATAAAAATTTTACAACATGTTAGAAGCTGCGAAAAATCCGTTGTATGATGGTTGTCATGAAGGGCACTCACAGTTATCTTTAGCTGCTTGGTTCATGAACATCAAGTCTGATTTTAATTTACCAGAAAAATGTATGGATTCTTGGGCGGAGCTGTTTACAGAATATTTGCCTGAGGAGAATCAGACAACGGGTTCATATTATGAAACCAAAAAATTGATGCAAAATTTAGGCCTCCCAGTTTATACAATTGACGTGTGTGTTTACAATTGTATGATCTTGTGGAAAGAAAATGAGAAATGGGAAAAATGCAAATTTTGCGATTCCCCCCGGTATAAGCCAAACGAGGGCATGATGAGAATACCTTTCAGTCGTTTGTGGTATTTACCTATAGGTGATAAACTTAAAAGAATGTATCAAAGCGAGAAAACCGTAGAGGCAATGAGGTGGCACGCCGTGCATGAAGCAGAAGACGGAGAAATGAGTAATCCATCTGATGCTGCAGAGTGGAAAAATTTTCAATATCAACATCCTAGATTTGCTGCTGAATCTCGAAACGTTTATCTTGGCTTATGTATTGATGGGTTCAATCCATTTGGGATGTCTCGTAATCATTCATTATGGCCGGTGATTATCACTCCATAGAACTTGCCATCGGACATGTGTATGAAGAAAGAGTATTTGTTTATAAAAATTCTGAATTCGTTGCCAAATCATTCGCGTGCTAGTCTGGATATATTCTTCCGACCTTTGATTGATGAGTTGAAAGAATTATGGTCTACGGGAGTTGATGCATACGATGTATCATTGAATCAAAATTTCAATCTAAAAGCCGTGTTACTATGGACGATAAGCGATTTTCCCGCTTATGGAATGTTGTCAGGATGGAAAACGCATGGAAGACTGGCTTTTCCAATTTGTATGGGTGATACGAAGGCATTTCAATTACCAAATGCGAGAAATACGGCTGCTGGCATAATTGGCACAAAGAAAGCATATTTTTGGAGTTGCCATACTGGACGGATTTTAACCTTCGACATAATCTTGATGTGATGTAATAGAGAAGAATTTTTCGATAACATCATTAATACTGTTATGAATGTGAAAAAGAAATCAAAATATACAGTTAAGTCGAGGTTGAATATTGCGAGGTTTTGCTCTCGAAAAGAGTTGCACGTGGATGGTCGGGGTAATGCTCCATTCCCTATATTTCGATTGACACAAAAAGCAAAAGAATGGTTATTGGAATGTATCAAAAATGATGTCAAATTTTTGGACGGCTATGCGACAGATTTAGCAAATTGTGTGGATATGGATGGACTGAAGTTCTCGGGCATGAAAAGCCATGATTGCCATGTTTATATGGAAAGGCTTCTCCCTTTTATATTTGTAGAACTTTTACCATGGAACGTTCATCTAGCATTATCTGGTATATATATTAATAAATATATTTTATATTTGAAGTACGTAAATTAATAATAATTGCATGAAGTAATTAATTATCGAAAGTAATATATATAGGGATTAGAGGATTTTTCCGTGATTTATTCTCCAGCTCATTACACCAAAACCGTGTCCGAATTCTGATGAAAAACATAGTCATAATTTTGTGCAATTTGGAAAAGAACTTTCCGCCTTCATTTTTCGACGTCATTGAGCATCTTCATGTACATCTACCATACGAAACTGAACTGGGTGGACCTGTGCAATATAGGTGGATGTATCCATTTGAAAGGTTTTCTAAAAAACTGAAAAGCAAGGCGAAGAACAAACGATATGCTACGGGGTCGATTGTTGAATCATATGTGAATGATGAGATATCTTACTTCTCGGAATATTACTTTGCTGCCCACATACGCACGAAAAGCAGGTACCATAAATTAGTTCTTATGTGTATTAATTAATTATTTTATTATGAATGGAAAATTTTCGTGCTGATATATCGTGTAATATAATATATATACACAGGTCTACAAGATTCGATGAAGGTGACATTTCTGTATATCCGGATCCCGGAGTACCAGATATATTTACACACATGGGTCGTCCAAGTGGTAAATGTAAAGAAATATGGCTCTCCAAAAAAGAATATAATATGCACATGCATATGTTTTACGGAATTGTGAATATTTTCGGCCACTAGAGAGGTATATGAAAACAATTAATTGCATTTACTATATTTCAGTTCATTGTATCAAGCAATAAATATTAATTTTTCATATTTACTTTTGTAGCATGTTTGAAGATCACATTCGATGTACGTATCCATATCTTTCAGAAGATGACATTTCATCGAAAAGAGAGGAAGAGTTCGACATATGGGTTAGAGATTATGTATGTTTAATTACTTGACATGTATATTATATTAAATTTATTAATTTTGAAATACTAACTTTAATTTTATATATATGTGATCATAGGTCAATTCATGCATTTCCACAAATTCACGCGTCTTTCCTATATGGGCTCAAGAATTAGTTCAATGGCCGATGAATAAAGCGTCAACTTGGCCGATCTATTTTACAAGAGGTTATATGTTCCACACGAAGAGACATGGACATAGGAGAAAGACATGTCACTACGGTATTTGTGTGAAGGGAGATAATTAATCAGATGCATTTGATGAAGCTGATTTCAACGGGATTTTAAAAGATATCATTCAACTTGAGTGTGTTGGGCTCCTAAATTTGAAGATCACACTTTTTAAATGTGAATGGTACGATCCTATGCTTTCGAAAGGTACTCGGAAGTCAGAAAATGATGTCATTGATGTCTTATCATCGAGGAAATACTACAAATACGAACCATTTATTCTGATGGAAAACATAGTCATAATTTTGTGCAATTTGGAAAAGAACTTTCCGCCTTCATTTTTCAACGTCATTGAGCATCTTCCTGTACATCTACCATACGAAACTGAACTGGGTGGACCTGTGCAATATAGGTGGATGTATCCATTTGAAAGGTTTTTTAAAAAAACTGAAAAGCAAGGCGAAGAACAAACGATATGCTACAGGGTCGATTGTTGAATGATATGTGAATGATGAGATATCTTACTTCTCGGAATATTACTTTGCTACCCACATATGCACGAAAAGCAGGTACCATAAATTAGTTCTTATGTGTATTAATTAATTATTTTATTATGAATGGAAAATTTTCGTGCTGATATATCGTGTAATATAATATATATACACAGGTTTACAAGATTCGATGAAGGTGACATTTCTGTATATCCGGATCCCGGAGTACCAGATATATTTATGCACATGGGTCGTCTAAGTGGTAAATATAAAGAAATATGGCTCTCCAAAAAAGAATATAATATGCACATGCATATGTTTTACGGAATTGTGAATATTTTCGGCCACTAGAGAGGTATATGAAAACAATTAATTGCATTTACTATATTTCTGTTCATTGTATCAAGCAATAAATATTAATTTTTCATATTTACTTTTGTAGCATGTTTGAAGATCACATTCGATGTACGTATCCACATCTTTCAGAAGATGACATTTCATCGAAAAGAGAGGAAGAGTTCGACATATGGGTTAGAGATTATGTATGTTTAATTATTTGACATTTATATTATATTAAATTTATTAATTTTGAAATACTAACTTTAATTTTATATATATGTGATCATAGGTCAATTCATGCATTTCCACAAATTCACGCGTCTTTCCTATATGGGCTCAAGAATTAGTTCAATGGCCGATGAATAAAGTGTCAACTTGGCCGATCTATTTTACAAGAGGTTATATGTTCCACACGAAGAGACATGGACATAGGAGAAAGACATGTCACTACGGTATTTGTGTGAAGGGAGACAATTAATCAGATGCATTTGATGAAGCGGATTTCAACGGGATTTTAAAAGATATCATTCAACTTGAGTGTGTTGGGCTCCTAAATTTGAAGATCACACTTTTTAAATGTGAATGGTACGATCCTATGCTTTCGAAAGGTACTCGGAAGTCAGAAAATGATGTCATTGATGTCTTATCATCGGGGAAATACTACAAATACGAACCATTTATTCTCGGTACGTATACGTAAATAATTAACTATATAATTAATTTTGTTAAAAATATATAACTAATTTATATTTCATTACTTATGATGTATCAGCTTCTCAAGCAGATCAAGTTTGTTATATTCCCTAACCGCACACTAAATCATCATCAAAACAAACATGGCTCAGTGTTTTGAAAGTTAATCCTAGATCTAAAATTTTGGGGAAATACAAAAAGAAAGATGAGATTGGCCTGTTGCAACAAGAAAATGATGAAGAGGTAATGGTTGTTCAAGAGATAAAAGTAGATCGGTTGTCGATAGAGTTAATCAAACGGAAGAAATTGATTTCAATGTCGGAGATGCGAAACTAGAAGATGAATTTCAATATAATATTTCATCTTCAGATGATGACGAGTACAAAGAAATGTAATAAATATTGTTATCGTTTTATGTATTTTTGACATTTGATTCTTATATATTTCAATTTATTCCCAAAAACCATATAATTAAGGTTTTATGACACAAATTGTGACTGATTTGCCACCACTTTGCCACTTCCTTCAGAATGTGATGATAATTCAGTCCCAATTATTACTAGTGGTCGCAAAATAGCGAATGATTTGCGACCACATATGGTAAATTCACATTTTCCCTAAGTATTTTCCACATTTACAACTTGTATTTTCATTTTTATGTAACTACTATCCATTATAAGTGGCCACATATATTGAAAACCATATTTGTATTCATTTAAATTTTAGAGAACATTTGAAATGTATATAAGAGTTATAAGATTAAGTAAATTTGTTAAGTGTTTTAGGTAAATGAATTGAAAATTTGGTAAATGTTCTTGTTTTCTTAGTAATTGAAAATTTGGTAAATGTTCTTGTTTTCTTAGTAATTGAAATTTGTACAACTTATAATCAAGTAATCAATATTATATAATTGAATTTATTCACCAAAATCAAAAAATTTAGGGTTTACGATACTATTTGTGACTGATTTGCCACCACTTTGACACTACATTGACAATGTGGTGGCAATTCAGTTATAATTATTACTAGTGGTCGCAAATCAGTCGCAAATTTGCCACCGATTTGTGACCACAAACTCAAAATTTGATATGCAGTCACAAATGAGTCACAAAATAGCGACTCATTTGCGACCACATATGGTAAATTCACATTTTCCCTAAATATTTTCCACATTTACAACTTGTATTTGCATTTTTATTTAACTACTAACCATTATAAGTAAACACATATATTGAAAACCATATTTGTATTCATTTATATTTTAGAGAACATTTGAAATGTATGTAAGAGTTATAAGGTTAAGTAAATTTGTTAAGTGTTTTAGGTAAATGATTTGAAAATTTGGTAAATGTTATTGTTTTCTTAGTAATTGAAATTTGTATAACTTATAATCAAGTTATTCAATTTATTCACCAAAATCAAAAAATTTAGGGTTTAAGGTATTATTTGTGACTTATTTGCCACCACTTTGCCACTGCATTGACAATGTGGTGGCAATTCAGTCACAATTATTTGCGACTGATTTGCGATCACCATTAAATTCTTCGAATAAATTAACCTATGTTCGCAAATCAGTTGCAAATTAACTATTAATGGTTTTCCCTCATTTTTCACACTTCAAACATAACCTCACTTTCCTATAACCTCTCTAAACATTCCAAACCCTCTCATAATCAAAAAAATCCAATCAAACAAATGACAAGTAGCGGTAGGTTGATGAGAGGTCGTGGAAGACGATCTATCCCATCGTCTTCCACCCGTGGTACCTCTTCAGCCTTCTCGAACCCCTCACCCTCCGCAAATAGAGCGGCATCCCGCCTCCCTCCCAATATACGTTTACCCCTCATTTCATTTCTAAAACCCAAACTCCTCCACGGTTTAAGGAATCAGAAAAACATGAGGTGGAAGATATTCCCGAGTGCGAAACGGGAATGGAGGAACAAACTATCACTCTTGATATTTGACAGTGATGTCTCCACTACCTGCCCCAAATTCGACGTTATAGCATATTTTTTCTTTTTTATTTTTATTTATAAATAATTATTAAAAATTTATTAATATATTAATATGATATTTAAATTTTTGTGTATAGTAAAAATATTAGGCTTGACCGCGATAAAAGGGCTATTACCCGTCAAATTTCAAAAATTTTGAAAACATAAATTTGATGGCCCCTACTACATTTGGACGGTCGTACCTGCTGAGAGGTAGGAAAAATATTTTATGGAGTTTGCGGTAAGTTATTTTTTAAAAATTTTATTTATTTTATAATATTTAAATAATATATATTAATATTTTATAAATTTAATTTCAAGCAATCGTACACCTGGGATCCTGTGATCACCTTGGTGGTACGAAAAGAGTTCGAAACCATCTGCGTAAGACGGATGAAAGGGATGGTGAGCACAGTTCATACAACCGGCAAACGTCCCCGATGGATTTTCCCAAGTCTGCTCAAAATTATGACAGACTATTGGGGAACAGAAACGTCTAACAAGAGGAGTAGCAAATGCTCTAATAACCGCAACTCCACTCGGGATAGTCTTGGCCCGTACAAGCATTTGTCGGGCCAAAAATCTTACATTCAGATCCAACAGGAAATGGTAAGTAGTTTCAATTATTTAAATTTAATTAAAAATTTTATTATTATTTAAATAAACTTTATTTCAATTTATGTGTAGAAAAATAATTTGGAACGACCTGTCTCAATAGATGAGGTCTTTATAAAGACTCACAGTAGAACAGATGGTTCGTATGTAGATTTGAAAGTAAAACAACTCTGTGAAGCATGCGAACGTAACATCCAAGAGAAGATGGCAAACGTGGAAGTCGATCAAACAAAAACGTCTGACAATACTTCCAGTCCAATTGAGCTAACTCCAGAAGAGAAGAATGAGATCTTCATTCAGGTTATATTAAATTATTTTATTTATTTAATTTAATATTTTATTTTTATTTTCATTATTTTGTAATCTTCTGTTACGAATGACCGAGGCCGTCTTTACGGACTCGGTAGCCTGAACCGCGTCCACGTGTTGGGTAGGCGTAGTGGGTTGCAATCCACTACCGCCGACTACATAATGCTTCATGAACAAAACGCGCTTATTGTACAACAAAACGCGCATATTTTGGAAGCAAATGAGAAGATGCAATAACAACATAAAGAAAACCAATAGAAGAACTTCTACTTGGAGATACTCCTCAGGTATTTTCAACGGACGGATCCTGCATTTGTCTCCAATATGCGAGATAACGATTTCCCAGGGGAACCGTCGACGGCTCCAACCCCATTCTCGCATTCAGATTTTCAATTTCCGCCGCCGGAGAATTAGTTGTATTTTGTTTTTGTAAATTGAATTTCAATTAATAAATATTAGATTTTTAATTTTTAATTTCTTTGTATTTAATACAATAATTACTTAATAATTTATTTATAATTTAAATTATATTATACATTATAAAATAATTAATTTCAACAATATAATTTATATTTAATATTATAATATTTATTATTAATTACTAAATAATATTATTAATAATTAATGGTTTCAAAAAATTATAATTTATTAAACTATTCAGAAATTAAAATTAAAAATTAATATTTTTTTGTTTTAATTTAGAAATATTAAAATTATTTCAAAATATTTTTTAATTAATTATTATTTTTTTTAAATTTAATTCCGTTGTAGTCTCAAATCAGTCTCAATTTTTTGGGACCGATTTGCGACTACAAAATTTTTTTCAAATATTTTGTAATCAGTTGCAAATCAGTCGCAATTATTTGTCACTGATTTGCGACTGCGTGTAAACTGTAGTCGCAAATCAGTTACAAAATTTTGTGACTGATTTGCGACCACATGGCTCGGAAGTCGCAAATCAGTCCCAAAATTTTGTGACAGATTTGCGACTACAATGGTTCTTGTAGTCGCAAATCAGTCACAAAATTTTGTGACTGCTTTGTGACTACGGGTTTTGCAACCACATAAGTAGTCGCAAAATATTGACAAAATTTGTAACGAAAATTCAGTCGCAAAGTAGTCGCAAATGTAGTCACCAACGATTGGTCGCAAATGTAGTCACCAACGATTGGTCGCAAATCAGTCGCAAATTGAACCATTATTACCGTGGTCGCAAATCAATCGCAAAATTGCGACTGATTTGCGACTACTTATTTTTGCGACTACTTTGAGTGGTCGCAATGTAGTCGCAAATTCCTGTTTTTGCGACCACTTTGAGACCACTTTCGGGGTCGCAAATTCGATGTTTTTTTGTGGTGATGCATTATGCCTCATTTATGAGCTTTACTCTATGAGCACAAATGATCAGTTAAGAATGATCACTTAAACTTCCCGATCAACTTGACATTTCCGCAATAAATAGTCCGTAACTTATGATTTATAGCTCATAATGACATGAATCCAATTCCCACGTTAAGCTAGTTCAATTATCTATATTTTGACAAAAATTGAATCCAAAATATATACGACAAAGTGTCCAAATAATCCAATCTATCTCGAACTGTGCGATGTCATACATTATGCATCATTTATAAGCCTTTACTCAATAAGCACCAATGATAAGTTTAGAATGATCACTTTAACTGGCTGATCAACTTGACATGATCACACTAAATTGTTTGTAACTTTTGATTGAGACCTCAGAATGACACGAATCCAATGCCCACGTTATACTAGCTCAATTTTCAATATTGTGACAAAAGTTGATACCGGAATAGATATGACAAAGCGTCCAAGTAATCAAATCTATTCCTAACTGCGTGATGTCATGCATTATGCTTCATTTGTAAGCTTTTACTCAATGAGCACCAATGATCAGTTTATAATAATCACTTTAACTAGCCGATCAACTTGACATGTCCGCACTAAATCATCGATAACTTTTTATTTAGTGATCAGAATGACGTGAATCCAATGCCCACGATAAGCTAGCTCAATTTTTTATATTGTAACAAAATTTGGATAGAAATAGATTCAAAAAAGCGTTCAAGTAATCCAATTTAGCCAAAACTACATGAGCCCCTGCATTATTCTTCATTTATAAGCCTTTACGCAATGAGCACAAATGATCCGTTTAGAATGATCACTTTAACTGGCCAATCAACTTGACATGTCCGCCCTAAACCGTCCTTAACTTTTGATTTATAGTGCAGAATGACGCGAATCCAATGCCCATGTTAAGCTAGCTAAATATTCTATATTATGACAAAATTTGATGCAGAACTTGATACGACAAAGCATCAAAGTAATTCAATGTATCCCGAACTGCTGGATGTCATGCATTATGCATCATTTATAAGCCCTTACTCAATGAGCACCAAAGATCAGTTTAGAATGATCACTTTAACTGGGCAATCAACTTCACATGATTGCACTAAATCGTCCGTAACTCTTGATTTAGAGCTCCGACTGACATGAATCCAATGCCCACATTAAGCTAGCTCAATTTTCTATATTGTGACAAAATTTGAGATAGAAATAGATACAATAAAGCATCCAAGTAATCCAATCTATCCCTAACTGCGTGATGTCATGCATTATGCTTCATTTGTAAGCCTGTACTCAATGAGCACCAATGATCTCTTTAGAATGATCTCTTTAACTAAGCGATCAACTTGACATGTCCGCACTAAATCGTCTATACCTTTTCATTTATAGCTCATAATGACACGAATCCAATGGCCACATTAAACTAGCTCACTTTTCTATATTTTGACAAACTTTCAGATAGAAATAGAATCAAAAAGCTTTCAAGTAATCCAATCTAGACAAAAATGCATGATGCCATGCATTATGCTTCATTTATAAGCCTTTACTAAATGCGCACCAATGATCTGTTTAAAATGATCAATTTAACTGGCCTATCAACTTAACATGTCCGCAAGAAATCGTCCCTAACTTTTGATTTAGAGCTTAGAATGATACGAAATCAATGCCTACGTTAATCTAGCTAAATTCTCTATGTTGTAACAAAAATTGACACAGAAATAGATACAAAAAGCGTTCAATTAAACCAATCTAGCTAAAATTGCATGATCCCATGCACTATGATTCATTTATAAGCCTTTACTCAATAAGCACAAATGATCAGTTTAGATCACTTTAACTGACCGATTAACTTGACATGTCCACAATAAATCGTCCATGACTTATGATTTATAGCTCCGAATGACACGAATTCAATGGCTACGTTAAGCTAGCTCAATTTTCTATAATTTGACAAAACTTGAGGCAAAAATAGATACGACAAAGGGTCCAAGTAATCTAATCTATCCCGTACTGTGAGTTGTCATGCATTATGCATCATTTATAAGCCTTTACTCAATGAGCACCATTGATCAGTTTAGAATGATCACTTTAACGGGCCGATCAACTTGACATGACCGCAATAAATCTTCCGTAACTTTTGATTTAGACCTCAAAATGACACGAATCAAATGCCCACGTTAAGCTAGCTCAATTTTCTATATTGTGCCAAAATTTGAGATAGGAATAGATATGACAAAGCGTTCAAGTAATCCAATCTATCCCTAACTGTGTTATGTCATGCATTATGCTTCATTTGTATGCCTTTACCCAATGAGCACCAATGATCAGTTTAGAATGATCACTTTAACTGGCCGATCAACTTGACATGTGCGCACTAAATCGTCCAAAACTTTTGATTTAGAGATTAGAATGACATGAATGCAATGCCCACGACAAGCTAGATCAATTTTCTATATTGTGGCAAAATTTAAGACAAAATTAGATTCAAAAAAGCGTTCAAGTAATCCAATATAGCCAAAACTGCATAAGCCCATGCATTATTCTTCATTTATAAGCCTATACTCATTGAGCACAAATGATAAGTTTAAAATGATCACTTTAACTAGCCGATCAACTTGGCATGTCCGCACTAAATCGTCCCTCGCTTTTCATTTAGAGCTTAGAAGGACATGAATCCAGTGCCCACATAAAGCTAGCTCAAATTTCTATGTTGTAACAAATTTGAGACAGAAATAGATACAAAAAGCAATCAAGTAATCCAATCTAGCCAAAACTGCATGGTGCCATGCATTATGATTCATTTATAAGCCTTTACTCAATGAGCACAAATGATCAGTTTAACTGGCAGATCAACTTGACTGTCCGCACTAAATCGTCCCTAACATTTGATTTAGAGCTCAGAATGACACAAATCTAGTCCCACGTTAAGCTAGCTCAATTTTCTATATTGTCAAAAAATTTGAGGCAGAAATAGATACAAAAAAGTGTTCAAGTAATCCAATCTAACCAAAACTCCTTGATTCCATGCAATATGCTTCATTTATAAGCTTTACTCAATAAGCACCAATTATCAGTTAAGAATGATCACTTTAACTTGCCGATCAACTTGATATTTCTGCACTAAATCGTCCGTAACTTATGTTTTGTACCTCAGAATGAAACGAATCCAATGCCCACGTTAAGGCAGCTCAATTCTCTATAATTTGATCTAACTTGAGGCAGAAATAGATACTACAAATTATCCAAGTAATCCAATCTATCCCGAACTGCGTGATGTCATTCATTATGCATCATTTATAAGCCTTTACTCAATGAACACCAATGATCAGTTTAGAATGATCACTTTAACTAGCGGATCAACTTGACATGATCGCACTAACTTGTCCGTAACTTTTGATTTAAACCTTTGAATGACACGAATCCAATGCCCACATTAAGCTAGCTCAATATTCTATACTGTGACAAAGTTTGAGACACGATAGATACGACAAAGCGTCCAAGTAATCCAATCTATCCCTAACTTCGTGATGTCATGCATTATGCTTCAATTGTAAGCCTTTACTCAATGAGCACCAATTATCAGTTTAGAATGATCACTTTAACTGGCCGATCAACTTGACATGTACGCACTAAATCGTCCATAACTTTTGATTTAGAGATCAGAATGACATGAATCCAGTGCCCACACTAAGCTAGCTCAATTGTGACAAAATTTGAGACACAAATAGATTAAAAAAGCGTTCAAGTAATCCAATCTAGCCAAAAGTGCATGAACCCATGTATTATTCTTCATTTATAAGCATTTACTCAATGAACACAAATGATTAGTTTAAAATGATCACTTTAACTGGCCGATCAACTTGACATATCCGCACTAAATTGTCCCTAACTGTTCATTTAGAGCTTAGAATGACATTAATCCAACGCCCACGTAAAGCTAGCTCAATTTTATATGTTGTTACAAATTTGAGACATAGATAGATGCAAAAAGCATTCAAGTAATGCAATCTAGCCATACTGCGTGATGCCATGCAATGTGCTTCATTTGTAAGCCTTTACTCAATGAGCACCAATGATCAGTTTAGAATGATCACTCTAACTTGCCGATCAACTTGACATGACCACACTAAATCGTCCCTAAATTTTGATTTAGAGCTCCGAATGACACGAATCCAATGCCAAGGTTAATCTTGCTCAATTTTCTATATTGTGACAAAATTTGAGACAGATATAGATACAAAAAAGCATTTAAGTAATCCAATCTAGCCAAAACTGCATGATGCCATGCATTATGCTTCATTTATAAGCCTTTATTCAATGAGAACCAATGATAAGTTTAGAATGATCACTCTGACTTGCCGATAACCTTGACATGTCCGCAATAAATTGTCCGTAACTTTTGATTTAGAGCTCAGAAGGAAACGAATCCAATGGCGACGTTAAGCTAGCTCAATTTCTATATTTTGACAAGATTTGAGGCAAAAATAGATACGAAAAAGCATTCAAGTAATCCAATCTAGCAAAAACTCCGGGATGCGATGCATTATGCTTCATTTATAACCATTTACTCAATGAGCACCACTGATCAGTTAAGAATGCTCACTTTAACTGGCCGATCAACTTGACATGTCCGCACTAAATTGTCCATAACTTATGATTTGTAGCTCCAAATGACATGAATCCAATGCCCACGTTATGCTAGCTCAATTTTCTATATTGAGACAAAACTTGAGGTAGAAATAGATATCACAAAGCGTTCAAGTAATCCAATCTGGCCAAAACTCCATGATGTCATGCATTATGCTTCATTTATAAGCCTTTACTCAATGAGCACCAATGCTCAGTTAAGAATGAACGCTTTAACTGGCCGATCAACTTGACATGTCCGCATTAAATCGTCTGTAACTTATGATTTATGGCTCAGAATGTCATGAATCTAATGCCCACACTAAGCTAGCTCAATTTTCTTTATTGTGACAAAACTTGAGCCAGAAATAGATATCACAAAGCGTCCAAGTAATCCAATCTATCCCAAACTGCGTGATATCATGTATTATGCATCATTTATAAGCCTTTATTCAATGAGCACCAATGATCAGTTTAGAATGATCACTTTAACTGGCCGATCAACTTGACATGATCGCATTAAATTGTCTGTAACTTTTGATTCAATGCTCACGTTAAGCTAGCTCAATTTTCTATATTTTGACAAAATTTGAGACATAAATAGATACGACAAAGTGTCATGTAATCCAATCTATCCCGAACTGCGTGATGCCATGCATTATGCTTCATTTATAAGCCTTTACTCAATGAGCACAAATGATCAGTTTTGAATGATAACTTTAACTAGGCGATCAACTTGACATGTACGAATTAAATCGTCCGTAAGTTTTGATTTAGAGCTCAGAATAACACGAATCACATGCCCACGTTAGGCTAGCTCAATTCTCTATATTGTGACCAAATTTGACACAAAATAGATACTAAAAAGCATTTAAGTAATCCAATCTAGCCAAAACTGCGTGATGCCATGCATTATGCTTCATATATAAGCCTTTACTCAATGAGCACCAATGATCAGTTAAGAATGATCAATTTAACTGGCCGATCAACTTGACATGTCTGCACTAAATCGTCCCAAAGTTTTGAGTTAGAGCTCTGAATGACACGAATCCAATGCCCACGTTAACCCAACTCAGTTTTCTCTATTTTGACAAGATTTGAGGCAAAAATAGATACGAAAAAGCATTCAAGTAATCCAATGTAGCAAAAACCCCGTGATACCATGCATTACGCATCATTTGAAAGCATTTACTCAATGAGCACCAATGATCAGTTAAGAATGATCACTTTAACTGTCCGATCAACTTGACATGTCCGCACTAAATCGTCCGTAACTTTTGATTGAGAGCTCCGAATGATACGAATCCAATGCCCACGTTAAGCTAACTCAATTCTCTATTTTTGGACAAAATGTGAGACAGAAATAGGGACGAAAAAGCATCCAAGTAATCCAATCTATTCCGAACGGCGTGATACCATGCATTATGCTTTGATTTGTAAGCCTTTACTCAATGAGCACAAATGATGAGTTTATAAAGATAGCTTTAAATACGCGATCAACTTGACATGTCCGCATTAAATCGTCCGTAACTTTGATTTAGAGCTAAGAATAACATGAATCTGATGCCCACGTTAAGATAGCCCAATTTTCGATATTGTGACAAAATTTGACACAAAAATAGATACGGATAAGTGTTCAAGTAATCCAATCTAGCCAAAATTGCGTGATGTCATGCATTATGCTTCAGTTATAAGACTTTACTCAATGAGCACTAATAATCAGTTTAGATTGATCACTTTAACTGACCGATCAACTTGACATTTCCGCACTAAATCGTCTCTAACTTTTGATTTTGAGCTAAGAATGACACAAATCCAATGCCCACGTTAAACTAGCTCAATTCTCATGTTGTAACAAAATTTGAGACAGAAATAGATACAAAAAAGCGTTCAAGTAATCTAGTCTAGCCAAAACAGCATGATGCCATGCATTATTCTTCATTTATAAGCCTTTACTCAATGAGCACAAATGATCAGTTTAGAATGATCAATTTAACTGGCCGATCAACTTGACATGTCCACTCTAAATAGTCCCTAACTTTTGATTTAGTGCTCTGAATGACATGTATCCAATGCTCACTTTAAGCTAGCTCAATTCTGTATGTTGTGACAAAATTTGAGATAGAAATAGATACAAAAACGCGTTCAAGTAAACCAATCAATATTGAACTGCGTGATGTCATGCATTATGCATCATTTGTAAGCCTTTACTTAATGAGCATCAATGATCATCTAAGAATGATTACTTTAACTGGCCGATCAACATGACGTGTCTGCACTAAATCGTTCGTAACTTTTGATTTATAGATCAGAATGACATTAATCCAATACCCACGTTAAGCTAGCTCAGTTTTCTATATTGTGACGAAATTTGTGACTGAAATAGATACAACAAAGCGTCCAACTAATCCAGTCTACCCCGAACTGCGTGATGTCATGCATTATGCATCATTTATAAGCCTTTACTCAATGAGCACCAATGATCCGTTTAGAATGATCACTTTAACTGGGCGATCAAATTGACATGTCCGCACTAAATCGTCCATAACTTTTGATTTAGAAGTCAAAATAATACGATTTCGATGCCCAAGTTAAACTAGCTTAATTTTCTATATTGGGATAAAATTTGAGACTAAAATAGATACGACAAAGTGCCCATGTAATCCAATATATCCCGAACTGCATGATGTCATAGATTATGCTTCATTTATAAGTCTTTACTTAATGAGCACCAATGATCAGTTAAGAATAATCACTTTAACTATCTGATCAACTTTACACATGTGAACTAAATCGTTCGTAACTTTTGATTTAGAGCTCAGAATGACACGAATCCAATGCCCACGTTAAGCTAGCTCAATTTTTTATATTGTGACAAAATTTGAGACAGAAATAGATACAACAAAGTGTCCAGGTATTCCTATCTATCCCGAACTGAGTGATGCAGTGCATTATGCTTCATTTATAAGCCTTTACTCAATGAGCAAAAATGATCAGTTTAGAAAGATAACTTTAACTAGGAGATCAATTTGACATTTCTGCATTAAATCATCTGTATTTAGAGCTTAGAATAACATGAAACCAATTCCCACGTTAGGCTAGCTCAATTTTCTATGTTGTGACCAAATTTGACACAAAATAGATAAGAAAAAGTGTTCAATTAATCCAAGGTAGCCAAAACTATGTGATGCCATGCATTATGCTTCATTTATAAGCCTTTACTCAATGATCACCAATGATCACTTTAACTGGCTGATCAACTAGATATGTCCGCACTAAATCGTCCGTAACATATGATTGATAGCTCGGAATGACACGAATCCAATGCCCACGTCTGCAACTTTTGATTTAGAGCTCAAAATGACATGATTCCAATGCTCACGTTAAGCTAGCTCAATTTTCTATATTTTGACAAAATTTGAGACAGAAATAGATAAGAAGAAGCGTACAAGGAATCCAATCTATACCTAACTGCGTGATGTCATGCATTATGCTTCATTTGTAAGCATTTACTCAATGAGCACCAATGAGCAGTTTAGAATTATAACTTTAACTGGCTGATCATTTTGACATGTCCGCACTAAATCGTCCATAAATTTTGATTTAGAGATCAGAATGACATGAATCCAATGCCCACATCTTACTAGCTCAATTTTCTATATTGTGACAAAATTTGTGACTGAAATAGATACGACAAAGCTTCCAAGTAATCCAATCTACCACGAACTACGTGATGTCATGCATTATGCATTATTTATAAGCTAGGTCAATTTTCTATATTGTGATAAAATTTCGGACAGAAATAGGTACGACAAAGTTTCAATGTAATCCAATCTATCCCGAACTACGTGATGCAATGCATTATGCTTATTTATAAGCATTTACTCAATGAGCACAAATGATCAGTTTAGAATGATGACTTTAACTAGGGGATCAACTTGACATGTCCGCATTAAATCATTTGTAAGTTCTGATTTAGAGCTCAGAATAACACGAATCCAATGCCCACGTTAATCAAGCTCAATTTTATATATTGTGAACAAATTTGACACAAATAGATTCGAAAAAGCGTTCAAGTAATCCAATATAGCCAAAACTTCGTGATGTCATGCATTATGCTTCATTTATAAGCCTTTACTCAATGAGCACCATTGATCAGTTAAGAATGATCACTTTAACTGGCCGATCAACTTGACACGTCCGTACTAAATAGTCCATAAGTTATGATTTATAGCTCAGAATGACACGAATCGAAAGCCCATGTTAAGCTAGCTCAATTTTCTATATTGTGAGAAAATTTGAGACTAAAATAAATACGACAAAGCGTCCAAATAATCCAATCTATCCCAAACTACGTGATGTCATGTATTATTCATCATTTATAAGCCTTTACTCAATGAGCACCAATTATCAGTTTAGAATGATCGCTTTAACTGGCCGATCAACTTGACATGTCCGCACTAAATCGTCCATAACTTTTGATTTAGAGCTCAAAATAAGAAGAATCCAATGCCCACGTTAAGCTAGCTCAATTTTCTATATTGTGACAAAATTTGAGACATAAATAGATACGACAAAGTGTCATGTAATCCAATCTATCCCGTACTGCGTGATGCCATGCATTATGCTTCATTTATAAGTCTTTACTCAATGAGCACAAATGATCAGTTTTGAATGATAACTTTAACTAGGCGATCAACTTGACATGTACGCATTAAATCGTCCGTAAGTTTTGATTTAGAGCTCAGAATAACACGAATCACATGCCCATGTTAGGCTAGCTCAATTCTCTACATTGTGACCAAATTTGACACAAAATGGATACTAAAAAGCGTTTAAGTAATCCAATCTAGCCAAAACTGCGTGATGCCATGCATTATACTTCATATATAAGCCTTTACTCAATGAGCACCAATGATCAGTTAAGAATGATCAATTTAACTGGCCGATCAACTTGATATGTCCGCACTAAATCGTCCGTAAGTTATGATTTATAGCTCTGAATGACACGAATCCAATGCCCACGTTAAGCTAGCTCAATTTTCCATACTGTGACAAAATTTGAGGAAAAAAATAGATTAAAAAACCGTTCAAGTAATCCAATCTAGCCAAAACTGCATGAGCCCATGCATTATTCTTCATTTATAAGTCTTTACTCAATGAGAACCAATGATAAGTTTAGAATGATCACTCTGACTTGCTGATAACCTTGACATGTCCGCAATAAATTGTCCGTAACTTTTGATTTAGAGCTCAGAATGAAACGAATCCAATGCCGACGTTAAGCTAGCTCAATTTCTATGTTTTGACAAGATTTGAGGCAAAAATAGATACGAAAAAGCATTCAAGTAATCCAACCTAGCAAAACTCCGGGATGCCATGCATTATGCTTCATTAATAACCATTTACTCAATGAGCACCAATGATCAGTTAAGAATGATCACTTTAACTGGCCGATCAACTTGACATGTCCGCATTAAATTGTCCGTAACTTATGATTTATAGCTCCATATGACATGAATCCAATGCCCACGTTAAGCTAGCTCAACTTTCTATATTGAGACAAAACTTGAGGTAGAAATAGATACGACAAAGTGTTCAAGTAATCCAATCTGGCCAAAACTCCGTGATGCCATGCATTATGCTTCATTTATAAGCCTTTACTCAATGAGCACAAATGATCAGTTTAGAATGATCAATTTAACTGGCCGATCAACTTGACATGTCCGCAATAAATTGTCCATAACTTTTGATTTAGAGCTCAGAATGAAACGAATCCAATGCCCACACTAAGCTAGCTCAATTTTCTATATTGTGACAAAACATGAGCCAGAAATAGATATCACAAAGCGTCCAAGTAATCCAATCTATCCCGAATTGCGTGATGTCATGTATTATGCATCATTTATAAGCCTTTATTCAATGAGCACCAATGATCAGTTTAGAATGATCACTTTAGCTGGCCGATCAACTTGACATGATCGCAGTAACTCATCTGTAACTTTTGATTTAGAGCTCAAAATGACATGATTCCAATGCTCACGTTAAGCTAGCTCAATTTTCTATATTTTGACAAAATTTGAGACAGAAATAGATAAGAAGAAGCGTACAAGGAATCCAATCTGTACCTAACTTCGTGATGTCGTGCATTATGCTTCATTTGTAAGCATTTACTCAATGTGCACCAATGATCAGTTTAGAATTATCACTTTAACTGGCTGATCATTTTGACATGTCCGCACTAAATCGTCCATAAATGTTGATTTAGAGATCAGAATGACATGAATCCAATGCCACGTCTTACTAGCTCAATTTTCTATATTGTGACAAAATTTGTGACTGAAGTAGATACGACAAAGCTTCCAAGTAATCCAATCTACCACGAACTATGTGATGTCATGCATTATGCATTATTTATAAGCCTTTACTCAATAAGCACCAATGATCAGTTTAGAATAATCACTTTAACTGGCCAATCAACTTGACATGTCCGCACTAAATCGTCCGTAACTTTAATTTAGAATTCAAATAAGACGATTCCAATTCCCATGTTAAACTAGTTTAATTTTCTATTTTGTAACAAAATTTGAGACTGAAAGAGATACGAAAAAGTGTCCACGTAATCCAATATATCCCAAACTGCATGATGCCATGCATTATGCTTCATTTATAAGCCTTTAGTTAATGAGCACCAATGATCATCTTAGAATGATAACTTTAACTAGGCGATCAATTTGACATGCACGCATTAAATCATCCGTACTTAGAACTCAGAATAACATGAATCCAACGCCCACATTAAGGTATCTCAATTTTTTATATTGTGACCAAATTTGACACAAAATAGATACGAAAAAGCGTTCAAGTAATCCAATCTAGCCAAAATTACGTGATGCCATGCATTATGCTTCATTTATAAGCCTTTACTCATTGAGCACCAATGATCACTTTAACTAGCCGATCAACTTGACATTTCCGCACTAAATCGTCTGTAACATATGATTTATAGCTCAGAATGATCAGAATCCAATGCCAACGTTAAGCTAGCTAAATTTCCTATATTGTGACAAAATTTCAGACAAAAATATATTCAAAAAGTGTTTAAGTAAGCCAATCTATCCAAAACTGCATGATGCCATGCATTATGTTTCATTTATTAGCCTTTACTTAATGAGCACCAATGATTAGTTTAAAATGATCACTTTAACTGGCCGATCAACTTGACATGTCCGCACTAAATCGTCCCTAACTTTTGATTTAGCACTTAGAATGACACGAATCCAATGCCACGTTAAGCTATCTCAATTCTCTATGTTGTAACAAAATTTGAGACAGAAATAGATACAAAAAGCATTCAAGTAATCCAATCTTGCCAAAACTGCATGATCCCATGCATTATGCTTCATTTATAAGCCTTTACGCAATGAGCACAAATGATCAGTTTAGAATGATCACTTTAACTGGCCGATCAACTTGACATGTCTGCACTTAATCATCCCAAACTTTTGAGTTAGAGCTCTGAATGACACGAATCCAATGCCCATGTTAACCCAACTCAGTTTTCTCTATTTTGACAAGATTTGAGGCAAAAATAGATACGAAAAAGCATTCAAGTAATCCAATGTAGCAAAAACCCCGTGATACCATGCATTACGCTTCATTTAAAAGCATTTACTCAATGAGCACCAATGATCAGTTAAGAATGATCACTTTAGCTGTCCGATCAACTTGACATGTCCGCACTAAATCGTCCGTAACTTTTGTTTGAGAGCTCCGAATGACACGAATCCAATGCCCACGTTAAGCTAACTCAATTCTCTATTTTTGGACAAAATGTGAGACAGAAATAGGGACGAAAAAGCATCCAAGTAATCCAATCTATTCCGAACTGCGTGATACCATGCATTATGCTTGATTTGTAAGCCTTTACTCAATGAGCACAAATGATGAGTTTATAAAGATAGCTTTAACTACGCGATCAACTTGACATGTCCGCACTAAATCGTCCGTAACTTTGATTTAGAGCTCAGAATAACATGAATCCGATGCCCACGTTAAGATAGCCCAATTTTCGATATTGAGACAAAATTTGACACAAAAATAGATACGGATAAGTGTTCAAGTAATCCAATCTAGCCAAAATTGCATGATGTCATGCATTATGCTTCATTTATAAGACTTTACTCAATGAGCACCAATAATCAGTTTAGAATGATCACTTTAACTAGCCGATCAACTTGACATTTCCGCACTAAATCGTCTCTAACTTTTGATTTTGAGCTCAGAATGACATGAATCTAATGCCCACGTTAAACTAGCTCAATTCTCATGTTGTAACAAAAGTTGAGACAGAAATACATACAAAAAAGCGTTCAAGTAATCTAGTCTAGCCAAAACAGCCTGATTCGATGCATTATTCTTTATTTATAAGCCTTTACTCAATGAGAACAAATGATCAGTTTAGAATGATCAATTTAACTGGCCGATCAACTTGAAATGTCCACACTAAATAGTCCCTAACTTTTGATTTAGAGCTCTCAATGACACGTATCCAATCCTCATGTTAAGCTAGCTCAATTATGTATGTTGTGACAAAATTTGAGATCGAAATAGATACAAAAACGCGTTCAAGTAATCCAATCAATATTGAACTACGTGATGTCATGCATTATGCATCATTTATAAGCCTTTACTTAATGAGCACCAATGATCAGCTAAGAATGATTACTTTAACTGGCCGATCAACTTGACATGTTTGCACTAAATCGTTCGTAACTTTTGATTTATAGCTCAGAATGACATGAATCCAATACCCACGTTAAGCTAGCTTAGTTTTCTATATTTTTACGAAATGTATGACTGAAATAGATACGACAAAGCGTCCATGTAATCCAGTCTACCCCGAACTGCATGATGTCATGCATTATGCATCATTTATAAACCTTTACTCAATGAGCACCAATGATCAGTTAAGAATGATCACTTTAACTGGCCGATTAACTTGACATGTACGCACTAAATTGTCCGTAACTTTTGATTTAGAACTCAAAATAACACGATTCCAATGCTCACGTTAAACTAGCTTAATTTTCTATATTGTGATAAAAATTTGAGACTAAAATAGATACGACAAAGTGCCCATGTAATCCAATATATCCCGAACTGCATGATGTCTTTACTTAATGAGCACAAATGATCAGTTTAGAATGATCATTTTAACTTGCTGATCAACTCTACATATGTGAACTAAATCGTTCATAACTTTTGATTTAGAGCTCAGAATGACACGAATCCAATGCCCACGTTAAGCTAGCTCAATTTTTTATACTGTGACAAAATTTGAGACAGAAATAGATACAACAAAGTGTCCACATATTCCAATCTATCCCGAACTGAGTGATGCCGTGCACTATGCTTCATTTATAAGCCTTTACTTAATGAGCACAAATGATCAGCTTAGAAAGATAACTTTAACTAGGCGATCAGTTTGACATTTCTGCATTTAATCGTCCGTATTTAGAGCTTAGAATAACGTGAAACCAATGCCCACGTTAGGCTACCTCAATTTTCTATGTTGTGACCAAATTTGACACAAAATATATATGAAAAAGTGTTCAATTAATCCAAGGTAGCCAAAACTGCGTGATGCCATGCATTATGCTTCATTTATAAGCCTTTACTCAATGAGCACCAATGATCACTTTAACCGGCTGATCAACTAGACATGTCCGCACTAAATCATCCGTAACATATGATTGATAGCTCGGAATGACACGAATCCAATGCCCACGTTAAGCTAGCTAAATTTCCAATATTTTGACAAAATTTCAGACATAAATAGATTCAAAAAGCGATAAAGTAAGCCAATCTAGCCAAAAACTTCATGATGCCATGCATTATGCTTCATTTATTAGCCTTCACTCAATGAGCACTTGTGATCAGTTTAAAATGATCACTTTAACTGGCCGATCAGCTTGATGTGTACGCACTAAATCGTCCCTAACTTTTGATTTAGAGCTTAGAATTACACATATCCAATGCCTACGTTAAGCTAGCTCAATTCTCTATGCTGTAACAAAATTTGAGATAGAAATAGATACAAAAAGCATTCAAGTAATCCAATCTAGCCAAAACTGAATGATCCCATGCATTATGCTTCATTTATAAGCCATTACTCTATAAGCACAAATGATCAGTTAAGAATGATCACTTTAACTGACTGATCAACTTGACATGTCTGCACTAAATCATCTGTAACTTTTGATTTAGAGCTCTGAATGACGCAAATCCAATGCCCACGTTAAGCTAGTTCAATTTTCTATTGGCAAAATTTAAGGCATAAATAGATACGACAAAGCATTCAAGTAATCCAATTTATCCCAAACTGCGTGATGTCATCCATTATGCATCATTTATAAGTCTTTACTCAATGAGCACCAATAATCAGCTAAGAATGATCACTTTAACTGGCCGATCAATTTGACATGACTGTACTAAATCGTCTGTAACTTTTCATTTAGAGCTCAGAATAACACGAATCCAATGGCCACGTTAAGCTAGCTCAATTTTTCAATATTGTGACAAAATTTGAGACAAAAATAGATACATTAAATTGTTCAAAATAATCCAATCTATTCTGAACTACGTGATGTCGTGCATTAAACTTCATTTATAAGCTTTTACTCAATGAGCACCAATGTTCAGTTTAGAATAATCACTTTAACTTCCGATCAACTTGACATGTCTGCACTAAATCGTCCAAAACTTTTGATTTAGAGCTCAGAATGACACGAATCCAATGCCCACGTTAAGCTAGACCAATTTTTCATATTATGACAAAATTTGACAAAGAAATAGATACGACAAAGTTTCCATGTAATCCAATCTATCCCAAACTCAGTGATGCGATGCATTATACTTCATTTATAAGCCTTTACTCAATGAGCACAACTGATTGGTTTAGAATGATAACTTTAACTAGGCGATCAACTTGACATGTCCGCATTAAATGGCCCATAACTTTTGATTTCGATCTCAGAATAGCACGGATCCAATGCCCACGTTAACCTAGCTCAATTTTCTATATTGTGACCAAATTTGACATAAAAATAGATATGAGAAACCGTTCAAGTAATCCAATCTATCCAAAACTGTATGATTCCATGCATTACGCTTCATTTAGAAGCCTTTACACAATGAGCACCATTGATCAGTTTAAAATGATCACTTTAACTGGCCGATCAACTTGACATGTCCGGACTATATCGTTCATAACTATTGGTTTAGAGTTTAGAATGCACGAAACTAATGCCCACGTTAAGCTAGCTCAATTCTCTATGTTGTAACAAAATTTGAGATCGCAATAGATACAACAAAGTGTCCATGTAATCCAATCTATCCGAAGTGCGTGATGCCATGCATTATGCTTCATTTATAAGCCTTTACTCAATGAGTACAAATGATCAGTTTAGAATGATAACTTTAACTAAGAGATCAACTTGACATATCTGGACTAAATCGTCCGTAACTTTTAATTTAGAGCTCAGAATAACAAGAATCCAATGCCTACGTTAAGGTAGCTCAATTTTCAATATTGTGACAAAAATTGACACCAAAATAGATACGAAATGCGTTCAAGTAATCCAATATAGCCAAAACTGTGTGATGCCATCCGTTATGATTCATATATAAGCCTTCACTCAATGAGCATCAATGATTAGTTTAGAATAATCACTTTAATTGGTAGATCAACTTGTTATATCCGCACTAAATCATCACTAACTTTTGATTTTGAGCTCAGAATGACACGAATTCAATGCCCACGTTCAAATAGATCAATTCTCTAGGTTGTGACAAAATTTGAGACGAAAATTGATAAGATAAAGTGTTCATGTAATTAAATCTATCCCAAATTTTGTGATGCCATGCATTATGCTTCATTTATAAGCATTTACTCAATGAGCACCAATGATTAGTTAAGAATAATCATTTTATCTGGCCGGTCAACTTAACATTTCCGCACTAAATCGTCCACAACTTTTGATCTATAGCTCAGAATAATACGAATCCAATGTCCACGTTAAGCTAGCTTAAGTTTCTAAATTTTTACAAAATTTAACACAAAAACAGATATGAAATAGCAATCAAGTAATCCAATCTAGAAAAAACTGCGTGATGCCATGCATTATGCTTCATTTATAAGCCTTTAATCAATGAGCAACAATGATCAGTTTAGGATGATCACTTTAACTGGCCGATCAACTTGACATGTCCACACTAAATTGTCCATAACTTTTGATTTATAGCTCAAAATGACACGAATCCAATGCCCATTTTAAGCCTGCTCAATTCTCTATGATGTGACAAAATTTAAGACAAAAATACATTCAAAAAGCGTTCAAGTAATCCAATATAGCCAAAACTGGATGATGCCATGCATTATTCTTCATTTATAAGCTGTTACTCAATGAAAACAAATGATCAATTTAGAATGATCACTTTAACTGGCCGATTAACTTGACATGTCCTCACTAAATCGTCCCTAAATTTTTATTGAGAGCTCAAAATTACACGAATCCAATACCCACATTAAGCTAACTCAATTCTCTAGTTTTAGGCAAAATGTGAGATAGAAATAGGGACAAAAAAGCATCCAAGTATTCCAATCTATCCCGAAGTGCATGATGCCATGCATTTGTAAGTCTTTACTCAATGAGCACAAATGATCAGTTTATAATGATAACTTTAACTACGCGATCAACTTAACATGTCCGCACTAAATCGTCCCTAACTTTTATTTAGAGCTCAGAATAACATGAATCTGATGTCCACGTTAAGATAGCTCAATTTTCGGTATTGTGACAAAATTTGACACAAAAATAGATACGGATAAGCGTTCAAGTAATCCAATCTATGCAAAACTGCGTGATGCCATGCATTATGCTTCATTTATAAGCCTTTACTCAATGAGCACCAATGATCAGTTTAGAATGATCACCTTAACTGGCCGATAAACTTGACATTTCCGCACTAAATTGTCCCTAACTTTTTATTTTGAGCTCAGAATGACACGAATCCAATGCACACGTTAAACTATCTCAATTCTCTATGTTGTAACAAAATATGAGATAGAAATAGATACAAAAAAGCATTCAAGTAATCCAATCTAGCAAACACTGCATGATGCCATGCATTATTCTTTATTTATAAGCCTTTACTCAATGAGCACAAATGATCAATTTAGAATGATGACTTTTACTGGCCGATCAACTTGACATGTCCTCACCAAATTGTCCGTAACTTTTGATTTAGAGCTCAGAATGACACGAATTCAATGCCCACGTTCAAATAGCTCAATTCTCTATGTTGTGACAAAATTTGAGACGAAAATTGATAAGATAAATTGTTCATGTAATGAAATCTATCCCAAATTTTGTGATGCCATGCATTATGCTTCATTTATAAGCATTTACTCAATGAGCACCAATGATTAGTTAATAATAATCATTTTATCTGGCCGGTCAACTTTACATTTCCGCACTAAATCGTCCGCAACTTTTGATCTATAGCTCAGAATAATACGAATCCAATGTCCATGTTAAGCTAGCTTAAGTTTCTATATTTTTACAAAATTTAACACAAAAATAGATACAAAATAGCGATCAAGTAATCCAATCTAGAAAAAACTGTGTGATGCCATGAATTATGCTTCATTTATAAGCCTTTACTCAATGAGCAACAATGATAAGTTTAGGATGATCACTTTAACTGGCCGATCAACTTGACATGTCCACACTAAATTGTCCATAACTTTTGATTTAGAGCTCAAAATGACACGAATCCAATGCCCATTTTAAGCCTGCTCAATTCTCTATGATGTGACAAAATTTTAGACAAAAATACATTCAAAAAGCGTTCAAGTAATCCAATATAGCCAAAACTAGATGATGCCATGCATTATTCTTCATTTATAAGCTGTTACTCAATGAAAACAAATGATCAATTTAGAATGATCACTTTAACTGGCCGATTAACTTGACATGTCCTCACTAAATCGTCCCTAAATTTTTATTGAGAGCTCAAAATTACACGACTCCAATACCCACGTTAAGCTAACTCTATTCTCTATTTTTGGGCAAAATGCGAGATAGAAATAGGGACAAAAAGTGTCCAAGTATTCCAATCTATCCCGAAGTGCATGATGCCATGCATTTGTAAGCCTTTACTCAATGAGCACAAATGATCAGTTTATAATGATAACTTTAACTACACAATCAACTTGACATGTCCGCACTAAATTTTCCCTAACTTTTGTTTAGAGCTCAGAATAACATGATTCCGATGTCCACGTTAAGATAGCTCAATTTTCGGTATTGCGACAAAATTTGACACAAAAATAGATATGGATAAGCGTTCAAGTAATCCAATTTATGCAAAACTGCGTGATGCCATGCATTATGCTTCATTTTTAAGCCTTTACTCAATGAGAACCAATGATCAGTTTAGAATGATCACCTTAACTGGCCGATCAACTTGACATTTCCGCACTAAATTGTCCCTAACTTTTTATTTTGAGCTCAGAATGACACGAATCCAATGCACACGTTAAACTAGCTCAATTCTCTATGTTGTAACAAAATTTGAGGCAGAAATAGATACAAAAAAGCGTTCAAGTAATCCAATCTAGCAAACACTGCATGATGCCATGCATTATTCTTTATTTATAAGCCTTTACTCAATGAACACAAATGATCAATTTAGAATGATGACTTTTACTGGCCGATCAACTTGACATGTCCTCACCAAATCGTCCGTAACTTTTGATTTAGAGCTCAGAATGACACGAACTCAATGCCCACGTTAAGCTAGCCCAATTCTCTATGTTGTGACAAAATATGAGATAGTAATAGATACAAAAAATCGTTCAAGTAATCCAATCAATTCCGAACTGCATGATGCCATGCATTATGAATCATTAATAAGGCTTTACTCAATGAGCACCAATGATCAGGTAAGAATGATCACTTTTTATGGCCCATCAACTTGAAATTTCTACACTAAATCGTCTGTAACTTTTGATTTAGAGCTCAGAATGACAAGAATCCAATGCCCACGTTAACCTAGCTCAATTTTCTATATTGTGACAAAATTTGAGACAAAAATAGATACAATAAATTGTATAAATAATCCAATCTATTCTGATCTACATGATATCGTGCATTATGTTTCATTTAAAGCCTTTACTCAATTAGCACCAATGATCAGTTTAGAATGATCACTTTAACTGGCTGATCAACTTGACATATCCGGACTAAATCATCCCTAGCTTTTGATTTAGAGCGCAAAATGATACGAATTCAATGCCCACATTAAGTTAGCTCAATTTTTTATGTTGTAACAAAATTTGAGATAGAAACAGATACAAAAAAGAGATCAAGTAATCTAATCAATCCCAAAATGCGTGATGTCATGCATTATGCATCATTTATAATCCTTTACTCAATGAGCACCAATGATCAGTTAAGAATGATCACTTTAATTGGCCGATAAACTTTATATGTCCGCACTAAATTGTCCCTTGCTTTTGATTTAGAGCTCAGAATGAGATGAACCCAATGCCCACGTTAAGCCTGCTCAATTCTAAATGATGTGACAAAATTTAAGACAGAAATACATTCAAAAAAGCATTCAAGTAATCCAATCTATCCAAAACTGAATGATGACATGAATTATTCTTCATTTATAAGCTTTTACTCAATGAGAACTAATGATCAATTTAGAATGATCACTTTAACTGGCCGTTCAACTTGAAACGTCCACACTAAATCGCCCCTAAATTTTGATTGAGAGCTCAAAATGACCCAAATCCAATGCCCACGTTAAGCTAAGTCAATTCTCTATTTTTGGACAAAATGTGGAACAGAAGTAGGGATGCATTATGTGTCCATATATTCCAATCTAACCTGAACTGCGTGATGCCATGCATTATGCTTCATTTGTAAGCCTTTACTCAATGACCACAAATGATCAGTTTATAATGATAACTTTAACTACCCGATCAACTTGACATGTCCGCACTCAATTGTCTGTAACTTTAATTTAGAGCTCATAATAACATGAATCCGATGCCCACGTTAAGATTGCTAAATTTTTGGTATTGTGACAAAATTTGACACAAAAATAGATACAAATAAGCGTTCAAGTAATCCAGTCTAACCAAAACTGCATGATGCCATGCATTATGCTTCATTTATAAGTCATACTCAATGAGCACCAATGATCAGTTTAGAATGATCACTTTAACCGGCCGATCAACTTGACATTTCCGCACTAAATCATCCCTAACTTTTGATTTTTAGCTCAGAATGACACGAATCCAATGCATACGTTAAACTAGCTCAATTCTCTATGTTGTAGCAAAATTTGAAACAGAAATAGACACAAAAACGCGTTCAAGTAATCCAATCTATCCAAAACTGAATGGTGCCGTGCATTATTCTTTATTTCACAAATGATCAGTTTAGAATGATCACTTTAACTGGCTTATCAACTTGACATGTCCGCACTAAATCATCCTTAACTTCTGATTTAGAGCTCAGAATAACACGAATCCAATGCCCACATTAAGCTAGCTCAATTTTCTATTTTGTGACAAAAATTGACCCAGAAATAGATACGAAAATGCGTTCAAGCTAGTAATCCAATCTAGGGAAAACAGCGTGATGCCATGTATTATGATTCATTTATAAGCTTTCACTCAATGAGCACTAATGATAAGTTTAGAATGATCACTTTAACTGCCCGAGCAACTTGACATGTCTGCACTAAATCGTCCGTAACTTTTGATTTAGAGCTTAGAATGACACGAATCCAATGCCACGTTAAGCTAGCTCAATTTCTATATTGTGACAAAATTTGAGGCAGAAATAGATACGAAAACGCGTCCATGTAATCCAATCTATCCTGAACTGTGTGATGTCATGCATTATGCATCATTTATAAGCCTTTAATCAATGAGCACCAATGATCAGTTTAGAATGATCACTTTAACTGGCCCATCAACTTGACATGTCTGCACTAAATCGTCCGTAACTTTTGATTAACATCTCAGAATGACACGAATCCAATGCCCACGTTCAAATAATCCAATTTATCGTGAACTACGTGATGTCATGCATTATGCTTCATTTATAGGCTTTTACTCAATGAGCACTAGTGATCAGTTTAGAATGATCATTTTAACTGGCCGATCAACTTTACATGTATGCACTAAATTGTCGGTATATTTTTATTTAGAGCTCACAATAACATGAATCCAATTTGCACGTTAAGCTAGCTCAATTTTCTATATTGTGACAAAATTTCAGACAGAAATAGATACGACAAAGAGTTCAAGTAATCCAATATATTCCAAACTGCGTGATGTCATGCATTATGCTTCATTTGTAAGCCTTTTACTCAATGAGCACCAATGATCAGTTTAGAATGATCACTTTAACTGGCCAATCAACTTGACATGTCTGCACTAAATCGTCCGTAACTTTTGATTTACAGCTCAGAATAACAAGAACCCAATGCCCACATTAAGCTAGCTCAATTTTCTATATTGTGACAAAATTTATACACAAATAGATATGAAATGCGTTCAAGTAATCCAATCTAGCGAAAACTGCGTGATGCCATGCATTATGATCCATTTATAAGCCTTTACTCAATGAGCTCCAATGATGAGTTTAGAATGATCACTTTAATAGGCCGATCAACTTGACATATCCGTACAAAATTGTCCCTAACTTTTGATTTAGAACTCAGAATGACACGAATTCAATGGCCACGTTAAGCTAGCTCAAATTTCTATATTTTGAAAAAAATTTAGACATAAATAGATACGACAAAGTTTCCATGTAATCCAATCTATCCCGAGCTGGGTGTTGCTAGGCATTAGGCTTCATTTATAAGCCTTTACTCAATGAGAACAAATGATCAGTTTAAAATAATAACTTTAACTAGGCGATCAATTTAACATGTCCGCACTAAATCGTTCGTAACTTTTGCTATATAGCTCAGAATAACACGAATCCAATGTCCACATTAAGCTAGCTAAATTTTCTATATTGTGACAAAATTTGACGCAAAATAAATACGAAAAAGCGTTCAAGTAATCCAATATAGCCAAAACTGCATGATGCCATGCATTATGCTTCATTTATAAGCCCTTTCTCAATGAGCACCAAAGCTCAGTTTAGAAAGATAACTTTAACTGGCCGATCAACTTGACATGTCCGCACTAAATCGTCCCTCACTAGCTCAATTCTCTATGTTGTGACAAAATTTGAGGAACAAATAGGTACAAAAATGAGTTCAAGTAATCCAATCTAACCAAAACTACATGATGCCATGCATTATGGTTCAGTTATCATCATTTACTCAATGAGAACAGATGAGCAGTTTAGAATGATAACTTCAACTGGCCGATCAATTTTACATGTCCACACTAAATTGTCTCTAACTTTTAGTTTAGAGCTCAGAATGACATGAATCCAATGCCCACGTTATGCTAGCTGAATTCTCTATGTTGTGAAAACATTTGAGACAGAAATAGATACAAAATGTAAGAATATTGAGATTATAGAGGAGAAATGTGAAGAATTGAATCTGAAAACTCAAAGAGAAGTATGAGAAAATGAGAAATGACTAAGACTTATGGAGAAGAATCTCCTAAGAGTATATTATACATTGAGTCTTTACAGCCCTTTTATAGAGGATTTACAATGTGAACACAAAAGAAAACGAATTCAAACTTGTGGATGATTTTGAATAGAGGAGGAGCCTGTCAACAACCAATGAGAAGAGAGGAGACAGCATGGGCATGACTGTTTGGTGTGGTTGCCAAGACTGTGTGCAGCATGGGCATGACTGTTTGGTGTGGTTGCCAAGACTGTGTGCAGCATGGGCATGACTTTTCCACCTTGATTCTTCTCCCAAGGTAGCTATTTAACCATTTCAACCATGTGGTTAATAATAACCCATCCTTTTTCATTTTCCTTGTTATTCAAACTGAATTTTCGTGCTCACACTTGCCTTGTAGGTCAAGATAGGTCTTATTTGATTTTCCTATGTCAATACTCCCCCTCAAGCTAAAGACTTTGGAATCACCCTAAAGTCTTAAACTTGGGAACCCAAGGCAACACCTCATTAAAAACCTTATTAAGGAAAACCACTTGGGACAAAACCTTAATAAGGGGAAAAGAGTGTGCTGCTCTTGGATTAGGAGACCTTTGATCATGGGTGTGATAAATCAACAAGCCCAAGTTTGCTAAAGATGTTCTTGCAAACTTTGAGACTTGCTGCCTTTGTGAAGATGTCAGCTAGCTGGTCTTCACTCCTTGTATAACATGACAGAATGGTTCCATCTTGAACTTTCTCCCTAACCTTATGGCAGTCGATCTCTATGTGCTTGGTCCTCTCGTGAAACACTGAGTTTGAAGCTATGTGAATGGCTGCCGGATTATCACAATGGAAGGTAATTGGCCCTGGTTGTGCAATACCGAAATCTTTCAAGAGTGCTTTGAGCCAAGTTACTTCATTTGTCAGCTTCCTCATAGCCCTATATTCTGCTTCAGCACTAGAACATGATACCACCTTCTGCTTCTTAGTCTTCCAAGTGACTAAGTTCCCACCAACGAAGGTGCAATACCCAGTGGTTGATTTCCTATCCACCCTATCACCAGCGCAATCCGCATCACAATACCCGACAATCTCAGTGTTCCCATTCTTGCCCATCCATATACCTTGACCAGGAGATCCTTTGATGTATCTAAGGATCCTTTCTACCATGCTCCAATGATATACAGTAGGCTTTTGCATATGTTGACTTACTTGATTCACAGCAAAACACAAGTCTGGTCGCGTGAGGGTGAGGTAGATCAGCTTCCCAACTAGTCTCCTATACTGAGAAACATCCTTAAATAACTCATCAGCTTTCTCCCCCTTTCCGTTGACCTTGTAGCCATCTTCAAGAGGAGTTTTGGCCGGTTTAGCCCAAGCTTTCCCGTGTCTGTCAACAGATCAAGAGCATACTTTCTTTGGGATAGAAAGAGCCCTTCTTGAGACCGACACACTTCAATACCCAAGAAGTACTTCAACTCTCCAAGATCCTTGATGTCAAATGATCTGTTTAAGAAGGCCTTTGTGGACTGAATTTCTTCCTTATCATCTCCTGTGATGATAAGGTCATCCACATAAACCAAGACCGCCACGATTCCTTTGGAGTTTTGACGAGTGAACAAAGTATGATCTGAATGGGATTTCCAAAACCCATTATCAGTAAGTGTGGAGCTTAATTTGTGATACCAGGCCCTTGGTGACTGCTTCAACCCATATATTGCCTTCCTAAGTCTTAGAACCTGTCCCTCTTTGCAAAAATCTTCAAGGCCTGGTGGTGGAGTCATATACACTTCCTCTTCAAGTTCTCCTTGTAGGAATGCGTTTTTGACATCCATTTGCCATAAGTCCCAAGTCAGATTCGTAGCTAGTGAAAGAACAACCCTTAAAGTGTGTAGCTTAGTCACCGGTGCAAATGTATCAGTATAGTCCTTTCCATATGTCTGAGTAAAACCTCTTGCAACTAGACGTGCCTTGTACCTTTCTATGTCCCCATTGCTCTTATACTTGATGGTGAACACCCACTTGGAACTTACAACCTTCTTGCCTTTGGGAAGTTCTTGTATATCCCATGTATGATTCCTTTCCATAGCTCCCTTCTCATCTCTTACTGCATCTAACCATTCTTTCTTGCTCTCAGCTTCTTCATAAGTCCTTTGAATCTGACTTTGTTCAATCTTTCCAAGGAATGCTTGATGACTAGATGGCAAGAGGTCAAGGGAACAAACAGCTTGTATGGGATGAGCCACGGCCTGGTTGTTGTAGAATACCCTAGTGTTCCTAAGTCTAGTACTCCTCCTTAAATGCTGAACAGGTGGTGCAGCCTCCTCTACAACCGTTTCCTCTTCCATTTGGTGAATAGGTTCCTCTATACCCACTTCCAAGTCGCCTTGTTCTTGATTTTGGGCCATAGCTTCTTCTTGGATTGGAGTTGGTTCTTGAGTTACCACCCCTTGTTCATTCTCTTGGGTATCTTGTGAACTACTTAAGGTTCTTGTTTCTTCGTGTCTTGAATCCTTTGGCAGATCATTTCCCAAATGATTCAAGAGAAACCTCAAACTCGTAGCCAAATTAGAAGGTGACCTTGAGAGATCCTTCAATCCTTCCCAATCTTTCTGATCATAATAGCTTTGTTCTTCTATGAACTTGACATCTCTAGACACATATGTCCTGTTGTTGCTCGGATCATAGCACTTATAACCCTTTTGTGTTATCGAATATCCAAGGAACATACACTTGATGCTCTTTGCCTCCAACTTGTTTCTTAGATCACCTGGAACATACACAAAACACACACACCCAAATACACGTAAATGATCAATGGAAGGTTTAGTTTTATTGAGTACCTCAAATGGGGATATATCTTGCAAGACTTTGGTTGGAATCTGATTGATGAGGTAGCAAGCAACCAAGACTGCATCTCCCCAAAAACTTTTAGGAACATTGGTATGAAACATCATGGATCTTGCTACTTCCATTAAGTGTCGGTTCTTCCTTTCAGCAACTCCATTTTGTTGTGGTGTGTGTGGACAGCTAGTTTGATGTAGTATTCCATGTTTGTTTAGATGAGCTTTGAATCTTTGACTTGTGTATTCCCTCCATTATCTGATCTTAACACTTTGATCTTGGCATTGAATTGATTAGTAACATAATTATGAAAGTTTATAAATGCCTCATAAACCCTATCTTTAGATGGAAGTAATGTAACCCATGTATATTTCGATTTCTCATCTATAAAGGTCACAAAGTATTTATTCCTATCTCTAGACATGTAAGGTGAGGTCCAAACATCGGAATGTACTAAATCAAAGCAATGCTCATAAATTGTAGACGATTTAGGGAAAACAACACGACAATGTTTGCCAAGGATACAAGCCTCACAAACTGAGTGATCATAAGCGACATTAGGAATTATTAAGCTTAAAGCACGAGCATGAGGATGTCCTAATCTAGCATGCCATAAGACATCTTTATTAGCAAAACACAGGATTTGAAAGCTAAGGAATCCAAATTGCTTGGAGGGTCTTCAAGAACATAGAGCTCATCTTGAGTTACACCACCTCCAAGTATCTTACCACTCTTAATATCCTGAAAGTAAACATTGTTAGGCCCAAATGTAACATTGCAATTGAGGTCTTTAGTAGCCTTTTGACAGAAACTAGATTAGACTTAAATTTAGGTACAAAGAATGCATTAGTTTCTTTGTCAAATAGTCTTAATTTTCCGGTTCCTTCAATTGGAATACCCTTACCATCAGCTATAGTTACTTGTCCTAGACATGGTTCAATGTTCTTTAAGAACCTAGCATTGCTAATCATATGGTGAGAAGCACCTGAATCCACTACCAACTTATGATCTGGTTTATCAAGCGATTTATGGGAGTAGAGTGTGATACCCGAGAGTTTTGAGGCATAGGCCTTGATGAGATCCTCCAAGTCACTCTTCTTAACATACTCCATGGATACATTCATAGCTAGCTCTCCTCCTTGGTTGGATGAACTTGCCGGTTCAGTCGCAACCATTTGAGAGATGTTAGCCTTTGAATCCTTGAACCGGTTTGGCTTGAGATGAGGATGAAGTATCCAGCACTTGTCCTTGATGTGGCCATTCCTCTTACAATGCTCACACATCACACTCTTCCTATCCTCTTGCTTAAACACGCTTTTGTTGGCCATGACTAGTTCTCCCTTACCACCAAACAAACCAATGTTGCCTTGCTCCCTTTGAATCCGTGAGCACACCTCTTCGAAATCAGGGAGTTTTGGCTCTCTCAGGATGGACTTAATCACATCCTTAAAGGCTGGATTTAGGTTGAGAAGGAGCCCAAATATCTTGTCTTGATCCTTCCTTTCATTAAGCACCTTTGGATCCATAGAACTTGGTCTCAACATGTCAAGCTCGGACCATGTTGACTGAAACTTGCCCAGGAATTTTGTGAACTCCATATCCTCTTGGTGTAGATCATTGAGAGCCTTCTTAACCTCATACACACGGCTGAGGTTTGAAACATCCCCATACACCCTCTTGAGAGTGTCCCAAAGAGACTTGGCAGTTTCACAATGTGAGTAAGCTTCAAGAATGGATGGGTCCAATGAATTTTGGAGGAATCCAAGGACTGATTGATCTTCTTGGAACCACCTAGCTTCTTCTTTTCTTGTTGCCTCATCCTTCTTTTCCTTTGGATCATCTATAGATGGAGTATTATCCTCCAAGATGTGATTCCAAAGTCCTTGCCACAAATGGCTGTCTTGATGGTTCTTGACCATAATGTGTAGTTCAAGCCTTTGAGAACTACTGCTATCACCGTAGGTTTCAGGCTGGAACTAATTTGAACTGTATCCTCCATTGTTAGGCTTTGAAGAGCTCAAAGGAAGCAGCTTTTATGGTTGAATGAAACCGTGAGTTTTTAGTCTAAAGACTGAGAGATTTTGACAGAATTTTAGATTAGAAACTGAGAGATTTGAGTAGAAAAGATAAGAGAATGATCTTATGCTCTGATACCATGTAAGAATATTGAGATAATAGAGGAGAAATGTGAAGAATTGAATCTGAAAACTCAAAGAGAAGTATGAGAAAATGAGAAATGACTTAGACTTATGGAGAAGAATCTCCTAAGAGTATATACATACATTGAGTCTTTACAGCCCTTTTATAGAGGATTTACAATGTGAACACTAAAGAAAACGAATTCAAACTTGTGGATGAGTTTGAATAGAGGAGGAGCCTGTCAACAACCAATGAAAAGAGAGGAGACAGCATGGGCATGACTGTTTGGTGTGGTTGCCAAGACTGTGTGCAGCATGGGCATGACTGTTTGGTGTGGTTTCCAAGACTGTGTGCAGCATGGGCATGACTTTTCCACCTTGATTCTTCTCCCAAGGTAGCTATTTAACCATTTCAACCATGTGGTTAATAATAACCCATCCTTTTCATTTCCCTTGTTATTCAAACTGAATTTTCGTGCTCACACTTGCCTTGTAGGTCAAGATAGATCTTATTTGATTTTCCTATGTCAATAATAATGACATGAATCCAACGCCCACGTTATGCTAGCTTAATTTTTTCTAAAGTATGACAAAATTTCAGACTTAAATAGATACGACAAAGCCTCCGATTAATCCAATCTATCCCAAACTGCGTAATGTCATGCGTTATGCGTCACTTATAAGCCTTTACTCAACGAGCACCAATGATCAGTTCAGAATGATCAGTTGAACTGCTCAATCAACTTGACATATCCGCACTAAATCGTATGTAACTTTTTATTTAGAGCTTAGAATGACAAAAATCCAACGCACATGTTATGCTACCTCAATTTTCTATATTGTGACAAAATTTCAGACTCAAATAGATTCGACAAAGCCACCAAGTAATCCAATCTATCCCAAACAACGTGATGCCATGCATTATACTTCACTTATAAGCCTTTAGTCAATGAGCACCAATGATCACTTTAGAATGATCATTTGAACTGACCAATGAACTTGACATGTCGGCACTAAATCGTCCGTAACTTTTGATTTAGAGCTCAGAATAACATGAATCCAATGCCTATGTTATGGTAACTCAATTTTCTATACAATGACAAATTTTCAGATTCAAATAGATATGACAAAGCCTCCAAATAATCAAATCTATCCTGAACTGCGTGATGGCATATCTTATGCATCACTTATAAGCCTTTACTCAATGAGCACCAATAATCATATTAGAATGATCATTTGAATTGACCAATACACTTGACATGTACGCATTAAATCTTCCGTAACATTTGATTTAGAGCTCAGTATGACATGATTCCAATGCCCACGTTATGGTAGCTAAATTTTCTATACTCTGAAAAAATTTCAGACTCAAATAGATATGACAAAGCCTCCAAGTAATCCAATCTATCCCAAACTATGTGATGCCATGCATTATGCTTCACTTATAAGCCTTTACTCAATGAGCACCAATGATCAGCTTAGAATGATAATTTGAACTGACCAATCAACTTGACATATCCGCATTAAATCGTCCGTAAGTTTTGATTCAGAGCTCATAATGACATGAATCCAACGCCCACGTTATGCTAGCTCAATTTTCAATATTATGACAAAACTTCAGACTCAAAATCGATACGACAAAGCCTCCAACTAATCCAATCTTTTACAAACTGCGTGATGTGATGCATTATGCTTCACTTATAAGCCTTTACTCAATGAGCACCAATGATCAGCTTAGAATGATCAGTTGAACTGACCAATCAACTTGACATGTCCGCACTAAATCGTCTGTAACTTTTTATTTAAAGCTCAGAATGACATGAATCCAACGCCCACGTTATGCTAGCTCAATTTTTTATACTATGACAAAATTTCATACTTATATAGATTGGACAAAGCCTCTGATTAATACAATCTATCCCAAACTACGTGATGCATGCATTATGCATCACTTATAAGCCTTTACTCAACGAGCACCAATGATCAGCTTACAATGATCAGTTGAACTGCCCAATCAACTTGACATATCCACACTAAATCGTATGTATCTTTTTATTTAGAGCTTAGAATGACAAAAATTCAAAGCCCACGTTATGCTAGCTCAATTTTCTATATTGTGACAAAATTTCAGACTCAAATAGACTCGGCAAAGCCACCAAATAATCCAATATATCCCAAACAATGTGATACCATGCATTATGCTTCACTTATAAAGCTTTACTCAATGAGCACCAATGATCAGTTTAGAATGATCATTTCAACTGAGCAATGAAATTGACATGTCGTCACTAAATCGTCCGTAATTTTTTATTTAAAGCTCAGAATTACATGGATCCAATTCCTACGTTATGGTAACTCAATTTTCTATTCAATGACAAATTTTCAGATACAAATAGATATGACAAAGCCTCCAAATAATCCAATCTATCCCGAACTGCGTGATGGCATATCTTATGCGTCACTTATAAGCATTTACTCAATGAGCACCAATGATCAGCTTAGAATGATCATTTGAACTGACCCATCAATTTGACATTTCCGCACTAAATCGTCCGTAATAGTTTTTTTAGAGCTCAGAATGACATGATTCCAATACCCACGTTATGGTAGCTAAATTTTCAATACTATGACAAAATTTCAGACTCAAATAGATATGACAAAAACTCTAAGTAATACAATCTATATCCTAAACTACGTGATGCCATGCATTATGCTTCACTTATAAGCCTTTACTCAATGAGCACCAATGATCAGTTTAGAATGATCATTTGAACTGACCAATGAACTTGACATGTCGGCATTAAATCGTCCGTAGCATTTGATTTAGAGCTCAGAATTACATGAATCCAATGCCTATGTTATGGTAACTCAATTTTCTATACAATGACAAATTTTCAGATTCAAATAGATAAGACAAAGCCTCCAAATAATCAAATCTATCCCGAACTGCGTGATGGCATATCTTATGCATCACTTATAAGCCTTTACTCAATGAGCACCAATGATCAGATTAGAATGATCAGTTGAACTGACCAATACACTTGACATGTACGCATTAAATCGTTTGTAACATTTGATTTAGAGCTCAATATGACATGATTCCAATGCCCACGTTATGGTAGCTAAATTTTCTATACCCTAACAAACTTTCAGACTCAAATAGTTATGACAAAGCCTCCAAGTAATCCAATCTATCCCAAACTATGTGTTGCCATGCATTATGCTTCACATATAAGCCTTTACTCAATGAGCACCAATGATCAGCTTAGAATGATCATTTGAACGGACCAATCAACTTGACATATCCACATTAAATCGTCCGTAAGTTTTTATTTAGAGCTCATAATGACATGAATCCAACGCCCACGTTATGCTAGCTCAATTTTCAATATTATGACAAAATTTCAGACTCAAATCGATACGACAAAGCCACCAACTAATCCAATCTATTACAAACTGCGTGATGTGATGCATTATGCTTCACTTATAAGCCTTTACTCAATGAGCACCAATGTTCAGCTTAGAATGATCAGTTGAACTGACCAATCAACTTGACATGTCCGCACTAAATCGTCTGTAACTTTTGATTTCAAGCTCAGAATGACATGAATCCAACGCCCACGTTATGCTAGCTCAATTTTTTATACTATGACAAAATTTCATACTTATATAGATTGGACAAAGCCTCTGTTTAATACAATCTATCCCAAACTACGTGATGCATGCATTATGCATCACTTATAAGCCTTTACTCAACGAGCACCAATGATCAGCTTACAATGATCAGTTGAACTGCCCAATCAACTTGACATATCCACACTAACTCGTATGTATCTTTTTATTTAGAGCTTAGAATGACAAAAATTCAAAGCCCACGTTATGCTAGCTCAATTTTCTATATTGTGACAAAATTTCAGACTCAAATAGATTCGGCAAAGCCACCAAATAATCCAATATATCCTAAACAACGTGATACCATGCATTATGCTTCACTTATAAAGCTTTACTCAATGAGCACCAATGATCAGTTTAGAATGATCATTTCAACTGAGCAATGAAATTGACATGTCGTCACTAAATCGTCCGTAATTTTTTATTTAAAGCTCAGAAAAACATGGATCCAATTCCTACGTTATGGTAACTCAATTTTCTATTCAATGACAAATTTTCAGATACAAATAGATATGACAAAGCCTCCAAATAATCCAATCTATCCCGAAATGCGTGATGGCATATCTTATGCGTCACTTACAAGCATTTACTCAATGAGCACCAATGATCAGCTTAGAATGATCATTTGAACTGACCCATCAATTTGACATTTCCGCACTAAATCGTCCGTAATAGTTTTTTTAGAGCTCAGAATGACATGATTCCAATACCAACGTTATGGTAGCTAAATTTTCAATACTATGACAAAATTTCAGACTCAAATAGATATGACAAAACCTCTAAGTAATACAATCAATATCCTAAACTACGTGATGCCATGCATTATGCTTCACTTATAAGCCTTTACTCAATGAGCACCATTGATCAGTTTAGAATGATCATTTGAACTGACCAATGAACTTGACATGTCGGCATTAAATCATCCGTAGCATTTGATTTAGAGCTCAGAATTACATGAATCCAATGCCTATGTTATGGTAACTCAATTTTCTATACAATGACAAATTTTCAGATTCAAATAGATAAGACAAAGCCTCCAAATAATCAAATCTATCCCGAACTGCGTGATGGCATATCTTATGCATCACTTATAAGTATTTACTCAATGAGCACCAGTTATCAGCTTAG
Organism: Pugionium cornutum; assembly: GCA_018901935.1. Taxonomy (NCBI): domain Eukaryota; kingdom Viridiplantae; phylum Streptophyta; class Magnoliopsida; order Brassicales; family Brassicaceae; genus Pugionium; species Pugionium cornutum. The sequence continues at coordinate 12,328,586 of CM032165.1, read as the reverse complement.
AATGATCATTTGAACTGACCCATCAATTTGACATTTCCGCACTAAATCGTCCGTAATAGTTTTTTTAGAGCTCAGAATGACATGATTCCAATACCAACGTTATGGTAGCTAAATTTTCAATACTATGACAAAATTTCAGACTCAAATAGATATGACAAAACCTCTAAGTAATACAATCTATCCTAAACTACGTGACGCCATGCATTATGCTTCACTTTTAAGCCTTTACTCAATGAGCACCAGTGATCAGCTTAGTATGATCATTTGAACTGACCAATCAACTTGACATGTCCGCACTAAATCGTCCGTAGCATTTGATTTAGAGCTCAGAATTACATGAATCCAATGCCTATGTTATGGTAACTCAATTTTCTATACTATGACAAAATTTCAGACTCAAATCGATACGACAAAGCCTCCAAGTAATCCCATCTATCCCAAACTGGGTGATGTCATGCATTATTTTTCACTTATATGCCTTTACTCAATGAGAACCAATGATCAGATTAGAATGATCAATTGAACTGCCAATCAACTTAATAAGTCCGCACTAAATCATCCGTAACTTTTGATTTAGACCTCAGAATGACATGAATCCAACGACCATGTAATGCTAACTCAATTTTCTATACTATGACAAAATTGCAGACTCAAATCGATATGACAAATCAACCAAATAATCGAATCTATCTTAAACTACGTGATGTAATGTATTATGCTTCAATTACAAGCCTTTACTCAATGAGCACCAATGATCAGCTTAGAATGATCATTTGAACTTACCAATCAACTTGAGATGTCAGCCCTAAATCGTCCATAAGTTTTGACTTAAAGCTCATAATGACATGAATCCAACGCCCATGTTATGCTAGCTCAATTTTCTATAATATGAAAAAAATTTCAGACTCAAGTAGATACGACAAATCATCCAAATAATCCAATCTATCCATAACTGCGTGATGTCATGCATTATGCTTCACTTACAAGCCTTTACTCAATGAGCACCAATGATCAGCTTAGAATGATCATTTTGAGAATGACATAAATCATCCGTAGCATTTGATTTAGAGCTCAGAATGACATGAATGCTAACTCAATGTTCTATAATATGACAAAATTTCCAGACTCAAATAGATACGACAAAGCCTCAAAATAATCCAATCTATCCCAAACTTCGTGATGTCGTGCATTATGCTTCACTTACAAGCCTTTACTCAATGAGCACCAATGATCAGCTCAGAAAGATCATTTGAACTGTCCAATCAACTTGAGATGTCCACACTAAATCTATCCCAATCTACGTGATGCCATGCATTATGTTTCACTTAAAAGCCGTTACTCAATGAGCACCAATGATCAGCTTAGAATGATCATTTGAACTGACCAATCAACTTGACATGTCCGCACTAAATTGTCCATTATTTTTGATTTAGAGCTCGGAATTAACTGAATCCAACGCCCATGTTATGGTAGCTCAATTTTCTATACAATGACAAATTTTCAGACTCAAATAGATATGAGAAAGCCTCCAAGTAATCCAATCTATCCCGAACTGCGTGATGCCATAACTTATGCTTCACTGATAAGCCTTTACTCAATGCGCACCAATGATCAGCTTAGAATGATCATTTGAACTGACTAATCAACTTGACATATGCGCAATAAATCGTCTCTAACTTTTCGTTTAGAGCTTGGAATTACATGAATCAAATGCCCACGTTATGCTAGCTCAATTTTCTATACTATGACAAAATTTCAGACTCATAAGATACGACAAAGCATCCAAGTAATCAGCTCTATCCCAAACTCCATGATGCCATGCATTATGCTTCAGTTAAAAGCCTTTACTCAATGAGCACCAATGATCCGCTTAGAATGATCATTTGAACTGACCAATCAACTTGACATGTCCGCACTAAATCGTCCGCAACTTTTCGTTTAGAGCTTGGAAGACATGAATCCAACGCCCACGTTATTCTAGCTCAATTTTCTATACTATGACAAAATTTCAGACTCAAATCAATACGGCAAAGCCTCCAAGTAATCCAATACATCCAAAACTGCGTGATGTCATTCATTATGCCTCACTTATAAACCTTTACTCAATGAGCACCAATAATCAGCTTATAATGATCATTTGAACTGACCAGTCAACTTGACATGTCCGCAATAAATCGTCCATAACTTTTCGTTTAGAGCTTGGAATGACATGAAGCCAACGCCCACGTTATGCTAGCTCAATTTTCTATTCTATGACAAAATTTCAGACTCAAATCGATACGACAAAGCCTCAAAGTAATCCAATCTATACCAAACTGCGTGATGTCATGCATTATGCTTCACTTATAAACCTTTACTCAATGTGCACCAGTGATCAGCTTAGAATGATCAGTTGAACTGTCCAATCAACTTGACATGTCCGCACTAAATCGTCCGTAACTTTTGATTTAGGGATCAGAATGACATGAATCCTACGCCCACGTTATGCTAGCTCAATTTTCTATACTATGACAAAATTTTCAGACTCAAATAGATATGACAAAGCATCCAAATAATTCAATCTATCCCAAACTACGTGACGCCATGCATTATGCTTCACTTATAAGCCTTGACGCAATAAGCACCAATGATCAGCTTAGAATGATCATTTGAACTGACCCATCAACTTGATATGTACGCACTAAATCGTCCGTAAGTTTTTATTTAGAGCTCATAATGACATGAATCCAACCCCCACGTTATGCTACCTCAATTTTCTATAATATGACAAAATTTCAGACTCAAACCGATACGACAAAGCCTTCAAGTAAACCAATCTCTTTAAAACTGCGTGATGCCATGCATTATGCTTCACTTATAAGCATTTACTCAATGTGTACCAATGATCAGCTTAGAATGATCATTTGAACTGACCAATAACCTTAACATTTCCACACTAAATCGTCCGTAAAATTTTATTTAGAGCTAAGAATGACATGAATCCAATGCCCACGTTATCCTAGCTCAATTTTCTATGCAATGACAAATTTTCAGACTCAAATAGATACGACAAAACCACCAAAAAATCCAATCTATCCCAAACTGCGTGATGCCATGCATTATGCTTCACTTATAAACCTTTACTCAATGAGCACCAATGATGAGCTTAAAATGATCATTTGACCTGATCAATCAACTTGACATGTCCGCATAAATAGTCCGTAACTTTTTATTTAGAGCTCAGAATGACATGAATCCAATGCCCTCTTTATGGTAGCTCAATTTTCTATACAATGACAAATTTTCAGACTCAAATACATACGACAAAGCCTCAGAGTAATCCAATCTATCCCAAACTGCGTGATGCCATGCATTATGCATCACTTATAAGCCTTTACTTATCGTCTGCAAGTTTTGATTTAGAGCTCATAATGACATGAATCCAACGCTACGTTATGCTAGCTCAATTTTCTATGTTATGACAAAAGTTCAGACTCAAATAGATACGACAAAGCCTCCAAGTAATCCAATCTATCCCGAACTGCGTGATGTCATTCATTATTCTTCACTTATAAGCCTTTACTCAATGAGCACCAATGATCAGCTTAGAATGATCATTTGAACTGACTAGTTAACTTGACATGTCCGCACTAAATCGTCCGTAAGTTTGGATTTAGAGCTCATAATGACATGAATCCAACGCCCACGTTATGGTAGCTCAATTTTATATACTATGACAAAATTTTCGGACTCAAATAGATATGACAAAGCATCCAAATAATTCAATCTATCCCAAGCTACGTGATGCCATGCATTATGCTTCACTTATAAGCCTTTACTCAATGAGCACCAATGATCAGCTTAGAATGATCATTTGAACTGACCAATCAACTTTATATGTACGCACTAAATCGTCCGTAAGTTTTGATTTAGAGCTCATAATGACATGAATCCAACGCCCACGTTATGGTAGCTCAATTTTATATACTATGACAAAATTTTCGGACTCAAATAGATATGACAAAGCATCCAAATAATTCAATCTATCCCAAACTACGTGATGCCATGCATTATGCTTCACTTATAAGCCTTTACTCAATGAGCACCAATGATCAGCTTAGAATGATCATTTGAACTGACCAATCAACTTTATATGTACGCACTAAATCGTCCGTAAGTTTTGATTTAGAGCTCATAATGACATGAATCCAACCCCCACGTTATGCTAGCTCAATTTCCTATAATCTGACAAAATTTCAGTTTCAAACCGATACGACAAAGCCTCCAAGTAATCCGATCTATCCCAAACTGCGTGATGTCATGCATTATGGTTCATTTATAAACCTTTACTCAATGAGCACCAATGATCACCTTAGAATGATCAGTTGAACTGACCAATCAACTTGACATGTGCGCACTAAATTGTCCGTAACTTTTGAATTAGAGCTCAGAGTGACATGAATCCAACGCCCATGTAATGCTAACTCAATGTCCTATACTATGACAAAATTTTCAGACTAAAATAGATACAACAATGCCTCCAAGTAATCCAATCTATCCCAAACTGCATGATGTCATGCATTATGTTTCACTTACAAGCCATTACTCAATGAGCACCAATGATCAGCTTAGAATGATCATTAGAACCAACCAATCAACTTGAGATGTCCACACTAAATCGTACGTAAGTTTTGATTTAGATCTCACAATGAGATGAATCCAACGCCCATGTTATGCTAGCTCAATATTCCATACAATGACATAATTTCAGACTCAAATAGATACGACAATGCCTCCAAGTAATCCAATCTATCCCAAACTGCGTGATGTCATGCATTATGCTTTACTTATAAGCCTTTTCTCAATGAGCACCAATGAACAGCTTAGAATGATCATTTGAACTGACCAATCAACTTGACATGTCCGTACCAAATCGTTTGTAAGTTTTTATTTGGAGCTCATAATGACATGAATCCAACGCCCATGTTATGGTAGCTCAATTTTCTATACTATGACAAAATTTTAGAATCAAAAAGATACGACAAATCATCCAAATAATCCAATCTATCCTAAACTACGTGATGTAATGCATTATGCTTCACTTACAAGCCTTTACTCAATGAGCACCAATGGTCAGCTTAGAATGATCATTTGAACTTACCAATAAACTTGAGATGTCCGCACTAAATCGTCCGTAAGTTTTGATTTAAAGCTCATAATGACATGAATCCAACGCCCATGTTATGCTAGCTCAATTTTCTATAATATGAAGAAAATTTCAGACTCAAATAGATACGAAAAAGCATCCAAATAATCCAATCTATCCAAAACTGCGTGATGTCATGCATTATGCTTCACTTACAAGCCTTTACTCAATGAGCACCAATGATCAGCTTCGAATGATCATTTGAACTGACGAATCAACTTGAGATGACCGCATTAAATCGTCCGTAAGTTTTGATTTAGAGCTCAGAATCACATGAATCCAACGCCCATGTAATGCTAACTCAATGTTCTATAATATGACAAAATTTTCAGACTCAAATAGATACGACAAAGCCTCCAATTAATCCAATCTATTCCAAACTGTGTGATGTCATGCATTATGCTTCACTTACAAGCTTTTACTCAATGAGCACCAATGATCAGCTCAGAAAGATCATTTGAACTGACCAATCAACTTGAGATGTCCACACTAAATCGTACGTAAGTTTTGATTTAGAGCTCATAATGACATGAATCCAACACCCATGTTATGCTAGCTCAATATTACATACAATGACAAAATTTCAGACTCTAATAGATACGAGAATGCCTCCAAGTAATCCAATCTATCCCAAACTGCGTGATGCCATATATTATGCTTCACTTATAAGCCTTTACTCAATGAGCACCAATGAACAGCTTAGAATGATCATTTGAACGTACCAATCAACTCTACATGTTCACACTAAATCTTTTGTAAGTTTGGATTTAGAGCTCATAATGACATGAATCCAACGCCCACGTTATGCTAGCTTAATTTTCTATACTATGAAGAAATTTTCAGACTCAAATAGATACGACAAAGACTCCAAGTAATCCAATCTATCCCGAACTGCGTGATGTCATGCATTATTCTTCACTTATAAGCCTTTACTCAATGAGCACCAATGTTCAGCTTAGAATGATCATTTGAACTGACCAATTAACTTGACATGTCCGCACTAAATTGTCAATAAGTTTTGATTTAGAGCTCATAATGACATGATTTCAACGCCCACGTTATGCTAGCCCAATTTTCTATATTATGAAAAAAAATTTCAGACTCAAATAGATATGACAAAGCCTCCAAGTAATCTAATCTATCCCAAGCTGCGTGATGTCATGCATTATGCTTCACTTACAAGCCTTTCTCAATGAGCACCAATGATCAGCTTAGAATGATCATTTGAAATGACCAATCAACTTGACAGGTCCGCACTAAATCGTCCATAAGTTTTGATTTAGAGCTCATAATGACATTAATCCAACGCCCACGTTATGCTAGCTCAATTTTCTATACTATAACAAAATTTCAGATTCAAATAGATACAACAAAGCCTCCAAGCAATCCAATCTATTTCAAACTGCGTGATGTCATGCATTATGCTTCACTTATTAGCCTTTACTGCATGAGCACCAATGATCAGCTTAGAATGATCATCTGAACTGATCAATCAACTTGACAAGTCCTCATAAATCGTACGTAAGTTTTGATTTAGAGTTCAGAATGACATGACTCCAATGCCCACCATATGGTTTATCAATTTTCTATACAATGACAAATTTTCACACTCAAATTGATACGACAAAGCCTCGAAGTAATGCAATCTATCCAACCTGCGTGATGCCATGCATTATGCTTCACTTATAAGCCTTTATTTAATGAGCACCAAATGATCAGCTTAGAATGATCAGTTGAACTGACCAATCAATTTGACATGTCCGCACTAAATCGTCCGTAGGTTTTTATTTAGAGCTCATAATGACAAGAATCCAACGCCCACGTTATGCTAGCTCAAGTTTCTATACTATGACAAAATTTTCAGACTCAAATAGATACGACAAAGCCTCCAAGTAATCCAATCTATCCCAAACTGTGTGATGTCATGCATTATGCTTCACTTACAAGCCTTTACTCAATGAGCATCAATGATCACCGCAGAAAGATCATTTGAACTGACCAATCAACTTAAGATGTCCACACTAAATCGTACGTAAGTTTTGATTTAGAGCTCATAATGACATGAATCCAACGCCCATGTTATGCTAGCACAATATTACATACAATGACAAAATTTCAGACTCTAATAGATTCGAGAATGCCTCCAAGTAATCCAATCTATCCCAAACTGCGTGATGCCATATATTATGCTTCACTTATAAGCCTTTACTCAATGAGCACCAATGAACAGCTTAGAATGATCATTTGAACGTACCAATCAACTCTACATGTTCGCACTAAATCGTTTGTAAGTTTTGATTTGGAACTCATAATGACATGAATCCAATGCCCACGTTATCGTAGCTCAATATTCTATACTATGACAAAATTTCAGACTCAAATTAATACGACAAAGCATCCAAATATTCCAACCTGTCCCAAACTGCGTGATGTAATGCATTATGCTTCACTTACAAGCCTTTACTCAATGAGCACCAATGATCATCTTAGAATGATCATTTGAACTGACCAATCAACTTGATATGTCTGCACTAAATCGTCAGTAAGTTTTTATTTAGAGCTCATAATGACATGAATCCAACGCCCACGTTATGCTAGCTCAATTTTCTATACTATGAAGAAATTTTCAGACTCAAATAGATACGACAAAGACTCCAAGTAATCCAATCTATCCCGAACTGCGTGATGTCATGCATTATTCTTCACTTATAAGCCTTTACTCAATGAGCACCAATGTTCAGCTTAGAATGATCATTTGAACTGACCAATTAACTTGACATGTCCGCACTAAATCGTCAGTAAGTTTTGATTTAGAGCTCATAATGACATGAATCCAACACCCACGTTATGCTACCTCAATTTTCTATACTATAAGAAAATTTCAGATTCAAATAGATACGACAAAGCCTCCAAGCAATCCAATATATTTCAAACTGCGTGATGTCATGCATTATGCTTCACTTATAAGCCTTTACTGCATGAGCACCAATGATCAGCTTAGAATGATCATCTGAACTGATCAATCAACTTGACAAGTCCTCATAAATCGTACGTAAGTTTTGATTTAGAGTCCAGAATGACATGACTCCAATGCCCACCATATGGTTGATCAATTTTCTATACAATGACAAATTTTCACACTCAAATTGATACGACAAAGCCTCGAAGTAATCCAATATATCCAACCTGCGTGATGCCATGCATTATGCTACACTTATAAGCCTTTACTTAATGAGCACCAAATGATCAGCTTAGAATGATCATTTGAACTGACCAATCAATTTGACATGTCCGCACTAAATCGTCCGTAGGTTCTTATTTAGAGCTCATAATGACAAGAATCCTACGCCCACGTTATGCTAGCTAAAGTTTCTATACTATGACAAAATTTTCAGACTCAAATAGATACGACAAAGCCTCCAAGTAATCCAATCTATCCCAAACTGTGTGATGTCATGCATTATGCTTCACTTACAAGCCTTTACTCAATGAGCATCAATGATCAGCGCAAAAAGATCATTTGAACTGACCAATCAACTTGAGATGTCCACACTAAATTGTACGTAAGTTTTGATTTAGAGCTCATAATGACATGAATCCAACGCCCATGTTATGCTAGCCCAATATTACATACAATGACAAAATTTCAGACTAATAGATACGAGAATGCCTCCAGTAATCCAATCTATCCCAAACTGCGTGATGCCATATATTATGCGTCACTTATAAGCCTTTACTCAATGAGCACCAACGAACAGCTTAGAATGATCATTTGACCGAACCAATCAACTCTACATGTTCGCACTAAATCGTTTGTAAGTTTTGATTTGGAGCTCATAATGACATGAATCCAACGCCCACGTTATCGTAGCTCAATTTTCTATACGATGACAAAATTTCAAACTCAAATATATACGACAAAGCATCCAAATATTCCAACCTGTCCCAAACTGCGTGATGTAATGCATCATGCTTCACTTACAAGCCTTTACTCAATGAGCACCAATGATCAGCTTAGAATGATCATTTGAACTGACCAATCAACTTGACATGTCTGCACTAAATCGTCAGTAAGTTTTGATTTAGAGCTCATAATGACATGAATCCAACGCCCACGTTATGCTAGCTCAATTTTCTATACTATGAAGAAATTTTCAGACTCAAATAGATACGACAAAGACTCCAAGTAATCCAATCTATCCCGAACTGCGTGATGTCATGCATTATTCTTCATTTATAAGCCTTTACTCAATGAGCACCAATGTTCAGCTTAGAATGATCATTTGAACTGACCAATTAACTAGACATGTCTGCACTAAATCGTCAGTCAGTTTTGATTTAGAGCTCATAATGACATGAATCCAACACCCACCTTATGCTAGCTCAATTTTCTATACTATAAGAAAATTTCAGATTCAAATAGATACGACAAAGCCTCCAAGCAATCCAATCTATTTCAAACTGCGTGATGTCATGCATTATGCTTCACTTATAAGCCTTTACTGCATGAGCACCAATGATCAGCTTAGAATGATCATCTGAACTGATCAATCAACTTGACAAGTCCTCATAAATCGTGCATAAGTTTTGATTTAGAGTTCAGAATGACATGACTCCAATTCCCACCATATGGTTGATCAATTCTCTATACAATGACAAATTTTCACACTCAAATTGATACGACAAAGCCTCGAAGTAATCCAATCTATCCAACCAGCGTGATGTCATGCATTATGCTTCACTTATAAGCCTTTACTTAATGAAAACCAAATGATCAGCTTAGAATGAGCAGTTGAACTTCCCAATCAACTTGACATGTATGCAATAAATCATCTGTAAGTTTTGATTTAAAGCTCATAATGACATGAATCCAACGCCCACGTTATTCTAGCTCAATTTTCTATATTGTGACAAAATTTTAGAGTCAAATAGATTCGAAATAGCCTCCAAAAAATCCAATCTATCCCAAACTCCGTGATGCCATGCATTATTCTTCACTTATAAACCTTTACTCAATGAGCACCAATGATCAGCTTAAAATGATCATTTGAACTGATCAATCAACTTGACATGTCCGCATAAATCGTCCGTAACTTTTGATTTAGAGCTCATAATGACATGAATCCAACGCCCACGTTATGGTAGCTCAACTTTCTATACTATGACAAAATTTTCATACTCAAATAGATATGACAAAGCCTCCAAGTAATCCAATCTATCCAAAATTGGGTGAGGTCATGCATTATGCTTTACTTACAAGCCTTTCTCAATGAGCACCAATGATCAGTTTAGAATGATCATCTGAACTGATCAATCAACTTGAAAAATCCACATAAATCTTACGTAAGTTTTGATTTAGAGCTCAGAATGACATGACTCAAATGCCCACGATATGGTTGCTCAATTTTCTATACAATGACAAATTTTCTGACTAAAATAGATACGACAAAGCTTCCAAGTAATCCAATCTATCCCAACTGCGTGATGCCATGCATTATGCTTCACGTATAAGCCTTTACTCCATGAACGCCAATGATCAGCTTAGAATCGATCATTACAACTGACCAATCAAATTGACATGTCCGCACTAAATCGTCCTTAAATTTTTATTTAGAGCTCATAATGACATGAATCCAACGCCCACGTTATGCTAGCTCAATTTTCTGTACTATGACAAAATTTTCAGACTCAAATAGATACGATAAAGCCTCCAAGTAATACAATCAATCCAAAATTGCATGATGTCATGCATTATGCTTCACTTACAAGCCTTTACTAAATAAGCACCAGTGATCAGTTTAGAATGATCATTTGAACTGACCAATCAACTCGACATTTCCGCACTAAATCGTCCGTAAATTTTAATTTAAAGCTCATAATGACATGAATCCAACACCCACGTTATGCTATATCAATTTTCTATAGAATGACAAATTTTTAGACTCAAATATATACGACAAAGCCTCCAAGTAATCCAATCTATCCCGAATTGCGTGATGCTATGCATTATGCTTCACTTAAAAGCCTTTACTCAATGAGCACCAATGATCAGTTTAGAATGATCATTTGAACTAACCAATCAAATAGATTTGACAAAGCCTCCGAGTAATCCAATCTATCCCAAACTACGTGATGTTATGAATTATGCTTCACTTACAAGCCTTTACTCAATTAGCATCAATGATCAGATTAGAATGATCAGTTGAACTGCCCAATCAACTTGAGATGTCCGAACTAAATCGTTCGTAACTTTAAAATTAGAGCTCAGAATTACATGAATCCAACACCCACGTTATACTAGCTCAATTCTCTATATTGTGACAAAATTTCACACTCAAATAGATTCGACAAAGCCTCAAAGTAATCCAATCTATCCCAAACTGCGTGATGACATGTATTATGCTTCACTTATAAGCCTTTTCGCCATGAACACCAATGATCAGCTTAGAATGATCATTTCAACTGACCAATTAACTTGACATGTCCACACTAAATCGTCTATAACTTTTGATTTAGAACTCAGAATGACATGAATCCAATGCCCATGTCATGCTAGCTCAGTTTTCTATACAATGGCAAATTTTCAGACTTAAATAGATACGACAAAGCCTCCAAGTAATCCAATCTGTCTCAAACTGCGTGATGCCATGTATTATGCTTCAGTTATAAGCTTTTACTCAGTGAGCACCAATGATCAACTTATAATGATCAGTTGAACTGCCCAATCAACTTGACATGAACGCACTAAATCGTACATAACTTTTGATTTAAATCTCAGAATAACATGAATCCAACGCCACGTTATACTACCTCGGTTTTCTATATTGTGACAAATTTTCAGACTCAAATAGATACGACAAAGCCTCCAAGTAATCCAATCTAAATGAGGCATGGAACGGAGCCACTACGAAGAAGTTCCGGGGGTTAATCCCAAACTGCGTGATGCCATGCATTAAGCTTCACTTATAAGCCTTTACTCAATGAGTACTAATGATCAGCTTAAAATGATCAGTTGAACTTGCCAATCAACTTGACATGTCCGAAATAAATCATCTGTAAGTTTTTATTTAGAACTCAGAATGAAATGAATCCAATTCCCACGTAATGCTAGCTCAATTTTGCTATATTATGACAAAATTTCAGACTCAAATAGATACGACAAAGCCTCCAAGTAATCCAATCTATCTCAAACTGCGTGATTTCATGCATTTTGCTTCACTTATAAGCCTTTACTCAATGAGCAACAATGATAAACTTAAAATCATCATTTGAACTGATCAATAAACTTGACATATCTGCACTAAATCATCCATAACTTTTGATTTAGAGCTTAGAATGACATGAATTCAATGCCCACGTAATGCTAGCTCAATTTTTTATACAAAGAAAAATTTTAAGACTCAAAAATATATGACAAAGCCTCCAAGTAATCAAATCTATCCCAAATTATGTGATGCCATGCGTTATGCTTCGCTTATAAGCCTTTACTAAATGAGCACCAATGATCAGCTTAGAATGATCATTTGAACTAACCAATCAACTTGACATTTCCGCACTAAATCGTCTGTAACGTTTGATTTAAAGCTCAGAATGACATGATTCCAACACCTACGTTATTCTAACTCAATTTTCCATACTATGAAAAAATTTCAAACTCAAATAGATACGACATAGCCTCCAAGTAATCAAATTTATCCCAAACAGCGTGATGCCATGCATTATGCTTCACTTAAAATCTTTTATTCAATGAGCACCAATGATCAGCTTAGAATGATCAATTGAACTGACCAATCAACTTGACATGTCCGCATTAATCATCCGTAACTTTTGATTTAGAGCTGAGAATGACATTAATCCAATGCACACGTTATGCCAGCTTAATTTTCTAAACAATGACAAATTTTCAAACTCAAATAGATACGACAAAGCCTCCAATTAAGCCAATCTATCCCAAACTGTGTGATGCCACGCATTATGTTTCACTTATAAGCAATTACTCAATGAGCACCAATGATCAGCTTAGAATGATCAGTGTAACTGGCTCATCAACTTGACATGTGCCATCAAACTCGTCGGTAACTTTTGATTTAGAACTCATAATGACATGAATCCAACGCCCACGTAATGCTAGCTCAATTTTCTATACAATGACAAATTTTCAAACTCAAATGGATACGTCAAAGCCTCCAAATAATCTAATTTATCCCAAATTGCGTGACGTCATGCATTATGCTTCACTTATAAGCCTTTACTCAATGAGCACCAATGATTCGATTAGAATGATCATTTGAACTAACCAATCAACTTGACATGTCCGCACTAAATCATCCGTAACTTTTGATTTAGAGCTCAGAATGACATGAATCCAATGCCCACGTTATGCTAGCTCAAATTTTTAAACAATGACAAATTTTCATACTCAAATAGATACGACAAAGCCTCCAAATAATCCAATCTATCCTAAACTGTGTGATGCCACAAATTATGCTTCACTTATAAGCATTTACTCAATGAGCACAAATGATCGACTTCCAATGGTCATTTGAACTGACCAATCAACTTGATATGTTCGCACCAAATTGCCCGTAACTTTTGATTTAGAGCTCAGAAAGACATGAATCCAACGCCCACGTTATGTTAGCTCAATTTTCTATACTATGACAAAATTTCAAACTCAAATACATACAAAAAATCCTCCAAGTAATCCAATCTATCTAAAACTGAGTGATGTCATGCATTGTGCTACACTTATATGCCTTTACTCAAGGAGCACCAATGATCAGTTTAGAATGATCAGTTGAACTGCCCAATAAACTTGAGATGTCCGCACTAAATCGTATGTAACTTTTGATTTAGAGCTCAAAACGACATGAATCTTATGCCCACGTAATGCTAGCTGAATTTTCTATACAATGACAAATTTTTAGACTCAAATAGATACGACAAAGCCTCCTTGTAATCCAATCTATTAGGAATTGCGTTATGCCATGCATTATGCATCACTTATAAGCCTTTACTCAATGAGCACCAATGATCAGTTTAGAATGATCATTTGAACTGACCAATTAACTTGACATGTCCGCAGCAAATCATCCGTACCTTTTGATTTAGAGCCCAAAATGACATGAGTACAATGCCAATGTAATGCAAGCTCAATTTTTTATACAATGACAAATTTTCATAATCAAATAGATACGACAAATATTCCAAGTAATCCATCTATCCCAAATTGTGTGATGAAATGCATTATGCTTCACTTATAAGCCTTTACTCAATGAGCACCAATGATCAGCTTAGAATGATCATTTGAACTGACCAATTAACTTGACATTTCCGCACTAAATCATCCGTAGCTTTTGATTTAGAGCTCAAAATGACATGAATCCAATGCCCATGTTATGCTAGCTCAATTTTCTATACAATGACAAAATTTCAGACTCAAATAGATATGACAAAGCCTCCAAGTAATCCAATCTATCCCAAACTGCGTGATGCCATGCAATATGCTTCACTTATAATCCTTTATTCAATGAGCACCAATGATGAGCTTAGAATGATCAGTTGAACTACCTAATCAACTTGACATGTCCGCACTAAATCATCCGAGTCTTTTGATTTAGAGGTCCGAATGACATGAATCCAATGCCGACATTTTGCTAGCTCAATTTTCTACAATGACAAATTTTCAGACTCAAATAGATACGACAAAGCCTCCAAGTAATCCAATCTATCCCACACTGTGTGATGCCACGAATTACGCTTCACTTATAAGCCTTTACTCAATTAGCACCAATAATCAGGTTAGATAGATCAGTTGAACTGGCCAATCATCTTGACATGTCCCCACTAAATCGTACGTAATTTTTGATTTAGAACTCAAAATGACATGAATCCAATGCGCACGTAATGCTAGCTGAATTTTCTATACAATGGCAAATTTTCAGACTCAAATGGATACGACAAAGCCTCCAAGTAATACAATCTATCCCAAACTGTGTGATGCCACACATTATGCTTCACTTATAAGCCTTTACTCGATGAGCACAAATTATCAGCTTAGAATGATCATTTGAGCTGACGAATCACCTTGACATTTCCGCACCAAATCATATGTAACTTTTGATTTGAGCTCAGAATGTCATGTATTCAATGCCCACTTAATGCTAGCTCAATTTTCTATACAATGACAAATTTTCAGACTCAAATACATACGACAAAGCCTCCAAATAATCCAATCTATCCCAAACTGCGTGATGCCACTCATTATGCTTCACTTATAAGCCTTTACTCAATGAGCACCAATGATCAACTTAGAATGATCATTTGAACTGACCAACCAACTTGACATGTCCCACTAAATTATCCGTAACTTTTGATTTAGAGTTCAGAATGACATTAATCTAACGTCTACGTTATGCTAGCTAAGTTTTCAATACTATTACAAAATTTCTGACACAAATAGTACGACAAAGCCTCGAAGTAATCCAGTCTATCCCAAACTGAGTGATTTCATTCATTATGCTTCACTTATAAGCCTTTACTCAATGGGCACCAATTATCAGATTATAATGATCAGTTGAACTCACCAATCAACTTGACATGTCCGCACTAAATCGTCTGTAACTTTTGATTTAGAGCTCAGAATGACATGAATCCAATGCCCACGTTATTGTAGTTTAATTTTCTGTACAATGATAAATTTTCAGACTCAAATAGATACGACAAAGCCTCCAAGTAATCCACTCTATCCCAAATTATGTGATGCCCCGCATTATGTTCACTTAGAAGCCTTTACTCATTAAGAACCAATGATAAGCTTATAAAGATCAGTAGAACTGGCCAATCAACTTGACATGTACCAACTAAATCGTACGTAACTTTTGATTTAGAACTCAGAATAACATGAATGCAATGCCCACGTAATGCTAGCTCAATTTTCTATACAATGACAAATTTTCAGACTTAAATAGATTCGACAAATCCTCCAAGTAATCCAATCTATCCCAAACTGCGTGATGTCATGCATTATGTTTCACTTTAAGGCTTTACTCTATGAGCACCAATGATCATCTTAGAATGATCAGTTGAACTGGCCAATCAACTTGACATGTCCGCACTAAATCATCTGTAACTTTTGATTTAGAGCTCAGAATGACATGAATCCGATGCCCACATAATGCTAGCTCAATTTTCTATGCAATGAAAAGTTTTCAAACTCAAATAGATACGACAAAGCCTCCCAGTAATCCAATCTATCCCAGACAGCGTGATGCAATGCAATGCATTATGCTTCATTTATAAGCCTTTACTCAATGAGCACCATTGATCAGGTTAGAATGATCATTTGAACTGACCAATCAACTTGACATGACTGAACTAAATCGTCCGTAACTTTTGATTTAGAGCTTAGAATGACATGAATCCAATGCCAACGTTCTGCTAGCTCAATTTTCTATACTATTAAAAAATTTCATACAGAAACAGATACGAAAAAGCCTCCAAGTAATCCAATCTATTCCAAACTGCGTGATGTCATGCATTATGCTTCACTTATAAGCCTTTATTCAATGAGCACCAATGAACAGCTTAGAATGATCGGTTGAACTGCCCAATCAACTTGACATGTCCACACTAAATCGTCTATAACTTTTGATTTAGAGCTCAGAATGACATGAATCCAATGCCCACGTTATGCCAGCTCATTTTTCTATACAACGACAAATTTTCAAACTCAAATAGATACGAAAATGCTTGCAAGTAAGCCAATCTATCCGAAACTGTGTGATGCCATGCATTATGTTTCACTTATAAGCCTTTACTCAATGAGCACCAATGATCATATTAGAATGATCAGTTGAACTGGCTCATCAACTTGACATGTCCAAACAAAATCATTCGTAAGTTTTGATTTAGAACTCAGAATGACATGAATCTAATGACCACGTAATGCTAGCTCAATTTTCTATACAATGACAAAGTTTTAGACTCAAATGGATACGACAAAGCCTCCAAGTAATCCAATTTATCCCAAAATGTGTGATGTCATGCATTATGCTTTACTTGTAAGCCTTTACTCTATGAGCACCAATGATTAGATTAGAATGATCATCTGAACTGACCAATCAACTTGACATGTCCGCACTAAATCGCCCGTAACTTTTGATTTAGAGCTCAGAATGACATTAATCCAAGGCCCACGTAATTCTAGCTCAATTTTCTATCAATGACAAATTTTCAAACTCAAATAGATACAAAAAAGCCTTCAAGTAATCCAATTTATCCCAAACTGCGTGATGCCATGCATTTTGCTTCACCTATAAGCCTTTACTCAATTAGCAGCAATGATTAGGTTAGAATGATCATTTGAACTGAACAACCAACTTGACAAATCATCTGTAACTTCTGATTTAGAGCTCAGAATGACATGAATCCAACGACCACGTTATGCTTGCTCAATTTTCTATACAATGACCAAATTTCAGACTCAAATAGATACGACAAACCTACCAAGTAATCCAATCTATCCCATACTGCATGATGTCATGCATTATGCTTCGCTTATAAGCCTTTATTCAATGAGCACCAATGATCTGTTTAGAAGATCAGTTGAACTGCCCAATCAACTTGACATGTCCGCACTAAATCGTCGGTAACTTTTGATTTAGTGCTCAGAATAACATGAATCCAATGCCCACGTTATGCCACCTCAATTTTCTATACAATGACAAATTTTCAAACTCAAATAGATACGACAAAGCCTCCAAGTAAGCTAATCTATCCCAAATTGTGTGATGCCCCGCATTATGCTTCACTTATAAGCCTTCACTCAATGAGCACCAATGATTAGCGTAGAATGATCAGTAGAACTGGCCTATCAACTTGACATGTGCCCACTAAATCGTCCGTAACTTTTGATTTAGAACTTAGAATGACATGAATCCAATGCCCACATAATGCTAGCTCATCTTTCTATACAATGACAATTTTTCAAACTCAAATGCATACGACAAAGCCTCCAAGTAATCCAATCTATCCCAAACTGAGTGATATCATGCATTATGCTTCACTTATAAGCCTTTACTCAATGAGCACCAATGCTAAGCTTAGAATGATCATTTGAACTGAGCAATCAACTTGACATGTCTGCACTTAATCGTCCGTAACTTTTGATTTAGAGCTCAGAATGACATGAATCCAACACCCACGTTATGGTACCTCATTCTTCTATACAATGACAAATTTTCAGACTCAAATAGATACGACAAAGCCTGCAAGTTATCCAATATATCCTAAACTGAGTTATGCCATGCATTATACTTCACTTATAAGCCTTTACACAATGAGCACCGATGATCAGCTTAGAATGATCATTTGAACTGACCAATCAACTTGACATGTCCGCACTAAATCATCCGTAACTTTTGATTTAGAGCTCAGAATGACATGAATCCAGTGCCCACGTAATGGTAGCTCAATTTTCTATACAATGACAAATTTTCAGACTTAAATAGATTCCACAAATCCTCCAAGTAATCCAATCTATCCCAAACTGCGTGATGTCATGCATTATGTTTCACTTTAAGGCTTTACTCTATGAGCACCAATGATCATCTTAGAATGATCAGTTGAACTGGCCAATCAACTTGACATGTCCGCACTAAATCATCCGTAACTTTTGATTTAGTGCTCAGAATGACATGAATCCGACGCCCACGTTATGCTTGCTCAATTTTCTATACAATGACCAAATTTCAGACTCAAATAGATACGACAAACCTACCAAGTAATCCAATCTATCCCATACTGCATGATGTCATGCATTATGCTTCGCTTATAAGCCTTTATTCAATGAGCACCAATGATCTGTTTAGAAGATCACTTGAACTGCCCAATCAACTTGACATGTCCGCACTAAATCGTCCTTAACTTTTGATTTAGTGCTCAGAATAACATGAATCCAATGCCCACGTTATGCCACCTCAATTTTCTATACAATGACAAATTTTCAAACTCGAATAGATACGACAAAGCCTCCAAGTAAGCTAGTCTATCCCAAATTGTGTGATGCCCTGCATTATGCTTCAGTTATAAGCCTTCACTCAATGAGCACCAATGATTAGCGTAGAATGATCAGTAGAACTGGCCTATCAACTTGACATATGCCCACTAAATCGTCCGTAACTTTTGATTTAGAACTTAGAATGGCATGAATCCAATGCCCACGTAATGCTAGCTCATCTTTCTATACAATGACAATTTTTCAAACTCAAATGGATACGACAAAGCCTCCAAGTAATCCAATCTATCCCAAACTGAGTGATATCATGCATTATGCTTCACTTATAAGCCTTTACTCAATGAGCACCAATGATAAGCTTAGAATGATCATTTGAACTGAGCAATCAACTTGACATGTCTGCACTTAATCGTCCGTAACTTTTGATTTAGAGCTCAGAATGACATGAATCCAACGCCCACGTTATGGTACCTCATTCTTCTATACAATGACAAATTTTCAGACTCAAATAGATACGACAAAGCCTGCAAGTTATCCAATATATCCTAAACTGAGTTATGCCATGCATTATGCTTCACTTATAAGCCTTTACACAATGAGCACCGATGATCAGCTTAGAATGATCATTTGAACTGACCAATCCACTTGACATGTCCGCACTAAATCATCCGTAACTTTTGATTTAGAGCTCAGAATGACATGAATCCAGTGCCCACGTAATGGTAGCTCAATTTTCTACACAATGACAAATTTTCAGACTTAAATAGATTCCACAAATCCTCCAAGTAATCCAATCTATCCCAAACTGCGTGATGTCATGCATTATGTTTCACTTTAAGGCTTTACTCTATGAGCACCAATGATCATCTTAGAATGATCAGTTGAACTGGCCAATCAACTTGACATGTCCGCACTAAATCATCCGTAACTTTTGATTTAGTGCTCAGAATGACATGAATCCGACGCCCATGTTATGCTTGCTCAATTTTCTATACAATGACCAAATTTCAGACTCAAATAGATACGACAAACCTACCAAGTAATCCAATCTAGCCCATACTGCATGATGTCATGCATTATGCTTCGCTTATAAGCCTTTATTCAATGAGCACCAATGATCTGTTTAGAAGATCACTTGAACTGCCCAATCAACTTGACATGTCCGCACTAAATCGTCCTTAACTTTTGATTTAGTGCTCAGAATAACATGAATCCAATGCCCACGTTATGCCACCTCAATTTTCTATACAATGACAAATTTTCAAACTCGAATAGATACGACAAAGCCTCCAAGTAAGCTAGTCTATCCCAAATTGTGTGATGCCTTGCATTATGCTTCAGTTATAAGCCTTCACTCAATGAGCACCAATGATTAGCGTAGAATGATCAGTAGAACTGGCCTATCAACTTGACATATGCCCACTAAATCGTCCGTAACTTTTGATTTAGAACTTAGAATGGCATGAATCCAATGCCCACGTAATGCTAGCTCATCTTTCTATACAATGACAATTTTTCAAACTCAAATGGATACGACAAAGCCTCCAAGTAATCCAATCTATCCCAAACTGAGTGATATCATGCATTATGCTTCACTTATAAGCCTTTACTCAATGAGCACCAATGATAAGCTTAGAATGATCATTTGAACTGAGCAATCAACTTGACATGTCTGCACTTAATCGTCCGTAACTTTTGATTTAGAGCTCAGAATGACATGAATCCAATGCCCACGTTATGGTACCTCATTCTTCTATACAATGACAAATTTTCAGACTCAAATAGATACGACAAAGCCTGCAAGTTATCCAATATATCCTAAACTGAGTTATGCCATGCATTATGCTTCACTTATAAGCCTTTACACAATGAGCACCGATGATCAGCTTAGAATGATCATTTGAACTGACCAATCAACTTGACATGTCTGCACTAAATTGTCAGTAAGTTTTGATTTAGAGCTCATAATGACATGAATCCAACGCCCACGTTATGGTAGCTCAATTTTATATACTATGACAAAATTTTCGGACTCAAATAGATATGACAAAGCATCCAAATAATTCAATCTATCCCAAACTACGTGATGCCATGCATTATGCTTCACTTATAAGCCTTTACTCAATGAGCACCAATGATCAGATTATAATGATCAGTTGAACTCGCCAATCAACTTGACATGTCTGCACTAAATCGTCTGTAACTATTGATTTAGAGCTCAGAATGACATGAATCCAGTGCCCATGTTATGGTAGCTTACTTTTCTGTACAATGACATATTTTCAGACTCAAATAGATACGACAAAGCCTACAAGTAATCCACTATATCCCAAATTGTGTGATGCCCTGCATTATGCTTCACTTACAAGCCTTTACTCAATAAGCACCAATGATCAGCTTATAATGATCAGTAGAACTGGCCAATCAACTTGACATGTACCAACTAAATTATCCGTAACTTTTGATTTAGAACTCAGAATAACATGAATGCAATGCCCACGAAATGCTTGCTCAATTTTCTATAGAATGACAAATTTTCACACACAAATGGATACGACAAAGCCTCCAAGTAATCCAATCTATCCCAAACTGCGTCATGCCATGCATTATGCTTCACTTATAAGCCTTTACTCAATTAGCACCAATTATCAGCTTAGAATGATCATCCGAACTAACCAATCTACTTGACGTGTCCTCACTAAATTGTCCGTAACTTTGATTTAGAGCTCAGAATGACTTTAATCCAACGCCCATGTTATGCTAGCTGAATTTTCTATACTATTACAAAATTACATACTCAAATAGATACGACAAAGCCTCGAAGTAATCCAATCTATCCCAAACTGAGTGATGCCATGCATTATGCTTCACTTATAAAGCCTTTACTCATTGAGCACCAATGATATGTTTAGAACGATCATTTGAACTGACCAATCAACTTGACATGTCTGCAATGAATCGTCCGTAACTTTTGATTTAGGGCTCAGAATGTCATAAATCCAACGCCCACGTTATGCTAGCTCTTTTTTCTATACAATGACAAATTTTCAGACTCAAATAGATACGACAAAGTCTCCAAATAATCCAATCTATCCCAAACTGAGTGATGCCATGCATTATGCTTCACTTATAAGCCTTTACTCAATGAGCGCCGATGATCACCTTAGAATGATCATTTGAACTGACAAATCAACATGACATGTCCGCACTAAATCATTCGTTTTTTTTATTTAGAGCTCAAAATGACATGAATCCAATGCCCACGTAATGGTAGCTCAATTTTCTATACAATGACAAATTTTCAGACTTAAATAGATTCGACAAAGCCTCAAAGTAATCCAATCTATCCCAAACTGAGTGATATCATGCATTATGCTTCACTTATAAGCCTTTACTCAATGAGCACCAATGATAAGTTTAGAATGATCATTTGAACTGAGCAATCAACTTGACATGTCTGCACTTAATCGTCCGTAACTTTTGATTTAGAGCTCAGAATGACATGAATCCAACGCCCACGTTATGGTACCTCATTCTTCTATACAATGACAAATTTTCAGACTCAAATAGATACGACAAAGCCTGCAAGTTATCCAATATATCCTAAACTGAGTTATGCCATGCATTATGCTTCACTTATAAGCCTTTACACAATGAGCACCGATGATCAGCTTAGAATGATCATTTGAACTGACCAATCAAATTGACATGTCCGCACTAAATCATCCGTAACTTTTGATTTAGAGCTCAGAATGACATGAATCCAATGCCCACGTTATGCTAGCTCAATTTTCTACACAATAACAAAATTTCAGACTCAAATACATACGATAAAACCTCCAAGTAATCCAATCTATCCCAAACTGAGTGGTGCCATGCATTATGCTTCAGTTATAAGCCTTTACTCAATGAGCACCAATGATAAGCTTAGAATGATCATTTGAACTGACCAATCAACAAGACATGTCCGCCATAAATCATCTATAACTTTTGATTTAGGGCTTAGAATGACATGAATCCAACGCCCACGTTATGCTAGCTCAATTTTCTTTACAATGACAAAATTTCAAACTCAAATAGATACGACAAAGCCTCCAAGCAATCCAATTTATCCCAAACTTCGTGATGCCATGCATTATGCTTCACTTATAAGCCTTTACTCAATGAGCACCAATGATCAGCTCAAAAAGATCATTTGAACTGGCCAATCAACTTGACATGTCCGCACTAAATCATCCGTAGCTTTTTATTTAGAGCTCATAATGACATAAATCCAATGCCTACGTAACGCTAGCTCAATTTTCTATACAATGACAAATTTTTAGACTTAAATTGATTCGACAAAGCCTCCAAGTAATCCAATTTATCCCAAACTGCGTGATGTCATGCATTAAGCTTCACTTATTTGAGTTTACTCAATGAGCATTAATGATCACCTTATATTGATCAGCTGAACTGGCCAATCAACTTGACATTTACGCACTAAATCATCTGTAACTTTTTATTTAGAGCTCAAAATGACATGAATCGAATGCCCACGTAATGCTAGCTCAATATATTATACAATCACAAATTTTAAGTCTCAAATAGATATGACAAAGCCTCCAACTAATCCTATTTATCCCATACTGCGTGATGCCATGCATTATGCTTCACTTATAAGCCTTTACTCAATGAGCACCAATGATAAGCTTAGAATGATCATTTGAACTGAGCAATCAACTTGACATGTCTGCACTTAATCGTCCGTAACTTTTGATTTAGAGCTCAGAATGACATGAATCCAACACCCACGTTATGGTACCTCATTCTTCTATACAATGACAAATTTTCAGACTCAAATAGATACGACAAAGCCTGCAAGTTATCCAATATATCCTAAACTGAGTTATGCCATGCATTATGCTTCACTTATAAGCCTTTACACAATGAGCACCGATGATCAGCTTAGAATGATCATTTGAACTGACCAATCAACTTGACATGTCCGCACTAAATCATTCATTTTTTATTTAGAGCTCATAATGACATAAATCCAATGCCCACATAACGCTAGCTCAATTTTCTATACAATGACAAAATTTTAGACTTAAATAGATTCGACAAAGCCTCCAAGTAATCCAATTTATGCCAAACTGCATGATGTCATGCATTAAACTTCACTTATAAGACTTTACTCAATGAGCACTAATGATCACCTTATATTGATCAGCTGAACTGGCCAATCAACTTGACATTTACGCACTAAATAATCTGTAACTTTTTATTTAGAGCTCAAAATGACATGAATCGAATGCCCACGTAATGCTAGCTCAATATATTATACAATCACAAATTTTAAGTCTCAAATAGATATGACAAAGCCTCCAACTAATCCTATTTATCCCATACTGCGTGATGCCATGCATTATGCTTCACTTATAAGCCTTTACTCAATGAGCACCAATGATCAGCTTAAAATGATCAGTTGAACTGGCAATTCAACTTGACATTTCCGCACAAAATCATCCATAACTTTTGATTTAGAGCTCAGAATGAAATGAATCCAATGCCCACGGTGTGCTAGCTCAATTTTCTATACAATAACAAAATTTCAGACTCAAATAGATACGATAAAGCCTCCAAGTAATCCAATCTATCCCAAACTGAGGGATGCCATGCATTATGCTTCACTTATAAGACTTTACTCAATGAGCACCAATGATCATTTGAACTGACCAATCAACAAGACATGTCAGCCATAAATCGTCTGTAACTTTTGATTTAGGGCTCAATATGACATGAATCCAACGCCCACGTTATGCAAGCTCAATTTTCTTTACAATGAAAAATTTTCAAACTCAAATAGATACGACAAAGCCTCCAAGTAATCCAAATTATCCCAAACTGTGTGATGTCATGCATTAAGCTTCACTTATAACTTTACTCAATGAGCACTAATGATCAGATTATAATAATCATTCGAACTGATCAATCAACTTGACATCTCCGCACTACATCGTACATAACTCTTTATTTAGAGCTCAGAATGACATGATTCTAACACCCACGTTATGGTAGCTTGATTTTCTATACTATTACAAAATTTCAGACTCAAATCGATACGACAAAGCCTCGACGTAATCCAATCTATCCCAAACTGAGTGATGTTATGCATTATACTTCACTTATAAGCCTTTACTCAATGAGAACCAATGATTAACTTAGAATGATCAGTTGAACTAGCCAATCAACTTGACATGTCCGCACTAAATCATCCGTATCTTTTGATTTAGAGCTCGGAAGGATATGAATCCAATGCCCAAGTAATGCTAGCACAATTTTATATACAGTGACAAATTTTCATACTCTAATTTAAACGACAAAGCCTCCAAGTAATCAAATCCATCCCAAATTGTGTGA
This sequence comes from Pugionium cornutum, assembly GCA_018901935.1. Lineage (NCBI taxonomy): Eukaryota > Viridiplantae > Streptophyta > Magnoliopsida > Brassicales > Brassicaceae > Pugionium > Pugionium cornutum. Next base: position 12,302,982 of record CM032165.1, on the reverse strand, counting down.
TGCAATGCATTATGCTTCACTTATAAGCCTTTACTCAATGAGCACCAATGATCAGCTTAGAATGATCATTTGAACTTAACAATCAACTTCACATGTCCGCACTAAATCATCCGTAACTTATGATTTAGAACTCAAAATGACATGAATCCAGTGCCCACGTAATGCTAGCTCAATTTTCTATACAATGAAAAACTTTCATACTCAAATAGATACGGCAAAGCCTCCAAGTAATCAAATCTATCCCAAATTGTGTGATGCCATGCATTAAACTTCACTTATAAGCCTTTACTCAATGAGCACCAATGATCAGCTTAGAATGATCATTCGAACTGATCAATCAACTTGACATTTCCGCACTACATCTTACGTAACTTTTTATATAGAGCTCAGAATGACATGATTCCAACACCCACGTTATGCTAGCTCAATTTTCTATACTATGAAAAAATTTCAAAACTCAAATGGATACGACAAAGCCTCCAAGTAATCCAATCAATCCCGAACTGCATAATGTCATGCATTATGCTTCACTTATAAGCCTTTACTCAATGAGCAGCAATGATTAGCTTAAAATGATCTGTTGAACTGGCCAATCAACTTGACATGTCCGCACTTAATCATCCGTAACTTTTGATTTAAAGCTCAGAATGACATGAATCCAATGCCCATGTAATGCTAGCTCAATTTTCTATACAATGGAAAATTTGCAAACTCAAATAGATACGACAAAACCTCCAAGTAATCCAATATATCCCAAATTGTGTGATGCCCCCCATTATGCTTCACTTATAAGCCTTTACTCAATGAGCACCAATGATCAGATTAGAATGATCATTTGAACTTAACAATCAACTTGACATGTCCGCACTAAATCATCCGTAACTTTTTATTAGAGCTCAAAATGACATGAATCCAGTGCCCACGTAATGCTAGCTCAATTTTCTATACAATGAAAAATTTTCATACTCAAATAGATACGGCAAAGCCTCCAAGTAATCAAATCTATCCCAAACTGTGTGATGCCATGCATTATACTTCACTTATAAGTTTTTACTCAATGAGCACCAATGATCAGCTTAGAATGATCATTCGAACTGATCAATCAACTTGACATTTCCGCACTACATCGTACGTAACTTTTTATTTAGAGCTCATAATGACATGATTCCAACACCCACGTTATGCTAGCTCAATTTTCTATACTATGAAAAATTTTCAAACTCAAGTAGATAGACAAACCCTCCAAGTAATCCAATCTATCCCAAACTGCATAATGTCATGCATTATGCTTCCCTTATAAGCCTTTACTCAATGAGCAGCAATGATTAGCTTAAAATGATCTGTTGAACTGGCCAATCAACTTGACATGTCCGCACTTAATCATCCGTAACTTTTGATTTAAAGCTCAGAATGACATGAATCCAATGCCCATGTAATGCTAGCTCAATTTTCTATACAATGGCAAATTTGCAAACTCAAATAGATACGACAAAACGTCCAAGTAATCCAATATATCCCAAATTGTGTGATGCCCCCCATTATGCTTCACTTATAAGCCTTTACTCAATGAGCACCAATGATCAGATTAGAATGATCATTTGAACTTAACAATCAACTTGACATGTCCGCACTAAATCATCCGTAACTTTTTATTTAGAGCTCAAAATGACATGAATCCAGTGCCCACGTAATGCTAGCTCAATTTTCTATACAATGAAAAATTTTCATACTCAAATAGATACGGCAAAGCCTCCAAGTAATCAAATCTATCCCAAACTGTGTGATGCCATGCATTATACTTCACTTATAAGTTTTTACTCAATGAGCACCAATGATCAGCTTAGAATGATCATTCGAACTGATCAATCAACTTGACATTTCCGCACTACATCGTACGTAACTTTTTATTTAGAGCTCATAATGACATGATTCCAACACCCACGTTATGCTAGCTCAATTTTCTATACTATGAAAAATTTTCAAACTCAAGTAGATAGACAAACCCTCCAAGTAATCCAATCTATCCCAAACTGCATAATGTCATGCATTATGCTTCCCTTATAAGCCTTTACTCAATGAGCAGCAATGATTAGCTTAAAATGATCTGTTGAACTGGCCAATCAACTTGACATGTCCGCACTTAATCATCCGTATCTTTTGATTTAAAGCTCAGAATGACATGAATCCAATGCCCACGTAATGCTAGCTCAATTGTCTATACAATGACAAATTTTCAAACTCAAATAGATACGAAAAAACCTCCAAGTAATCCAATATATCCCAAATTGTGTGATGCCCCCATTATGCTTCACTTATAAGCCTTTACTCAATGAGCACCAAAGATAAGTTTAGAATGATCAGTAGAACCGGCCATACAACTTGACATGTGCCAACTAAATCGTCCCTACCTTTTGATTTATAACTCAGAATTACATGAATCCAATGACCACGTAATGCTAACTCAATTTTCTATACAATGAATAATTTTCAGACTCAAATGGATACTACAAATCCTCCAAGTAATCCATTCTATCCCAAACTGTGTCATGACATGCATTATGCTTCACTTATAAGCCTTTACTCAATGAGCACCAATGATCAGCTTAGAATGATCATTTGAACTGACCAATCAAGTTGACATGTCCGCACTAAATCATCCATAACTTTTGATTTAGAGATCAGAATAACATGAATCCAATGCCGACGTAATGCTAGCTCAATTTTCTATACAATGACAAATTTTCAGACTTAAATAGATTCGACAAAGCCTCCAAGTAATCCAATTTATCCTAAACTGCGTGATCTTTTGCATTAAGCTTCACTTATAAGACTTTACTCAATGAGCACTAATGATCAGCTTATATTGATCAGTTGAACTGGCCAATCAACTTGACATTTACGCACTAAATCATCCGTAACTTTTGAGTTAGAGCTCAAAATGACATGGATCCAATGCCCACGTAATGCTAGCTCAATATTCTATACAATCACAAATTTTAAGTCTCAAATAGATACGACAAAGCCTCCAACTAATCCAATTTATCCCATACTGCGTGATGCCATGCATTATGCTTCACTTATAAGCCTTTACTCAATGAGTACCAATGATCAGCTTAAAATGATCAGTTGAACTGGCCAATCAACTTGACATGTCCGCACAAAATCATCCATAACTTTTGATTTAGAGCTCAGAATGTCATGAATCCAATGCCCACGTTATGCTAGATCAATTTTCTATACAATAACAAAATTTCAGACTCAAATAGATACGATCAAACCTCCAAGTAATCCAATCTATCCCAAACGGAGTGATGCCATGCATTATGCTTCACTTATAAGCCTTTAATGGAGCACCAATGATCAGCTTAGAATGATCATTTGAACTAACCAATCAACAAGACATGTCTGCCATAAATCGTCTGTAACTTTTGATTTAGGGCTCAGAATGACATGAATCCAATGCCCACGTTATGCTAGCTCAATTTTCTTTACAATGACAAATTTTCAAACTTAAATAGATATGAAAAAGCCCCCAAGTAATCCAATTTATCCCAAATAGAGTGATGTCATGCATTAATCTTCACTTATAAGACTTTACTCAATGAGCAATAATGATCAGCTTATAATGATCAGTTGAACTGGCCAATCAACTTGACATGTCCGCACAAAATCATTCGTAACTTTTCATTTAGAGCTCAGAATGACATTAATCAAATGCCCACGTTATGCTAGCTAAGTTTTCAATAAGCATCAATGATCAGTTTAGAATGATCATTTTAAATGGCCGATCAACTTGACATGTGTGCACTAAATCATCAGTAACTTTGGATTTAGAGCTCAGAATGACACAAATCCATAGCCCACGCTAAGCTAGCTCAATTTTCTATATTGTGACAAAATTTAAAATATAAATAGATTCAAACAACATCCAAGTAATCTAATCTTTCCAGAACTACTTCATGCCATGCATTGTGCTTCATTGATAAGCCTTTACTCAATGAGCATCACTGATCAGTTTAGAAAGATCATTTTAATTGAATGATCAACTTGACATGTCGGCACTATATCGTCCGTAACTTTTGATATATAGCTCAGAATGAACGAATCCAATGCCCATGTTAGGCTAGCTCAATTTTCTATATTGTGACAAAATTTGAGATAGAAATAGATTCGACAAAGCATCCAAGTAATCCAATCTATCCAGAACAGCTTCATGGCATGCATTGTGCTTCATTGATCAGTTTAGATTGATCATTTTAACTTGCCGATCAACATGACATGTCTACACTAAATCATCCGTAACTTTGGATTTATAGCTCAGAATGACACGAATCTAATGCCCACATTAAGCTACCTCAAGTTTCTATATTGTGAAAAATTTCTGACAGAAATAGATTTGACAAAACGTTCAAGTAATCCAAAACTGCGTCTTGCCATGCATTGTGCTTCATTAATAAGCATTTACCCACTGAGCATCAATGATCAGTTTAAAATGATCATTTTAACTGGCTGATCAACTTGACATGTCTGCACAATATCGTCCATAACTTTTGAGTTATAGCTTAGAATGACACAAATCCAAATCCCACGTTAAACTAGTTTAATTTTTTTATATTATAACAAAGTTTGAGACATAAATAAATTCGAGAAAGAATCCAAGTAATCCAATCTATCCAAAACTGCTTCATGCAATGCATTGTGCTTCATTTATAAGTGTTTACTCAATGAGCATCAATTATCAGTTTAGAATGATCATTTTATTTGGCCGATCAACTTGACATGTCTGCACTATATCGTCTGTAACTTTTGATTTATAGCTCAGAATGACACGAATCCAATGCCCACATTAAGCAAGCTTAATTGTCTATATTGTGACAAAATGTTAGACAGAAATAGATTCGAAAAAACTTCCAAGTAATCGAATCTATGCAAAACTGCGTCTTGCCATGCATTGTGCTTCATTAATAAGCCTTTACTCAATGAGCATCAAGGATCAGTTTAGAATGATGATTTTAACTCGCAATCAACTTGACATGTCCGCACTAAATCGTCCGTAAATTTGGATTTAGAGCTCTGAATGACACAAATCCAAAGCCCACTTTAAGCTAGCTGAATTTTCTATATTGTGACAAAATTTGTGACACAAATAGATTCAACAAAGCTTCCAAGTAATCAAATCTATCTAAAACTTGTCATGCCTTCCATTGTGCTTCATTTATAATCCGTTACTCAATGAGCAGCATCAATGATCAGTTTAGAATGATCATTTTAACAGGCCGATCAACTTGACATGTCCGCACTAAATCGTTCATAACTTTTGATTTAGAACTCAGAATTACAAAACCCAAAGCCCACGTTAAACTAGCTCAATTTTCTATATTGCGACAAAATTTGAAACATAAATAGATTAGAAAAAGCATCCAAGTATTCAAATTTATCCAAAACTGCTTCATGCCATGCACTGTGTTTGATTTATAAGCCTTTACTCAATGAGTATCAATGATGAGTTTAGAATTATCATTTTAACTGGCCGATCAACTTGACATGTCCGCAAAGTATCGTCATTAACTTTTGATTTATAGCTCAGAATGACAGGAATCCAATGCCCACGTTATGCTAGTTCAATTTTCTATATTGTGACAACTGGAGACAGAAATACATTCGACAAAGCTTCCAAGTAATCCAATATATCCAAAACCGCGTCTTTCCTTGCATTGTTCTTCATTAATAAGCCTTCACTCAACGAGCATCAATGATCAGTTTAGAATGATCATTTTAACTAGCTGATCAACTTGACATTTCTCCACTAAATCGTCCATAACTTTGGATTTAGAGCTGAGAATGACACAAATATAAAGCCCACGTTAAGCTACCTCAATTTTCTATATTGTGACAAAATTTGCGACCGAAATATATTCGACAAAGCGTCCAAGTAATCCAATCTAATTGAAACTTCGTCTTGCCATGCATTGTGCTTCATTAATAAGCCTTTACTCAATGAGCATCAATGATCAGTTTAGAATGATCATTTTAACTAGCCGATGAACTTGACAGTTCTGCACTAAATTATTCGTAACTTTGGATTTAGAGCTCAGAATGACACGAATCCAAATCCTACATTAAGCTAACTCAATTTTCTATATTGTGACAAAATTTGAGGCATAAATAGATTCAACAAAGCGTCCAAGTAATCCAATCTAATTGAAACTGCGTCATGTCATGCATTGTGATTCATTAATAAGCCTTTACTCAATGAGAATCAATGATTAGTTTAGAATGATCATTTTAACATGCCGATCAACTTGACATGTCTGCACTAATGCGTCTGTAACTTTAGATTTAGAGCTCAGAATGACACGAATCCAAAGCCTACATTAAGCTAACTCAATTTTCTATATTGTGATAAAATTTGAGACATAAATAGATTCGACAAAGCGTCCAAATAATCCAATCTATCCAAAATTGTGTTATGCCTTGCATTGTGCTTCATTTATAAGCCCTTACTCAATGAGCATCAATGATCAGTTTAGAATGATCATTTTAACTGGCCAATCAATTTTACATGTCTGCACTAATTCGTTCGTAACTTTTGATTTAGAGCTCCGAACGACACAAATCCAACGCCCACGTTAAGCTAGCTCAATTTTCTATATTTTGACAAAATTTGAGATAGAAATAGATTCGACAAAGCATCTAAGTAATCCAATCTATCCAGAACAGCTTCATGGCATGCATTGTGCTTCATTTATAAGCCTTTACTCAATGAGTATCATTGATCAGTTTAGATTGATAATTTTAACTTGCCGATCAACATGACATGTCTACACTAAATCGTCCGTAACTTTGGATTTATAGCTCAGAATGACACGAATCTAATGCCCACGTTATGCTACCTCAATTTTCTATATTGTGAAAAATTTCTGACAGAAATAGATTTGACAAAACGTTCAAGTAATCCAAAACTGCGTCTTGCCATGCATTGTGCTTCATTAATAAGCATTTACCCACTGAGCATCAATGATCAGTTTAAAATGATCATTTTAACTGGCTGATCAACTTGACATGTCTGCACAATATCGTCCATAACTTTTGAGTTATAGCTTAGAATGACACAAATCCGAATCCCACGTTAAACTAGTTTAATTTTTTATATTATAACAAAGTTTGAGACATAAAGAAATTCGAGAAAGCATCCAAGTAATCCAATCTATCCAAAACTGCTTCATGCAATGCATTGTGCTTCATTTATAAGTGTTTACTCAATGAGCATCAATGATCAGTTTAGAATGATCATTTTATTTGGCCGATCAACTTGACATGTCTGCGCTATATCGTCTGTAACTTTTGATTTGTAGCTCAGAATGACACGAATCCAATGCCCACATTAAGCTAGCTTAATTTTCTATATTGTGACAAAATTTTAGACAGAAATAGATTTGAAAAAACTTCCAAGTAATCGAATCTATGCAAAACTGCGTCTTGCCATGCATTGTGCTTCATTAATAAGCCTTTACTCAATGAGCATCAATGATCAGTTTAGAATGATCATTTTAACTCGCAATCAACTTGACATGTCTGCACTAAATCGTCCGTAAATTTGGATTTAGAGCTCCGACTGACACAAATCCATTCCCACTTTAAGCTAGCTGAATTTTCTATATTGTGACAAAATTTGTGACACAAATAGATTCAACTAAGCTTCCAAGTAATCAAATCTATCTAAAACTTGTCATGCCTTGCATTGTGCTTCATTTATAATCAGTTCCTCAATGAGCAGCATCAATGATCAGTTTAGAATGATCATTTTAACAGGCCGATCAACTTGACATGTCCGCACTAAATCGTTCATAACTTTTGATTTAGAACTCAGATTGACACAAACCCAAAGCCCACGTTAAACTAGCTCAATTTTCTATATTGCGTCAAAATTTGAGACATAAATAAATTAGAAAAAGCATCCAAGTATTCAAATTTATCCAAAACTGCTTCATGCCATGCACTGTGTTTGATTTATAAGCCTTTACTCAATGAGTATCAATGATGAGTTTAGAATGATCATTTTAACTGGCCGATCAAATTGACATGTCCGCACAGAATCGTCAGTAACTTTTGATTTATAGCTCAGAATGACACGAATCCAATGCCCACGTTACGCTAGCTCAATTTTCTATATTGTGACAATTGGAGACAGAAATACAGTCGACAAAGCTTCCAAGTAATCCAATATATCCAAAACCGCGTCTTTCCTTGCATTGTTCTTCATTAATAAGCCTTCACTCAATGAGCATCAATGATCAGTTTAGAATGATCATTTTAACTAGCTGATCAACTTGACATTTCTCCACTAAATCGTCCATAACTTTGGATTTAGAGCTGAGAATGACACAAATATAAACCCCACGTTAAGCTACCTCAATTTTCTATATTGTGACAAAATTTGCGACCGAAATATATTCGACCAAGCGTCCAAGTAATCCAATCTAATTGAAACTTCGTCTTGCCATGCATTGTGCTTCATTAATAAGCATTTACTCAATGAGCATCAATGATCAGTTTAGAATGATCATTTTAACTAGCCGATGAACTTGACAGTTCTGCACTAAATTATTCGTAACTTTGGATTTAGAGCTCAGAATGACACGAATCCAAATCCTACATTAAGCTAACTCAATTTTCTATATTGTGACAAAATTTGAGGCATAAATAGATTCGACAAAGCATCCAAGTAATCCAATCTAATTGAAACTGCGTCATGCCATGCATTGTGATTCATTAATAAGCCTTTACTCAATGAGAATCAATGATTAGTTTAGAATGATCATTTTAACAGGCCGATCAACTTGACATGTCTGCACTAAATCGTCTGTAACTTTGGATTTAGAGCTCAGAATGACACGAATCCAAAGCCTACATTAAGCTAACTCAATTTTCTATATTGTGATAAAATTTGAGACATAAATAGATTCGACAAAGCGTCCAAATAATCCAATCTATCTAAAACTTCGTCATGCCTTGCATTGTGCTTCATTTATAAGCCGTTACTCAATGAGTACGATCAATGATCAGTTTATTATGATCATCTTAACTGGCCAATCCACTTGACATGTCCGCACTAAATCGTCCATAACTTTTGATTTAGAGTTCAGAATGACACAAATCCAAAACCCACGTTAAGGTAGCTCAATTTTCTATATTGTGAAAAATTTAAGAAATAAATAGATTCGCTAAAGCGTCCAAGTAATCCAATATTTCCAAAACTGCTTCATACCATGCATTGTGTTTCATTTATAAGCCTATAGTCAATGCGCATCAATGATTTGGTTAGAATGATCATTTTAACTAGACGATCAAGTTGACATGCCTGCACTATATCGTCCATAACTTTTGATTTATAGCTCAGATAGTCATGAATCGAATCCCCACGTTAAGCTAGCTCAAGTTTCTATATTGTGACAAAATTTGAAAAAGAAATAGAATCGACAAAGCATCCAAGCAATCCAATCTATCAAATGTTACTTCATGCCATGCATTGCGCTTCATTTATAAGCATTTACTCAATGAGCATCAACGATCAGTTTGGAATGATCATTTTAACTAGCCAATCAATTTGACATGTCTGCACTATATCGTCCATAACTTTTGATTTATCGCTCAGAATGACACAAATCGAATGCCCACATTAAGCTAGCTCACGTTTCTATATTGTGACAAAATTTGAATATAGAAATAAATTTGACAAAGCATCCAAGTAATCCAATCTATCCAGAAATGCTTCATGCCATGCATTTGCTTCATTAATAAGCCTTTATTCAATGAGCATCAATGATCAATTTGGAATCATCATTTTAAATGGCCGATCAACTTTACATGTCTGCACTAAATCGTTCGTAACTTTGGATTTAGAGCACAGAATGACACAAATCCAAAGCCCACGATAAACAAGCTCAATTATCTATATTGCTATAAAATTTGAGACAGAAATAAATTTGACAAAGCGTTGAAGTAATCCAATCTATCCAAAATTTCGTCATGCCTTGCATTGTGCTTCATTTATAAGCCGTTACTGAATGAGCAGCATCAACGATCAGCTTAGAATGATCATTTGAACTGACCAATCAACTTCACATGTCCACACTAAATCGTCCGTAACTTTTCATTTAGAGCTCAGAATGACATTAATCCAACACCCACGTTATGCTAGATCAATTTTCTATACTATGACAACTTTTCAGACTCAAATAGATACGACAAGGTCTCCAAGTAATCCAATTTATCCCAAACTGCGTGATGCCATGCATTATGCTTCACTTATAAGCCTTTTCTCAATGAGCACCAATGATCAGATTAGAATGATCATTTGAACTGACCAATCAACTTGACATGTCCGCACTAAATCGTTCGTAACTTTTGATTTAGAGCTCAAAATGACATGAATCCAATGGCCATGTTATGCTATCTCAATTTTCTATATTGTGACAAAATTTCAGACTCAAATAGATACGACAAAGCCTCCAAGAAAACCAATATATCCCAAACTACGTGATGCCATTCATTATGCTTCACTTATAAGCCTTTACTCAATGAGCACCAATGATCATCTTAAAATGATCATTTGAACTGACCAATCAACCTGACATGTCCGCACTAAGACGTCTGTAACTTTTGATTTAGAGCTCAGAATGACATGAATCAAACGCCCACGTTATGGTATCTCAATTTTCTATATTGTGAAAAAATTTCATGCTCAAATAGATACTACAAAGCCTCCAAGTAAACCAATCTTTCCCAAACTGCGTGATGCCATGCATTATGCTTAACTTATAAGCCGTTACTCAATAAGCACCAATGATCAGCTTAGAATGAACATTTGAACTGACCAATCAACTTGACATGTCCACACTAAATCCTCAGTAACTTTTGATTTAGTGCTCAGAAACACATGAATCCAACGCCCACGTTATGGTACCTCAATTTTCTATATATTGATAAAATTTCAGACTCAAATAGATACGACAAAGCCTTCAAGTAAACCAATCTATCCAAAACTGCGTGATGCCATAAATTATGCTTCACTTATAAGCCGTTACTCGATAAGCACCAATGATCAGTATAGAATGATCATTTGAACTGACCAATCAACTTGACATGTCCGCCCTAAATCAACTGTAACTTTTGATTTAGTGCTCAAAATGACATGAATCCAACGCCCATGTTATGGTAGCTCAATTTTCTATATTGTGACAAATATTCAGACACAAATAGATATGAATAAGCCTCCAAGTAAACCAATCTTTCCAAAACTGCGTGACGGCATGCATTATGCTTCACTTATAAGCCGTTGCTCAATAAGCGCCAATGATCAGCTTAGAATGATCATTTGAACTGACCAGTCAACTTGACATGTCCGCACTAAATCGCATGTAACTTTTGATTTAGAGCTCAAAATGACATGAATCCAAAGCCCACATTATGCTAGCTCAAGTTTCTATATTGTGACAAAATTTTAGACTTAAATAGATACGACAAAGCCTCCATGTAAACCAATTTATCCCAAACTGCATGATGTCATGCATTATGCTTCACTTATATGTCTTTACTCGATGAGCACCAATGATCAGCTTAGATTGATCATTTTAACTGACCAGTCAACTTGACATATACGCACTAAATTGTCCGTAACTTTTGATTTAGAGCTCAGAATGACATGAATCCAACGCCCATGTTATGCTAGCTCAATTTTCAATACTATGACCATTTTTCAGATTCAAATAGATACGACAAAGTCTCCAAGTAATTTAATCTTCCCTAAACTGTGTGATGCCATGCATTATGCTTCAATTATAAGGCTTTACTAAATGAGCACCAATGATCAGCTTAGAATGATCATTTGAACTGACCAATCAACTTGACATATCCGCACTAAATCGTCCGTAACTTTTGATTTAAAGATCTGAATGACATGAATCCAACACCCACGTTATGCTAGCTCAATTTTCTAAGATATGAAAAATTTTCACACTCAAATAGATACGACAAAACCTCCAAGTAATCCAATCTAACCCAAACTGCGTGATACCTTGCATTATGCTTCACTTATAAGCCTTTGCACAATGAGCACCAATAATCAGCTTAGAATGATCATTTCAACTGACAAATCAACTTGACATTTCCCCATAAAATCGTTCGTAACTTTTGATTTAGAGCATATAATTACATGAATCCAACGTCCACGTGATGCTAGCTCAATTTTCTATACTATAAAAATTTTTCAGACTCAATAGATACGACAAAGCCTCCATGTAAACCAATCTATCTAAAACTGCGTGATGCCATGCATTATGCTTCACTTATAAGCTGTTACTCAATAAGCACTAATGATCAGCGTAGAATGATCATTTGAACTGACCAATCAACTTGACATGTCCGCACTAAATCGTCTGTAACTTTTGATTTAGTGCTCAGAATGACATGAATCCAACGGCCACGTTATGCTAGCTTAATTTTCTATATTGTGATAAAATTTCATACTCAAATAGATGCGAAAAAGCCACCAAGTAAACCAATTTACCGAAGACTGCGTGAGGCCCTGCATTATGCTTCACTTATAAGCCGTTACTCAATAAGCACCAATGATCAACTTAAAATGATCATTTGAACTGACCAATCAACTTGACATGTCCACACTAAATTAACTGTAACTTTTGATTTAGACCTCAGAATGACATGAATCCACAGCCATGTTACGCTAGCTCAATTTTCTATATTGTGACAAAATTTCAGACTCAAATAGATATGACAAAGCCTCCAAAGTAAACCAATATATCCCAAACTGCGTGATGCCATTCATTATGCTTCACTTATAAGCCTTTACTCAATGAGCACCAATGGTCAAGTTAGATTTATCATTTGAACTGACCAAACAACATGACATGTCCGCACTAAATCGTCTGTAACTTTTGATTTACTGCTCAGAATGACATGAATCCAACGCCAACGTTATGCTAGCTCAATTTTCAATATGGTGACAAAATTTCAGACTCAAATAGATATGACAAAACCTCCAAGTAAACCAATCTATCTAAAACTGCGTGATACCATACAATATGCTTCACTTATAAGCCGTTACTCAAAAAGCACCAATGATCAGCTTAGAATGATCATCTGAATTGACCAATCAACTTGACATGTCTGCACTAAATCAACTGTAACTTTTGATTTAGTGCTCAGAATGATATGAATCCAACGCCCACGTTATGCTAGCTCAATTTTCTATATTGTGACAAAATTTCAGAATCAAATAGATACGACAAAGCCTCCAAGTAAACCAATCTATCTAAAACTACGTGATGCCATGCATTATTCTTCACTTATAAGCCGTTACTCAATAAGCACCAATGATCAGATTAGAATGATCATTTGAACTGACTAATCAACTTGACATGTCCGCACTAAATCGTCTGTAACTTTTGATTTAGTGCTCAGAATGACATGAATCCAACATCCATGTTATGCTAGCTTAATTTTCTATATTGTGATAAAATTTCATACTCAAATAGATACGACAGAGCCACCAAGTAAACCAATCTATCCAAAACTGCGTGATGCCATGCATTATGCTTCACTTATAAGCCGTTACTCAATAAGCACCAATGATCAGCTTAGAATGATCATTTGAACTGACCAATCAACTTGAAATGTCCGCACTAAATCAATGGTAACTTTTGATTTAGTGCTCAAAATGACATGAATCCAACTCCCACGTTATGCTAGCTCAATTTTCTATACTGTGCCAAAATTTCAGACTCAAACAGATAAGAAAAAGCTTCCAAGTAAACCAATCTATCCCAAACTGCGTGATTCCATTCATTATGCTTCACTTATAAGCCTTTACTCAATGAGCACCAATGGTCAAGATAGATTTATCATTTGAACTGACCAAACAACATAACATGTCCGCACTAAATCGTCTGTAACTTTTGATTTACTTCTCAGAATGACATGAATCCAACGCCCACGTTATGGTAGCTCAATTTTCAATATTGTGACAAAATTTCAGACTCAAATATATACGACAAAGCCTCCAAGTAAACCAATCTATCTAAAACTGTGTGATACTATGCGTTATGCTTCACTTATAAGCCGATCATTTGAAATGATCAATTATCTTTACATTTCCGAAAGAAAATTGTCTGTAATTTTTCATTTAGAGCTCAGATTGACATGAATCCAATGCCCACGTTATGCAATCTCAATTTTCTATACTATGGCAAAATTCCAAACTCAAATAGATACCACATAGCCTCCAAAAAATACAATCTATCCCAAACTGCGTGATGTCATGGATTATGCTTCACTTATAAGCCTTTATTCAATGAGCACCAATGATCAGCTTAGAATGATCAGTTGAACTGCCCAATCAACTTGACATGTCCGTCCTCAATCGTCTGTAACTTTTTATTTAGAGCTCAGAATGACATGAGTCCAACGCCCTCGTTATGCTAGCTTAATTTTCTATATTGTGACAAAATTTCAGACTCAAATAGATACGACAAAGCCTACAAGTAATCCAATCTATACCAAGCTGCGTGATACCATGCATCATGATTCACTTATAAGCTTTTACTCAATGAGCACCAATGATCAGCTTAGAATGATCATTTGAACTGACCAAACAGCTTGGCATGGCCGCACTAAATCGTCCGTATCTTTTGATTTTGAGCTCAGAATGACATGAATCAAATGCCCACCTTTGCTAGATCAATTTTCTATATTGTGACAAAATTTCAGACTCAAATATATACGACAAAGCCTCCAAGAAATCCAATGTATCCCAAACTGCGTGATGCCATGCATTATGCTTCACTTATAAGCCTTTACCCAATGAGCACCAATGATCAGCTTAGAATAATCATTTGGACCGACCAATCAACTTGACATGTCCGCACTAAATCGCCTGTGACTTTTGATTTAGAGCTTAGAATGACATGAATCTAATGTCCACGTAATGGTAGCTCAATTTTCTATACAATGACAAAATTTCTGACCCAAATAGATTTGATCAAGCCTCCAAATAATCCAATATATCCCACCTTGTGTGATGCCATGCTTTATGCTTCACTTATAAGCCTTTACTCAATGAGCACCAATGATCAGCATAGAATGATCATTTGAAATGGTCAATTATCTTGACATTTCTGAAACTAAATTGTCTGTAACTTTTGATTTAGAGCTCAGATTGACATGAATCCAATGCCCACCGTATGCTAGCTCAATTTTCTAAACTATGCCAAAATTCCAGACTCAAATAGATATCACAAAGCCTTCAAAAAATCCAATCTATCCCAAACTGCGTGATGTCATGCATTATGCTTCACTTATAAGCCTTTATTCAATGAGCACCAATGATCAGCTTAGAATGATCACTTGAACTGCCCAATCAACTTGACATGCCCATCCTAAATCACCTGTAACTTTTTATTTAGAGCTCAAAATGACATGAGTCCAGCGCCCTCGTTATGCTAGCTTAATTTTCTATATTGTGACAAAAGTTCGGACTCAAATAGATACGACAAAGCCTACAAGTAATCCAATCTATCCCAAGCTGTGTGATGCCATGCATCATGCTTCACTTATAAGCTTTTACTCAATGAGCACCAATGATCAGCTAAGAATGATCATTTGAACTGACCAAACAGCTTGGCATGTCTGCACTAAATCGTCTGTAACTTTTTATTTACAGCTCAGAATGACATGAGTCCAACGCCCTCGTTATTCTAGCTTAATTTTCTATATTGTGACAAAATTTCAGACTCAAAGAGATAAGACAAAGCCTCCAAGTAATCCAATCTATCCCAAACTGTGTGATGCCATTCCTCATGCTTCACTTATAAGCTTTTACTCAATGAGCACCAGTAATAAGTTTAGAATGATCATTTGAACTAACCAATCAACTTGACATGTCCGCACTAAATCGTTCGTAACTTTTGATTTAGAGCTCAGAATGACATGAATCCAATGGCCACGTAATGCTAGCTCAAATTTCTATACAATGACAAGATTTCAGACTCAAATATATTTGATAAAGCCTCCAAATAATCCAATCTATCCCAAACTGTGTGATGCCATACATTATGCTTCACTTATAAGCCTTTACTCAATGAGCAACAATGATCAGCATAGAATGATCATTTGAAATGATCAATTATCTTGATATTTCCGCAACTAAATTGTTTGTAACTATTGATTTAGAGCTCAGATTGACATGAATCCAACGCCCACGTTATGCTAGCTAAAGTTTCTATACTGTGGCAAAATTGCAGACTCAAATAGATACCACAAAGTCTCCAAAAAATCCAATCTATCCCAAACTGCGTGATGTCATGCATTATTCTTCACTTATAAGCCTTTATTCAATGAGCACCAATGATAAGCTTAGAATGATCTATTCAACTGCCCAATCACCTTGACATGTCCGTACTAAATCGTCTGTAACTTTTTATTTTGAGCTCAGAATGACATGAGTCCAACGCCCCCGTTATGCTAGCTCAATTTTCTATATTGTGACAAAATTTCAGACTCAAATAGATACGACAAAGCCTACAAGTAATCCAATCTATCCCAAGCTGGTTGATACCATGCATCTTGATTCACTTATAAGCTTTTACTCAATAAGCACCAATGATCAGCTTAGAATGATCATTTGAACTGACCAAACAGCTTGGCATGGCCGCACTAAATCGTCCGTATCTTTTGATTTAGAGCTCAGAATGACATGAATCAAATGCCCACCTTTTGCTAGATCAATTTTCTATATTGTGACGAAATTTCAGACTCAAATATATACGACAAAGCCTCCAAGAAATCCAATGTATCCCAAACTGCGTGATGCCATGCATTATGCTTCACTTATAAGCCTTTACCCAATGAGCACCTATGATCAACTTAGAATGATCATTTGAACTGACCAATCAACTTGACATGTCCGCATTAAATCATCTGTGACTTTTAATTTAGAGCTTAGAATGACATGAATCTAATGTCCACGTAATGGTAGCTCAATTTTCTATACAATGACAAAATTTCAGACTCAAATAGGTTTGATCAAGCCTCCAAGTAATCCCATATATCCCACCTTGTGTGATGCCATGCATTATGCTTCTCTTATAAGCCTTTACTCAATGAGAACCAATGATCAGCATAGAATGATCATTTGAAATGATCAATTATCTTGACATTTCAGAAACTAAATTGTCTGTAACTTTTGATTTAGAGCTCAGATTGACATGAATCCAATCCCCACCGTATGCTAGCTCAATTTTCTATACTATGCCAAAATTCCAGACTCAAATAGATACCACAAAGCCTCCAAAAAATCCAATCTATCCCAAACTGCGTGATGTCAAGCATTATGCTTCACTTATAAGCCTTTATTCAATGAGCACCAATGATCAGCTTAGAATGATCACTTGAACTGCCCAATCAACTTGACATGTCCGTCCTAAATCGCCTGTATCTTTTTATTTAGAGCTCAAAATGACATGAGTCCAGCGCCCTCGTTATGCTAGCTTAATTTTCTATATTGTGACAAAATTTCAGACTCAAATAGATACGACAAAGCCTACAAGTAATCCAATCTATCCCAAGCTGTGTGATGCCATGCATCATGCTTCACTTATAAGCTTTTACTCAATGAGCACCAATGATCAGCTTAGAATGATCATTTGAACTGACAAAACAGCTTGGCATGTCCGCACTAAATCGTCTGTAACTTTTTATTTAGAGCTCAGAATGACATGAGTCCAACGCCCTCGTGATGCTAGCTTAATTTTCTATATTGTGACAAAATTTCAGACTCAAATAGATAAGACAAAGCCTCCAAGTAATCCAATCTATCCCAAACTGTGTGATGCCATTCATCATGCTTCACTTATAAGCTTTTACTCAATGAGCACCAGTAATAAGTTTAGAATGATCATTTGAACTAACCAATCAACTTGACATGTCCGCACTAAATCGTTCGTAGCTTTTGATTTAGAGCTCAGAATGACATGAACCCAATGGCCACGTAATGCTAGCTCAAATTTCTATACAATGACAAAATTTCAGACTCAAATATATTTGATAAAGCCTCCACATAATCCAATCTATCCCAAACTGTGTGATGCCATTCATTATGCTTCACTTATAAGCCTTTACTCAATGAGCAACAATGATCAGCATAGAATGATCATTTGAAATGATCAATTATCTTGATATTTCCGCAACTAAATTGTTTGTAACTTTTGATTTAGAGCTCAGATTGACATGAATCCAACGCCCTCGTTATGCTAGCTAAAGTTTCTATACTGTGGCAAAATTTCAGACTCAAATAGATACCACAAAGTCTCCAAAAAATCCAATCTATCCCAAACTGCGTGATGTCATGCATTATTCTTCACTTATAAGCCATTATTCAATGAGCACCAATGATAAGCTTAGAATGATCTATTCAACTGCCCAATCAACTTGACATGTCCGTACTAAATCGTCTGTAACTTTTTATTTAGAGCTCAGAATGACATGAGTCTAACGCCCCCGTTATGCTAGCTCAATTTTCTATATTGTGACAAAATTTCTGACTCAAATAGATACGACAAAGCCTACAAGTAATCCAATCTATCCCAAGCTGCGTGATACCATGCATCCATGATTCACTTATAAGCTTTTACTCAATAAGCACCAATGATCAGCTTAGAATGATCATTTGAACTGACCAAACAGCTTGGCATGGCCACACTAAATCGTCCGTATCTTTTGATTTAGAGCTCAGAATGACATGAATCAAATGCCCACCTTTTGCTAGATCAATTTTCTATATTGTGATGAAATATCAGACTCAAATATATACGACAAAGCCTCCAAGAAATCCAATGTATCCCAAACTGCGTGATGCCATGCATTATGCTTCACTTATAAGCCTTTACCCAATGAGCACCTATGATCAACTTAGAATGATCATTTGAACTGACCAATCAACTTGACATGTCCGCATTAAATCATATGTGACTTTTAATTTAGAGCTTAGAATGACATGAATCTAATGTCCACGTAATGGTAGCTCAATTTTCTATACAATGACAAAATTTCACACTCAAATAGATTTGATCAAGCCTCCAAGTAATCCAATATATCCCACCTTGTGTGATGCCATGCATTATGCTTCTCTTATAAGCCTTTACTCAATGAGCACCAATGATCAGCATAGAATGATCATTTGAAATGATCAATTATCTTGACCTTTCCGAAACTAAATTGTCTGTAACTTTTGATTTAGAGCTCAGATTGACATGAATCCAATCCCCACCGTATGCTAGCTCAATTTTCTATACTATGCCAAAATTCCAGAGTCAAATAGATACCACAAAGCCTCCAAAAAATCCAATCTATCCCAAACTGCGTGATGTCATGCATTATGCTTCACTTATAAGCCTTTATTCAATGAGCACCAATGATCAGCTTAGAATGATCACTTGAACTGCCCAATAAACTTGACATGTCCGTCCTAAATCGCCTGTATCTTTTTATTTAGAGCTCAAAATGACATGAGTCCAGCGCCCTCGTTATGCTAGCTTAATTTTCTATATTCTGACAAAATTTCAGACTCAAATAGATAAGACAAAGCCTCCAAGTAATCCAATCTATCCCAAACTGTGTGATGCCATTCATCATGCTTCACTTATAAGCTTTTACTCAATGAGCACCAGTAATAAGTTTAGAATGATCATTTGAACTAACCAATCAACTTGACATGTCCGCACTAAATCGTTCGTAACTTTTGATTTAGAGCTCAGAATGACATGAATCCAATGGCCACGTAATGCTAGCTCAAATTTCTATACAATGACAAAATTTCAGACTCCAATATATTTGATAAAGCCTCCACATAATCCAATCTATCCCAAACTGTGTGATGCCATTCATTATGCTTCACTTATAAGCCTTTACTCAATGAGCAACAATGATCAGCATAGAATGATCATTTGAAATGATCAATTATCTTGCTATTTCCGCAACTAAATTGTTTGTAACTTTTGATTTAGAGCTCAGATTGACATGAATCCAACGCCCACGTTATGCTAGCTAAAGTTTCTACACTGTGGCAAAATTTCAGACTCAAATAGATACCACAAAGTCTCCAAAAAATCCAGTCTATCCCAAACTGCGTGATGTCATGCATTATTCTTCACTTATAAGCCTTTATTCAATGAGCACCAATGATCAGCTTAGAATGATCTATTCAACTGCCCAATCAACATGACATGTCCGTACTAAATCGTCTGTAACTTTTTATTTAGAGCTCAGAATGACATGAGTCCAACGCCCCCGTTATGCTAGCTCAATTTTCTATATTGTGACAAAATTTCAGACTCAAATAGATACGACAAAGCCTACAAGTAATCCAATCTATCCCAAGCTGTGTGATACCATGCATCATGATTCACTTATAAGCTTTTACTCAATGAGCACCAATGATCAGCTTAGAATGATCATTTGAACTGACCAAAACTTGGCATGTCCGCACTAAATCGTCGTAACTTTTGATTTAGAGCTCAGAATGACATGAATCAAATGCCCACCTTATGCTAGATCAATTTTCTATATTGTGACAAATTTCAGACTCAAATATATACGACAAAGCCTCCAATAAATCCAATGTATCCCAAACTGCGTGATGCCATGCATTATGCTTCACTTATAAGCCTTTACCCAATGAGCACCAATGATCAGCTTAGAATGATCATTTGAACTGACCAATCAACTTGACATGTCCGCACTAAATCGTTCGTAACTTTTGATTTAGAGCTCAGAATGACATGAATCCAATGGCCACGTAATGCTAGCTCAAATTTCTATACAATGACAAGATTTCAGACTCAAATATATTTGATAAAGCCTCCAAATAATCCAATCTATCCCAAACTGTGTGATGCCATACATTATGCTTCACTTATAAGCCTTTACTCAATGAGCAACAATGATCAGCATAGAATGATCATTTGAAATGATCAATTATCTTGATATTTCCGCAACTAAATTGTTTGTAACTATTGATTTAGAGCTCAGATTGACATGAATCCAACGCCCACGTTATGCTAGCTAAAGTTTCTATACTGTGGCAAAATTTCAGACTTAAATAGATACCACAAAGTCTCCAAAAAATCCAGTCTATCCCAAACTGCGTGATGTCATGCATTATTCTTCACTTATAAGCCTTTATTCAATGAGCACCAATGATCAGCTTAGAATGATCTATTCAACTGCCCAATCAACTTGACATGTCCGTACTAAATCGTCTTTAACTTTTTATTTAGAGCTCAGAATGACATGAGTCCAACGCCCCCGTTTTGCTAGCTCAATTTTCTATATTGTGACAAAATTTCAGACTCAAATAGATACGAAAAAGGGTACAAGTAATCCAATCTATCCCAAGCTGCGTGATACCATGCATCATGATTCACTTATAAGCTTTTACTCAATGAGCACCAATGATCAGCTTAGAATGATCATTTGAATTGACCAAACAGCTTGGCATGTCCGCACTAAATCGTCCGTATCTTTTGATTTAGAGCTCAGAATGACATGAATCAAATGCCCACCTTTTGCTAGATCAATTTTCTATATTGTGACAAAATTTCAGACTCAAATATATACGACAAAGCCTCCAAGATATCCAATGTATCCCAAACTGCGTGATGCCATACATTATGCTTCACTTATAAGCCTTTACTCAATGAGCAACAATGATCAGCATAGAATGATCATTTGAAATGATCAATTATCTTGATATTTCCGCAACTAAATTGTTTGTAACTATTGATTTAGAGCTCAGATTGACATGAATCCAACGCCCACGTTATGCTAGCTAAAGTTTCTATACTGTGGCAAAATTTCAGACTCAAATAGATACCACAAAGTCTCCAAAAAATCCAATCTATCTCAAACTGCGTGATGTCATGCATTATTCTTCACTTATAAGCCTTTATTCAATGAGCACCAATGATCAGCTTAGAATGATCTATTCAACTGCCCAATCAACTTGACATGTCCGTACTAAATCATCTGTAACTTTTTATTTAGAGCTCAGAATGACATGAGTCCAACGCCCCCGTTATGCTAGCTCAATTTTCTATATTGTGACAAAATTTCAGACTCAAATAGATACGACAAAGCCTACAAGTAATCCAATCTATCCCAAGCTGGTTGATACCATGCATCTTGATTCACTTATAAGCTTTTACTCAATAAGCACCAATGATCAGCTTAGAATGATCATTTGAACTGACCAAAGAGCTTGGCAAGGCCTCACTAAATCGTCCGTATATTTTGATTTAGAGCTCAGAATGACATGAATCAAATGCCCACCTTTTGCTAGATCAATTTTCTATATTGTGACGAAATTTCAGACTCAAATATATACGACAAAGCCTCCAATAAATCCAATATATCCCAAACTGCGTGATGCCATGCATTATGCTTCACTTATAAGCCTTTACCCAATGAGCACCAATGATCAGCTTAGAATGATCATTTGAACTGACCAATCAACTTGACATGTACGCACTAAATCGTCTGTAACTTTTGATTTAGAGCTTAGAATGACATGAATCTAATGTCCACGTAATGGTAGCTCAATTTTCTATACAATGACAAAATTTCAGACTCAAATAGATTTGATCAAGCCTCCAAATAATCCAATATATACCACCTTGTGTGATGCCATGCATTATGCTTCACTTATATGCCTTTACTCAATGAGCACCAATGATCAGCATAGAATGATCATTTGAAATGATCAATTATCTTGACATTTCCGAAACTAAATTGTCTGTAACTTTTGATTTAGAGCTCAGAATGACATGAATCAAATGGCCACGTAATGCTAGCTCAAATTTCTATACAATGACAAAATTTCAGACTCAAATATATTTGATAAAGCCTCCACATAATCCAACCTATCCCAAACTGTGTGATGCCATTCAATATGCTTCACTTATAAGCCTTTACTCAATGAGCAACAATGATCAGCATAGAATGATCATTTGAAATGATCAATTATCTTGATATTTCCGCAACTAAATTGTTTGTAACTTTTGATTTAGAGCTCAGATTGACATGAATCCAACGCCCACGTTATGCTAGCTAAAGTTTCTATACTGTGGCAAAATTTCAGACTTAAATAGATACCACAAAGTCTCCAAAAAATCCAGTCTATCCCAAACTGCGTGATGTCATGCATTATTCTTCACTTATAAGCCTTTATTCAATGAGCACCAATGATCAGCTTAGAATGATCTATTCAACTGCCCAATCAACTTGACATGTCCGTACTAAATCGTCTGTAACTTTTTATTTAGAGCTCAGAATGACATGAGTCCAACGCCCCCGTTTTGCTAGGTCAATTTTCTATATTGTGACAAAATTTCAGGCTCAAATAGATACGACAAAGGCTACAAGTAATCCAATCTATCCCAAGCTGCGTGATACCATGCATCATGATTCACTTATAAGCTTTTACTCATTGAGAACCAATGCTCAGCTTAGAATGATCATTTGAATTGACCAAACAGCTTGGCATGTCCGCACTAAATCGTCCGTAACTTTTGATTTAGAGCTCAGAATGACATGAATCAATGCCCACGTTATGCTAGCTCAATTTTCTATATTGTGACAAAATTTCAGACTCAAATAGATACGACAAAGCCTCCAAGTAATCCAATCTATCCCAAACTGCGTGATGCCATGCATTATGCTTCACTTATAAGCCTTTACTCAATGAGCACCAATGATCAGCTTAGAATGATCATTTGAATGATCAATCAACTTGATATTTCCGCACTAAATTGTCCGTAACTTTTGATTTAGATCTCATATTAACATGAATCCAACGCCCACGTTATGCTAGCTAAATTTTCTATACTGTGGAAAAATTTCAAACTCAAATAGATACCACAAAGTCTCCAAAAAAATCCAATCTATCCCATACTGCGTGATGTCATGCATTATGCTTCACTTATAAGCCTTTATTCAATGAGCACCAATGATCAGCTTAGAATGATCTATTGAACTGCCCAATCACCTTGACATGTACGTACTAAATCGTCCGTAACTTTTTATTTAGAGCTCAGAATGACATGAGTCCAACGCCCCCGTTATGCTAGCTCAATTTTCTATATTGTGACAAAATTTCAGACTCAAATAGATACGACAAAGCCTACAAGTAATCCAATCTATCCCAAGCTGGTTGATACCATGCATCTTGATTCACTTATAAGCTTTTACTCAATAAGCACCAATGATCAGCTTAGAATGATCATTTGAACTGACCAAAGAGCTTGGCATGGCCTCACTAAATCGTCCGTATATTTTGATTTAGAGCTCAGAATGACATGAATCAAATGCCCACCTTTTGCTAGATCAATTTTCTATATTGTGACGAAATTTCAGACTCAAATATATACGACAAAGCCTCCAAGAAATCCAATGTATCCCAAACTGCGTGATGCCATGCATTATGCTTCACTTATAAGCCTTTACCCAATGAGCACCAATGATCAGCTTAGAATGATCATTTGAACTGACCAATCAACTTGACATCTCCGCACTAAATCGTCTGTGACTTTTGATTTAGAGCTTAGAATGACATGAATCTAATGTCCACGTAATGGTAGCTCAATTTTCTATACAATGACAAAATTTCAGACTCAAATAGATTTGATCAAGCCTCCAAATAATCCAATATATACCACCTTGTGTGATGCCATGCATTATGCTTCACTTATATGCCTTTACTCAATGAGCACCAATGATCAGCATAGAATGATCATTTGAAATGATCAATTATCTTGACATTTCCGAAACTAAATTGTCTGTAACTTTTGATTTAGAGCTCAGAATGACATGAATCCAATGGCCACGTAATGCTAGCTCAAATTTCTATACAATGACAAAATTTCAGACTCAAATATATTTGATAAAGCCTCCACATAATCCAACCTATCCCAAACTGTGTGATGCCATTCAATATGCTTCACTTATAAGCCTTTACTCAATGAGCAACAATGATCAGCATAGAATGATCATTTGAAATGATCAATTATCTTGATATTTCCGCAACTAAATTGTTTGTAACTTTTGATTTAGAGCTCAGATTGACATGAATCCAACGCCCACGTTATGCTAGCTAAAGTTTCTATACTGTGGCAAAATTTCAGACTTAAATAGATACCACAAAGTCTCCAAAAAATCCAGTCTATCCCAAACTGCGTGATGTCATGCATTATTCTTCACTTATAAGCCTTTATTCAATGAGCACCAATGATCAGCTTAGAATGATCTATTCAACTGCCCAATCAACTTGACATGTCCGTACTAAATCGTCTGTAACTTTTTATTTAGAGCTCAGAATGACATGAGTCCAACGCCCCCGTTTTGCTAGGTCAATTTTCTATATTGTGACAAAATTTCAGGCTCAAATAGATACGACAAAGGCTACAAGTAATCCAATCTATCCCAAGCTGCGTGATACCATGCATCATGATTCACTTATAAGCTTTTACTCATTGAGAACCAATGCTCAGCTTAGAATGATCATTTGAATTGACCAAACAGCTTGGCATGTCCGCACTAAATAGTCCGTATCTTTTGATTTAGAGCTCAGAATGACATGAATCAAATGCCCACCTTTTGCTAGATCAATTTTCTATATTGTGACAAAATTTCAGACTCAAATATATACGACAAAGCCTCCAAGATATCCAATGTATCCCAAACTGCGTGATGCCATACATTATGCTTCACTTATAAGCCTTTACTCAATGAGCAACAATGATCAGCATAGAATGATCATTTGAAATGATCAATTATCTTGATATTTCCGAAACTAAATTGTTGTAACTTTTGATTTAGAGCTCAGATTGACATGAATCCAACGCCCACGTTATGCTAGCTAAATTTTCTATACTGTGGCAAAATTTCAGACTCAAATAGATACCACAAAGTCTCCAAAAAATCCAATCTATCCCAAACTACGTGATGTCATGCATTATGCTTCACTTATAAGCCTTTATTCAATGAGCACCAATGATCAGCTTAGAATGATCTATTGAACTGCCCAATCAACTTGACATGTCCGTACTAAATCGTCCGTAACTTTTTATTTAGAGCTCAGAATGACATGAGTCCAATGCCCCCGTTATGCTAGCTCAATTTTCTATATTGTGACAAAACTTCAGACTCAAATAGATACGACAAAGCCTACAAGTAATCCAATCTATCCCAAGCTGTGATACCATGCATCTTGCTTCACTTATAAGCTTTTACTCAATAAGCACCAATGATCAGCTTAGAATGATCATTTGAACTGACCAAAGAGCTTGGCATGGCCTCACTAAATCGTCCGTAATTTTGATTTAGAGCTCAGAATGACATGAATCAAATGCCCACCTTTTGCTAGATCAATTTTCTATATTGTGACGAAATTTCAGACTCAAATATATACGACAAAGCCTCCAAGAAATCCAATGTATCCCAAACTGCGTGATGCCATGCATTATGCTTCACTTATAAGCCTTTACCCAATGAGCACCAATGATCAGCTTAGAATGATCATTTGAACTGACCAATCAACTTGACATGTCCGCACTAAATCGTCTGTGACTTTTGATTTAGAGCTTAGAATGACATGAATCTAATGTCCACGTAATGGTAGCTCAATTTTCTATACAATGACAAAATTTCAGACTCAAATAGATTTGATAAAGCCTCCAATAATCCAATCTATCCCAAACTGTGTGATGCCATGCATTATGCTTCACTTATAAGCCTTTACTCAATGAGCACCAATGATCAGCATAGAATGATCATTTGAAATGATCAATTATCTTGACATTTCCGAAACTAAATTGTCTGTAACTTTTGATTTAGAGCTCAGATTGACATGAATCCAATGCCCACCGTATGCTAGCTCAATTTTCTATACTATGCCAAAATTCCAGACTCAAATAGATACCACAAAGCCTCCAAAAAATCCAATCTATCCCAAACTGCGTGATGTCATGCATTATGCTTCACTTATAAGCCTTTATTCAATGAGCACCAATGATCAGCTTAGAATGATCACTTGAACTGCCCAATCAACTTGACATGTCCGTCCTAAATCGCCTGTAACTTTTTATTTAGAGCTCAAAATGACATGAGTCCAGCGCCCTCGTTATGCTAGCTTAATTTTCTATATTGTGACAAAATTTCAGACTCAAATAGATACGACAAAGCCTACAAGTAATCCAATCTATCCCAAGCTGCGTGATACCATGCATCATGATTCACTTATAAGCTTTTACTCAATGAGCACCAATGATCAGCTTAGAATGATCATTTGAACTGACCAAACAGCTTGGCATGGCCGCACTAAATCGTCCGTATCTTTTGATTTAGAGCTCAGAATGACATGAATCAAATGCCCACCTTTTGCTAGATCAATTTTCTATATTGTGACAAAATTTCAGACTCAAATATATACGACAAAGCCTCCAAGAAATCCAATGTATCCCAAACTGCGTGATGCCATGCATTATGCTTCACTTATAAGCCTTTACCCAATGAGCACCAATGATCAGCTTAGAATGATCATTTGAACTGACCAATCAACTTGACATGTCCGAACTAAATCATCTGTGACTTTTGATTTAGAGCTTAGAATGACATGAATCTAATGTCCACGTAATGGTAGCTCAATTTTCTATACAATGACAAAATTTCAGACTCAAATAGATTTGATCAAGCCTCCAAGTAATCCAATGTATCCCACCTTGTGTGATGCCATGCATTATGCTTCTCTTATAAGCCTTTACTCAATGAGCACCAATGATCAGCATAGAATGATCATTTGAAATGATCAATTATCTTGACATTTCCGAAACTAAATTGTCTGTAACTTTTGATTTAGGGCTCAGATTGACATGAATCCAATACCCACCGTATGCTACCTCAATTTTCTATACTATGCCAAAATTCCAGACTCAAATAGATACCACAAAGCCTCCAAAAAATCCAATCTATCCCAAACTGCGTGATGTCATGCATTATGCTTCACTTATAAGCCTTTATTCAATGAGCACCAATGATCAGCTTAGAATGATCACTTGAACTGCCCAATCAACTTGACATGTCCGTCCTAAATCGCCTGTAACTTTTTATTTAGAGCTCAAAATGATATGAGTCCAGCGCCCTCGTTATGCTAGCTTAATTTTCTATATTGTGACAAAATTTCAGACTCAAAAAGAAACGACAAAGAATACAAGTAATCCAATCTATCCCAAGCTGTGTGATGCCATGCATCATGCTTCACTTATAAGCTTTTACTCAATGAGCACCAGTGCTAAGTTTAGAATGATCATTTGAACTAACCAATCAACTTGACATGTCCGCACTAAATTGTTCGTAACTTTTGACTTAGAGCACAAAATGACATGAATCCAATGGCTACGTAATGCTAGCTCGAATTTCTATACAATGACAAAATTTCAGACTCAAATAGATTTGATAAAGCCTCCACATAATCCAATCTATCCCAAACTGTGTGATGCCATTCATTATGCTTCACTTATAAGCCTTTATTCAATGAGCACCAATGATCAGCATAGAATGATCATTTGAAATGATCAATTATCTTGATATTTCCACAACTAAATTTTCTGTAACTTTTGATTTAGAGCTCAGATTGACATGAATCCAACGCCCACGTTATGCTACCTAAAGTTTCTAAACTGTGGCAAAATTTCAGACTCAAATAGATACCACAAAGTCTCCAAAAAATCCAATCTATCCCAAACTAGGTGATGTCATGCATTATTCTTCACTTATAAGCCTTTATTCAATGAGCACTAATGATCAGCTTAGAATGATCTATTCAACTGCCCAATCAACTTGACATGTCCGTACTAAATCGTATGTAACTTTTTATTTAGATCTTAGAATGACAAGAGTCCAACGCCCCCGTTATGCTAGCTCAATTTTCTATATTGTGACAAAATTTCAGACTCAAATAGATACGACAAAGCCTCCAAGTATTCCAATCTATCCGGAACTGCGTGATACCTTGCATCATGCTTCACTTATAAGCTTTTATTCAATGAGCACCAATGATCAGCTTAGAATGATCATTTGAACTGACCAAACAGCTTGGCATGTCCGCACTAAATCGTCCGTATCTTTTGATTTAGAGCTCAGAATGACATGAATCAAATGCCCACCTTTTGCTAGATCAATTTTCTATATTGTGACGAAATTTCAGACTCAAATATATACGACAAAGCCTCAACAAATCCAATGTATCCCAAACTGCGTGATGCCATGCATTATGCTTCACTTATAAGCGTTTACCCAATGAGCACCAATGATAAGCTTAGAATGATCATTTGAACTGACCAATCAACTTGACATGTCCGCATTAAATCGTCTGTTACTTTTGATTTAGAGCTTAGAATGACATGAATCTAATGTCCACATAATGGTAGCTCAATTTTCTATACAATGACAAAATTTCACACTCAAATAGATTTGATCAAGCCTCCAAATAATCCAATATATCCCACCTTGTGTGATGCCATGCATTATGCTTCCATTATAAGCCTTTACTCAATGAGCACCAATGATAAGCATAGAATGATCATTTGAAATGATCAATTATCTTGACATTTGCGAAACTAAATTGTCTGTAACTTTTGATTTAGAGCTCAGATTGATATGAATCCAGTGCCCACGTTATGCTAGCTCAATTTTCTATACCATGGCAAAATTCCAAACTCAAATAGATACCACAAAGCCTCCAAAAAATCCAATCTATCGCGAACTGCGTGATGTCATGCATTATGCTTCACTTATAAGCCTTTATTCAATGAGCACCAATGATCAGCTTAGAATGACCATTTGAACTGCCCAATCAACTTGACATGTCCGTCCTAAATCGCCTGTAACTTTTTATTTAGAGATCAAAATGACATGAGTCCAGCGCCCTCATTATGCTAGCTTAATTTTCTATATTGTGACAAAATTTCGGACTTAAATAGATACGACAAAGCCTACAAGTAATCCAATCTATCCCAAGCTGTGTGATGCCATGCATCATGCTTCACTTATAAGCTTTTAATCAATGAGCACCAATGATCAGCTTAGAATGATCATTTGAACTGACCAAACAGCGTGGCATGTCCGCACTAAATCGTCCATATCTTTTGATTTAGAGCTCAGAATGACATGAATCAAATGCCCACCCTATGCTAGATCAATTTTCTATATTGTGACAAAATTTCAGACTCAAATATATACGACAAAGCCTCCAAGAAATCCAATGTATCCCAAACTGCGTGATGCCATGCATTATGCTTCACTTATAAGCCTTTACCCAATAAGCACCAATGATCAGCTTAGAATGATCATTTGAACTGACCAATCAACTTGACATGTCCGCACTAAATCATCTGTAACTTTTGATTTAGAGCTCAGAATGACATGAATCCAGTTTCCACATTATGCTCGCTCAATTTTCTATACAATGAAAAAATTTCAGACTCAAATAGATTTGATAAAGCCTCCAAATAATCCAATCTATCCCAAACTGTGTGATGCCATACATTATGCTTCACTTATAAGCCTTTACTCAATGAGCACCAATGATCAGCATAGAATGATCATTTGAAATGATCAATTATCTTGACATTTCCGAAACTAAATTTTCTGTAACTTTTGATTTAGATCTCAGATTGAAATGAATCCAATGCCCACGTTATGCTAGCTCAATTTTCTATACTATGGCAAAATTTCAGACTCAAAAATAGATACCACAAAGCCTCCAAAAAATTCAATCTATCCCAAACTACGTGATGTCATGCATTATGCTTCACTTAGAATGATTAGTTGAACTGCCCGATCAACTTGACATTTCCATACTAAATCGTCTGTAACGTTTTATTTAGAGCTCAGAATGACATGAGTCCAACGCCCACGTTATGTTGGCTTAATTTTCTATATTGTGACAAAATTTTAGACTCGAATAGATAAGACAAAGCCTCCAAGTAATCCAATCTATCCCAAACTGGGTGATACCATTCATCATGCTTCACTTATAAGCTTTTACTCAATGAGCACCGGTGGGCTTTTACTCAATGAGCACCGGTGATAAGTTTAGAATGATCATTTGAACTAACCAATCAACTTGACATGTCCACACTAAATCATTCGTAACTTTTGATTTAGAGCTCAGAATGACATGAATCCAATGGCCACGTAATGCTAGCTCAATTTTCTATACAATGAAAAGATTTCAGACTCAAATAGATTTGATAAAGCCTCCAAATAATCCAATCTATCCCAAACTGTGTGATGCCATACATTATGCTTCACTTATAAGCATTTACTCAATGAGCACCAATGATCAGCATAGAATGATAATTTGAAATGATCAATTATCTTGACATTTCCGAAACTAAATTGTCTGTAACTTTTGATTTAGATCTCATAATGACATGAATCCAATGCCCACGTTATGCTATACTATGGCAAAATTCCAGACTCAAATAGATACCACAAAGCCTCCAAAAGATTCAATCTATCCCAAACTGCGTGATGTCATGCATTATGCTTCACTTAGAATGATCAGTTGAACTGCCCAATCAACTTGACATTTCCATACTAAATTGTCTGTAACTTTTTATTTAGAGCTCAGAATGACATGAGTCCAATGCCCTCGTTATGCTAGCTTAATTTTCTATATTGTGACAAAATTTCAGATTCAAATTGATACGACAAAGCCTACAAGTAATCCAATCTATCCCAAGCTGTGTGATTCCATGCATCATGATTCACTTATAAGCTTTTACTCAATGAGCACCAATGATCAGCATAGAATGATCATTTGAACTGACCAAACAGCTTGGCATGTCCGCACTAAATCGTCCGTATCTTTTGATTTAGCGCTCAGAATGACATGAATCGGATGCCCACCTTATGCTAGATCAATTTTCTATATTGTGACAAAATTTCAGACTCAAATATATACGACAAAGCCTCCAAGAAATCCAATGTATCCCAAACTGCGTGATGCCATGCATTATGCTTCACTTATAAGCCTTTACCCTGTGAGCACCAATGATCAGCTTAGAATGATCATTTGAACTGACCAATCAACTTGACATGTCCACACTAAATCGTCTGTAACTTTTGATTTAGAGCTCATAATGACATGAATCCAATTCCCACGTAATGCTCGCTCAATTTTCTATACAGTGACAAATTTTCAGACTCAAATAGATTTGATAAAGCCTCCAAATAATCCAATCTATCCCAAACTGTGTGATGCCATACATTATGCTTCACTTATAAGCCTTTACTCAATGAGCACCAATGATCAGCATAGAATGATCATTTGAAATGATCAATTATCTTGCGTTTCCGAATCTAAATTGTCTGTAACTTTTGATTTAGATCTCAGATTGGAATGAATCCAATGCCCACGTTATGCTATACTATGGCAAAATTCCAGACTCAAATAGATACCACAAAGCCTCCAAAAGATTCAATCTATCCCAAACTGCGTGATGTCATGCATTATGCTTCACTTAGAATGATCAGTTGAACTGCCCAATCAACTTGACATTTCCATACTAAATCGTCTGTAACTTTTTATTTAGAGCTCAGAATGACATGAGTCCAACGCCCTCGTTATGCTAGCTTAATTTTCTATATTGTGACAAAATTTCAGACTCAAATAGATACGACAAAGTCTACAAGTAATCCAATCTATCCCAAGCTGTGTGATGCCATGCATCATGATTCACTTATAAGCTTTTACTCAATGAGCACCAATGATCAGCTTAGAATGATTATTTGAACTGACCAAACAGCTTGGCATGTCCGCACTAAATCGTCCGTATCTTTTGATTTAGAGCTCAGAATGACATGAATAAAATGCCCACCTAAAGCTAGATCAATTTTCTATATTGTGACAAAATTTCAGACTCAAATATATACGACAAAGCCTCCAAGAAATCCAATGTATCCCAAACTGCGTGATTCCTTGCATTATGCTTCACTTATAAGCCTTTACCCAGTGAGCACCAATGATCAGTTTAGAATGATCATTTGAACAAACCAATCAACTTGACATGTCCACACTAAATCGTTCGTAACTTTTGATTTAGAGCTCAGAATGACATGAATCCAATGGCCACGTAATGCTAGCTCAAATTTCTATACAATGACAAGATTTCAGACTCAAATATATTTGATAAAGCCTCCAAATAATCCAATCTATCCCAAACTGTGTGATGCCATACATTATGCTTCACTTATAAGCCTTTACTCAATGAGCACCAATGATCAGCATAGAATGATCATTTGAAATGATCAATTATCTTGACATTTCCGAAACTAAATTGTCTGTAAGTTTTTTTTTATATCTCAGATTGGAATGAATCCAATGCCCACGTTATGCTATACTGTGGCAAAATTCCAGACTCAAATAGATACCACAAAGCCTCCAAAAGATTCAATCTATCCCAAACTGCGTGATGTCATGCATTATGCTTCACTTAGAATGATCAGTTGAACTGCCCAATCAACTTGACATTTCCATACTAAATCGTCTGTAACTTTTTATTTAGAGCTCAGAATGACATGAGTCCAACGCCCTCGTTATGCTAGCTTAATTTTCTATATTGTGACAAAATTTCAGACTCAAATAGATTCGACAAAGCCTACAAGTAATCCAATCTATTCCAAGCTGTGTGATGCCATGCATCATGATTCACTTATAAGCTTTTACTGAATGAGCACCAATGATCAGCTTAGAATGATCATTTGAATTGACCAAACAGCTTGGCATGTCCGCACTAAATCGTCTGTATCTTTTGATTTAGAGCTCAGAATGACATGAATCAAATGCTCACCTTATGCTAGATCAATTTTCTATATTGTGACAAAATTTCAGACTCAAATATATACGACAAAGCCTCCAAGAAATCCAATCTATCCAAAACTGTGTGATGCCATACATTATGCTTCACTTATAAGCCTTTACACAATGAGCAACAATGATCAGCATAGAATGATCATTTGAAATGATCAATTATCTTGATATTTCCGCAACTAAATTGTTTGTAACTTTTGATTTAGAGCTCAGATTGACATGAATCCAACGCCCACGTTATGCTAGCTAAAGTTTCTATACTGTGGCAAAATTGCAGACTCAAATAGATACCACAAAGTCTCCAAAAAATCCAATCTATCCCAAACTGCATGATGTCATGCATTATTCTTCACTTATAAGCCTTTATTCAATGAGCACCAATGATCAGCTTAGAATGATCTATTCAAATGCCCAATCAACTAGACATGTCCGTACTAAATCGTCTATAACTTTTTATTTAGAGCTCAAAATGACATGAGTCCAGCGGCCCCGTTATGCTAGCTCAATTTTCTATATAGTGATGAAATTTCAGACTCAAATAGATACGACAAAGTCTCCAAGTAATCCAATCTATCCCAAACTGTGTGATACCATGCATCATGCTTCACTTATAAGCCTTTACTGAATGAGCACCAGTGATAAGTTTAGAATGATCATTTAAACTGACCAATCAACTTGACATGTCCGCACTAAATCGTTCGTAACTTTTGATTTAGGGCTCAGAATGACAAGAATCCAATGCCCACGTAATGCTAGCTCAATTTTCCATACAATGACAAATTTTCACTCTCAATTAGATACGACAAAGCTTCCAAATAATCCAATCTATCACAAACTGCGTTATGTCTTTCATTATGCTTCACTTATAAGCATTTATTGAATGAGCACCAATGATCAACTTAGAATGATCAGTTGAACTGCCCAATCAACTTGACATGTCCGTACTAAATCATCCATAACTTTTGATTTAGAGCCAAAATGACATGAATCCAATGTCCACGTTATGCTAGCTCAATTTTCTATACTATGACAAAATTTCAGACTCAAATAGACACGACAAAGCCTCCAAGTAATCCAATTTATCCCAAACTACGTGATGACATGCATTATGCTTCACTTATAAGCCTTAATTCAATGAGCACCAATGATTAGCTTAGAATAATCAGTTGGCTTCCCAGTCAACTTGACATGTCTGCACTAAATCATCTGTAACTTTTGATTTAGAGTTCCGAATGACATGAATCCAATGCCCATGTTATGCTAGCTCAATTTTCTATATTGTTTTAAATTTAAGACTCAAATAAATACGACAAAGCCTCCAAGTAATCCAATCTATCTCAAACGGCGTGATGCCATGCATCATGCTTCAATTATAAGCCTTTTCTCAAAGAGCACCAATGATCAGCTTAGAATGATCAGCTGAACTGTCTAATAAACTTGACATGTCTGCACTAAATCGTCCGTAACTTTTGATTTTGAGCTCAGAATGACATGAATCCAACGTCCACGTTATGCTAGCTCAATTTTCTATACTTTGACAAAAATTTCTAACTCAAATAGATACGACAAAACCTCCAAGTAATCCAATATATACCAAACTGCGTGATGTCATTTATTATGCTTCACTTATAAGCCTTTACTCAATGAGCACCAATCATCAGCTTAGAATGATTAGTTGAGCTGCCCAATCAACTTGACATTTCCGCACTAAATTGTCTGTAACTTTTGATTTAGAGTTCCGAATGACATGAATCGAATGCCCACGTTATGCTAGCTCAATATTCTATATTGTGACAAAATTTAAGACTCAAATAGATCCGACAAAGCCTCCAAGTAATACAATCTATCCCAAATGCGTGATACCATGCATTATACTTCACTTATAAGGCTTTACTCAATGAGCACTAGTGATCAGCTTAGACTGACCATTTGAACTCACCAACCAACTTGACATGTCCGCAATAAATCGTCCGTAACTTTTGATTTAGAGCTCAGAATGACATGAATCCAATGCCCACGGAATGCTAGCTCAGTTTTCTATACAATGACAAATTTTCAGACTCAGATAGATGCGACATATTTTCAAAGTAATCCAATATATCCCAAACTGCGTGATGTCATGCATTATGCTTCACTTATATGCCTTTATTGAATGAGCACCAATGATCAGCTTGGAATGATCAGTTGAACTGCCCAATAAACTTGACATGTCTGCACTAAATCATCCATAACTTTTGATTTTGAGCTCAGAATGACATGAATCCAATGCCCACGTTATGCTAGCTCAATTTTCTGTACTATGACAAAATTTCCACCTCAAATAGATACGACAAAGCCTCCAAGTATTCCAATCTATTCCAAACTGTGTGATGTCATATATTATGCTTCGCTTATAAGACTTTACTCAATGAGCACCACTCATCTGCTTAGAATGATCAGTTGAGATGCCCAATAAACTTGACATTTCCGCACTAAATCGTCTGTAACTTTTGATTAAGAGTTCCGAATGACATGAATCCAATACCAACGTTATGCTAGCTCAATATTCTATATTGTGACAAAATTTCGACTCCAATAGATACGACAAAGCCTCCATGTAATCAAATTTATCCCAAACTGCATGATGCCATGCATCATGCTTCACTTATAAGCGTTTACTCAATGAGCACCAATGATCAGCTTAGAATGATCATTTGAACTGACCAATCTACTTGTCATGTCCGCACTAAATCGTATATAACTTTTGGTTTAAAGCTCAGACTGACATGAATCCAATGCCCACGATATGCTAGCTCAATTTTCTATTTTGTGACAAAATTGATAGTTGTCAAGTTGATAGGCCAGGTTAAATGATCATTCTAAACTGATCATTGATGCTCATTGAGTAACCACTTTTAAATGAAGCACAATGCAAGGCATTACGCAGTTTTGGATAGATTGGATTACTTGCACGCTTTGCTGAATCTATTTCTATCTCAAATTTTTTCAAAATATAGAAAATTGAGCTAGCTTAACGTGGGTTTTGGATTTGTATCAGTCTAAGCTCTAAATCAAAAGTTATGGACGATTTAGTGCGGACATGTCAAATTGATCGGACATTTAAAACCATCATTCTAAACTGATCATTGATTCTCATTGAGTAATGGCTTTGAAATGAAGCAGAATGCAAGGCATGACGTAATTTTCGATAGATTGGATTACTTAGACGCTTTTTGAATCTATTTCTATTTAAAATTTTGACACAATATAGAAAATTGAGCTAGATTAACGTGTGCATTAGATTCGTGTCATTCTGAGCTACAAATCAAAAGATACAGACGATATAGTGAAGACATGTTAAGTTGATCGGCCAGTTAAAATGATCATTCTAAAATGAACATTGATGCTCATTAAGTAAAGGCTTATAAATGAAAAGCAATGCCAGGCATGACGCAATTTTGGATAGATTGGATAACTTGGACGTTTTGTCATACTAATTCAGTCTTAGATTTTGTCACAATATGGAAAATTGAGCTAGGTTAACGTGGGCTTTTGATTTATGTAAGTCTAAGCGCTAAATCAAAAGTTATGGACGATTTAGTGAGGAAATTCCAAGTTGCTCGGCCAGTTAAAATGACCATTGTAAACTGATCATTGTTGCTCATTGGTAACGGCTTATAAATTAAGCACAATGCAAGGCATGACGCAGTTTTGGATAGATTTGATTACTTGGACGCTTTGTCGAATCATTTCTATACCAAATTTTGTCCCAATATAGAAAATTGAGCTAGGTTAACGTGGGTTTTGGATTTGTGTCATATGAGCTCTAGATAAAAAGTTACGTACGATTTATTGCAGACATGTCAAGTAGATCTACCAGTTAAAATGATCATTCTTATCTGATCATTGGTGCTCATTTAGTAGAGGCTTATAAATGAAGCACAATGCATGGCATGACAAAGTTTTGGATAGATTGGATAACTTGGACACTTTTTTATCTCTTTTTGTCGCAAATTTTGTCGCATTACAGAAAATTGAGCTAGCTTAACGTGGGATTTGGATTTGTATTGGTCTAAGCTTTAAATCAAAAGTTATGGACGATTTAGTTTGGACGTGTCATGTTCATCGTCCAGTTAAAATGATCATTCTAAACTGATCATTGATGCTCATTGAGTAACGGCTTTTAAATGAAGCACAATGCAAGGCATGACAAAATTTTTGATAGATTGGATTACTTGTTCGCTTTGTCGAAACATTGCTATCGCAAATTTTGTCACAAAATAAAAAATTGAGCTAGCTTAACGTGGGCTTTGGATTTGTGTCATTCTGAGTTCTAAATCCAAAGTTACAGACGATTTAGTGCGGACATGTCAAGGTTATCGGCCAGTTAAAATAATCATTCTAAACCGATCATTGATGCTCATTGAGTAAAGGCTTACTAATAAAGCATAATGCATGGCAAGACGCAGTTTTGGATACATGGGATTACGTCGATGCTTAGCCGAATCTGTTTCTGTCTCAAATTTTGTTACAATATAAAAAATTGAGCTAGCTTTGGATTTGTGTCATCTGTGCTCTAAATTAAAAGTTACGAATGATTTAGTGCAGACATGTCAAGTTGATCGTGCAGTTAAAATGATCATTCTTCACTGATCATTGTTGCTCATTGAGTAAAGGCTTATAAATCAAGAAATGTATGGCATAAAGAAGTTTTGGATAGATTGGATAACTTGGACGCTTTGTCGTATCCATTTATGTCTCAAATGTTGTCACAATACAGAAAATTGAGCTAGGTTAACGTGGGCTTTGGATTTGTGTCATTCTGAGCTCCAAATATAAAGTTACAGATGATTTAGTGCAAACATGTCAAGTTGATTGGCCAGTTAAAATGATCATTATAAACGGATCATTGATACTCATTGAGTAAAGGTTTATAAATGAAGAACAATGCATGGCATGACGATGTTTTGGATAGATTAGATTACATGGATTCTTTGTCGAATCTATTTCAGTCTCAAATATTGTCACAATATAGAAAATTGAGATAGGTTAACGTGGGCTTTGGATTTGTGTCATTATGAGTTCTAAATAAAAAGTTACATACGATTTAGTGCATAATTGTCAAGTTTATCGGCCAGTTAAAATTCTCATTTTAAACTGATCATTGATGCTCATTCAGTAAAGGCTTATAAATAAAGCACTATGCATGGCATGACGCAGTTGTGGATAGATTGGATAACTGGGATTGTCGTATCCATTTCTGTCTCAAATTTTGTCACAATATAGAAAATTGAGCTAGGTTAACGTGGACTTTGGGTTTGTGTCATTCTAAGCTCTAAATCAAACGTTATGAACGATTTAGTGCGGACATGTCAAGGATCGCTCAGTTAAAATGATCATTCTAAACTGATCATTGATGCTCTTTCAATAACGGCTTTTAAATGACGGTGTTTTGGATAGATTGGATTACCTGTATGCTTAGTCGAATCTATTTCTGTCTCAAATTTTGTCATAATATAGAAAATTGAGATAGCTTAAAGTGGGCATTAGATTCGTGATAAATCAAAAGTTATGGACGATATAGTGAAGACATATCAAGTTGATCGGCCAGTTAATATGATAATTCTAAACTAATCATTGATCCTCATTGAGTAAAGGCTCATAAATAAAGCACAATGCATGGCATGACGCAGTTTTGCATATATTGGATTACTTGGACGCTTTTTCGAATCTATTTCTGTCTCAAATGTTGTCAAAATATAGAAAATTGAGCTAGCTTACCGTGGGCTTTAAATTTGTGTCGAGCTATAAATCAAAAGTTACGCACGATTTAGTGCACACATTGATCGGCCAGTTAAAATGATCATTCTTAACTGATCATTGGTGCTCATTGAGTAGAGGCTTATAAATGAAGCACAATGCAAGCATAACACAGTTTTGGATAGATTGGATTACTTGAATCGTTTCTGCCTCATATTTTGTCACAATATAGAAAATTGAGCTAACTTAACGTGGGCTTTGGATTTGTGTTATTCTGAGTTCTATATCCAAGGTTACGGACGATTTATTGGAGATAAGTCAAGTTGATCGGCCAGTAAAAACAATCATTTTAAACTGATCATTGATACTCATTGAGTAAAGGCTTATTAATAAAGCATAATGCATGGCAAGACAAAGTTTTGGATATATTGGATTACGTGGATGCTTAGTCGAGTCTATTTCTGTCTCAAATTTTGGCACAATATAGAAAATTGAGCTAGCTGAACGTGGGATTTAGATTTATGTCATTTTAAGTTCTAAATCAAAAGTTATGGACCATTCAATGCGGATATGTCAAGTTGATAGGCCAGGTTAAATGAGCATTCTAAACTGATCATTGATGCTCATTGAGTAAAGGCTTATAAATGAAGCACGATGCATGGCATGAAGCAGTTTTGGATAGATTGGATTACCTGGACGCTTTGTCGAATCTATTTCGGTCTCAAATTTTGTCACAATATAGAATATTGAGCTAGCGGCTCGTGGGCTTTGGATTTGGGTCATCTAAGCTCTAAATCAAAAGTTACGTACGATTTAGTGCGGACATGTCAAGTTGATCGGCCAGTTAAATGATAGTTCTAAACTGATCATTGGTGCTCATTGAGTAGAGGCTTATAAATGAAGCAAAATGCATGGCAAGACGCAGTTTTGGATAGATTGGAATACTTGGATGCTTTGTTGTATCTATTTCTGTCTCAAATTTTGTCACAATATAGAAAATTGAGCTAGCTTAACGTGGGCTTTAGACTTATGTCATGCTAAGTTCTAAATCAAAAGTTATGGACGATTTAGTGCGGATATGTCAAGTTGATTGGCCAGGTTAAATGATCATTCTAAACTGATCATTGATGCTCATTGAGTAACCACTTTTAAATGAAGCACAATGCAAGGCATTACGCAGTTTTGGATAGATTGGATTACTTGCACGCTTTGCCGAATCTATTTCTATCTCAAATTTTGTCAAAATATAGAAAATTGAGCTAGCTTAACGTGGGTTTTGGATTTGTATCAGTCTAAGCTCTAAATCAAAAGTTATGGACGATTTAGTGCGGACATGTCAAGTTGATCGGACATTTAAAACCATCATTCTAAACTGATCATTGATTCTCATTGAGTAATGGCTTTGAAATGAAGCACAATGCTAGGCATGACGTAATTTTCGATAGATTGGATTACTTAGACGCTTTTTGAATCTATTTCTATTTAAAATTTTGACACAATATAGAAAATTGATCTAGATTAAGGTGTGCATTAGATTCGTGTCATTTTAAGCTACAAATCCAAAGATACGGACGATATAGTGAAGACATGT
Organism: Pugionium cornutum; assembly: GCA_018901935.1. Lineage (NCBI taxonomy): Eukaryota > Viridiplantae > Streptophyta > Magnoliopsida > Brassicales > Brassicaceae > Pugionium > Pugionium cornutum. Next base: position 12,261,652 of record CM032165.1, on the reverse strand, counting down.
TAAGTTGATCGGCCAGTTAAAATGATCATTCTAAAATGAACATTGATGCTCATTAAGTAAAGGCTTATAAATGAAGAGCAATGCCAGGCATGACGCAATTTTGGATAGATTGGATAACTTGGACGTTTTGTCGTACTAATTCAGTCTTAGATTTTGTCACAGTATGGAAAATTGAGCTAGGTTAACGTGGGCTTTTGATTTATGTAAGTCTAAGCTCTAAACCAAAAGTTATGGACGATTTAGTGAGGAAATTCCAAGTTGCTCGGCCAGTTAAAATGACCGTTGTAAACTGATCATTGTTGCTCACTGAGTAACGGCTTATAAATTAAGCACAATGCAAGGCATGACGCAGTTTTGGATAGATTGGATTACTTGGACGCTTTGTCGAATCATTTCTATACCAAATTTTGTCCCAATATAGAAAATTGAGCTAGGTTAACGTGGGTTTTGGATTTGTGTCATATGAGCTCTAGATAAAAAGTTACGTACGATTTATTGCAGACATGTCAAATAGATCTACCAGTTAAAATGATCATTCTTATCTGATCATTGGTGCTCATTTAGTAGAGGCTTATAAATGAAGCATAATGCATGGCATGACAAAGTTTTGGATAGATTGGATAACTTGGACACTTTTTTTTATCTCTTTTTGTCTCAAATTTTGTCGCATTACAGAAAATTGATCTAGCTTAACGTGGGATTTGGATTTGTATCGGTCTAAGCTTTAAATCAAAAGTTATGGACGATTTAGTTTGGACATGTCATGTTCATCGTCCAGTTAAAATGATCATTCTAAACTGATCATTGATGCTCATTGAGTAACGGCTTTTAAATGAAGCACAATGCAAGGCATGACAAATTTTTTGATAGATTGGATTACTTGTTCGCTTTGTCGAAACATTGCTATCGCAAATTTTGTCACAAAATAAAAAATTGAGCTAGCTCAACGTGGGCTTTGGATTTGTGTCATTCTGAGTTCTAAATCCAAAGTTTTCAGATGATTTAGTGCGGACATGTCAAGTTGATCGGCCAGTTAAAATAATCATTCTAAACCGATCATTGATGCTCATTTAGTAAAGGCTTACTAATAAAGCATAATGCATGGCAAGACACAGTTTTGGATAGATGGGATTACGTCGATGCTTAGCCGAATCTATTTCTGTCTCAAATTTTGTTACATTATAAAAAATTGAGCTAGCTTAACGTTGGCTTTAAATTTGTGTCATATGTGCTCTAAATCAAAAGATACGAATGATTTAGTGCAGACATGTCAAGTTGATCGTGCAGTTAAAATGATCATTCTTAACTGATCATTGTTGCTCATTGAGTAAAGGCTTATAAATCAAGAAATGTCTGGCATGACAAAGTTTTGGATAGATTGGATAACTTGGACGCTTTGTCGTATCCATTTCTGTCTCAGATTTTTTCACAATATAGAAAATTGAGCTAGGTTAACGTGGGCTTTGGATTTGTGTCATTCTGAGCTCCAAATATAAAGTTACAGATGATTTGGTGCAAACATTTCAAGTTGATCGGCCAGTTAAAATGATCATTATAAACTGATCATTGATACTCATTGAGTAAAGGCTTATAAATGAAGAACAATGCATGGCATGACACATTTTTGTATTGATTGGATTACTTGGACTCTTTGTCAAATCTATTTCTATATCAAATTTTGTCACAATATAGAAAATTGAGCTAGCTTAACGTGGGCTTTGGATTTGTGTCATTCTGAGCTCTAAATAAAAAGTTACATACGATTTAGTGTGAACATGTCAAAATGTTTGGCCAGTTAAAATGATCATTCTAAACGGATCATTGATGCTCATTGAGTAAAGGCTTATAAATGAAGAACAATGCATGGCATGACGATGTTTTGGATAGATTAGATTACATGGATTCTTTGTCGAATCTATTTCAGTCTCAAATATTGTCACAATATAGAAAATTGAGATAGGTTAACGTGGGCTTTGGATTTGTGTCATTATGAGTTCTAAATAAAAAGTTACATACGATTTAGTGCATAATTGTCAAGTTTATCGGCCAGTTAAAATTCTCATTTTAAACTGATCATTGATGCTCATTCAGTAAAGGCTTATAAATAAAGCACTATGCATGGCATGACGCAGTTGTGGATAGATTGGATAACTGGGATTGTCGTATCCATTTCTGTCTCAAATTTTGTTACAATATAGAAAATTGAGCTAGGTTAACGTGGACTTTGGGTTTGTGTCATTCTAAGCTCTAAATCAAGTGTTATGAACGATTTAGTGCGGACATGTCAAGGATCGCCCAGTTAAAATGATCATTCTAAACTGATCATTGATGCTCTTTCAATAACGGCTTTTAAATGACAGAGTTTTGGATAGATTGGATTACCTGTAGGCTTAGTCGAATCTATTTCTGTCTCAAATTTTGTCATAATATAGAAAATTGAGATAGCTTAAAGTGGGCATTAGATTCATGATAAATCAAAAGTTATGGACAATATAGTGAAGACATATCAAGTTGATCGGACAGTTAAAATGATCATTCTAAACTGATCATTGATCCTCATTGAGTAAAGGCTTATAAATGAAGCACAATGCATGGCATGACATGGCAATATTGGATAGATTGGATTACTTGGACGCTTTGTCGAATCTATTTCTGTCTCAAATTTTGTCAAAATATTGAAAATTGAGCTAGCTTAACGTGGGTTTTAACTTTGTGTCATCTGAGCTCTAAATCAAAAGTTACAGATGTTTTAGTGTAGACATGTCAAGTTGATCGGCCAGGTAAGACAATCATTCTTAACTGATCATTGGTGCTCATTGAGTAGAGGTTTATAAATGAAGCCCAATGCATGGCATGACAAAATTTTGGATAGATTGGATAACTTGGACGCTCTGTCGTATCTACTTCAGTCTTAAATATTGTCACAATATAGAAAATTGAGATAGGTTAACGTGGGCTTTGGATTTGTATCAGTCTAAGTTCTAGATCAAAAGTTATGGGTGATTTAGTGCGGAAATGTCAAGTTGATCGGCCAGTTAAAATGATCATTATAAACTTATCATTGATGCTCATTGAGTAACGGGTTTTAAATGAAACACAATGCAAGGCATGACGCAATTTTCAATAGATTGGATTACTTGGAAGCTTCGTCGAATCATTTCTATCTCAAATTTTGTCACAATATAGAAAATTGAGCTAGATTAATGTGGGCTCTGGATTTGTGTCATTCTGATTTCAAAGTCCAAAGTTACGGACGATTTAGTGCAGACATGTCAAGTTTATCGGCCAGTTAAAACAATCATTCTAAACGGATCATTGGTGCTCATTGAGTAAAGGCTTATTAATAAAGCACAATGCGTAGCAAGACGCAGTTTTGAATAGACTGGATTACGTGGATGCTTAGTCGGATCTATTTCAGTCTCAAATTTTGTGAGAATATAGAAAATTGAGCTAGATTAACGTGGGCTTTAAATTGTGTCATCTGACCTCTAAATCAAAAGTTACGGACGATTTAGTGCAGACATGTCAAGTTGATCGGCCAGTTAAAATGATCACTCTTAACTGATCATTGGTGCTCATTGAGTAGAGGCTTATAAATGAAGCACAATGCATGGCATGACGAAGTTTTGGATAGACTGGATAACTTGGACACATTGTCATATCTATTTTTGTCTCAAATTTTGTCACAATATAGAAAATTGAGCTAGTTTAACGTGGGCTTTGGATTTTTGTCATTCTAGTGCAAACATGTCAAATTGATCGGCCAGTTAAAATAATCATACGAAACTGATCATTGATGCTTATTGAGAAAAGGGTTAATAATGAAGCACAATGCATGCAAGACGCAGGTTTGGATTGGTTGGATAACTCGGACATTTTGTCGTATCTCTTTCTTTCTCAAATTTTGTCACAATATAGAATTGAGCTAGCTTAATGTGGGTATTGTATTCGTGTCATTGTAAGCTATTTAAATCAAAAGTTCTGGATGATATAGTTCAGACATGTCAAGTTGATCGCCTAGTTAAAATGATCATTCTAAACTGATCATTGATGCTCATTGAGTAAAGGAAATAAAGCCCAATGCATGGCGTGACGCAGTTTTGGATATATTGTATTACTTCGACGCATTGTCGAATCTATATCAGTCTCTTATTCTGTCACAATATAGAAAACTATGCTAGCTTAACGTGCGCTTTGGATTTGTGTCCTTTTGAGCTCTAAATAAAAAGTTACGGAAGATTTAGTGCAAACATGTCAAGTTGATCGGACAGTTAAAATGATCATTCTAAACTGATCATTGATGCTCATTGAGTAAAGGTTATAAATGAAGAACAATGCATGGCATGACGCAGTTTTGGATAGATTGGATTACTTGGATGATTTGTTGAATAAATTTCTGTCTCAAATTTTGTCACAATATAGAAAATTGAGCTAACTTAACGTTGGCTTTGGATTTGTGTCATTCTAAGCTCTAAATCAAGAGTTGTGGACAATTTAGTGTAGACATGTCAAGTTGACCAGCCAGTTAAAATGATCATTCTAAACTGATCATTGATGCTCATTGAGTAACGGCTTATAAATGAAACACAATGCAAGGCGTGATGCAGTTTTGGATAGATTAGATTACTTGGATGCTATGTTGAATCTATTTATGTCTCAAATTTTGTAACAATATAGAAAATTGTGCTAGCTTAACGTGTGCTTTAGATTTGTGTCATCCTGACCTCTAAATACAAAGTTACTGACAATTTAGTGCGGATGTCTCAAGTTGATCGGCCAGTTAAAGTTATCAATCTAAACTGATCATTGATGCTCATTGAGTAGCGGCCTTTAAATGAAGCACAATGCAAGGCATGACGCAATGTTCGATAGATTGGATTACTTGGACGCTTTGTCGAATCATTGCTATCGAAAATTTTGTCACAATATAAAAAATTGAGCTAGCTTAACGTGCGCTTTGGATTTGTGTCCTTCTGAGTTCTAAATCCCAAGTTACAGACGATTTAGTGCGGACATGTCAAATTGATCGGCCAGTTAAAAAATTATTCTAAACCGATCATTGATGCTCATTGAGTAAAGGCTTATTAATAAAGCTTAATGCATGGCAACACACAGTTTTGGATAGATGGGATTACGAGGATGCTTAGCCGAATCTATTTCTGTCTCAAATTTTGTTACAATATAAAAAATTGAGCTAGCTTAACATGGGCTTTAAATTTGTGTCATCTGTGCTCTAAATCAAAAGTTACGAACGATATAGTGGAGACATGTCAAGTTGATCGTGCAGTTAAAATGATCATTCTTAAATGATCATTGTTGCTCATTGAGTAAAGGCTTATAAATGAAGCAATGTATGGCATGACAAAGTTTTGGATAGATTGGATAACTTGGATGCTTTGTCGTATCCATTTCTGTTTCAAATTTTGTCACAATATAGAAAATTGAGCTAGGTTAACGTGGGCTTTGGATTTGTGTCATTCTGAGCTCAAAATATAAAGTTACAGATGATTTGGTGCAAACATGTCAAGTTGATCGGCCAGTTAAAATGATCATTATAAACTGATCATTGATACTCATTGAGTAAAGGCTTATAAATGAAGAACAATGCATGGCATGACGATGTTTTGGATAGATTAGATTTGTATTGATTGGATTACTTGGACTCTTTGTCAAATCTATTTCTATCTCAAATTTTGTGACAATATAGAAAATTGAGCTAGCTTAACGTGGGCTTTGGATTTTTGTCATTCCGAGCTCTAAATAAAAAGTTACATACGATTTAGTGTGGGCATGTCAAAATGTTCGGCCAGTTAAAATGATCATTCTAAACTTATCATTGATGCTCATTGAGTAAAGGCTTATAAATGAAGAACAATGCATGGCATGACGATGTTTTGGATAGATTAGATTACATGGATTCTTTGTCGAATCTATTTCAGTCTCAAATATTGTCACAATAAAGAAAATTGAGATAGGTTAACGTGGGCATTGGATTTGTATCTGTCTAAGCTCTAGATCAAAAGTTATGGGTGATTTAGTGCGGAAATGTCAAGTTGATGGGCCAGTTAAAATGATCATTATAAACTTATCATTGATGCTCGTTGAGTAACGGCCATTAAATGAAACACAATGCAAGGCATGACACAATTTTCAATAGATATGATTAGTTGGACGCTTTGTCGAATCATTTCTATCTCAAATTTTGTCGCAATATAGAAAATTGAGCTAGCATAATGTGGGCTTTGGATTTTTGTCATTCTGAGTTCAAATTCCAAAGTTACGGACGATTTAGTGCAGACATGTCAAGTTGATCGGCCAGTTAAAACAATCATTCTGAACGGATCATTGGTGCTCATTGAGTAAAGGCTTATTCATAAAGCACAATGCATAACAAGACGAAGTTTTGAATAGATTGGATTACATGGATGCTTAGTCGGATCTTTTTCTGTCTCAAATTTTGTGAGAATATAGAAAATTGAGCTAGATTAACGTGGGCTTTAAATTTGTGTCATATGAGCTCTAAATCAAAAGTTACGGACGATTTAGTGCAAAAATGTCAAGTTGAGCGGCTAGTTAAAATGATCATTCTTAACTGATTATTAGTGCTCATTGAGTAGAGGCTTATAAATGAAGCACAATGCATGCCATGACAAGTTTTAGATAGATTGGATAACTTGGACGCATTGTCATATCTATTTTTGTCTGAAATTTTGTCACAATATTGAAAATTGATCTAGCTTAACGTGGGCTTTGGATTTTTGTCAGTCTAAGATCTAAATCTAAAGTTATGGACGATTTAGTGCAAACATGTCAAGTTGATCGGCCAGTTAAAATAATCATTCTAAACTGATCATTGATGCTCATTGAGAAAAAGCTTAATAATGAAGCACAATGCATGCAAGACGCAATTTTGGGTTGGTTGGATAACTCGGTCACTTTACTGTGGACATGTCAAGTATCGCCCAGTTAAAATGATCTTTCTAAACTGATCATTAATGCTCATTCAATAACGGCTTTTAAATGATGCAGTTTTGGATACATTGGATTACCTGTATGCTTAGTCGAATCTATTTCTGTCTCAAATTTTGTCATAATATAGAAAATTGAGATAGATTAAAGTGGGCATTAGATTCGTGATAAATAAAAAGTTACGGACTATATAGTGAAGACATATCAAGTTGATCGCTAGTTAAAATAATCATTCTAAACTGATCATTGATCCTCATTGAGTAAAGGCTTATAATTGAAGCACAATGCATGGCATGACGCAGTTTTGCATAGATTGGATTACTTGGACGCTTTGTCGAATCTATTTTTGTCTCAAATATTGTCAAAATATAGAAAATTGAGCTAGCTTAACTTGAGCTTTAAATTTGTGTCGAGCTACAAATCAAAAGTTACGGACGATTTAGTACAGACATTGATCGGCCTGTTAAAATGATCATTCTTAACTGATCATTGGTGCTCATTGAGTATAGGCTTATAAATGAAACACAATGCAAGGCATAACGCAGTTTTGGATTGATTGGATTACTTGGACGCTTTGTCGAATTATTTCTGTCTCATATTTTGTCACAATATAGAAAATTGATCTAACTTAACGTGGGCTTTGGATTTGTGTTATTCTGAGTTCTATATCCAAAGTTACGGACGATTTAGAGGAGATATGTCAAGTTGATCGGCAAGTTAAAACAATCATTTTAAACTGATCATTGATGCTCATTGAGTAAAGGCTTATTAACAAAGCATAATGCATGGCAAGACGCAGTTTTGGATAGATTGGATTGCGTGGATGTTTAGTCGAGTCTATATCTATCTCAAATTTTGTCACAATATTGAAAATTGAGCTAGCTTAACGTGGGCATTACATTTGTGTCATTCTGAGCTATAAATCAAACGTTACGGACGATATAGTGAAGACATGTCAAGGTTATGGGCCAGTTAAAATGATCATTCTAAACTGATCATTGATGCTCATTGAGTAAAGGCTTATAAATGAAGCACGATGCATGGCATGAAGCAGTTTTGTATAGATTGGATTACTTGTACGCTTTGTCGAATATATTTTCGTCTCAAACTTTTTCAAAGTATAGAAAATTGAGCTAGCTTAACGTGGGCTTTGGATTTGTGTCATCAGAGCTCTAAATACAACGTTACGGACGATTTAATGCGGACATGTCAAGTTGATCGGCCAGTTAAAATGATTGTTATAAACTGATCATTGGTGCTCATTGAGTAGAGGCTTATAAACAAAGCACAATGCATGGCAAGACGAGGTTCTGGATAGATTGGATTAATTGGATGCTTTGTCGTATCTATTTCTCTCTCAAATTTTGTCACAATATATAAAATTGAGCTAGCTTAACGTGGGCTTTAGATTTATGTCATTCTACGTTCTAAATCTAAAGTGATGGACGATTTAGTGCGGACATGTCAAGTTAATAGGCCAGGTTAAATGATCATTCTAAACTGATCATTGATGCTCATTGAGTAACGACTTTTAAATGAAGCACAATGCAAGGCATTACGCAGTTTTGGATAGATTGGATTACTTGCACGCTTTGCCGAAACATTGCTATCGCAAATTTTGTCACAATATAAAAAATTGAGGTAGCTTAACGTGGGCTTTGGGTTTGTATCAATCTAAGCTCTAAATCAAAAGTTATGGACGATTTAGTGCGGACATGTCAAGTTGATCGGACATTTAAAACAATCATTCTAAACTGATCCTTGTTGCTCATTGATTAATGGATTTTAAATGAAGCACAATGCAAGGCTTGACGCAATTTTCAATAGATTGGATTACTTAGACGGTTTTTCGAATCTATTTCTGTCTCAAATTTTGTCAAAATATAGAAAATTGAGCTAGCCTAACATGGGATTTAGATTCGTGTCATTCTGAGCTATAAATCAAAGATACGGACGATATAGTGAAGAAATTTTAGGTGAAGGCTTATAAATGAAGCGCAATGCAAGGCATGACGCAATTTTGGATGGATTGGATTTTTTGTACGCTTTGTCGAATCTATTTTTGTCTCAAATTTTGTCAAAAATATAGAAATTTGAGCTAGCTTAACGTGGGTTTTAACTTTGTGTCATTTGAGCTCTAAATCAAAAGTTACGGACGATTTAGTGTAGACATGTCAAGTTGATCGGCCAGTTAATACGATCATTCTTAACTGATCATTGGTGCTCATTGAGTAAAGGCTTATAAATGAAGCACAATGCATGGCATGACGAAGTTTTGGATAGATTGGACAACTTGGACGCTTTGTCGTATCTATTTCGGTCTCAAATATTGTCACAATATAGAAAATTGAGATAGGTTAACGTGGGCTTTGGATTTGTATCAGTCTAAGCTCTAGATCAACAGTTATGGGTGATTTAGTGTGGACATGTCAAGTTGATCGCCCAGTTAAAATGATCATTATAAACTCATCATTGATGCTCATCGAGTAACGGCTTTTAAATGAAACACAATGCAAGGCATGACGCAATTTTCAATAGATTGGATTGCTTGGATGCTTTGTCCAATCATTTCTATCTTAAATTTTGTCACAAAATAGAAAATTGAGCTAGCTTAACGTGGGCTTTGGATTTGTGTCATTCTGAGTTCAAAGTCCAAATTTATGGACGATTTAGTGCAGACATGTCAAGTTGATCGGCCAGTTAAAACAATCATTCTAAACTGATCATTGGTGCTCATTGAGTAAAGGCTTATTAATAAATCATAATGCATAGCAAGAAGCAGTTTTGAATAGATTGGATTACGTGAATGCTTAGTCGGATCTATTTCTGTCTCAAATTTTGTGAGAATATAGAAAATTGAGCTAGATTAACGTGGGATTTAAATTTGTGTCATCTGAGCTCAAAATCAAAAGTTATGGACGATTTAGTGCAGAAATGTCAAGTTGAGCGGCTAGTTAAAATGATCATTGTTAACTGATCATTAGTGCTCATTGAGTAGAGGCTTATAAATGAAGCACAATGCATGGCATGACAACGTTTTGGATAGATTGGATAACTTGGACGCATTGTCATATCTATTTTTGTCTCAAATTTTGTCACAATATTGAAAATTGATCTAGCTTAACGTGGGCTTTGGCTTTTTGTCATTCTAAGATCTAAATCTAAAGTTATGGACGATTTAGTGCAAACATGTCAAGTTGATCGGCCAGTTAAAATAATCATAAGAACTGATCATTGATGCTCATTGAGAAAAAGCTTAATAATGAAGCACAATGCATGCAAGACGCAGTTTTGGATTGGTTGGATAACTCGGACACTTTATCGTACCTATTCCTGTCTTAAATTTTGTCACAATATAGAAAATTGAGCTGACTTAACGTGGGCATTGGATTCGTGTCATTCTGAGCTACAAATCAAGAGTTGTGGACGATTTAGTGCAGACATGTCAAGTTGATCGGCCAGTTAAAATGATCATTCTAAACTGATCATTGATGCTCATTGAGTAACGGCTTATAAATGAAACACAATGCAAGGCATGACACAGTTTTGGATATACTATATTACTTGGACGTTTTATCGAAGCTATTTTTGTCTCAAATTTTTTCACAATATAGAAAATTGTGCTAGCTTAACGTGGGCTTTGGATTTGTGTCATTCTGAGCTCTAAATACAAAGTTACTGACGATTTAGTGCAAGTATGTGAAGTTGATCGGCCAGTTAAACTAATCATTCTAAACTGATAATTGATGCTCATTGATTAAAGGCTAATAAATGAAGAACAAAGCATGGCATGATGAATTTTTGAATAGATTGGATTACTTGGACGCTTTTTCAAAACAATTTTTGCCTAAAATTTTGTCACGATATAGAAATTTGAGCTAGCTTAACGTGGGTATTGGATTCGTGTCATTCTGAGCTATAAATCAAAATTTACGACGATATAGTTCATACATGTCAAGTTGATCGGCCAGGTAAAATGATCATTCTAATTGAACATTAATGCTCATTGAGTAAAGGCTTATAAATGAAGCACAATGCATGACATGACTCAGTTTTAGATAGTTTGGATTACTTGGATGCTTTGTCTAATATATTTCTGTCTTAAATTTTCTCCCAATATTGAAAATTGAGCTAGATTAACGTGGGCTTTGGATTTGTGTCATTCGGAGCTCAAAATATAAAGTTATAGATGATTTAGTGCAAACATGTCAAGTTGATCGGCCAGTTGAAATGATCATTATAAACTGATCATTGATACTCATTGAGTAAAGGCTTATAAATGAAGAACGATGCATGGCATGACGAAGTTTTGGATTGATTGGATTACTTGGACTATTTCTCGAATCTATTTGTGTCTCAAATTTTGTCACAATATAGAAAATTGAGCTAGCTTAACGTGGGCTTTGGATTTGTGTCATTATGAGTTCAAAGTCCAAAGTTACGGACGATTTAGTGCAGACATGTCAAGTTGATCGGCCAGTTAAAACAATCATTCTAAACTGATCATTGGTGCTCATTGAGTAAAGGCTTATTAATAAAGCATAATGCATAGCAAGACGAAGTTTTGAATAGATTGGATTACGTGAATGCTTAGTCCGATCTATTTCTGTCTCAAATTTTGTGAGAATATAGAAAATTGAGCTAGATTAACGTGGTATTTAAATTTATGTCATCTGAGCTCTAAATCAAAAGTTACGGACGATTTAGTACAGAAATATCAAGTTGATCGGGTAGTTAAAATGATCATTCTTAACTGATCATTAGTGCTCATTGAGTAGAGGCTTATAAATAAAGCACAATGCATGGCATGACAAAGTTTTGGATAGATTGGATAACTTGGACGCATTGTCATATCTATTTTTGGCTCACATTTTGTCACAATATTGAAAATTGATCTAGCTTAACGTGGCTTTGGATTTTTGTCATTCTAAGATCTAAATGTAAAGTTATGGACGATTTAGTGCAGACATGTCAAGTTGATCGGCCAGTTAAAAAGCTTAATAATGAAGCACAATGCATGCAAGACGCAGTTTTGGATTGGTTGGATAACTCAGACACTTTGTCGTATCTATTTTTGTCTCAAATTTTGTCACAATATAGAAATTTGAGCTAGCTTAACGTGGGCATTGGATTCGTGTTATTCTGAGCTATAAATCAAGAGTTGTGGACAATTTAGTGCAGACATGTCAAGTTGATCGGCCAGTTAAAATGATTATTCTAAACTGATCATTGATGCTCATTGAGTAACGGCTTATAAATGAAACACAATGCAAGGAATGACAAACTTTTGGATAGATTATATTACTTGGACGCTTTGTCGAATCTATTTCTGTCTAAAATTTTTTCGCAATATAGAAAATTGTGCTAGCTTAACGTGGGCTTTGGATTTTTTTCATTCAGAGCTCTAAATACAAAGTTACTGATGATTTAGTGCAAATATGTGAAGTTCATGGGCCAGTTAAAATGATCATTCTAAACTGATCATTGATGCTCATTGAGTAAAGGCTAATAAATGAAGAACAATGCATGGCATGACGCATTTTTTGATAGATTGGATTACTTGAACGCTTTGTCGAATCTATTTTTGTATCAAATTTTGTCATAATATAGAAAATTGTGCTAGCTTATCGTGGGCTTTGGATTTGTTTCATTTTGGGCTCTAAATACAAAGTTACGAATGAATTAGTGCCGACATGTCCAGTTGATCGGCTAGTCAAAATGATCATTCTAAACTGGTCATTGATGCTCATTGAGTAACGGCTTATAAATGAAGCTCAATGCAAGGCATGATGAATTTTTGAATAGATTGCATTACTTGGACGCTTTGTCAAAACCATTTTTCTCTCAAATTTTGTCACGATATAAAAATTTGAGCTAGCTTAACGTGGGTATTGGATTCGTGTCATTCTGAGCTATAAATCAAAAGTTACGACGATATAGTGCAGACATGTCAAGTTGATCGGCCAGGTAAAATGATCATTCTAAACTGATCATTAATGCTTATTGAGTAAAGGCTTATAAATGAAGCACAATGCATGGCATGACTCAGTTTTAGATAGTTTGGATTACTTGGATGCTTTGTCTAATATATTTCTATCTTAAATTTTCTCCCAATATTGAAAATTGAGCTAGATTAACGTGGGCTTTGGATTTGTGCCATTCGGTGCTCCAAATATAAAGTTATAGATGATTTAGTGCAAACATGTCAAGTTGATCAGCTAGTTAAAATGATCATTATAAACTGATCATTGATACTCATTGAGTAAAGGCTTATAAATGAAGAACAATGCATGGCATGACGCAGTTTTGGAATGATTGGATTACTTGGACTCTTTGTCGAATCTATTTCTGTCTCAAATTTTGTCAGAATATAGAAAATTGAGCTAGCTTAACGTGGGCTTTGGATTTGTGTCATTCTAAACTCTAAATAAAAAGTTACATACGATGTTGTTCAGACATGTCAAATTGATCGGCCAGTTAAAATGATCATTCTAAACTGATCATTAATGCTCATTGAGTAATTGGGCTAGCTTAACGTGGGCTTTGGATTTTTTTCATTCTGAGCATTAAATCCAAAGTAACGAACGATTTAGTGCAGAAATGTCAAGTTGATCAGCCAGTTAAAATTCTCATTCCAAATTGATCATTGATGCTCATTGAGTAAAGGCTTATAAATAAAGCACTATGCATGGCATGACGCAGTTGTGGATAGATTGGATTAGTTGGACGCTTTTTCGAATCTGCTTCTGTCTCAAATTTTGTCACAATATAGAAAATTGAACTAGCTTAACATGGCCTTTGGATTTTTGTCATTCTGAGCTCTAAATCAAAAGTTATAGATGATAAGTGATCATTCATGCTTATTGAGTAGAGGGTTATAAATGAAGCATAATTCAAGGCATGACGAAGTGTTGGATAGATTGGATAACTTGATGCGTTGTCGAATCTATTTCAGTCTCAAATTTTGTCACAATATAGAAAATTGAGCTAGTTTAACGTGGGCTTTGGATTTGTGTCATTCTAAGCTCTAAATCAAAAGTTTTGGACGATTAGTGCGTACATGTCAAGTTTATCGGCCAGTTAAAATTATCATTCTTAACTGATCATTGTGCTCATTGAGTATAGGCCGATAAGTGAAGCACAATGCATGGCATGACATAGTTTTGGATAGATTGGATAACTTTACACTTTTTCGTATCTATTTCTGTTTCAAATTTTGTCACAATATAGAAAATTGAGTTACCTTCACGTGGGCCTTGGATTTATGTCATTATAAGAACTAAATCAAAAATTATGGACAATTTAGTGCGTACATGTCAAGTTGATCCGCCAGTTAAAATGATCATTATAAAATGATCATTAATGCTCAATGAGTAACGACTAATAAATGAATCACAATGCAAGGCATGATGCAGTTTTGAATATAATAGATTACTTGTACGCTTTGTTGAATCTATTTCTGACTCAAATTTTGTCACAATATAGAAAATTGAGCTAGCTTAACGTGGGCGTTGGATTTGTGTCATTTTGAGCTATAAATCAAAAGTTATGGACGATATAGTGCAGACATGTCAAGTTGATCGGCCAGTAAAAATGATCATTCTAAATTGATCATTGATGCTTATTTAGTAAAGGGTTATAAATGAAGCACAATGCATGGCATGAAGCAGTTCTGGATAATATGATTACTTGGATGATTTGTCGAATCTATTTCTGTCTCAAAATTTGTCACAATTTAGAAAATTGAGCTAGCTTAACGTGGGTTTTGGCTTTGTGTCATTCTTAGCTCTAAATAAAAAGTTATGGACGAATTAGTGCGGAAATTTCAAGTTGATCGGCCAGCTAAAATGATAATTCTAAACTGATCATTGATGCTCTTTGACTAAGGGCTTATAAGTGAAGCACAATGCATGGCATGACGCAATTTGGGATAGATTGGATTAATTGGACGCTATATCGAATCTATTTATGTCTCAAATTTTGTCACAATATAGATAATTGAGCTAGCTTAACGTGGGCGTTGGATTTGTGTAATTTTGAGCTACACATCAAAAGTTATGGACGATATAGTGCATACATGTCAAGTTGATCGGACCATTAAAATGATCATTTTAAAATGATCATTGATGCTGATTGAGTAAAGGCTTATAAATGAAGTACAATACATGGCATGAATCAGTTCTGGTTAGATTGGATTACTTGGATAATTTGTCGACTCTATTTCTGTCTCAAAATTTGTCACAATTTAGAAAATTGAGCTAGCCTAACGTGGGTTTTGGCTTTGTGACATTCTTAGCTCTAAATCAAAAGTTATGGATGATTTAGTGTAGAAATTCTAAGTTGATCAGCCAGTTAAAATGATCGTTCTAAACAGATCATTGCTGTTCATTGAGTAACGGCTTATAAATGAAGCATAATGCAAGGCATGACGCAGTTTTGGATATATTGGTTTAACTGGACGCTTTAACAAATCTATTTTGGTCTCAAATTTTGTCACCATACAGAACATTGAGCTTGCTTAAGGTGGGCTTGGGAATTGCGTCATTTTGAGTTCTAAATCCAAAGTTACGTATGATATAGTGCAGACATGTCAAGTTGATCGACCAGTTAAAATTATCATTCTAAACTGATCATTGATGCTCATTGAGTATAGGCTTATAAATGAAGCACAATGCATGGCATGAAGCAGTTCTGGATATATTGGATTACTTGGATGCTTTGTCGAATCTTTTTCTGTCTCAAATTTTGTAACAATATAGAAAATGGAGCTAGCTTAACGTGGGCTTTGGCTTCGTGACATTCATAGCTCTAAATCAAAGCTATGGACGATTTAGTGCGGAAATTTTAAGTTGATCGGCTAGTTAAAATGATGGTTCTAAACTGATCATTAATGCTCATTTAGTAACAACTTATAGATGAAGTACAATGCAAGGCATGACGAAGTTTTGGATAGATTCGATTACTTGGATGCTTTCTCAAATCTATTTAATTCTCAATTTTTGTCACTATATAGAAAATTGAGCTAGCTTAACGTGGCCATTGGATTGGTGTCATTCTAAGCTAAAAATCAAAAGTTATGGACTATACAGTGGAGACATGTCAAGTTTATTGGCCAGTTAAAATGATCATTCTAAACTAATCGTTGATCCTCATTGAGTAAAGGCTTATAAATGAAGCACAATGCATGGCATGAAGCAGTTCTGGATAGATTGGATTATTTGGATGCTTTATCGAATTCTGTCTCAAATTTTGTCACAATATAGAAATTTGAGCTAGCTTAATGTGGGATTTGGATTTGTATCATTCTAATCTCTATATCAAAAGTTATGTAAGATTTTGTGCGGACATGTCAAGTTGATCGGCCCGTTAAAATGATCATTCAAAACTGATCATTGATGTTCATTGAGTAATGGCATATAAATGAAGCACAATGCAAGGCATGACAAAGTTTTGGATATATTGGATTACTTGGACGCATAGTAGAATCAATTTTGGTCTCAAATTTTGTCACCATATAGAAAATTGAGCTAGCTTAACGTGGACGTTTGATTTGTGTCTTTCTGAATTCTAAACCCAAAGTACGGATGATATAGTGCAGACATGTCAAGTTGTCGGCCAGTTAAAATTATCATACTAAACTGATCATTGATGCTCATTGAGTAAAGGCTTATAAATAAAGTACAATGCATCGCATGAAGCAGTTCTGGATAGACTAGATTACTTGGATGCTTTGTCGAATCTGTTTCTATTTCAAATTTTGTCAAAATCTAGAAAATTAAACTAGCTTAACGTGGGCTTTTGCATTGTATCATTCTAAGCTCTAAATCAGAAGTTATGGACGATTTATTGCGAAAATGTAAAGTTGATCGGCCAGTCATAATGATCATTCTAAACTGATCATTGATGCTCATTGAGTAACGGCTTATAAATGAAGCACAATGCAAGGCATGAGGCAGTTTTGGATAGATTCAATTACTTGGATACTTTGTCGAATCTATTTCATTCTCAAATTTTGTAACAATATAGAAAACTGAGCTAGCTTAACATGGGCATTAGATTCATGTCATTCAGGGTTATAAATAAAAAGTTATGGACGATATAGTGGAGACATTCAAGTTGATCGGCAAGTTAAAGTGATCATTCTAAACTAATCATTGATGCTCATTGAGTAAAGGCTTATAAATGCAGCACAATGCATGGCATGAAGTAGTTCGGGATAGATTGGATTATTTGGATGCTTTGTCGAATTCTGTCTCAAATTTTGTCACAATATAGAAATTTGAGCTCGCTTAACGTGGGCTTTGGATTTGTGTCATTCTAAGCTCTAAATCAAATGTTATGTAAGATTTTAGGCGGACATGTCAAGTTGATCGGCCTGTTAAAATGATCATTGTAAACTGATCATTGATGTTTATTGAGTAATAGCGAATAAATGAAGCACAATGCAAGGCATGATGCAGTTTTGGATAGATTGGATTTCTTGGACGCTTTGTCGAATCTACTTTGGTCTCAAATTTTATCACCATATAGAAAATTGAGATAGCTTAACGTGGGCTTTGGATTTGTGTCATTCTAAATTCTAAATCCAATGTTACAGACGATATAGTGCAGATATGTCAAGTTGATCGGCATATTAAAATGATCATTGTAAACTGATCATTGATTTTCATTGAGTAACGGCTTATTAATGAATCATAATGCAAGGCATGACGCAGTTTTGGATAGATTGGATTACTTGGACGCTTTGTCGAATCTATTGGTTTCAAATTTTGTAACCATGGTTTGGCAATTCCTCGGGGGGCAGATGAATCATATAGAAAATTGAGATAGCTTAATGTGGGCTTTGGATTTGTGTCATTCTGAATTTTAAATCCAAAGTGACGGACGATATAATGCAGACATGTCAAATTGATCATCCAGTTAAAATGATCATTCTAAACTGATCATTGATGGTCATTGAGTAAAGGCTTATAAACAAAGCACAATGCATGGCATGAAGTAGTTCTGGATAGATTGGATTACTTGGATGCTTTGTCGAATCTATTTCTGTTTGAAATTTTGTCATAATCTAGAAAATTGAACTAGTTTAACGTGGGCTTTGGCTTTGTGTCATTCTAAGCTCTAAATCAGAAGTTATGGACGATTTAGTGCGAAAGTATAAAGTTCATCGGCCCGATAAAATGATCATTCAAAACTGATCATTGATGTTCATTGAGTAACGGCTTAAAAATGAAGCACAATGCAAGGCATGACATAGTTTTGGATAGATTGGATTACCTGGACGCTTTTTCGAATCTATTTCATTCTCAAATTTTGTCACAATATAGAAAATTGATCTAGCTTAACATGGGCATTGGATTTGTGTCATTCGGAGTTATAAATAAAAAGTTATGGACGATATAGTGCAGACATGTCAAGTTGATCGGCAATTAAAATGATCATTCTAAATGTATCATTGATGCTCATTGAGTAAAGGCTTATAAATAAAGTACAATGCATGGCATGTAGCAGTTCTGGATAGATTAAATTACTTGGATGCTTTGTCGAATCTATTTCTGTTTCAAAATTTGTCACAATCTAGAAAATTGAACTAGCTTAACGTGGGCTTTGGCTTTGTGTCATTCTAAGCTCTAAATTAGAAGTTATGGACTATTTAGTGCGAAAATGTAAAGATGATCGGCCAGTTATAATGATCATTCTAAACTGATCATTGATGCTCATTGAGTAACGGCTTATAAATGAAGCACAATGCAAGGCATGACGCAGTTTTGGATATATTCAATTGCTTCGACGCTTTGTCGAATCTATTTCATTCACAAATTTTGTCACAATATAGAAAATTGAGCTATCTTAACGTGGGCATTAGATTCGTGTCATTCTGAGCTATAAATCAAAAGTTATGGACGATATAGTGGAGACATGTCAAGTTCATCGGCCAGGTAAAATGATCATACTAAACTAATCATTGATACTCATTGAGTAAAGGCTTATAAATGAAGCACAATGTATGGCATGAAGCAGTTCTGGATAGATTAGATTACTTGGATGATTTGTCGAATGGATTTCTATCTCAGATTTCTTCACAATATAGAAAATTGAGCAAGTTTAACGTGGGCATTGGATTCGTGTCATTATGAGCTATAAATCAAAAGTTACAAACGATATAGTGCAAACATGTCAACTTGATCGGCCACTTAAAATGATCATTCTAAACTGATCATTGATGCTCATTGAGTAAAGGCTTATAAATGAAGCACAATGCATGGCATGAAGTAGTTCTGGATAGAGTGAATTACTTGGATACGTTGTTGAATCTATTTCTTTCTCAAATTTTTTTGACAATATAAAATATTGAGCTAGCTTAACATGGGCTTTCGATTTGTGTCATTCTATGCTTCAAATCAAAAGTTATGGACGATTAAGTGCTGACATGTTAAGTTTATCGGCCTGTTAAAATGATCATTCTAAACTGATCATTGGTGCTCATTGAGTAACGGCTTATAAATGAAGCACACTGCAAGGCATAACGCAGTTTTGGATAGATTGGATTACTTGGACGCTTTGTCGAATATTTCTATCTCTAATTCTATCACAATATAGCAAATTGGGCTAACTTAACGTGGGCTATGGATTTTTGTCATTCTGAGTTCTAAATCCAAAGTTATTGACGATTTAGTGCAGACATGTCAAGTTGATCGGCTTGTTAAAATGATCATTCTAAACTGATCATTGAAGCTCATCGAGTAAAGGCTTATAAATGAAGCACAATGCATGGCATAACGTAGTTTTAGATAGATTGGATTACTTGGACGCTTTGTCGAATCTATTTCAGTAACAAATTTTGTCATAATATAAAATATTGATCTAGCTTAACATGGGCATTGGATTCGTGTCATTTTAAGCTTTAAATCAAAAGTTATGGACGATTGGCGGATATGTCAAGTTTATCGGCCAGTTAAAATGATATTCTAAACTGATCATTGATGCTCATTGAGTAACGGCTTATAAATGAAGCAATATGCATGGCATGATGTAGTTTTGGATAGATTGGATTTCTTGGACGCTTTGTCATCTATTTCAGTCTCAAATTTTGTCACAATATAGAAAATTGAGCTAGCTTAACGTAGGTTCTGGATTTGTTTCATTCTGAGTTCTCAATACAAACTTACGGACGATTTAGTGCAGATATGTCAAGTTGATCGGCCAGTTAAAATAATCATTCTAAACTGATCATTAATGCTCATCGAGTAAAGGCTTATAAATGAAGCACAATGCATGGCATGACACAGTTTTAGATAGATTGGATTACTTGGACACTTTGTCGAATATATTTCAGTCACAAATTTTGTAACGGTATAAAAAAATTTAGCTAGCTTAATGTGGGCATTGGATACGTGTCATTTTGAGCTATAAACCAAAAGTTATGGACGATATAGTGCAGACATGTCAAGGTTATCAGCCAGTTAAAATGATCATTCTAAACTGATCATTGATGCTCATTGAGTAAAGGCTTATAAATGAAGCAAAATGCATAGCATGAAGTAGTTCTGGATAGATTGGATTACTTGGATACTTTGTCGAATCTATTTCTTTCTCAAATTTTGTCACAATATAAAATATTTAGCTAGATTAACGTGGGCTTTGGATTTGTGTAATTCTAAGCTTTAAATCAAAAGTTATGGACGATTTAGTGCGGACATGTCAAGTTTTATCGTCCAGTTAAAATGATCATTCTAAACTGATCATTGATGCTCATTGAGTAATGGCTTATAAATGAAGCACAATGCAAGTCATGACGCAGTTCTGGATAGATTGGATTGCTTGAATGCTTTGTCGAATCTATTTCTGTCTCAAATTATGTCACAATATAGAAACTTGAGCTAGCTTAACATGGGCTTTGAATTTGTGTCATTCTGAGTTCTCAATCCAAAGTTACGGATGATTTAGTGTATACATGTCAACTTGATCAGCCAGTTAAAATAATCATTCTAAACTGATAACTGATGCTCATCGAGTAAAGCCTTATAAATGACTCACAATGCATGGCATGACGCAGTTTTAGATAGATTGGATTACTTGGACGCTTTGTCAAATATATGTTTGTCTCAAATTTTGTCACGATATAGAAAATTGAGCTAGCTTAACGTGGGCAATGGATTCGTGTCATTCTGAGCTATAAATAAAAAATTATGGATGATATAGTGCAAGCATGTCAAGGTTATCGACCAGTTAAAATAATCATTCTAAACTGATCATTGATTCTCATTGAGTAAAGGCTTATAAATGAAGCACAATGCATGGCATGACGAAATTTTGGATAGATTGGATTACTTGGATGCTTTGTTGAATATATTTTTGTCTCAAATTTTGTCACAATATAGAAAATTCAGCTAGCTTAACGTGGTCATTGGATTCGTGTCATTCAGGGCTATAAATCAAAAGTTATGGACGATAGAGTGCAGACATGTCATATTTATTGGCCAGTTAAAATTATCATTCTAAACAGATCATTGAAGCTCATTGAGTAAAGGCTTATTAATGAAGCACAATGCATGGCAAGATACAGTTTTGGATAGATTAGATTACTTGGACGCTTTTTCGAATCTATTTCAGTCAAAAATTTTGTCACAATATAGAAAATTAAGCTAGCTTAACGTGGGCAATTGATTCGTGTCATTCTGAGCTATAAATCAAAAGTTATGGACAATATAGTGCCGACATGTCAAGTTGATAGGCGAGTTAAAATGATCATTTTAAACTGATCATTGAAGTTCATTGAGTAAAGGCTTATAAATGAAGCAAAATGCATGGCATGATGCAATTTTGGATAGATTGGATTACTTGGATGCTTTGTCGAATCTATTTCTGTCTAAAATTTTGTCACAATATCGAAAGTTGAGCTAGCTTAGTGTGTGTATTGGATTCCTGTCATTCTGAGCTATAAATCAAAAGTTATGGACGATATAGTGCAGATATGTCAAGTTGATCGGCCAGTGAAAATGATCATCCTAAACTGCTCATTGATGCTTATTGAGTAAAGGCTTATAAATGAAACACAATGTATGACATGAAGTAGTTATGGATAGAGTGGATTTCTTGACGCTTTTTCGTATCTATTTTTGTCTCAAATTTTGTCACAATATAGAAAGTTGAGATTGCTTAACGTGGGCCTTGGATTTGTGTCATTCTAATCTCTAAATCAAAAGTTAGAGACGATATAGTGTGGACATGTCAAGGTTATTGTCAAGTTGCAATGATCATTCTAAACTCATCATTGATGCTCATTGAGTAACAGCTTATAAATGAAGCACAATGCATGGCATGACGCAATTTTGGATAGATTGGATTACTTGAACGCTTTGTTGAATCTATTTCGGTCTCAAATTCTGTCACAATATAGAAAATTGAGCTAGATTAACGTGAGCGTTGGATTCGTGTCCTTTGGAGCTATAAATCAAAAGTTATGGACGATATAATGCAGACATGTCAAGTTGATCGGCCAGTTAAAATTATCATTCTAAACTCATCATTGATGCTCATTGACTAAAGGCTTATTAATGAAGCACAATTTCTGGCAAAATGCAGTTTTGGATAGATTAGATTACCTGGACTCTTTGTCGAATCTATTTCTATCTCAAATTTTGTCATAATATTGAAAATTGAGCTAGATTAATGTGGTCTTTGGATTTGTGTCTTTCTGAGTTCTAAATCCAAAGTTACGAACGATTTAGTGCAGACATGTCAAATTGATCGGCAGTTAAAATGATCATTCTAAACTGATCATTGATGCTCATCGAGTAAAGGCTTATAAATGAATCACAATACAAGGCATGATGCAGTTTTAGATATATTGGCTTACTTGGAGACTTTGTCGAATATATTTCTGTCACAAATTTGTCATGATATAGAAAATTGAGCTATCGTAATTTGGGCATTGGATTCGTGTTATTCCGAGCTAAAAATCAAAAGTTATGAGATATGTCAAGGTTATTGGCCAGTTAAAATATTCATTCTAAACTTATCATTGATGCTCATTGAATAAAATCTTATAAATGAATCACAATACATGGCATGACACAGTTTTGGATAGATTGGGTTACTTGGACGCTTTGTCGAATCTTTTTCCATCTCAAAGTTTGTCACAGTATAGAAAATTGAGCAATCTTAATGTGTGCATTGGGTTCCTGTCATTCTCAGATATAAATCAATAAGTTATGGACGATATAGTGCAAATATGTCAAGTTGATCGGCCAGTGAAAATGATCATCCTAAACTGATCATTGATGCTTATTGAGTAAAGGCTTATAAATGAAGCACAATATATGGCATGAAGCAGTTTTAGATAGATTGGATTACTTGACGGTTTTTCGTATCTATTTCTGTCTGAAATTTTGTCTCAATATAGAAAATTGAGCTAGCTTAACGTGGGTCTTGGATTTGGGTCATTCTAAACTCTAAATCAAAAGTTACAGACGATATAGTTCGGACATGTCAAGTTGATCGGCCAGTTAAAATGATCATTCTAAACTGATCATTGATGCTCATTGAGTAACGACTTATAAATGAAGCACAATGCATGGCATTAAGCAGTTATGTATCGATTGGTTTACTTGAATGCTTGGTCGAATCTATTTCTGTCTCAAATTTTGTCACAATATAGAAAATTGAGCTAGCTTAACGTGGGCTTTGGATTTGTGTCATTCTGAGTTCTAAATCTAAAGTTACGGACGATTAAGTGCATACATGTCAAGTTGATCAGCCAGTTAAAATGATCATTCTAAACTGATCATTGATGCTCATTGAGTAAAGACATATTAATGAAGCATAATGCGTGGCAAGACGCAGTTTTGGATAGATTGGATTACTTGGATGCTTGGTAAAATTTATTAGTCTCTCAAATTTTGTCACAATATAGAAAATTGAGCTAGCTTAACGTGGGCATTGGATTCGCATCATTCTTAGCTATAAATAAAAAGTTATGGATGATATAGTGCAAACATGTCAAGTTGATCGGCTAGTTAAAATGATCATTCTAAACTTATCATTAATGCTCATTGAGTAGAGGCTTATAAATGAAACACAATGTAACGCAAGACGCAGGTTTTGATTACTTGATGCTTTTTCTTATATATTTCTATCTAAAATTTTGTGACAATAGTGAAAGTTGAGCTAGCTTAATGGGGGCCTTATTTTTTGTGTCATTCTGAGCTCTAAATCAAAACTTACGGACGATATAGTGCAGAAATGCTAAGTTGATCAGCCATTTAAAATGATCATTCTAAACTGATCATTGGTGCTCATTGAGTAGAGGCTTATAAGTGAAGCACAATGCATGGCAAGACGCAGTTTTGGATAGATTGGATTACTTGACGGTTTTTCTTATATATTTCTATCTAAAATTTTGTTACAATACAGAAAATTGACCTAGATTAACGTGGGCATTGATTTCGTGTCATTCCGAACTATGAATCAAAAGTTATGAATGATATAGTGCAGACATGTCAAGTTCATCGGCTAGTGAAAATGATCATTCTAAACAGATCAGTGATGCTCATTGAGTAAAGGCTTATTAAGGAAGCACAATGCAATGCAAGACGCAGTTTTGGATAGATTGGATTATTTGGACGCTTTGTCGAATCTACTTCTATCTCTAATTTTGTCACAATATAGAAAATTGAGCTAGCTTAATGTGGGCATTGGATTCGGGTCATTGTGAGCTATAAATCAAAAGTTACGGACTATATAGTGCAGACATGTCAAGTTGATCGGCTAGTTAAAATAATCATTCTAAACTGATCATTGATGCTCATGGAGTAACGGCTTATAAATGAAACACAATGCATGGCATGAAGCATTTCTGGATAGATTGGATTAATTGGATGCTTTGTCGAATCTATTTCTATGTCAAATTTTGTCGCAATATAGAAAATTGAGCTAACTTAACGTGGGCTTTGGATTTGTGTCATTTTGAGCGCTAAATCAAAAGTTATGAATGATTTAGTGCAGAAATGTCAAGTGTATCGGCCATTTAAAATGATCATTCTAAACTAATCATTGGTGCTCATTGAGTAGAGGCTTATAACTGAAGCACAATGCATGGCAAGACGGAGTTTTGGATAGATTGGATTACTTGACACTTTTTCTTATATATTTCTATCTAAAATTTTTTGACAATATAGAAAATTGAGCTAGGTTAACATGGTCATTGGATTCGTGTCATTATGAGCTATAAATAAAAAGTTACGGACAATATAGTGCTTACATGTCAAGTTGATTGGCCAGTTAAAATGATCATTCTAAACAGATTATTGATGCTCATTGAGTAAAGGCTTATTAAGGAAGCACAATGCAATGCAAGACACAGTTTTGGGTAGATTGGATTACTTGGACGCTTTGTCGAATCTACTTCTATCTCAAATTTTTTCACAATATATAAAATATAGCTAGCTTATCGTGGGTAATGGATTCGGCTCATTATGAGCTATAAATCAAATGTTAAGGATGATATAGTGGAGACATGTCAAGTTGATCGGCCAGTTGAAATGATCATTCTAAATTGATAATTAGTGCTCATTGAGTAACGGCTTATAAATGAAGCACAATGCATGTCATGAAGCATTTCTGGATAGATTTGATTACTTGGATGCTTTGTCGAATCTATTTTTGTCTCAAATTTTGTAACAATATAGAAAATTGAGCTAGCTTAGTGTGGGCTTTGGATTTGTGTCATTCTGAGATCCAAATCAATAATTACGGACGATAGTGTGGACATGTCAAGATGATCGGCCATTTAAAATGATCATTTTATACTGATAATTGATGCTCATTGAGTAATTGCTAATAAATGAATCATAATCCATGGCATGAAGCAGTTATGGATAGATTGGATTACTTGGATACTTTTTCGAATCTATTTCTGTCTCAAATTATGTCACAATATACAAAATTAAGCTAACTTAACGTGTGCTTTGGATCTGTGTCATTCTGAGCTCTAAATGAAAACAAACGGACAATTTACTGCAGAAATGTCAAGCTGATCGGCCATTTAAAATGATCATTCCAAACTGATCATTGGTGCTCATTGAGTAGGGGCTTATAAATGAAGCACAATGCATGGCAAGACTCAGTTTTGGATAGATTGGATTACTTGGCGCATTTTTATATATTTCTATCTCAAATTTGGTCACAGTATAGAGAACTTAGGAAGCTTACCATGGGCATTGGATTCGTGTCATTATGATCTATAAATCAAAAGTTACAGACGATATAGTGCATACTTCTCATGTTGATCGGCCAGTTAAAATGATCATTTGAAACTGATCATTGATGCTCATTGAGTAAAGGGTTATTAATGAAGCACAATGCATGGCAAGACACATTTTTGGATAGATTGGATTACTTGGATGCTTTGTCGAATCTACTTCTATCTCAAATTTTGTCACAATATTGATAATTGAGCTAGCTTAACGTGGGCATTGGATTCGTGTCATTATAAGCTATAAATCAAAAGTTATGGACGATATAGTGCAGACATGTCAAGTTCATCGGCCAGTTAAAATGATTATTCAAGACGCATTTGTGGATAGATTGGATTACTTGGATGCTTTGTCGAATCTACTTCTATCTCAAATTTTGTGACAATATTGATAATTGAGCGAGCTTAACGTGGGCATTGGATTCGTGTCATTATGAGCTATAAATCAAAAGTTATGTACGATATAGTGCAGACAAGTCAAGTTGATCGGCCAGTTAAAATGATCATTCTAAACTGATGCTCATTGAGTAACGGCTTACAAATGACGCACATTGCATCGCATGAAGCAGTTCTGCCTGGATTGGATTACTTTGATGCTTTGTCAAATATATTTCTGTCTCTTATTTTGTCACAATATAGTAAATTGAGCTAGATTAATGTGGGCTTTTGTGTTGTGTCATTCTGAGCTCTAAATCAAATGTTACGGACGATTTAAAGCGGAAATGTGAAGTTGAGTCGCCATTTAAAATGATCATTCTAAACGGATCATTGGTGCTCATTGAGTTGAGGCTTATAAATCAAGCACAATGCATGGCAGAACTCAGTTTTGGATAGATTGGATTACTTGACCCTTTTTATTATATATTTCTATCTCGAATTTGGTCACAATATAGAAAATTGAGCTAGCTTAACGTGGGCATTGGATTTGTGTCATGATGATCTATAATTCAAAATTTATGGACGATATAGTGCATACATGTCAAGTTGATCGGCCAGTTAAAATGATCATTCTAAACAGATCATTGATGCTCATCGAGTAATGGCTTATAAATGATGCACAATGCAAGGCATGACGATGCTCTGGATAGATTGTATTACTTGGATGCTTGGTTGAATCTATTTCTGTCTCAAATTTTGTCACAACATAGAAAATTGAGCGTGCTTAACATGGGCTTTGGATTTGTGTCATTCTGAGATCTAAATCCAAAGTTTCAGACGATTTGGTGCGTACATGTCAAGTTGATCGGCACGTTAAAATGCTCATTCTAAACTGATCATTGATGCTCATTGAGTATAGGCTTATTAATGAAGCACAACGCATCTCAAGACTCAGTTTTGGATAGATTGGATTACTTGAACGCTTTGTCGAATCTACTTCCATCTCAAATTTTGTCACAATATAGAAAATTGAGCTAGCTTAACTTGGGCATTGGATTCGTGTTATTATGAGCAATAAATCAATTGTGACGGACGATATAGTGCAGACATGTCAAGTCGATCGGCCAGTTAAAATGATCATTCTAAACTGATCATTGATGCTCATTGAGTAACGGCTTATAAATGAAGGACAATTCATGGCATCAAGCAGTTCTGGATAGATTGGATTACTTTGATGCTTTGTCGAACCTATTTTGGCCCCAAATTTTATCACAATAGAGAAAATTGAGGTAGCTTAATGTGGGCTTTGGATTTGTGTCATTCTGAGCTCTAAATCAAAAGTTACAGACGATTTAGTGTGGAAATGTCATGTTGATCGGCCATTTAGAATGTTCATTCTAGACTGATGATTGGAGCGCATTGAGTAGAGACTTATAAATGAAGCACAATGCATGGCAAGACGCAGTTTTGGATAGATTGGATTACTTGACGCTTTTTCTTATATATTTCTATCTAAAATTTTGTGACGATATAGAAAATTGAGCTAGCTTAACGTGGGCATTGGATTCATGTCATTATGAGCTATTAATCAAAAGTTACAGACGATATAGTGCATACACGTCAAGTTGATCGGCCAGTAAAAATGAACATTCGAACTGATCATTGATGTTCATCGAGTAAAAGCTTATAAATGAAACACAATACGAGGCATGACGCAGTTCTAGATAGATTTTATTACTTTGACGCTTTGTGGAATTTATTTTTGTCTCAAACTTTGTAACCATATAGAAAATTGAGCTAGCTTAACTTGGGCTTTGGATTTATGTCGTTCTGAGTTCTCAATCCAAAGTTACGGATGATTTAGTGCATACATGTCAAGTTGATCGGCCAGTTAAAATGATCATTCTAAACTAATCATTGATTCTCATTGAGTAAAGGCTTATTAATGAAGCACACTGCATGGCAAGATGCAGTTTTCGATAGATCGGATTACTTAAATGTTTTGACGAATCTACTTCTATCTCAAATTTTTTCACAATATAGAAAATTAAGCTAGCTTAATGTAGGCATTGGATTTGCGTGATTATGAGCTATAAATCAAAAGTTACAGACGATATAGTGCAGATATGTCAAGTTGATCGGCCAGTTAAAATGATTATTCTAAACTGATCATTGCTGCTCATTGAGTAACGGCTTATAAATGACGTACATTGCATCGCATGAAGCAGTTTTGCATGGATTGGATTACTTTGATGCTTTGTCAAATATATTTCTGTCTCTTATTTTATCACAATATAGTAAATTGAGCTAGATTAACGTGGGCTTTTGAGTTGTGACATTCTGAGCTCTAACTCCAATGTTAGGGACGATTTAACGCGGAAATGTGAAGTTGAGCAGCCATTTAATATGATCATTCTAAATTAATCATTGGTGCTCATTGAGTAGAGGCTTATAAATCAAGCACAATGCATGGCAGGACTCAGTTTTGGATAGATTGGATTACTTGACCCTTTTTCTTATATATTTCTATCTCAAATTTGGTCACAATATAGAAAATTGAGCTAGCTTAACGTGGGAATTGGATTTGTGTCATTATGATCTATAATTCAAAATTTATGGATGATGTAATGCATACATGTCAAGTTGATCGACCAGTTAAAATGATCATTCTAAACAGATCATTGATGCCCATCGAGTAATGGCTTATAGTGATGCACAATGCAAGGCATGACAATGTTCTGGATAGATTGTATTACTTGGATACTTGGTCGAATCTATTTCTGTCTCAAATTTTGTCACAACATAGAAAATTGAGCTTGCTTAACATGGGCTTTGGATTTGTGTCATTCTGAGCTCTAAATCCAAAGTTTCAGACGATTTGGTGCGTACATGTCAAGTTGATCGGCACGTTGAAATGATCATTCTAAACTGATCATTGATGCTCATTGAGTAAAGGCTTATTAATGAAGCACAACGCATGTCAAGACTCAGTTTTGGATAGATTGGATTACTTGAACGCTTTGTTGAATCTACTTCTATCTCAAATTTTGTCACAATATAGAAAATTGAGCTAGCTTAACGTGGGCATTGGATTCGTGTCATTATGAGCTATAAATCAATTGTGACGGACGATATAGTGCAGACATGTCAAGTTGATCAGCCAGTTAAAATCATCATTCTAAACTGATCATTGATGCGCATTGAGTAACGGCTTATAAATGAAGGACAATTCATGGCATCAAGCAGTTCTGGATAGATTGGATTACTTTGGATTTGTGTCATTCTGAGAAAATTGAGGTAACTATTGACATAGGAAAATCAAATAAGACCTATCTTGACCTACAAGGCAAGTGTGAGCACGAAAATTCAGTTTGAATAACAAGGGAAATGAAAAAGGATGGGTTATTATTAACCACATGGTTGAAATGGTTAAATAGCTACCTTGGGAGAAGAATCAAGGTGAAAAAGTCATGCCCATGCTGCACACAGTCTTGGCAACCACACCAAACAGTCATGTCATGCTGCACACAGTCTTGGCAACCACACCAAACAGTCATGCCCTGCTGTCTCCTCTCTTCTCATTGGTTGTTGACAGGCTCCTCCTCTATTCAAACTCATCCACAAGTTTGAATTCGTTTTCTTTTGTGTTCACATTGTAAATCCTCTATAAAAGGGCTGTAAAGACTCAATGTATGATATACTCTTAGGAGATTCTTCTCCATAAGTCTAAGTCATTTCTCATTTTCTCATACTTCTCTTTGAGTTTTCAGATTCAATTCTTCACATTTCTCCTCTATAATCTCAATATTCTTACATGGTATCAGAGCATAAGATCATTCTCTTATCTTTTCTACTCAAATCTCTCAGTTTCTAATCTAAAATTCTGTCAAAATCTCTCAGTCTTTAGACTAAAAAACTCACGGTTTCATTCAACCATAAAAGCTGCTTCCTTTGAGCTCTTCAAAGCCTAACAATGGAGGATACAGTTCAAATTAGTTCCAGCCTGAAACCTACGGTGATAGCAGTAGTTCTCAAAGGCTTGAACTACACATTATGGTCAAGAACCATCAAGACAGCCATTTGTGGCAAAGGACTTTGGAATCACATCTTGGAGGATAATACTCCATCTATAGATGATCCAAAGGAGAAGAAGGATGAGGCAACAAGAAAAGAAGAAGCTAGGTGGTTCCAAGAAGATCAATCAGTCCTTGGATTCCTCCAAAATTCATTGGACCCATCCATTCTTGAAGCTTATTCACATTGTGAAACTGCCAAGTCTCTTTGGGACACTCTCAAGAGGGTGTATGGGGATGTTTCAAACCTCAGCCGTGTGTATGAGGTTAAGAAGGCTCTCAATGATCTACACCAAGAGGATATGGAGTTCACAAAATTCCTGGGCAAGTTCCAGTCAACATGGTCCGAGCTTGACATGTTGAGACCAAGTTCTATGGATCCAAAGGTGCTTAATGAAAGGAAGGAACAAGACAAGATATTTGGGCTCCTTCTCAACCTAAATCCAGCCTTTAAGGATGTGATTAAGTCCATCCTGAGAGAGCCAAAACTCCCTGATTTCGAAGAGGTGTGCTCACGGATTCAAAAGGAGCAAGGCAACATTGGTTTGTTTGGTGGTAAAGGAGAACTAGTCATGGCCTACAAAAGCGTGTTTAAGCAAGAGGATAGGAAGAGTGTGATGTGTGAGCATTGTAAGAGGAATGGCCACATCAAGGACAAGTGCTGGATACTTCATCCTCATCTCAAGCCAAACCGGTTCAAGGATTCAAAGGCTAACATCTCTCAAATGGTTGCGACTGAACCGGCAAGTTCATCCAACCAAGGAGGGGAGCTAGCTATGAATGTATCCATGGAGTATGTTAAGAAGAGTGACTTGGAGGATCTCATCAAGGCCTATGCCTCAAAACTCTCCGGTATCACACTCTACTCCCATAAATCGCTTGATAAACCAGATCATAAGTTGGTAGTGGATTCAGGTGCTTCTCACCATATGATTAGCAATGCTAGGTTGTTAAAGAACATTGAACCATGTCTAGGACAAGTAACTATAGCTGATGGTAAGGGTATTCCAATTGAAGGAACCGGAAAATTAAGACTATTTGACAAAGAAACTAATGCATTCTTTGTACCTACATTTAAGTCTAATCTAGTTTCTGTCAAAAAGGCTACTAAAGACCTCAATTGCAATGTTACATTTGGGCCTAACAATGTTTACTTTCAGGATATTAAGAGTGGTAAGATACTTGGAGGTGGTGTAACTCAAGATGAGCTCTATGTTCTTGAAGACCCTCCAAGCAATTTGGATTCCTTAGCTTTCAAATCCTGTGTTTTTGCTAATAAAGATGTCTTATGGCATGCTAGATTAGGACATCCTCATGCTCGTGCTTTAAGCTTAATAATTCCTAATGTCGCTTATGATCACTCAGTTTGTGAGGCTTGTATCCTTGGCAAACATTGTCGTGTTGTTTTCCCTAAATCGTCTACAATTTATGAGCATTGCTTTGATTTAGTACATTCCGATGTTTGGACCTCACCTTACATGTCTAGAGATAGGAATAAATACTTTGTGACCTTTATAGATGAGAAATCGAAATATACATGGGTTACATTACTTCCATCTAAAGATAGGGTTTATGAGGCATTTATAAACTTTCATAATTATGTTACTAATCAATTCAATGCCAAGATCAAAGTGTTAAGATCAGAAAATGGAGGGGAATACACAAGTCAAAGATTCAAAGCTCATCTAAACAAACATGGAATACTACATCAAACTAGCTGTCCACACACACCACAACAAAATGGAGTTGCTGAAAGGAAGAACCGACACTTAATGGAAGTAGCAAGATCCATGATGTTTCATACCAATGTTCCTAAAAGTTTTTGGGGAGATGCAGTCTTGGTTGCTTGCTACCTCATCAATCGGATTCCAACCAAAGTCTTGCAAGATATATCCCCATTTGAGGTACTCAATAAAACTAAACCTTCCATTGATCATTTACGTGTATTTGGGTGTGTGTGCTTTGTGTATGTTCCAGGTGATCTAAGAAACAAGTAGGAGGCAAAGAGCATCAAGTGTATGTTCCTTGGATATTCGACAACACAAAAGGGTTATAAGTGCTATGATCCGAGCAACAACAGGACATATGTGTCTAGAGATGTCAAGTTCATAGAAGAACAAAGCTATTATGATCAGAAAGATTGGGAAGGATTGAAGGATCTCTCAAGGTCACCTTCTGATTTGGCTACGAGTTTGAGGTTTCTCTTGAATCATTTGGGAAATGATCTGCCAAAGGATTCAAGACACGAAGAAACAAGAACCTTAAGTAGTTCACAAGATACCCAAGAGAATGAACAAGGGGTGGTAACTCAAGAACCAACTCCAATCCAAGAAGAAGCTATGGCCCAAAATCAAGAACAAGACGACTTGGAAGTGGGTATAGAGGAACCTATTCACCAAATGGAAGAGGAAACGGTTGTAGAGGAGGCTGCACCACCTGTTCAGCATTTAAGGAGGAGTACTAGACTTAGGAACACTAGGGTATTCTACAACAACCAGGCCGTGGCTCATCCCATACAAGCTGTTTGTTCCCTTGACCTCTTGCCATCTAGTCATCAAGCATTCCTTGGAAAGATTGAACAAAGTCAGATTCCAAGGACTTATGAAGAAGCTGAGACCAAGAAAGAATGGTTAGATGCAGTAAGAGATGAGAAGGGAGCTATGGAAAGGAATCATACATGGGATATACAAGAACTTCCCAAAGGCAAGAAGGCTGTGAGTTCCAAGTGGGTGTTCACCATCAAGTATAAGAGCAATGGGGACATAGAAAGGTACAAGGCACGTCTAGTTGCAAGAGGTTTCACTCAGACATATGGAGAGGACTATACTGATACATTTGCACCGGTGGCTAAGCTACACACTGTAAGGGTTGTTCTTTCACTAGCTACGAATCTGACTTGGGACTTATGGCAAATGGATGTCAAGAACGCATTCCTACAAGGAGAACTTGAAGAGGAAGTGTATATGACTCCACCACCAGGCCTTGAAGATTTTTGCAAAGAGGGACAGGTTCTAAGACTTAGGAAGGCAATATATGGGTTGAAGCAGTCACCAAGGGCCTGGTATCACAAATTAAGCTCCACACTTACTGATAATGGGTTTAGGAAATCCCATTCAGATCATACTTTGTTCACTCGTCAAAACTCCAAAGGAATCGTGGCGGTCTTGGTTTATGTGGATGACCTTATCATCACAGGAGATGATAAGGAAGGAATTCAGTCCACAAAGGCCTTCTTAAACAGATCATTTGACATCAAGGATCTTGGAGAGTTGAAGTACTTCTTGGGTATTGAAGTGTGTCGGTCTCAAGAAGGGCTCTTTCTATCCCAAAGAAAGTATGCTCTTGATCTGTTGATAGACACGGGAAAGCTTGGGGCTAAACCGGCCAAAACTCCTCTTGAAGATGGCTACAAGGTCAATGGAAAGGGGGAGAAAGCTGATGAGTTATTTAAGGATGTTTCTCAGTATAGGAGACTAGTTGGGAAGCTGATCTACCTCACCCTCACACGACCAGACTTGTGTTTTGCTGTGAATCAAGTAAGTCAACATATGCAAAAGCCTACTGTATATCATTGGAGCATGGTAGAAAGGATCCTTAGATACATCAAAGGATCTCCTGGTCAAGGTATATGGATGGGCAAGAATGGGAACACTGAGATTGTCGGGTATTGTGATGCGGATTGGGCTGGTGATAGGGTGGATAGGAAATCAACCACTTGGTATTGCACCTTCATTGGTGGGAACTTAGTCACTTGGAAGACTAAGAAGAAGAAGGTGGTATCATGTTCTAGTGCTGAAGCAGAATATAGGGCTATGAGGAAGCTGACAAATGAAGTAACTTGGCTCAAAGCACTCTTGAAAGATTTCGGTATTGCACAACCAGGGCCAATTACCTTCCATTGTGATAATCAGGCAGCCATTCACATAGCTTCAAACTCAGTGTTTCACGAGAGGACCAAGCACATAGAGATCGACTGCCATAAGGTTAGGGAGAAAGTTCAAGATGGAACCATTCTGCCATGTTATACAAGGAGTGAAGACCAACTAGCTGACATCTTCACAAAGGCAGCAAGTCTCAAAGTTTGCAAGAACATCTTTAGCAAACTTGGGCTTGTTGATTTATCACACCCATGATCAAAGGTCTCCTAATCCAAGAGCAACACACTCTTTTTCCCTTATTAAGGTTTTGTCCCAAGTGGTTTTCCTTAATAAGGTTTTTAATGAGGTGTTGCCTTGGGTTCCCAAGCTTAAGACTTTAGGGTGATTCCAAAGTCATTAGCTTGAGGGGGAGTATTGACATAGGAAAATCAAATAAGACCGATCTTGACCTACAAGGCAAGTGTGAGCACGAAAATTCAGTTTGAATAACAAGGGAAATGAAAAAGGATGGGTTATTATTAACCACATGGTTGAAATGGTTAAATAGCTACCTTGGGAGAAGAATCAAGGTGAAAAAGTCATGCCCATGCTGCACACAGTCTTGGCAACCACACCAAACAGTCATGTCCATGCTGCACACAGTCTTGGCAACCACACCAAACAGTCATGCCCATGCTGTCTCCTCTCTTCTCATTGGTTGTTGACAGGCTCCTCCTCTATTCAACCTCATCCACAAGTTTGAATTCGTTTTCTTTTGTATTCACATTGTAAATCCTCTATAAAAGGGCTGTAAAGACTCAATGTATGATATACTCTTAGGAGATTCTTCTCCATAAGTCTAAGTCATTTCTCATTTTCTCATACTTCTCTTTGAGTTTTCAGATTCAATTCTTCACATTTCTCCTCTATAATCTCAATATTCTTACAGTAACTTAATGTGGGCTTTGGATTTGTGTCATTCTGAGCTCTAAATCAAAAGTTACAGACGATTTAGTGCGGAAATGTCATGTTGATCGGCCATTTAGAATGTTCATTATAGACTGATCATTGGCTCATTGAGTAGAGCCTTATAAATGAAGCACAATGCATGGCAAGACGCAGTTTTGGATAGATTGGATTACTTGACGCTTTTTCTTATATATTTCTATCTAAAATATTGTGACGATATAGAAAATTGAGCTAGCTTAACGTGGGCATTGGATTCATGTCATTATGAGCTATTAATCAAAAGTTACAGACGATATAGTGCATACACGTCAAGTTGATCGGCCAGTTAAAATGAACATTCGAACTGATCATTGATGTTCATCGAGTAAAAGCTTATAAAAATATTGTGACGATTTAGTGCGTACATATCAAGTTGATCGACTAATTAAAATGATCATTGATGCTCATTGAGTAAAGGCTTATTAATGAAGCACAATGCATGGCAAGACGCAGTTTTTGATAGATTGGATTAATTGGATGCTTTTTCGAATCTACTTCTATCTCAAATTTTGTCATGATATAGAAAATTGAGCTAGCTTAACGTGGGCATTGGATTCGTGTCATTGTGAGCAATAAATCAAAAGTTGGGACGATATAGTGCAAACATGTCAAGTTGATCGGCCAGTTAAAATGATCATTCTAAACTGATCATTGATGCTCATTGAGTAACGGCTTATCAATGAAGCACAATGCAAGGCATGACGCATTTTTGGATAGATTGGATTATTTGGTTGCTTTTTCGAATCTATTTTTGTATCAAATTTTGTCGCGATATAAAAAATTGAGCTAGCTTAACATGACCATTGGATTCGTGTCATTCGGAGCTATAAATCGAAAGCTATGGACGATATAATGCAGACATGTCAAGTTGGTGGGATAGTTAAAATGATCATTCTAAAGTGATCATTGATGCTCATTGAGTAAAGGCTTATAAATAAAGCACAATGCATGGCGTGAAGAAGTTTTGGATAGATTGGATTACTTGGTTGCTTTGTCGAATCTATTTCTGTCTCAAATTTTCTCACAAAATAAGAAATTGAGCTAGCTTAACGTTGGCTTTGGATTTGTATCATTCTAATCTCTAAATCAAAAGTTACGGAAGATTTTGTGCAGACATGTCAAGTTGATCGGCCAGTTAAAATGATCATTCTAAATTGATCATTGGTGCTCATTGTGTAAAGGCGTATAAATGAAGCACAATGTATGGCACGACGCAGTTTTGGATATAATTGATTACTTGGTGGCTTTGTCGAATCTATTTTTGTCTCAAATTTTGTCACGATATAGAAAATTGAGCTTACTTAACGTGGGATTTTGATTTGTGGCATTCTGAGTTCTATATAAAAAGGTAAGGACGATTTAGTGCAGACATGTAAAGTGGATCAGCCAGTTAAAATGATCATTATAAACTGATAATTGATGTTCATTGAGTAAATGCTTATTAATGAAGCGCAATGCATGGCATGACACAGATTTGGATATATTGGATTATTTGGATGCTTTGTCAAACCTATTTCTGTCTTAAATTGTGTCACAATATAGAAAATTGAGCTAGCTTAACGTGGGGATTGGCTTCGAATCATTCGGAGCTATAAATCAAAAGTTACATACGATATATTGCAGACATATCAAGTTGATCGCCCAGTTAAAATGATCATTCTAAACTGATCATTGATACTCATTGATTAAGGGGTTATAAATGAAGCACATTCAATTGCATGACGCAGTTTTGGATAGATTGGATAACTTGGTGGCTTTATCGAATCTATTTTTGCCTCAAATTTGGTCATAGTATAGAAAATTGAGCTAGCTTAACATGGGTTTGCATTTGTGTCATTCTGAGTTCTAAATCAAAAGTTATGGACGACATTGTGGAGACATCTCAAGTTGATTGGCCAGTTAAAATGATCATTCTAAACTGATCATTGGTGCTCGTTGAGTAAAGGCTGATAAATGAAGCATAATGCATGGTATGACGCAGTTTTGGATAGATTGGATTACTTGGACGATTGTCGTATCTATTTCTGTCCCAAATGTTGTCACAATATAGAAAATTGAGCTAGCTTAACATGGTCTTTGGATATGTTTCATTCTAAGCTCTAAATCAAAAGTTACGGACAATTTAGTGTGGATATACCAAGTTGATCGGCCAGTTAAAATGATAAATCTTTGCTGATAATTGGTGCTCATTGAGTAGAGGCTTATAAATGAAGCACAATGCATGGCATGACTCAGTTTTGCATAGATTGTATTACTTGGACGCCCTATTGAATCTATTTTTATCTCAAATTTTGGCACGATAAAGAAAATTGAGCTAGCTTAACATGGGAATTGGATTCGTGTCATTCAGACCTATAAATCAAAAGTTATGGACGATATAATGCATACATGTCAAGTTGATCGGATAGTTAAAATGATCATTCTAAAGTGATCATTGATGCTCATTGAGTAAAGGCTGATAAATAAAGCACAATGCATGGCGTGAAGAAGTTTCGAATAGATTGCTTTGTCGAATCTATTTCTGTCTCAAATATTGTCACTATATAAAAAAAATTGAGCTAGCTTAACGTTGGGATTGGATTTGTGTCATTCTTAACTCTAAATCAAAAGTTACAAACGATTTTGTGCAGACCTGTCAAGTTGATCGGGTAGTTAAAATGATCATTCTAAATTCATCATTGGTGCTCATTGAGTAAAGGCTTATAAATGAAGCACAATGCATGGCATGACGAAGTTTTGGATATAATTGATTACTTGGTGGGTTTGTTGAATCTATTTTTGTCTCAAAATTTTGTCACGATATAGAAAATTGAGCTTACTTAACGTGGGATTTGGATTTGTGGCATTCTGAGTTCTAAATCAATAGGTAAGGACGACTTTGTGCAAACATGTAAAGTGGATCGGCCAGTTAAAATAATCATTATAAACTGATCATTGATGTTCATTGAGTAAAGTCTTATTAATGAAGCGCAATGCATGGCATGACACAGATTTTGATAGGTTGGATTATTTGGATGCTTTCTCGATCCTATTTCTGCCTTAAATTATGTCACAATATAGAAAATTGATCTAGCTTAACATGGGCATTGGATTCGTGTAATTAGGAGCTATAAATGAAAAGTTACGGACGATATAATGCAGACATGTCAAGTTGATCGCCCCGTTAAAATGATCATTCTAAACTGATTATTGATGCTCATTGATTAAAGGCTTATAAATGAAGCACAATCCATTGCATGACGCAGATTTGGATAGATTAGATTACTTGGACG
Organism: Pugionium cornutum; assembly: GCA_018901935.1. Taxonomy (NCBI): domain Eukaryota; kingdom Viridiplantae; phylum Streptophyta; class Magnoliopsida; order Brassicales; family Brassicaceae; genus Pugionium; species Pugionium cornutum. Next base: position 12,222,840 of record CM032165.1, on the reverse strand, counting down.
CTTTGTCGAATATATTTTTGACTAAAATTTTGTCACAATATAGAAAATTGATCTAGATTAAAGTGGCATTGGATTCGTGTCATTATGAGTTATAAATCAAAAAGTACGGACGATTTAGTGCGGAAATATGAAGTTGATTGGCCATTTAAAATGATCATTCTAAGCTGATCATTGATGCTCATTGAGTAACGGCTTATAAATGAACCACAATGCATCGTATGAAGCAGTTCTGGAGAGAATGGATTACATGGATGCTTTGTCGAATCTATTTTTGTCTCAAATTTTATCACAATATAGAAAATTGAGCTAGATTAATGTGGGCTTTGGATTTGAGTCATTCTGAGCTCTAAATCAAAAATTATGGACGATATAATGTGGACATGTCAAGTTGATCGGCCAGTGAAAACGATCATTCTAAACTGATCATTGATGCTCATTGAGTAGAAAGCTTATAAGTGAGGGACAATGCATGGTATGAGGCAGTTCTGGATAGATTGGATTACTTGGATGCTTTGCGAATCTATTTCTATATCAAATTTTGTCACAATATAGAAAATTTAGCTAACTTAACATGGGCTTTGGATTTGTGTCATTCTGAGCTCTAAATATAAAGGTACGGGCGACTTAGTGCGGAAATGTCAAGTTGATCGGCCATTTGAAATGATCATTCTAAACTGATCAATGGTGCGCATTGAGTAGAGGCATATAATGAAGCACAATGCATGGCAAGACTCAGTTTTGGATAGATTGGATTACATGACGCTTTTTCTTATATATTTCTATCTCAAATTAGATCAGAATATAGAAAATTGAGCAAGATTAACATGGGCATTGGATTTGTGTCATTATGATCTATAAATCAAAAATTACGGACGAGATAGTGCATACATGTCAAGTTGATCGGCCAGTTAAAATGATCATTCTAAACTGATCATTGATACTCATCGAGTAACGGCTTATAAATGAAGCACAATGCATGGCATGATGCAGTTCTGGATCGATTGGATTACTTGGACGCTTTGTCGTATATATTTCTGTCTCACATTTTGTCACAATATAGAAAATTGTTCTTGCTTAACGTGAGCTTTGGATTTGTGTCATTCTATGCTCTAAATCAAAAGTTATGGATGATTTAGTGCATACATGTCAAGTTGATCGGCCCATTAAAATGATCATTCTAAAATAATCATTGATGCTTATTGATGAAGGGGTTATAAATGATGCACAAAGCAAGGCATGAAGTAATTTTGGATAGATTGGATAACTTGGTGGCTTTATCGAATCTATTTTGTCTCAAATTTCGTCACGATATAGAAAATTGAGCTAGAATAACGTGGACTTTGGATACGTGTCATTCATAGCTCTAAATCAAAAGTTACGGGCGATATAGTGCAAACATGTCAAGTTTATTGGCCAGTTAAAATTATCATTCTAAACTGATCATTTGTTCTCATTGAGCATATAAATGAAGCACAATGCATGGCATGACGCAATTTTGGATAGACAGGATTATTTGGACCCTTTGTCGTATCTGTTTTTGTCTCAAATTTTGTTACAATATAGAAAATTGAGCTTGCTTAACGTGGGATTTGGATTTGTGTCATTCTAAGCTCTAAATCATAAGTTACAGACGATTTAGTGCGGACATATCAAGTTGATCGGTCAGTTAGAATGATCATTCTTAACTGATCATTGGTGCTCATTGGTAAAGGCTTATAAATGAAGCACAAAGCATGGGATGACGAAGTTTTGGATGGATTGGATAACTTGGATGCTTTGTCGAATCTATTTCAGTCTCAAATTTTGTCATAATATAGAAAGTTGAGCTATCTTAACGCGGGCTTTGGATTTGTGTCATTCTGAGCTCTAAAACAAAAGTTACGTATGATATAGTGCAGACATGTCAAGTTTATCGGCCAGTTAAAATGATCATTCTACACAGATCATTGATGTTCATTGAGTAACGGCTTATAAATGAAGCACAATGCATGGCATGAAGCAGTTCCGGATAGATTGGATTACTTGGATGCTTTGTCGAATCAATTTCTGTCGCAAATTTTGTCACAATATAGAAAATTGAGATAGCTAATCGTGGGCTTTGGATTTGTGTCATTCTGAGCTCTAAATCAAAAGTTATGGACGATTTAGTGTAGACATATCAAGTAATCGGCCAGTTAAAATGATCATTTCAAACTGATCATTGATGCTCATTGTGTAAAGGCTTATAAATGAAGCACAATGCAAGGCATGACGCAGTTTTGGATAGATTGGATTACTTGGACGCTTTGTCAAATCTATTTTTGTCTCAAATTTTGTCACAATATTGAAAATTGAGATAGCTTAATGTGTGCATTGGATTAGTGTTATTCGGAGCAATAAATCAAAAGCTATTGACGATATAGTGCAGACATATCAAGTTGATCGGCCAGTTAAAATGATCATTCTAAACTAATCATTGATGCTCATTGCGTAGAAGCTTATAAATGAAGCACAATGCATGGTGTAAAGTAGTTTTGGATAGATTGGATTACTTGGTTGGTTTGTCGAATCTATTTCTCTCTGAAATTTTGTCACAATATTGATAATTGAGCTAGTTTAACATGGGCTTCGGATTCGTGTCATTCTGAACTCTAAATCAAAAGTTATGGACGATATAGTGCAAACATGTCAAGTTGATCGGCCAATTAAAATGATCATTTTAAACTGATCATTGGTGCTCATTGAGTAAACGCTTAAAAATGAAGCACAATCCATGGCATGACGCAATTTTGGATAGATTGGATTTCTTAGACGCTTCGTCGTATCTATTTTTGTCTCAGATTTTTTCACAATATAAAAAATTAAGCTAGCTTAACGTGGGTTTTGGATTTGTGTCATTTTAAGCTCTAAATCAAAAGTTAGAGACGATTAGTGCGGACATGTCAAGTTTTTCGGCCAGTTAAAATGATCACTCTAAACTGATCATTGTTGCTTATTGAGTAAAGGCTTATAAATGAAGCACAATGCATGGCATGACACAGTTTTGGATAGATTGGATTAGTTTGACGCTTTGTCGTATATATTTCTGTCTCACATTTTGTCACAATATAGAAAATTGATCTTGCTTAACGTGAGCTTTGGATTTGTGTCACTCTAAGCTCTAAATCAAAGGTTAGGAATGATTAAGTGCATAAATGTCAAGTTGATCGGCCCATTAAAGTGATCATTCTAAAATAATGATTGATGCTTATTGAGGAAGGGGTTATAAATGAAGCACAAAGCAAGGCGTGAAGTAATTTTGGGTAGATTGGATAACTTGGTGGCTTTATCGAATCTATTTTTGTCTCAAATTTCGTCACGATATAGAAAATTGAGCTAGATTAACGTGGACTTTGGATTCGTGTCATTCATAGCTCTAAATCAAAAGTTACGGGCAATATAGTGCAAACATGTCAAGTTTACTGGCCAGTTAAAATTATCATTCTAAACTGATCATTTGTTCTCATTGAGCATATAAATGAAGCACAATGCATGGCATGACGCAATTTTGGATAGACAAGATTATTTGGACGCTTTGTCGTATCTATTTTTATCTCAAATTTTGTCACAATGTAGAAAATTGAGCTAGCTTAACGTGGGATTTGGATTTGTGTCATTCTAAGCTCTTAATCATAAGTTACGGACGATTTAGTGCGGACATATCAAGTTGATCGGCCAGTTAGAATGATCATTCTTAACTGATCATTGGTGCTCATTGGGTAAAGGCTTACAAATGAAGCACAAAGCATGGGATGACGAAGTTTTGGATAGATTGGATAACTTGGATGTTTTGGCGAATCTATTTCAGTCTTAAATTTTGTCGTAATATAGAAAATTGAGCTATCTTAACGTGGGCTTTGGATTTGTGTCATTCTGAGCTCTAAATCAAATGTTACGGACGAAATAGTGCAGACATGTCAAGTTGATCGGCCAGTTAAAATGATCATTCTACACTGATCATTGATGTTCATTGAGTAACGGCTTATAAATGAAGCACAATGCATGGCATGAAACAGTTCTGGATAGATTGGATGACTTGGATGCTTTGTCAAATCTATTTTTGTCACAATATTGAAAATTGAGATAGTTTAACGTGTGCATTGGATTCGTGTTATTCGGAGAAATAAATCAAAAGTTATTGACAATATAGTACACACATATCAAGTTGATCGGCCAGTTAAAATGATGATTCTAAACTAATCATTGATGCTCATTGAGTAGAAGCTTATAAATGAAGCACAATGCATGGTGTGAAGTAGTTTTGGATAGATTTGATTACTAGGTTGCTTTGTCGAATCTATTTCACTCTGAAATTTTGTCACAATATAGAAAATTGGGCTAGCTTAGCGTTGGCTTTGGATTTGTATCATTCTGAGCTCAACACAAAAAGTTACGGACGATTTTGTGTAGACATGTCAAGTTGATCGGCCAGTTAAAATGATCATTCTAAATTGATCATTGGTGCTCAGTGAGTAAAGGCTTATAAATGAAGCACAATGCATGGCATGACGTAGTTTTGGATATAATTGATTACTTGGTGGCGTTGTCGAATCTGTTTTTGTCTCAAATTTTGTCACGATATAGAAAATTGAGCTTACTTAACGTGGGATTTGGATTTGTGGCATTCTTAGTTCTAAATAAAAAGGTAAGGACGATTTAGTGTAGACATGTAAAGTGGATCAGCCAGTTCAAATGATCATTATAAACTGATCACTCATGTTCATTGAGTAAAGGCTTATTAATGAATCGCAATGCATGGCATGGCACAGATTTGGATAGATTGGATTTTTTGAATGCTTTGTCAAACCTATTTCTGTCTTAAATTATGTCACAATATAGAAAATTGACCTAGATTAAAGTGGGCATTGGATTAGTTTTCATTCGGAGCTATAAATCGAAAGTTAAGTACGATATAGTGCAGACATGTCAAGTTGATCGCCTAGTTAAAATGATCATTCTAAACTGATCACTGATGCTCATTGATTAAAGGCTTATAAATGAAGCACAATCCATTGCATGATGCTGTTTCGGATAGATTAGATTACTTGGACGCTTTGTCGAATATATTTTTGCCTCAAATTTTGTCACAGTATAGAAAATTGAGCTAGACTAACATGGGTTTGCATTTGTGTCATTCTGAGCTCTCAATCAAAAGTTATGGACGATAAAGTGCAAACATATCAAGTTGATCGGCCAGTTAAAATGACCATTCTACACTGATCACTGATGCTCATTGAGTGAAGGCTTATAAATGAAGCACAATGCATGGCATGAAGCAGTTCTGGATATATTGGATTACTTGGATGCTTTGTCGTTTCAATTACTCTCTCAAATTTCGTCACAATATATAAAATTGAGCTAGCTTAACGTGGGTTTTTAATTTGTGTCATTCTGAGCTATAAATCAAAAGTTATAAACGATATAGTGTAGACATGTGAAGTTGATCGGCCAGGTAAAATGATCATTCTCAACTGACCATTGATGCTCATTGAGTAAAGGCTAATAAATGAAGCACAATGCATGGCATGAAGCAGTTTTGGATAGATTGGATCACTTGGATACTTTGTCGATTCTATTCTGTCTCAAATTTTGTCACAATATATTAAATTGAGCTAGCTTAGCATGGACTTTTGATTTGTGTCATTCTGAGCTCTAAATCAAAAGTTATGGACGATTTAGTGCAAATATGTCAAGTTGATCGGCAAGTTAAAATGATCATTCTTAACTGATCATTGATGGTCATTGAGTAACGGCTTATAAGTGAAACACAATGCATGGCATGACGCAGTTTTGGATAGATTGGATTACTTGGTTGCTTTGTCGAATCTATTTTTGTCTGAAATTTTGTCACGATATAAAAAACTTTAGCTACCTTAACATGGGCTTTGCATTCGTGTCATTCCGAGCTATAAATCAAAAGTTATGGATGATATAATACCGACATGTCAAGTTGATCGAACAGTTAAAATGATCATTCTAAAGTAAACATTGATGCTCATTGAGTAACGGCTTATAAATGAAGCATAATGCAAGGCATGACGTAGTTTTGGATAGATTGGATTATTTGGTGGCTTTGTCCAATCTATTTTTGTCTCAAATTTTGTTGCGATATAGAAAATTGAGCTAGGTTAACGTGGGATTTGTATTTTTTGTCATTCTGAGTTCTAAATCAAAAGTTACGAACAATTTAGTGCAAACATGTCAATTTGATCGGCTAGTTAAAATGATCACTCTAAACTGATCATTGATGCTCAATGAGTAAAGGCTTATAAATGAAGCATAATGCAAGGCATGACACAGATTTGTACAGAATGGATTACTTGGACGCTATGTCGAAATTATTTAGGTCTCAAATTTTGTAGAATATTGAGCTAGCTTAACGTGGAATTTTGATTTGTGTCATTCTTAGTTCCAAATCCAATGTTACAGACGATTTAATGCAGACTTGTCAAGTTGATCGGATACTAAAAATAATGATTCTAAACTGATCATTGATTCTCATTAATTAAAAGCTTATAAATGAAGCACAATCCATGGCATGATGCAGCTTTGGATAGATTAGATTACTTAGATGCTTTGTAAAATCGATTTTGGTCTCAAATTTTTTCACAATATAGAAAATTGAGATAGCTTAACGTGGGCTTTGGATTAGTGTCATTCTGAGCTTTAAATCAAAAGTTATGGACGACATAGTGCAGACATGTCAAGTTGATCGGCCAGTTAAAATGATCGTTCTCAACTGATCATTGATGCTCATCGAGTAAAGGCTTATAAGTGAAGCACAAAGCATGGCATGGAGCAGTTCTGGATAGATTGGATAGCTTGGATGCTTTGTCGATTCTATTCTGTAAATTTTTTCACAATATATAAAATTGACATAGCTTAACGTGGGCTTTGGATTTGTGTCATTCTGAGCTCTAAACCAAAAGGTATGGATGATTTAGTGCAGATATGTCAACTTCATCGGCCAGTTAAAATGATCATTCTAAACTGATCACTAATCTTCATTGAGTAAAGGCTTATAAATGATGCAGAATGCAAGGCATGATGCAGTTTTGGATAGATTGGAGTACTTGGTTGCTTTGTCAAATCTATTTCTATCTGATGTTTTGTCACAATATTGATAATTGAGCTAGTTTACCGTGGGCTTTGGATTCGTGTCATTCTGAGCTCTAAATCAAAAGTTATGGACAATATAATGCAAACATGTCAAGTTGATTGGCCAATTAAAATGATCACTTTAAACTGATCATTGGTGCTCATTGAGTAAAGGCTTAAAAATGAAGCACAATGCATGGCATGACGCAGTTTTGGATAGATTGGATTTCTTAGACGCATTGTCGAATCTATTTTTATCTCAGATTTTCTCACAATATAAAAAATATAGCTAGCTTAACGTGGGCTTTAGATTTGTGTCATTTTAAGCTCTAAATAAAAAAATAGAGACGATTAGTGCGGACATGTCAAGTTGATCGGCCAGTTAAAATGATCATTCTAAACTGATCACTGTTGCTTATTGAGTAAAGGCTTATAAATGAAACACAATGCATGGCATGACACAGTTTTGGATAGATTGGATTAGTTTGACGCTTTGACGTATATATTTCTGTCTCACATTTTGTCACAATATATAAAATTGATCTTGCTTAACGTGAGCTTTGGATTTGTGTCATTCTAAGCTCTAAATCAAAAGTTATGGATGATTTAGTGCATACATGTCAAGTTGATTGGCCCATTAAAATGATCATTTTAAAATAATCATTGATGCTTATTGAGGAAGGGGTTATAAATGAAGCACAAAGCAAGGCATGAAGTAATTTTGGCTAGATTGGATAACTTGGTGGCTTTATCGAATCTATTTTTGTCTCAAATTTCGTCACGATATAGAAAATTGACCAAATTAACGTGGACTTTGGATTCGTTTCATTCATAGCTCTAAATCAACAGTTACGGGCGATATAGTGCAAACATGTCAAGTTTATTGGCCAGTTAAAATTATCATTCTAAACTGATCATTTGTTCTCATTGAGCATATAAATGAAGCACAATGCATGGCATGACGCAATTTTGGATAGACAGGATTATTTGGATGCTATGTCATATCTATTTTTGTATCAAATTTTTGTCACAATATAGAAAATTGAGCTAGCTTAACGTAGGATTTGGATTTGTGTCATTCTAAGCTCTAAATCATAAGTTACGGACGATTTAGTGCGGACATATCAAGTTGATCGGCCAGTTAGAATGATCATTCTTAACTGATCATTGGTGCTCATTGGGTAAAGGCTTATAAATGAAGCACAAAGCATGGGATGACGAAGTTTTGGATAGATTGGATAGCTTGGATGCTTTGTCGAATCTATTTCAGTCTTAAATTTTGTCACAATATAGAAAATTGAGCTATCTTAACGTGGGCTTTGGATTTGTGTCATTCTGAGCTCTAAAACAAAAGTTACAGATGATTTAGTGCAGACATGTCAAGTTCATTGGCCAATTGACATGATCATTGATGCTCATTGAGTAACTGCTTATAAATGAAGCACAATGCAAGGCATGATGCAGTTTTGGATAGATTGGATTACTTGGTTGCTTTGTTGAACCTATTTTTCTCTCAAATTTTGTCACGATATAGAACATTGAGCTACCTTAACGTGGGATTTGGATTTGTGTCATTCTGAGCTCTATATCAAAAGTTACGGACAATATACTGGACACATATCAAGTTGATCGGCCAGTTAAAAAGATCATTCTAAATTAATCATTGGTGCTCATTGATTAAAGGCTTATAAATGAAGCACAATGCACGGCATGGCGCAGTTTTGGATAGATTGGATTTCTTAGACGCTTTGTCGTACCTTCTTCTGTCTCAAATTTTGTCACAATATAAAGAATTGAGCTAGTTTAACGTGAGCTTTGGATTTCTGTCATTCTAAGCTTTAAATCAAAAGTTATGGACGATTTAGTGCAGTCATGTGAAGTTGATCGACCCGTTAAAATGATCATTCTCAACTGATCATTGATGCTCATTGAGAAAATGCTTATAAATGAAACACAATGCATGGCATGGCGCAGTTTTGGATAGATTGGATTAGTTGGACAATTTGTCTTATCTATTTCTGTCTCAAATTTTGTCACAATATAAAAAATTTAGCTTGCTTAACGTGGGCTTTGGATTTGTGTCATTTTAAGCTCTAAATCAAAAGTTATGGAGGATTTAGTGCATTCATGTCAAGTTGGTCGGCCAGTTAAAATGATCGTTCTAAAGTAATAATTGATGCTTATTAAGTAACAGCTTATAAATGAAGCACAATGCAAGGCATGCCGCAGTTTTGGATAGATTGGATTAGTTTGACGCTTTGTCGTATATATTTTTGTCTCAAATTTTGTCACGATATAGAAAATGGAGGTAGCTTAACATGGGCTTTGGATTGGTGTCATTCTGAGCTCTAAATCATAATTTACGGACCATATAGTGGAGACATTCAAGCTGATCGCCCAGTTAAAATGATCATTCTAAACTGATCATTGGTGCTTATTGAGTAAAGACTTATAAATGAGGCACAATTCATGGCAAGACACAGTTTTGGATAGATTGGGGTACTCAATGTCACCATATTCTTCTTCTGGTTCATAGTCCTCTTCATCTTGGGACTCATATTCTCCAGCCTCCGTAATCAGCATGACCCGGTTGTTTGGGCACTCCCTTGAGATGTGTCCACGACCCCTACACTTGAAACAAGTGATGTCACGTAATCTTTGAGGGTTAGAAGACTTACCAGGCTCTCTCTGGTCACGGGTGGGTTCAGGAGGCTTGCTCATGAACCTTGACTCGATCTCTATGCTCTTGCCTTTGTCTACGGGCTTGGGAATGTTGCTTGGTGCCCAAGGCGTCTTAGGCTTGCTGCGGATGTCTTGGCTGTTACGTTTGATGTGCTGCTCAGCCTGGACAGATAGGTGGAACAAGTCTTTGAAGTCATTGTAGATTTGCCTCTCCACCTTGCGGCTGATCTTTTCTTGGAGTCCATCCAAGAATTGTGCCATCAATGCTTCTTCATCATCATTGCGCTCCAATCTGTTCCTTAACTTCTCGAACTCTTCATAGTACTCCTCTACTGATCTGGTACCCTGCTTAAGAGTACGAAAACGACGTTGCAAGTCTCTATGAAAGTAAGGTGGAACAAACCTTTGTCGCATGACATCTTTCATGTCGACCCATGAGTCTATGGGCTTCATTCTTTTCCTCCTTCTGCCAGATACCTCACGATCCCACCAGATGAGGGCATTGTCCGTGAGTTGTGCTACTGCCATTGAGACTCTCCTAGGCCCTGGTTGGTTGTAATGATCAAAGATATGATCCATTCTTCTCTCCCAATCTAGGTAAGCCTCGGGGTCTACTTTTCCTGCAAAACTTGGAGGATTTAGCTTAACATCAGGATGAGTTACCCGGTTGTAGGCGTGTTCATCTCCATCCTCATGATGTCTAGGTGTCATCCTTGGTCTCTGGTGAAGACCATATGGCTCGAAGCCATCATCTTCTGCCTCTGGTTGCCGTGGAGGTCCTCTCGGCCTATGGTGATAGTTATGAGGTTGTGTGTCCTCATCTCCATCTGGCTGGGGCTCCTCCTGTTCGTGCCGTGTCCTAAGGTGCTCAGAACCCTCAGGACGGTCTTGCTCAGCTCTCACGTGCCTTATGGCCTGGAATCTCACAGGCCTCTCCACGCGCTCCAATCTCTCGCCTATGGATGCGAGTTGCGTTTGGAGGGTGGTGAACATGGCCATCATGGCTTCGGTTGCTTCTCTGTTTTGTTTTGCCATTGTGTGCTACAAAGAAAAAAGACAAGTTATGATACTCCTAAATTATTAGGAGGGTTTTCTTTTTATAAGCATTCGAAAAAATGCAAAAAGAAAAGTTCTAAGGAATGAAAAATTCGAAAATATGAAGATTTGAATAAAGGGAAATTTTCTTGACAACTATTGCTAGCTCTCCAATTCGAAATCTTTTGGTATTTTTCCTATTTTATTTTCTTTTCTTTTCCTTTTCTTTTAATTTAACTTGAAAATAATAGAAATATGATTCTAACAAAAAGGAAAGTCGAATATAGCAATGCAAGAATGATTCTAGAACCTAGTGATGCACGTAGGAACTAGATGCACTCGGTATGAACTTAGATGTTATTTTTTTGATTTTCTGGAATGAAACTTAAACTAATGCAAGAACAAGAAACAAGACAAGCTAAAGGATAGAAACAACCTGGTTTAGGAGCTTTAGGCTCTGATACCATAATGATAAGGCTTAAGGCGCGTCTGTTTGGAGAATAGGTTCGAAGACGCTTGGATAGGGGTTTTTGGGTTGGTATTTGATGGAAGGGTTGAACCACACGAGGGGAGATGAACCTCGTGATAAATCACAAACTTAGAGCTAGGAGGGCTGGTCTCAACTAGGTTCTAAGCGCACAAGATTCTTGAGAGAAAACTTGTAAGAAAATTCGATCTTTATTAATTAGCAAAAAGGTTGTAGAACTACAATGCTGGAAGGAGCCTTATTAATATGCTCGACAGCTTGACCTTCTAGGGTTGACTAAAATAAGAAAAGGAAAATTTACAAAAGTGCACAAAAGGAAAAGATACAAAAGTGTATAATCGAGAAAGGACCTATTCTTAAAATGTCTTTGACTCAATAAATGTAAATATTCTAGATCCTACCTTGCAAAACAGAAAGAGGCAAATATTCTTATTGAAAACTTACCTTACTTACCTCACGGCCAAGAAATGAAAGGTGGCCGTCCTTGGGCATGCACGCGCCTTGTTCCTAGTCTTTGACTTGGAGTAGGGTGAGGAATCTTTGGGCCCTGACCTCTCTTGCCACTAAATCCCAAGTCTCTGATGTCCCTTGTGTTGTTGAGAAGCCTTTGGACTCTTCTTTGCACTTCTGGCCCATTGCCCTTAGTTGATCTTCCTCTAGGAGCTTGTGGATTTCTGTCATTCTATGCTCTAAATCAAAAGTTATGGATGATTTAGTGGAGACATGTCAAGTTGATCGACCCGTTAAAATGATCATTCTCAACTGATCATTGATGCTCATTGAGAAAATGCTTATAAATGAAACACAATGCATCGCATGACGCAGTTTTGGATAGATTGGATTAGTTGGACAATTTTTCTTATCTATTTCCGTCTCAAATTTTGTCACAATATAAAAAATTGAGCTTGCTTAACGTGGGCTTTGTATTTGTGTCATTCTAAGCTCTAAATCAAAAGTTATGGAGGATTTAGTGCATTCATGTCAAGTTGGTCGGCCAGTTAAAATGATTGTTCTAAAGTAATCATTGATGCTTATTAAGTAACAGCTTATAAACGAAGCATAATGCAAGGCATGCCGCAGTTCTGGATAGATTAGAGAACTTGGTGGCTTTATCAAATCTATTTTTGTCTCAAATTTTGTCATGATATAGAAAATTGAGGTAGCTTAACATGGGCTTTGGATTGGTGTCATTCTGAGCTCTAAATCATAATTTACGGACGATATAGTGGAGACATTCAAGTTGATCGGCCAGTTAAAATGATCATTCTAAACTGATCATTGGTGCTTATTGAGTAAAGACTTATAAATGAGGCACAATTCATGGCAAGACACAGGTTTGGATAGATTGGATTAGTTGGACGCTTTGTCGTATCTATTTCTGTCTCACATTCTGTCACAAAATAGAAAATTGAGTTTGCTTAACGTGGGCTTTGGATTTGTGTCGTTTTAAGCTCTAAATATAAAGGTATGGACGATTTAGTACATACATGTCAAGTTGATCGGCCTGTTAAAATGATCATTCTAAAGTAATCATTGATACTTATTGAGTAACGGATTATAAATGAAGCACAATGCAAGACATGAAGTAGTTCCGGATAGATTGGATAACTTGGTGGCATTATCGAATCTTTTTTTGTCTCAAATTTTGTCACGATATTGAAAATTGAGCTTGCTTAACGTGGGCTATAGATTCGTGTAATTTTTAGCTCTAAATCAAAAGTTACGGACGATTTAGTGTAGACATGTCAAGTTGATAGGCCTGTTAAAACGATCTTTCTTAACTGATCAGTGATGCTCATTGAGTGAAGGCTTATTAATGAAGCAGAAACCATGGCATGACACAATTTTGGATAGATTGGATTACTTGGATAATTTGTCGAATCTATTTGTGTCTCAAATTTTGTCACAATATAGAAAATTGATCTAGCTTAACGTGGGCTTTGGATTTGTGTCATTCTAAGCTATAAATCAAGAGTTACGGACGATCTAGTGCACACGTGTCAAGTTGATTGACCAGTTAAAATGTTCATTCTAAACTAAGCATTGGTGCTCATTGAGTAAAAGCTTATAAATGAAGCACAATGCATGGCATGACACAATTTTGGATAGATTGGATTAGTTGGACGCTTTGTCGTATCTATTTCTGTCTCAAATTTTGTCCCAATATAGAAAATTGAGCTACCTTAACGTGGGCTTTGGATTTGTGTCATTCTAAGCTCTAAATCAAATGTTACGGACAATTTAGTGCAGACATGTCAAGTTGATGGGCCGGTTAAAATGATCATTATTAAATGATAATCGGTGCTCATTGAGTAGACACTTATAAACGGAGCACAGTGCATGGCATAATGATTTTTGTATAGTTTGGATAACTTGGATGGTTTGTCGAATCTATATATGTCTCAAATTTTGTCACGATATAGAAAATTGAGATACCTTAACGTGGGCTTTGGATTTGTGTCATTCTTAGCTCTAAATCAAAAGTTACGGACGATTTCGTGCAGACATGTCAAGTTGATCGGCCTGTTGAAATGATCTTTTTAAACAGATCAGTGATGCTCATTGAGTGAATGCTTATTAATGAAGCCCAATGCATGGCATGAAACATTTTTGGATAGATTGGATTACTTGGACGATTTGTCGAATCTATTTTTGTCTCAAATTTTATCACAATATAGAAAACTGAGCTAGCTTAACGTGGGATTGGATTTGTGTCATTCTGAGCTCTAAATCAAAAGTTATGGATGATATAGTGCAAACATGTCAAGTTGATCGACCAGTTAAAATGATCATTCTCAACTGACATTGATGCTCATTGAGAAAAGGTTTATAAATGAAGCACAATGCTTGGCATGAAGTAGTTCTGGATAGATTGGATAATTTGGATGCTTTTTCGAATCTATTTCGTCTCAATTTTTTTCACAATATAGTAAATTGAGCTAGCTTAATGTGACCTTTGGATTCGTATCATTTTGAGCTCTAAAAATCAAAAGTTACGGACGATAGAGTGCAGACATGTCAAGTTCATCGGCTAGTTAAAATGATCATTCTAAACTGATCATTCGTGCTCATTGAGTAAAGACTTATAAATGAAGCACAATGCATGGCATGATGCATTTTTGGATAGATTAGATTAGTTGGATGCTTTTTCGTATCTACTAGAGTCTCAAATTTTGTCACAATATAGAAAATTGAGCTAGCTTAACGTGGGCTTTGGATTCTTGTCATTTTGAGCTCTAAATCAAAAGTTACGGACGATTTAGTGCACACATGTCAAGTTGATCGGCCTGTTAAAATGATCATTCTAAACTGATCAGTGATGCTCATTGAGTGAAAGCTTATTAATGAAGCACAATGCATGGCATGACACAGTTTTGGATATATTTGAGTACTTGGACGATTTGTCAAATTTATTTCTGTCTCAAATTTTGTAACATTATAGAAAATTTAGCTAGCTTAACGTGGGCTTTGGATTTGTGTTATTCTAAGCTATAAATCAAGAGTTACGGATGATTTAGTGCATACATGTCAAGTTGATCGGCCAGTTAAAATGATCATTCTAAACTGATCATTGGTGCTCATTGAGTAAAGGCTTATAAATGAAGCACAATGTATGGCATGACGCAGTTTTGGATTACTTGAACGCTCTGTCGAATCTATTTTTGTCTCAAATTTATCTCAATATAGAAAATTGAGCTAGCTTGACGTGGGATTGGATTTGTTTTATTCTAAGCTCTAAATCAAAAGTTATGGATGATATAGGGCATGCATGTCAAGTTGATCGACCAGTTAAAATGATCATTCTCAACTGATCATTGATGATCATTGAGAAAAGGTTTATAAATGAGGCACAATGCATGGCATGAAGTAATTCTCGATAGATTGGATAACTTGGATGCTTTGTCAAATCTATTTCTCTCTCAAATTTTGTCACAATATAGTAAATTGAGCTTGATTAACGTGAGCTTTGGATTCGTGTCATTTTGAGCTCTAAATCAAAAGTTACGGACGATATAGTACAAACATGTCAAGTTGATCGGTCAGTAAAAATGATCATTCTAAACTGATCATTCGTGCTCTTTGAGTAAAGACTTATAAATGAAGCACAATGCATGGCATGACACAGTTTTGGATAGATTGGATTAGTTGGACGCTTTGTTGTATCTATTTCTGTCTCAAATTTTATCCCAATATAGTAAATTGCGCTTGATTAAAGTTGGCTTTGGATTTGTGTCATTCTAAGCTCTAATTCACAAGTTATGGACGATTTAGTGCATACATGTCAAGTTAGTTGACCAGTTAAAATGATCATTCTAAAGTAATCATTGATGCTTATTGAGTAACGGCTTACAAATGAAGCACAATAGAAGGCATTAAGCAGTTCTGGATAGATTGGACTTGGTGGCTTTATCAACTCTTCAAAAGTTACGAATGATTTTTGATCAAGTTGATCGGCTAGTTAAAATGATCATTCTATTTCTCTCTGAAATTTTGTCACAATATTGATAATTGAGCTAGTTTAATGTGGGCTTTGGATTCGTGTTATTCTGAGCTGTAAATCAATAGTTATGGACGATATAGTGCAAACATGTCAAGTTGATCGGCCAATTAAAATGATCATTTTAAACAGATCATTGGTGCTCATTTAGTAAAGGCTTAAAAATGAAGCACAGTGCATGGCATGACGCAATTTTGGATAGATTGGATTTCTTAGACGCTTTGTCGTACCTATATTTGTCTCTGATTTTTTCACAATATAAAAAATTGAGCTAGCTTAACGTGAGCTTTGGATTTGTGTCATTTTAAGCTCTAAATCAAAAGTTAGAGACGATTAGTGCGGACATGTCAAGTTGATCGGCCAGTTAAAATGGTCATTCTAAACTGATAATTGTTGCTTATTGAGTAAAGGCTTATAAATGAAGCACAATGCATTGCATGACACAGTTTTGGATAGATTGGATTAGTTTGACACTTTGTCGTATATATTTCTGTCTCACATTTTGTCACAATATAGAAAATTGATCTTGCTTAACGTGAGCTTTGGATTTGTTTCATTCTAAGCTCTAAATAAAAAGTTATGGATGATTTAGTGCATACTGGTCAAGTTGACCAGCCCATTAAAATGATCATTCTAAAATAATCATTGATGCTTATTGAGGAAGGGGTTATAAATGAAGCACAAAGCAAGGCATGAAGTAATTTTGGGTAGATTGGATAACTTGGTGGCTTTATCGAATCTATTTTTGTCTCAAATTTCGTCACGATATAGAAAATTGAGCAAGATTAACGTGGACTTTGGATTCGTGTAATTCATAGCTCTAAATCAAAAGTTACGGGCGATATAGTGCAAACATGTCAAGTTTATTGGCAAGTTAAAATTATCATTTAAACTGATCATTTGTTCTCATTGAGCATATAAATGAAGCACAATGCATGGCATGACGCAATTTTGGATAGACAGGATTATTTGGACTCTTTGTCGTATCTATTTTTGTCTCAAATTTTGTCACCATATAGAAAATTAAGTTAGCTTAACGTGGGATTTGGATTTGTGTCATTCTAAGCTCTTAATCATAAGTTACAAACGATATAGTGCGGACATATCAAGTTGATCAGCCAGTTAGAATGATCATTCTTAACTGATCATTGGTGCTCATTGGGTAAAGGCTTATAAATGAAGCACAAAGCATGGGATGACGAAGTTTATGATAGATTGGATAACTTGGATGTTTTGTCGTATCTTTTTCAGTCTTAAGTTTTGTCATAATACAGAAAATTGAGCTATCTTAACGTGGGCTTTGGATTTGTGTCATTCTGAGCTCTAAAACAAAAGTTACGGACGATATAGTGCAGACATGTCAAGTTGATCGGCCAGTTATAATGATCATTCTACACTGATCATTGATGTTCATTGAGTAACGGCTTATAAATGAAGCACAATGCATGGCATGAAGCAGTTCTGGATAGATTTGATTACTTGGATGCTTTGTCGAATCAATTTCTGTCTCAAAATTTGTCACAATATAGAAAATAGAGATAGCTAATCGTGGGCTTTGGATTTGTGTCATTCTAAGCTCTAAATCAAAATGTATAGATGATTTAGTGCAGATATGTCAACTTCATCGGCCTGTTAAAATGATCATTCTAAACTGAATCATTAATCTTCATTGAGTAAAGGCTTATAAATGATGCAGAATGCAAGGGATGACGCAGTTTTGGATAGATTAGATTACTTGGTTGCTTTGTCGAATCTATTTCTCTCTGAAATTTTGTCACAATATTGATAATTGAGCTAGTTTAACGTGGGCTTTGGATTCGTGTCATTCTGAGCTCTAAATCAAAAGTTATGGACTATATAGTGCAAACATGTCAAGTTGATCGGCCAATTAAAATGATCATTTTAAACTGATCATTGGTGCTCATTGAGTAAAGGCTTAAAAATGAAGCACAATGCATGGCATGATGCAATTTTGGATAGGGCTTTCTTAGACGCTTTGTCGTATCTATTTTTGTCTCAGATTTTTTCACAATATAAAAATTGAGCTAGCTTAACGTGGGCTTTGGATTTGTGTCATTTTAAGCTCTAAATCAAAAGTTAGAGACGATCAGTGCGGACATGTCAAGTTGATCGGCCAGTTAAAATGATCATTCTAAACTGCTCATTGTTGCTTATTGAATAAAGGCTTATAAATGAAGCACAATACATGGCATGACACAGTTTTGGATAGATTGGATTAGTTTGACGCTCTGTCGTATATATTTCAGTCTCACATTTTGTCACAATACAGAAAATTAATCTTGCTTAACGTGAGCTTTGGATTTGTGTCATTCTAAGCTCTAAATCAAAAGTTATTAATGATTTAGTGCATACATGTCAAGTTGATCGGCCCATTAAAATGATCATTCTAAAATAATCATTGATGCTTATTGAAGAAGGGGTTATAAATGAAGCACAAAGCAAGGCATCAAGTAATTTTGGGTAGATTGGATAACTTGGTGGCTTTATCGAATCTATTTTTGTCTCAGATTTCGTCACGATATTGAAAATTGAGCTAGATTATCGTGGACTTTGGATTCGTGTCATTCATAGCTCTAAATCAAAAGTTATGGGCGATATAGTGCAAACATGTCAAGTTTATTGACCAGTTAAAATTATCATTCTAAACTGATCATTTGTTCTGATTGAGCATATAAATGAAGCACAATGCATAGCATTACGCATTTTTGGATAGATAGGATTATTTTGACGTTTTGTCGTATCTATTTTTGTCTTAAATTTTTGTCAAAATATAGAGAATTGAGCTAGCTTAACATGGAATTTGGATTTGTGTCATTCTAAGCTCCAAATCATAAGTTACGGACGATTTAGTGCGGACATATCAAGTTGACCGGCCAGTTAGAATGATCATTCTTAACTGATCATTGGTGCTCATTGGGTAAAGGCTTATAAATGAAGCACAAAGCATGGGATGACGAAGTTTTGGATAGATTGGATAACTTGGATGCTTTGTCGTATCTTTTTCAGTCTTTAATTTTTTCATAATATACAAAATTGAGCTATCTTAACGTGGGCTTTGGATTTGTGTCATTCTGAGCTCTAAAACAAAAGTTACGGACGATATAGTGCAGACATGTCAAGTTGATCGGCTAGTTATAATGATCATTCTACACTGATCATTGATGTTCATTGAGTAACGGCTTATAAATGAAGCACAATGCATGGCATGAAGCAGTTCTGGATAGATTGGATTACTTGGATGCTTTGTCGAATCAATTTCTGTCTCAAAATTTGTCACAATATAGAAAATAGAGATAGCTAATCGTGGGCTTTGGATTTGTGTCATTCTAAGCTCTAAATCAAAATGTATAGATGATTTAGTGCAGATATGTCAACTTCATCGGCCTATTAAAATGATCATTCTAAACTGAATCATTAATCTTCATTGAGTAAAGGCTTATAAATGATGCAGAATGCAAGGCATGACGCAGTTTTGGATAGATTATATTACTTGGTTGCTTTGTCGAATCTATTTCTCTCTGAAATTTTGTCACAATATTGATAATTGAGCTAGTTTAACGTGGGCTTTGGATTCGTGTCATTCTGAGCTCTAAATCAAAAGTTATGGACTATATAGTGCAAACATGTCAAGTTGATCGGTCAATTAAAATGATCATTTTAAACTGATCATTGGTGCTCATTGAGTAAAGGCTTAAAAATGAAGCACAATGCATGGCATGATGCAATTTTGGATAGGGATTTCTTAGACGCTTTGTCGTATCTATTTTTGTCTCAGATTTTTTCACAATATAAAAAATTGAGCTAGCTTAACGTGGGCTTTGGATTTGTGTCATTTTATGCTCTAAATCAAAAGTTAGAGACGATTAGTGCGGACATGTCAAGTTGATCGGCCAGTTAAAATGATCATTCTAAACTGCTCATTGTTGCTTATTGAATAAAGGCTTATAAATGAAGCACAATGCATGGCATGACACAGTTTTGGATAGATTGGATTAGTTTGACGCTTTGTCGTATATATTTCAGTCTCACATTTTGTCACAATACAGAAAATTTATCTTGCTTAACGTGAGCTTTGGATTTGTGTCATTCTAAGCTCTAAATCAAAAGTTATTGATGATTTAGTGCATACATGTCAAGTTGATCGGCCCATTAAAATGATCATTCTAAAATAATCATTGATGCTTATTGAGGAAGGGGTTATAAATGAAGCACAAAGCAAGGCATGAAGTAATTTTGGGTAGATTGGATAACTTGGTGGCTTTATCGAATCTATTTTTGTCTCAGATTTCATCACGATATAGAAAATTGAGCTAGATTAACGTGGACTTTGGATTCGTGTCATTCATAGCTCTAAATCAAAAGTTATGGGCGATATAGTGCAAACGTGTCAAGTTTATTGGCCAGTTAAAATTATCATTCTAAACTGATCATTTGTTCTGATTGAGCATATAAATGAAGTTTAATGCATAGCATGACGCAATTTTGGATAGACAGGATTATTGTGACGTTTTGTCGTATCTATTTTTGTCTTACATTTTTGTCAAAATATAGAGAATTGAGCTAGCTTAACATGGAATTTGGATTTGTGTCATTCTAAGCTCCAAATCATAAGTTACGGATGATTTAGTGCGGACATATCAAGTTGACCGGCCAGTTAGAATGATCATTCTTAACTGATCATTGGTGCTCATTGGGTAAAGGCTTATAAATGAAGCACAAAGCATGGGATGACGAAGTTTTGGATAGATTGGATAACTTGGATGCTTTGTCGTATCTTTTTCAATCTTTAATTTTTTCATAATATACAAAATTGAGCTATCTTAACGTGGGCTTTGGATTTGTGTCATTCTGAGCTCTAAAACCAAAGTTATGGACGATATAATGCAGACATGTCACGTTGATCGGGCAGTTAAAATGATCATTCTACACTGATCATTGATGTTCATTGAGTAACGGCTTATAAATGAAGCACAATGCATGGCATGAAGCAGTTCTGGATTGATTGGATTACTTGGATGCTTTGTCGAATCAATTTCTATCTCAAACTTTGTCACAATATAGAAAATAGAGATAGCTAATCGTGGGCTTTGGATTTGTGTCATTCTAAGCTCTAAATCAAAAGGTGTGAATGATTTAGTGGAGATATGTCATCTTAATCGGCCTTTTAAAATGATCATTCTAAACTGAATAATTAATCTTCATTGAGTAAAGGCTTATAAATGATGCAGAATGCAAGGCATGACGCAGTTTTGGATAGATTAGATTACTTGGTTGCTTTGTCGAATCTATTTCTCTCTGAAATTTTGTCATAATATTGATTATCTAGCTAGTTTAACGTGGGCTTTGGATTCGTGTCATTCTGAGCTCTAAATCAAAAGTTATGGATGATATAGTGCAAACATGTCAAGTTGATCGGCCAATTAAAATGATAATTTTAAACTGATCATTGGTGCTCATTGAGTAAAGGCTTAAAAATGAAGCACAATGCATGGCATGACACAATTTTGGATAGATTGGATTTCTTATACGCTTTGTCGTATCTATTTTTGTCTCAGATTTTTTCACAATATAAAAAATTGAGCTAGCTTAACGTGGGCTTTGGATTTGTGTCATTTTAAGCTCTAAATCAAAAGTTAGAGACGATTAGTGCGGACATGTCAAGTTGATCGGCCAGTTAAAATGATCATTCTAAACTGATCATTGTTTCTTATTGAGTAAAGGCTTATAAATGTAGCACAATGCATGGCATGACACAGTTTTGGATAGATTGGATTAGTTTGACACTTTGTCGTATATATTTCTGTCTCACATTTTGTCACAATATAGAAAATTGATCTTGCTTAACATGAGCTTTGGATTTGTGTCATTCTAAGCTCTAAATCAAAAGTTATGGATGATTTAGTGCATACATGTCAAGTTGATCGGCCCATTAAAATGATCATTCTAAAATACTCATTGATGCTTATTGGGGAAGGGGTTATAAATGAAGCACAAAGAAGGGCATGAAGTAATTTTGGGTAGATTGGATAACTTGGTGGCTTTATCGAATCTATTTTTGTCTCAAATTTCATCACGATATAGAAAATTGAGCTAGATTAACGTGGACTTTGGATTTGTGTCATTCATAGCTCTAAATCAAAAGTTACGGCCGATATAGTGCAAACATGTCAAGTTTATTGGCCAGTTAAAATTATCATTCAAAACTGATCATTTGTTCACACTGAGCATATAAATGAAGCACAATACATGGCATGACGCAATATTGGATAGACAGGATTATTTGGACACTTTGTCGTATCTATTTTTGTCTCAAATTTTGTCACAATATAGAATATTGAGCTAGCTTAACGTGGGATTTGGATTTGTGTCACTCTAAGCTCTAAATCATAAGTTACGGACGATTTAGTGCGGACATATAAAGTTAATCGGCCAGTAAGAATGATCATTCTTAAGTGATCATTGGTGCTCATTGGGTAAAGGCTTATAAATGAAGCACAAAGCATGGGATGACGAAGTTTTGGGTAGATTGGATAATTTGGATGCTTTGTCGTATCTTTTTTCAGTCTTAAATGTTTTCATAATATAGAAAATTGATCTTTCTTAACGTGGGCTTTGGATTTGTGTCATTCTAAGCTCTAAATCAAAAGTTATGGATGATATAGTGCAAACATGTCAAGTTGATCGGCCAGTTAAAATGATCATTCTACACTGCTCATTGATGTTCATTGAGTAACAGCTTATAAATAAAGCACAATGCATGGCATGAAGCAGTTCCGGATAGTTTGGATTACTTGCATGCTTTGTCGAATCAATTTCTGTATCAAAATTTGTCACAATATAGAAAATAGAGATAGCTAATCGTGGGCTTTGGATTTGTGTCATTCTGAGCTCTAAATCAAAAGGTATGGATGATTTAGTGCAGATATGTCAACTTCATCGGCCAGTTAAAATGATCATTCTAAACTGATCATTAATCTTCATTGAGTAAAGGCTTATAAATGATGCAGAATGCAAGGCATGACGCAGTTTTGGATAGATTGGATTACTTGGTTGCTTTGTCGAATCTATTTCTCTCTGAAATTTTGTCACAATATTGATAATTGAGCTAGTTTAACGTGGGCTTTGGATTCGTGTCATTCTGAGCTCTAAATCAAAAGTTATGGACGATATAGTGCAAACATGTCAAGTTGATCGGCCAATTAAAATGATCATTTTAAACTGATCATTGGTGCTCATTGAGTAAAGGCTTAAAAATGAAGCACAATGCATGGCATGACGCAATTTTGGATAGATCGGATTTCTTAGACGCTTTGTCGTATCTATTTTGTCTCAAATTTTTTCACAATATAAAAAATTCAGCTAGCTTAACGTGTGCTTTGGATTTGTGTCATTTTAAGATATAAATCAAAATTTAGAGATGATTAGTGCGGACATGTCAAGTTGATCAGCCTATTAAAATGATCATTCTAAACTGATCATTGTTGCTTATTGAGTAAAGGCTTTTAAATGAAGCACAAGGCATGGCATGACACAGTTTTGGATAGATTGGATTAGTTTGACGCTTTGTCGTATATATTTCTGTCTCACATTTTGGCACAATATAGAAAATTGATCTTGCTTAACGTGAGCTTTGGATTTGTGTCATTCTAAGCTCTACATCAAAAGTTATGGATGATTTAGTGCATACATGTAAAGTTGATCGGCCCATTAAAATGATCATTCTAGAATACTCATTGATGCTTATTGAGGAAGGGGTTATAAATGAAGCACAAAGCAAGGCATGAAGTAATTTTGGGTAGATTGGATAACTTGGTGGCTTTATCGAATCTATTTTTGTCTCAAATTTCGCCACGATATAGAAAATTGAGCTACATTTACGTGGACTTTGGATTCGTGTCATTCATAGCTCTAAATCAAAAGTTACGGGCAATATAGTGCAAACATGTCAAGTTTATTGGCCACTTAAAATTATCATTCTAAATTGATCATTTGTTCTCATTGAGCATATAAATGAAGTACAATGCATGGCATGACGCAATTTTGGATAGACAGGATTATTTGGACGCTTTGTCGTATCTATTTTTGTCTCAAATTTTGTCACAATATAGAAACTTGAGCTAGCTTAACGTGGGATTTAGATTTGTGTCATTCTAAGCTCTAAATAATAAATTACGGACGATTTAGTGCGTACATATGAAGTCGATCGGCCAGTTAGAATGATCATTCTTAACTGATCATTGGTGCTCATTGGGAAAAGGCTTATAAATGAAGCACAAAGCATGGGATGACGTAGTTTTGAATAGATTGGATAACTTGGATGCTTTGTCGTATCTTTTTCAGTCTTAAATTTTGTCATAATATAGAAAGTTTAGCTATCTTAACGTGGGCTTTGGATTTGTGTCATTCTGAGCTCTAAAACAAAAGTTACACGATATAGTGCAGACATGTCAAGTTGATCGGGCAGTTAAAATGATCATTCTACACTGGTCATTGATGTTCATTGAGTAACGGCTTATAAATGAAGCACAATGCATGGCATGAAGCAGTTCTCGATAGATTGGATTACAAGGATGATTTTTCGAAAAAATTTCTGTCTCGAAATTTGTCACAATATAGAAAATTGAGAGAGCTAATCGTGGGCTTTGGATTTATGTCATTCGGAGCTCTAAATCAAAAGTTATGGACGATTTAATGCAGACATATCAAGTTGATCGGCCAGTTAAAATGATCATTTTAAACTGATCATTGATGCTCATTGAGTAAAGGCTTATAAATGAAGCACAATGCAAGGCATGACGCAGTTTTGGATAGATTGGATTCCTTGGACGCTTTGTCAAATCTATTTTTGTTTCAAGTTTTGTCACAATATTGAAAATTGAGATAGCTTAATGTGTTCATTGGATTCTGTTATTCGGAGCAATAAATCAAAATTTATTGACGATATAGTGCAAACATATCAAGTTGACCGGCTAGTTAAAATGATCATTCTAAACTAATCATTGATGCTCATTGAGTAGAAGCTTATAAATAAAGCACAATGCATGGTGTGAAGTAGTTTTGGATAGATTCGATTACTTGGTTGCTTTGTCGAATCTATTTCTCTCTGAAATTTTGTCACAGTATTGATAATTGAGCTAGTTTAACGTGGGCTTTGGATTCGTGTCATTCTGAGCTCTAAATCAAAAGTTATGGTCGATATAGTGCAAACATGTCAAGTTGATCGGCCAATAAAAATGATCATTTTAAACTGATCATTGGTGCTCATTGAGTAAAGGCTTAAAAATGAAGCACAATGCATGGCATAAACTAGTTCTGGATAGATCGGATTACTTGGATGCTTTGTTGTTTCTAATACTCTCTCAAATTTCGTCACAATATATAAAACTGAGCTAGCTTAACATGGGTTTTTGATTTGTGTCTTTCTGAGCTATAAATCAAAAGTTATAAACGATATAGTGTAGACATGTGAAGTTGATCGGATGGGTAAAATGATCATTCTCAACTGACCATTGATGCTCATTGAGTAAAGGCTAATAAATGAAGCACAATGCATGGCATGAAGCAGTTCTGGATAGATTGGATAACTTGGATACTTTGTCGATTCTATTCTGTCTCAAATTTTGACACAATATATAAATTGAGCTAGCTTAACGTGGACTTTGGATTTGTGTCATTATGAGCTCTAAATCAAAAGTTATGGACGATTTAATGCAGATATGTGAAGTTGATCGGCAAGTTAAAATGATCATTCTAAACTGATCATTGATGGTCATTGAGTAACGGCTTATAAATGAAACACAATGCATGGCATGACGCAGTTTTTAGATAGATTGGATTACTTGGTTGCTTTGTCGAATCTATTTTTGTATGAAATTTTTTCACGATATAAAAAATTTAGCTACCTTAACATGGGCTTTGCATTCGTGTCATTCCGAGCTATAAATCAAAAGTTATAGAAGATATCATGCAGACATGTCAAGTTGATCGAACAGTTAAAATGATCATTCTAAAGTAATCATTGATGCTCATTGAGTAACGGCATATAAAAGAAGCACAATGCAAGGCATGATGTAGTTTTGGATATATTGGATTATTTGGTGGCTTTGTCCAATCTATTTTTGTCTCAAATTTTGTCGCGATATAGAAAATTGAGCTAGGTTAACGTGGGATTTGTATTTTTTGTCATTCTGAGTTCTAAATCAAAAGTTACGAACAATTGAGTGCAAACATGTCAATTTGATCGGCTAGTTAAAATGATCATTGATGCTCATTGAGTAAAGGCTTATAAATGAAGCACAATGCAAGGCATGACACAGTTTTGTACAGAATGGATTACTTGGACGCTATGTCGAATCTATTTAGGTCTCAAATTTTGGAGAATATTGAGCTAGCTTAACGTGGGATTTTGATTTGTGTCATTCTTAGTTCCAAATCCAAAGTTACAGACGATTTAGTGCAGCCTTGTCAAGTTGATCGGATACTAAAAATAATGATTCTAAACTGATCATTGATGCTCATTAATTAAAGGCTTATAAATGAAGCACAATCCATGGCATGACGCAGTTTTGGATAGATTACATTACTTAGACGCTTTGTAAAATCGATTTTGATCTCAATTTTTTTTACAATATAGAAAATTGAGATAGCTTAACGTGGGCTTTGGATTTGTGTCATTCTGAGCTTTAAATCAAAAGTTATGGACGATATAGTGCAAAAAATGTCAAGTTGATCGGCCAGTTAAAATGATCATTCTCAACTGATCATTGATGCTCATTGAGTAAAGGCTTATAAATGAAGCACAAAGCATGGCATGGAGCAGTTCTGGATAGATTGGATAGCTTGGATGCTTTGTCGATTCTATGCTGTCTCAAATTTTGTCACAATATATAAAATTGAGATAGCTTAACGTGGGCTTTGGATTTGTGTCATTCTGAGCTCTAAATCAAAAGGTATGGATGATTTAGTGCAGATATGTCAACTTCATCGGCCAGTTAAAATGATCATTCTAAACTGATCATTAATCTTCATTGAGTAAAGGCTTATAAATGATGCAGAATGCAAGGCATGACGCAGTTTTGGATAGATTGGATTACTTGGTTGCTTTGTCGAATCTATTTCTCTCTGAAATTTTGTCACAATATTGATAATTGAGCTAGTTTAACGTGGGCTTTGGATTCGTGTCATTCTGAGCTCTAAATCAAAAGTTATGGACGATATAGTGCAAACATGTCAAGTTGATCGGCCAATAAAAATGATCATTTTAAACTGATCATTGGTGCTCATTGAGTAAAGGCTTAAAAATGAAGCACAATGCATGGCATGAACCAGTTCTGGATAGATCGGATTACTTGGATGCTTTGTTGTTTCTATTACTCTCTCAAATTTCGTCACAATATATAAAACTGAGCTAGCTTAACATGGGTTTTTGATTTGTGTCTTTCTGAGCTATAAATCAAAAGTTATAAACGATATAGTGTAGACATGTGAAGTTGATCGGATGGGTAAAATGATCATTCTCAACTGACTACTGATGCTCATTGAGTAAAGGCTAATAAATGAAGCACAATGCATGGCAAAAAGTAGTTCTGCATAGATTGGATAACTTGGATACTTTGTCGATTCTATTCTGTCTCAAATTTTGACACAATATATAAATTGAGCTAGCTTAACGTGGACTTTGGATTTGTGTCATTATGAGCTCTAAATCAAAAGTTATGGACGATTTAGTGCAGATATGTCAATTTGATCGGCAAGTTAAAATTATCATTCTAAACTGATCATTGATGGTCATTGAGTAACGGCTTATAAATGAAACACAATTCATGGCATGACGCAGTTTTGGATAGATTGGATTACTTGGTTGCTTTGTCGAATCTATTTTTGTCTGAAATTTTGTCACGATATAAAAAATTTAGCTATCTTAACATGGGCTTTGCATTCGTGTCATTCCGAGCTATAAATCAAAAGTTATAGAAGATATCATGCAGACATGTCAAGTTGATCGAACAGTTAAAATGATCATTCTAAAGTAATCATTGATGCTCATTGAGTAACGGCATATAAAAGAAGCACAATGCAAGGCATGATGTAGTTTTGGATATATTGGATTATTTGGTGGCTTTGTCCAATCTATTTTTGTCTCAAATTTTGTCGCGATATAGAAAATTGAGCTAGGTTAACGTGGGATTTGTATTTTTTGTCATTCTGAGTTCTAAATCAAAAGTTACGAACAATTGAGTGCAAACATGTCAATTTGAGCGGCTAGTTAAAATGATCATTGATGCTCATTGAGTAAAGGCTTATAAATGAAGCACAATGCAAGGCATGACACAGTTTTGTACAGAATGGATTACTTGGACGCTATGTCGAATCTATTTAGGTCTCAAATTTTGGAGAATATTGAGCTAGCTTAACGTGGGATTTTGATTTGTGTCATTCTTAGTTCCAAATCCAAAGTTACAGACGATTTATTGCAGAGTTTTCTAGTTGATCGGATACTAAAAATAATGATTCTAAACTGATCATTGATGCTCATTAATTAAAGGCTAATAAATGAAGCACAATGCATGGCATGACGCAGTTTTGGATAGATTAGATTACTTAGACGCTTTGTAAAATCCATTTTGATCTCAAATTTTTCTTTACAATTTAGAAAATTGAGATAGCTTAACTTGGGCTTTGGATTTGTGTCATTCTGAGCTTTAAATCAAAAGTTATGGACGATATAGTGCAAAAAATGTCAAGTTGATCGGCCAGTTAAAATGATCATTCTCAACTGATCATTGCTGCTCATTGAGTAAAGGCTTATAAATGAAGCACAAAGCATGGCA
Source organism: Pugionium cornutum (assembly GCA_018901935.1). NCBI lineage: Eukaryota > Viridiplantae > Streptophyta > Magnoliopsida > Brassicales > Brassicaceae > Pugionium > Pugionium cornutum. Next base: position 12,194,171 of record CM032165.1, on the reverse strand, counting down.
TGGAGCAGTTCTGGATAGATTGGATAGCTTGGATGCTTTGTCGATTCTATGCTGTCTCAAATTTTGTCACAATATATAAAATTGAGATAGCTTAACGTGGGATTTGGATTTGTGTCATTCTGAGCTCTAAATCAAAAGGTATGGATGATTTAGTGCAGATATGTCAACTTCATCGGCCAGTTAAAATGATCATTCTAAACTGATCATTAATCTTCATTGAGTAAAGGCTTATAAATGATGCAGAATGCAAGGCATGACGCAGTTTTGGATAGATTGGATTACTTGGTTGCTTTGTCGAATCTATTTCACTCTGAAATTTTGTCACAATATTGATAATTGAGCTAGTTTAACGTGGGCTTTGGATTCGTGTCATTCTGAGCTCTAAATCAAAAGTTATGGACGATATAGTGCAAACATGTCAAGTTGATCGGCCAATAAAAATGATCATTTTAAACTGATCATTGGTGCTCATTGAGTAAAGGCTTAAAAATGAAGCACAATGCATGGCATGAACCAGTTCTGGATAGATCGGATTACTTGGATGCTTTGTTGTTTCTATTACTCTCTCAAATTTCGTCACAATATATAAAACTGAGCTAGCTTAACATGGGTTTTTGATTTGTGTCTTTCTGAGCTATAAATCAAAAGTTATAAACGATATAGTGTAGACATGTGAAGTTGATCGGATGGGTAAAATGATCATTCTCAACTGACCACTGATGCTCATTGAGTAAAGGCTAATAAATGAAGCACAATGCATGGCAAAAAGCAGTTCTGCATAGATTGGATAACTTGGATACTTTGTCGATTCTATTCTGTCTCAAATTTTGACACAATATATAAATTGAGCTAGCTTAACGTGGACTTTGGATTTGTGTCATTATGAGCTCTAAATCAAAAGTTATGGACGATTTAGTGCAGATATGTCAAGTTGATCGGCAAGTTAAAATGATCATTCTAAACTGATCATTGATGGTCATTGAGTAACGGCTTATAAATGAAACACAATTCATGGCATGACGCAGTTTTGGATAGATTGGATTACTTGGTTGCTTTGTCGAATCTATTTTTGTCTGAAATTTTGTCACGATATAAAAAATTTAGCTATCTTAACATGGGCTTTGCATTCGTGTCATTCCGAGCTATAAATCAAAAGTTATAGAAGATATCATGCAGACATGTCAAGTTGATCGAACAGTTAAAATGATCATTCTAAAGTAATCATTGATGCTCATTGAGTAACGGCATATAAAAGAAGCACAATGCAAGGCATGATGTAGTTTTGGATATATTGGATTATTTGGTGGCTTTGTCCAATCTATTTTTGTCTCAAATTTTGTCGCGATATAGAAAATTGAGCTAGGTTAACGTGGGATTTGTATTTTTTGTCATTCTGAGTTCTAAATCAAAAGTTACGAACAATTGAGTGCAAACATGTCAATTTGATCGGCTAGTTAAAATGATCATTGATGCTCATTGAGTAAAGGCTTATAAATGAAGCACAATGCAAGGCATGACACAGTTTTGTACAGAATGGATTACTTGGACGCTATGTCGAATCTATTTAGGTCTCAAATTTTGGAGAATATTGAGCTAGCTTAACGTGGGATTTTGATTTGTGTCATTCTTAGTTCCAAATCCAAAGTTACAGACGATTTAGTGCAGAGTTTTCTAGTTGATCGGATACTAAAAATAATGATTCTAAACTGATCATTGATGCTCATTAATTAAAGGCTAATAAATGAAGCACAATGCATGGCATGACGCAGTTTTGGATAGATTAGATTACTTAGACGCTTTGTAAAATCCATTTTCATCTCAAATTTTTCTTTACAATATAGAAAATTGAGATAGCTTAACGTGGGCTTTGGATTTGTGTCATTCTGAGCTTTAAATCAAAAGTTATGGACGATATAGTGCAAAAAATGTCAAGTTGATCGGCCAGTTAAAATGATCATTCTCAACTGATCATTGCTGCTCATTGAGTAAAGGCTTATAAATGAAGCACAAAGCATGACATGGAGCAGTTCTGGATAGATTGGATAGCTTGGATGCTTTGTCGATTCTATTATGTCTCAAATTTTGTCGCAATATATAAAATTGAGATAGCTTAACGTGGGCTTTGGATTTGTGTCATTCTGAGCTCTAAATCAAAAGGTATGGATGATTTAGTGCAGATATGTCAACTTCATCGGCCAGTTAAAATGATCATTCTAAACTGATCATTCTAAACTGATCATTCTAAACTGATCATTAATCTTCATTGAGTAAAGGCTTATAAATGATGCAGAATGCAAGGCATGGCGCAGTTTTGGATAGATTGGATTACTTGGTTGCTTTGTCGAATCTATTTCTCTCTGAAATTTTGTCACAATATTGATAATTGAGCTAGTTTAACGTGGGCTTTTGATTCGTTTAATTCTGAGCTCTAAATCAAAAGTTATGGACGATATAGTGCAAACATGTCAAGTTGATCGGGCAATAAAAATTATCGTTTTAAACTGATCATTGGTGCTCATTGAGTAAAGGCTTTAAAATAAAGCACAATGCATGGCATGACACAAATTTGGATAGATTGGATTTCTTAGACGCTTTGTCGTATCTATTTTTGTCTAAGATTTTTTCACAATCTAAAAAATTGAGCAAGCTTAACGTGGGCTTTGGTTTTGTGTCATTTTAAGCTCTAAATCAAAAGTTAGAGACGATTAGTGCGGACATGTCAAGTTGATCGGCCAGTTAAAATGATCATTCTAAACTTATCATTGTTGCTTATTGAGTAAAGGCATATAAATGAAGCACAATGCATGGCATGACGCAGTTTTGGATAGATTGGATTAGTTTGACGCTTTGTCGTATAAATTTCTGCCTCACATTTTTTCACAATATAGAAAATTGATCTTGCTTAACGTGAGCTCTGGATTTGTGTCATTCTAAGCTCTAAATCAAAAGTTATGGATGACTTAGTGCATACATGTCAAGTTGATCGGCCCATTAAAATGATCATTCTAAAATAATCATTGATGCTTACTGAGGAAGGGGTTATAAATGAAGCACAAAGCAAGGCATGAAGTATATTTGGGTAGATTGGATAACTTGGTGGCTTTTTCGAATCTATTTTTGTCTCAAATTTCGTCACCATATAGAAAATTGAGCTAGATTAACATGGACTTTGATTTGTGTCATTCATAGCTCTAAATCAAAAGTTACGGGCGATATAGTGCAAACATGTCAAGTTTATTGGCCAGTTAAAATAATCATTCTAAACTGATCATTTGTTCTCATTGCGCATATAAATGAAGCACAATGCCTGGTATGACGCAATTTTGGATAGACAGGATTATTTGGACGCTTTGTCGTATCTTTTTTTGTCTCAAATTTTGTCACAATATTGAAAATTGAGCTAGCTTAACGTGGGATTTGGATTTGTGTCATTCTAAGCTCTAAATCATAAGTTACGGACGATTTTGTGCGGACATATCAAGTTGATCGGCCAGTTAGAATGATCATTCTTAACTGATCATTGGTGCTCATTGGGTAAAGGCTTATAAATGAAGCATAAACCATGGGATGACGAAGTTTTGGATAGATTGGATAACTTGGATGCTTTGTCGAATCTATTTCAGTCTTAAATTTTGTCATAATATAGAAAATTGAGCTATCTTAACATGGGCTTTGGATTTGTTCATTCTGAGCTCTTAAACAAAAGTTACGGACGATATAGTGCAGACATGTCAAGTTGATCGGCCAGTTAAAATGATCATTCTACACTGAGCATTGATGTTCATTGAGTAACGGCTTATAAATGAAGCACAATGCATGGCATGAAGCAGTTCTGGATAGATTAGATTACTTGGATGCTTTGTCGAATCAATTTCTGTCTCAAATTTTGTCACAATATAGAAAATTGAGATAGGTAATCGTGGGCTTTAAATTTGTGTCATTCTGAGCTCTAAATCAAAAGTTATGGACGATTTAGTGCAGACATATCAAGTTGATCGGCCAGTTAAAATGATCATTTTAAACTGATCATTGATGCTCATTGAGTAAAGGCTTATAAATGAAGCATAATGCAAGACATGACGCAGTTTTGGATAGATTGGATTACTTGGAGCTTTGTCAAAACTATTTTTGTTTCAAATTTTGTCACAATATTGAAAATTGAGATAGCTTAACGTGTGCATCGGATTCGTGTTATTCGGAGCAATAAATCAAAAGTTATTGACGATATAGAGCAGACATATCAAGTTGATCGGCCAGGTAAAATGATCATTTTAAACTAATCATTGATGCTCATTGAGTAGAAGCTTATAAATGAAGCACAATGCATGGTGTGCAGTAGTTTTGGATAGATTTGATTACTTGGTTGCTTTGGTGAATCTATTTCTGTCTGAAATTTTGTCACAATATAGAAAATTGAGGTAGCTAATCGTGGGCTTTGGATTTGTGTCATTCTGAGCTCTAAATCAAAAGTTAGATACGATTTAGTGCGGACATGTCAACTTCATCGGCCAGTTAAAATGATCATTCTAAACTGATCACTAATCTTCATTGAGTAAAGGCTTATAAATGATGCAGAATGCAAGGCATAACGCAGTTTTGGATAGATTGGATTACTTGGATGCTTTGTCGAATCTATTTCTCTCTTAAATTTTGTCACAATAAAGAAAATTGATCTAGATTAACGTGTGCATTGGATTCGTGTCATCCTAAGCTATAAATCAAAAGTTATGGACGATATAGTGCAGACATGTAAAGTTGATCGGTCAGTTAAAATGATCATTTTAAACTGATCATTGGTGCTCATTGGGTAACGGCTTATAAATGAAGCACAATGCATAGCATGACGTAGTTTTGGATAGACTGGGTTTCCTAGACGTTTTATCGTATCTATTTCTTCCTCAGTTTTTGTCACAATATAAAAAATTGGGTTACTTTAACGTGGGCTTTGAATTTGTTTAATTCTAAGCTCTAAATCAAAAGTTACGGACGATTTAGTGCGGACATGTCAAACTGATCAATTGATCGGCCAGTTAAAATGATCGTTCTAAACTGATCAGTTGTGCTCATTGAGTAAAGGCTTATAAATGAATCACACTGCATGGCATGATGGTGTTTTGGATTGATTGGATTAGTTGAATGCTTTGTCGTATCTAATTCTTTCTCAAATTTCGTCACAATATAGAAAATTGAGCTTGCTTAACGTGGGCTTCGGATTTGTGTCATTCTAAGCTCGTAATCAAAAGTTATGAATGATTTAGTGCATACATGTCAAGTTGATCGGCCAGTTAAAATTATCATTCCAAAGTAATCTTTGATGATTATTGAGTAATGGCTTATAAATGAAGCACAATGCAAGGCATGAAGTAGTTCTGGATAGATTGGATAACTTGTTGCTTTATAGAATCTATTTTTGTGTCAAATTTTTTCACGATATAGAAAATTGAGATATCTTAACATGGGGTTTGGATTCATGTCATTCTGAGCTCAAAATAAAAAGTTACGTATGATATTATGCAGAAATGTCAAGTTAATGGGCCAGTTAAAATGATCATTCTAAACTGATCGTTGGTACTCATTGAGTAAAGGCTGATAAATGAAGCACAATGTATCGCATGACGCAATTTTGGATAGATTGGATTACTTGGATGTTTTATCGTATCTATTTCTGTCTCAAATTTTGTCACAATATAGAAAATTGAGCCAACTTAATGTGTGCTTTGGATATGTGTCATTCTAAGCTCTAAATCAAAAGTTACGGACAATGTAGTGTAGACATGCCAATTTGATCGGCCAGTTAAAATGATCATTCTTAACTGGTAATTGGTGCTCATTGAGTAGACGCCTATATATGAAGCACAATGCATGGCATGCCGCAGTTTTGGATAGATTGGAATACTTGGGTGCTTTGTTGAATCTTTTTTTGTCTCAAATTTTGTCACAATATAAAAAATAGAGCTTGCTTAACGTGGGCTTTGAATTTGTTTCATTCTAAGCTCTAAATCAAAAGTTATGAATGATTTAGTGCATACATGTCAAGTTGATCGTCCTGTTAAAATGATCATTCCAAAGTAATCATTGGATCTTATTGAGTAACGGCTTATAAATGAAGCACAATGTAAGGCATGAAGTAGTTCTGGATAGATTCGATAACTTGGTGGCTTTATCGAATCTTTTTTGTCTCAAATTTGTCACGGTATAGAAAATTAACATAGCTTAACGTTGGGTTTGGATTCGTGTCATTCTGAGCTCTAAATCAAAAGTTACGGATGATATTGTGCAAACATGCCAAGTCTATCAGCCAGTCTATCGGCCAGTTAAATGATCATTCTAAACTGATCATTGGTGCTCATTGAGTAAAGGCTGATAAATGAAGCACAATACATGGCATGACGCAATTTTGGATAGATTGGATTACTTGGGCGCTTTGTTGAATTTTTTTTTGTCTCAAATTTGTCACGATATAGAAAATTGAGCTAGCTTAACATGGGCATTGGATTCGTGTCATTCTGAGTTATAAATCTAAAGATATGGACGATATGATATAGACATGTCAAGTTGATAAGATAGTTAAAACGATCATCTAAACTGGTTGTTGATGCTCATTGAGTAAAGGCTTATAAATGAAGCACAATGCATGGTGTGAAGCAATTTTGGATAGATTGGATTACTTGGTTGCTTTGTCGAATCTGTTTCTGTCTCAAATGTTGTCACAATATAGAAAATTGAGCTAGCTTAACGTGGGCTTTAGATTTGTGTTATTCTGAGCTCTAAATCAAAAGTTATGGATGATTTAGTGTAGACGTGTCAAGTTGATCGGCCACTTAAAATGATCATTCTAAATTGATCATTGGTGCTTATTAAGTAAAGGCTTATAAATGAAGCACAATGCATGGCATGACGCAATTTTGGACAGATTGGGTTTCTTAGACGCTTTGTCGTATCTTCTTCTGTCTTAATTTTTGTCAGAATATAGAAATTTGAGCTAGCTTAATGTGGGCTTTGGATTTGTGTCATTCTAAGCTATAAATCAAAAGTTACGGACGATTTAGTGCAGACATGTCAAATTGCTCGCCCAGTTAGAATGATCATTCTAAACTGATCATTGGTGCTCATTGAGTTAAGGCTTATAAATGAAGCACAATGCATGGCATGACGCAGTTTTGGATAGATTGGATTTCTTAGACGCTTTGTTGTATCTATTTCTATCTCAAATTCTGTCACAATATAAAAAATTGAGCTAGCTTAATGTGAGCTTTGGATTTGTGTCATTCTAAGCTCTAAATCAAAAGTTACGGATGATTTAGCGGAGATATGTCAAGTTCATCGGCCAATTGACATGATCATTCTAAACTGATCATTGATGCTCATTGAGTAACGGCTTATAAATGAAGCACAATGCAAGGCATGATGCAATTTTGGATAGATTGGATTACTTGGTTGCTTTGTTGAACCTATTTTTCTCTCAAATTTTGTCATGATATAGAAAATTGAACTAACTTAATGTGGGATTTGGATTCGTGTCATTCTGAGCTCTAAATCAAAAGTTATGGACGATATAGTGCAAACATGTCAAGTTGATCGGCCAATTAAAATGATCATTCTAAACTGATCATTGGTGCTCATTGAGTAAAGGCTTAAAAATGAAGCACAATGCATGGCATGACGCAATTTTGGACAGATTGGATTTCTTAGACGCTTTGTCGTATCTATTTTTGTATCAAATTTGTTCACAATATAAAAAATTGAGCTAGCTTAACATGGGCTTTGGATTTGTGTCATTTTAAGCTCTAAATCAAAAGTTACATACGATTAGTGCGGACATGTCAAGTTGATCGGTTAGTTAAAATGATCATTCTAAACTGATCATTGTTGCTTATTGAGTAAAGGCTTATGAATGAAGCACAATCATGGCATGACGCAGTTTTGGATAGATTGGATTAGTTTGACGTTTTGTCGTATCTATTTCTGTCTCAAATTTTGTCACAATATAGAAAATTCATCTTGCTTAACGTGAGCTTTGGATTTGTGTCATTATAAGCTCTAAATCAAAAGTTTTGGATGATTTAGTGCATACATGTCAAATTGATCGGCCCATTAAAATGATCATTCTAAAATAATCATTGATGCTTATTGAGGAAGGGGTTATAAATGAAGCACAAATCAAGGCATGAAGTAATTCTGGGTAGATTAGATAACTTGGTGGCTTTATTGAATCTATTTTTGTCTCAAATTTCATGACGATATAGAAGAATGAGCTAGCTTAACGTGGACAATTGATTCATGTCATTCATAGCTCTAAATCAAAAGTTACAGGCGATATAGTGCAAACATGTCAAGTTTATTGGCCAGTTAAAATTATCATTCTAAACTGATCATTTGTTCTCATTGAGCATATAAATGAAGCAAAATGCATGGCATGACGCATTTTTGGATAGACAGGATTACTTAGATGCTTTGTCGTATCTATTTTTGTCTCAAATTTTGTCACAATATAGAAACTTGAGCTAGCTTAACGTGGGATTTGGATTTCTGTCATTCTATGCTCTACATCATAAGTTACGGACGATTTAGTGCGGACATATCAAGTTGATCGGCCAGTTAGAATGATCATTCTTAACTGATCATTGGTGCTGATTGGGTAAAGGCTTATAGATGAAGCACAATGCATGGGATGACGAATTTTTGGATAGATTGGATAACTTGGATGCTTTGTCGAATCTATTTCAGTCTCAAATTTTGTCACAATATAGAAAATTGAGCTATCTTAACGTGGGCTTTGGATTTGTGTCATTCTGAGCTCTAAAACAAAAGTTACGCACGATATAGTGCAGACATGTCAAGTTGATCGGCCAGTTGAAATGATCATTCTACACTGATCATTGATGTTCATTGAGTAACGGCTTATAAATGAAGCACAATGCATGGCATGAAGCAGTTCTGGATAGAGTGGATTACTTGGATGCTTTGTCGAATCTATTTCTGTCTCAAATTTTATCACAATATAGAATATTGAGCTAGCTAATCGTGGGCTTTGGATTTGTTTCATTCTGAGCTCTAAATCAAAAGTTATGGACGATTTAGTGCGGACATATCAAGTTGATCGGCCAGTTAAAATGATTATTCTAAACTAATCATTGATGCGCATTGAGTAGAAGCTTATAAATGAAGCAAAATGCATGGTGTGAAGTAGTTTTGGATAGATTTGATTACTTGGTTGCTTTGTGGAATCTATTTCTGTCTGAAATTTTTCACAATATAGAAAATTGAGCTAGCTAATCATGGGCTTTGGATTTGTGTCATTATGAGCTCTAAATCAAAAGTTATATACGATTTAGTGCGGACATGCCAACTTCATCAGCCAGTTAAAATGATTATTCTAAACTGATAACTAATCCTCATTCAGTAAAGGCTTATAAATGATGCAGAATGCAAGGCGTGACGCAGTTTTGGATAGATTGGATTACTTGGACGCTTTGTCGAATCTATTTCTCTCTTAAATTTTGTCACAATATAGAAAATTGATCTAGCTTAACGTGTGTTCTTGTCATTCTGAGCTATAAATCAAAAGTTATGGACGATATAGTGCAGAAATGTAAAGTTGATAGGTCAATTAAAATGATCATTCTAAACTGATCATTGGGGCTCATTGATTAAAGGCTTATAAGTGAAGCACAATGCATAGCATGACGTAGTTTTGGATAGATTGGGTTTCCTAGACGCTTTGTCGTATCTATTTCTGCATCTAGTTTTGTCACAATATAAGAAATTGAGTTTGCTTAACGTGGGCTTTGGATTTGTTTAGTTCTAAGATCTAAATCAAAAGTTACGGACAATTTAGTGCGGATAATGATCATTCTAAACTGATTAATTGTGCTCATTGAGTAAAGGCTTATAAATGAATCACAATGCATGGCATGACAGAGTTTTGGATAGATTGGATTAGTTCAACGCTTTGTCGTGTCTATTTCTGTCTCAAATTTTGTCACAGTATAGAATGTTGAGCTTGCTTAATGTGGGCTTTGGATTTTTGTCATTCTGAGCTCTTAATCAAAAGTTATGGATGATTTAGTGCATACATGTCAAGTTGATCGGTCCGTTAAAATGATCATTCTAAAGTAATCTTTGATGCTTATTGAGTAACGGCATATAAATGAAGCACAATGCAAGGCATGAAGTAGTGCTGGATAGATTGGAAAACTTGTTGGCTTTATGGAATGTATTTTTGTCTCAGATGTTTTCACGATATAGAAAATTGAGATAACTTAACATGGGGTTTGGATTCATGTCCTTCTAAGCTCTAAATCAAAAGTTACGTACGATATTATGCTGACATGTCAAGTTAATCGGCCAGTTAAAATGATCATTCTAAACTGATCATTGGTGCTCATTGAGTAAAGGCTGATAAATGAAGCACAATGCATGGCATGACACAATTTTGGATAGATTGGATTACTCGGATGCTTTGTCGTATCGATTTCTGTCTCAAATTTGTCACAATATAGAAAATTGAGCTAGCTTAACGTGTGCTTTGGATATGTGTCATTCTAAGCTCTAAATCAAAATTTACGGACAATTTTGTGTTGACATGCCAATTTGATCGGCCAGTTAAAATGATCATTCTTAACTCGTAATTGGTGCTCATTGAGTAGACGCCTATATATGAAGCACAATGAATGGCATGCCGCAGTTTTTGATAGATTGGAACACTTGGGCGCTTTGTAGAATCTATTTTTGTCTCAAATTTAGTCACAATGAAAAAAATAGAGTTTGCTTAACGTGGGCTTTGGATTTGTTTCATTCTAAGCTCTAAATAAAAAGTTATGAATGATTTAGTGCATACATGTCAAGTTGATCTTCCTCTTAAAATGATCATTCTAAAGTAATCATTGGATCTGATTGAGTAACGGACATGACGCAATTTTGGATAGATTGGATTACTTGGGCACTTTGTTGAATCTATTTTTGTCTCAAATTTTGTCACAACATAGAAAATTGAGCTAGCTTAATATGGGCATTGGATTCGTGTCATTCTGACCTATAAAAAAAATGTTAGGGACGATATAATGTAGACATGTCAAGTTGATTGGATAGTTAAAATGATCATTATAAACTGATCATTGATGCTCATTGAATAAAGGCTTATAAATGAAGCTCAATGCATTGCGTGAAGCAATTTTGGATAGATTGGATTACTTGGTTGTTTTGCCGAATCTATTTTTGTCACAAATTTTGTCACAATATAGAAAATTGAGCTAGCTTAATGTGGGCTTTAGATTTGTGTTATTCTGAGCTCTAAATCAAAAGTTATGGATGATTTAGTGTAGACGTGTCAAGTTGATCGGCCACTTAAAATGATCATCATAAATTGATCATTGGTGCTCATTAAGTAAAGGCTTATAAATGAAGCACAATGCATGGCATGACGCAATTTTGGATAGATTGGGTTTCTTAGACGCTTTTTCGCATCTATTTCGCTGTCAAATTTTGTTACAATATAAGAAATTGAGTTAGCTTAACGTGGGCTTTGGATTTGTTTCATTCTAAACTCTAAATCAAAAGTTACGGACGATATAGCACGGAAATGTTAAGTTGATCGGCCAGTTAAAATGATCATTATAAACTGATCATTAGTGCTCATTAAGAAAAGGCTTATAAATGAATCACAATGCATGCATGGCATGATGGAGTTTTGGATAGATTGGATTAGTTGAACGCTTGGTCGTATCTATTTCTGTCTCAAATTTTGTCACAATATAGAAAATTGAGCTTGCTTAACGTGGGCTTTGGATATGATTCATTCTAAGCTCTAAATAAAAAGGTATGGATGATTTAGTGCATACATGTCAAGTTGATCGGCCAGTTAAAATGATCATTCGAAAGTAATCATTGGATCTTATTGAGTAACGGCTGATAAATGAAGCACAATGCATGGCATGACGCTATTTTGGATAGATTGGATTACTTGGGCGCTTTGTTGAATCTATTTTTGTCTCAAATTTTGTCACAATATAGAAAATTGAGCTAGTTTAATATGGGCATTGGATTCCTGTCATTCTGAGCTATAAATCAAAAGTTAGGGAAGATATAATGTAGACATCTCAAGTTGATTGGATAGTTAAAATGATCATTATAAACTGATCATTGATGCTCATTAAGTAAAGGCTTATAAATGAAGCTCAGTGCATTATGTGAAGCAATTTTGGATAGATTGGATTACTTGGTTGCTTTGCCGAATCTATTTCAGTCACAAATTTTGTCACAATATAGAAAATTGAGCTAGCTTAACGTGGGCTTTAGATTTGTGTTATTCTGAGCTCTAAATCAAAAGCTATGGATGATTTAGTGCAGACATGTCAAGTTGATCGCCACTTAAATTGATCATTCTAAATTGATCATTGGTGCTCATTACGTAAATGCTTATAAATGAAGCACAATGCATGGTATGACGCAGTTTTGGATAGATTGGGTTTCTTAGACGCTTTGTCGTATCTATTTCTGTCTCAAATTTTGTTACAATATAAGAAATTGAGTTAGCTTAACGTGGGCTTTGGATTTGTTTCATTCTAAACTCTAAATCAAAAGTTACTGACGATATAGCGCGGACATGTCAAGTTGATCGGCCAGTTAAAATGATTATTATAAACTGATCATTATTGCTCATTGAGAAAAGGCTTATAAACGAAACACAATGCATGGCATGATTGAGTTTTGGATAGATTGGATTAGTTGAACGCTTTGTCCTATCTATTTCTATCTCAAATTTTGTCACAATATAGCAATTTGAGCTTGCTTAACGTGGGCTTTGGATTTGTGTCATTCTAAGCTCTAAATAAAAAGTTATGGATGATTTAGTGCATACATGTCAAGTTGATTGGCCAGTTAAAATGATCATTCTAAAGTAATCATTGATGCTTATTGAGTAACGGATTATAAATGAAGCATAATGCAAGGCATGAAGTACTTCTGGATAGATTGGATAACTTGTTGGCTTTATCGAATCTATTTTTGTCTCAAATTTTGTCACGATATAGAAAATTGAGCTACCTTAACGTGGACTTTTGATTCGGTTCATTATTAGCACTAAATCAAAAGTTACAGACGATATTGTGCACACATGTCAAGCTGATTGGCTAGTTAAAATGATCATTCTATACTAATCATTGGTTCTCATTGAGTAAAGGCTTATAAATGAAGCACAATACATGGTATGACGCTATTTTGGATAGATTGGATTACTTGGATGCTTTGTCGTATCTTTTTCTGTCTCAATTTTTGTCAGAATATAGAAATTTGAGCTGGCTTAACGTGGGCTTTGGATTTGTGTCATTCTAAACTATAAATCAAAAGTTACGGACGATTTAGTGCAGATATGTCAAGTTGATCGGCCAGTTAAAATGATCATTCTAAACTGATCATTGGTGCTCATTGAGTAAAGGCTTATAAATGAAGCACAATGCATGGCATGACGCAGTTTTGGATAGATTGGATTAGTTTGATGCTTTGTCTTATCTATTTCTGTCTCAAATTTTGTCACAATATAGAAAATTCATCTTGCTTAACGTGAGCTTTGGTTTTGTGTCATTGAAAGCTCTAAATCAAAGTTATGGATGATTTAGTGCATACATGTCAAGTTGATCGGCCCATTAAAATGATCATTCTAAAATAATCATTGATGCTTATTGAGGAAGGGGTTATAAATGAAGCACAAAGCAAGGCATGAAGTAATTCTGGGTAGATTAGATAACTTGGTGGCTTTATTGAATCTATTTTTGTCTCAAATTTCGTCACGATATAGAAGAATGAGCTAGCTTAACGTGGTCTTTGGATTCATGTCATTCATAGCTATAAATCGAAAGTTACGGGCGATATAGTGCAAACATGTCAAGTTTATTGGCCAGTTAAAATTATCATTATAAACTGATCATTTGTTCTCATTGATCATATAAATGAAGCACAATGCATGGCATGACACAATTTTGGATAGACAGGATTACTTAGATGCTTTGTCGAATCTATTTCAGTCTCAAAATTTGTCACAATATAGAAAATTGAGCTAGCTTAACGTGGGATTTGGATTTGTGTCATTCTGAGCTCTAAAACAAAAAGTTACGCACGATATAGTGCAGACATGTCAAGTTGATCGCCAGTTAAAATGATCATTCTACACTGATCATTGATGTTCATTGAGTAAAGGCTTATAAATGAAGCACAATGCATGGCATGAATCAGTTCTGGATAGATTGGATTACTTGGATGCTTTGTCGAATCTATTTCTGTCTCAAATTTTATCACAATATAGAAAATTGAGCTAGCTAATCGTGGGCTTTGGATTTGTTCCATTCTGAGCTCTAAATCAAAAGTTATGGACGATTTAGTGCGAACATATCAAGTTGATCAGCCAGTAAAAATGATTATTCTAAACTAATCATTGATGCTCATCGAGTAGAAGCTTATAAATGAAGCAAAATGCATAGTGTGAAGTAGTTTTGGATAGATTTGATTACTTGGTTGCTTTGTCGAATCTATTTCTGTCTGAAATTTTGTCACAGTATAGAAAATTGAGCTAGCTAATCATGGGCTTTGGATTTGTGTTATTATGAGCTCTAAATCAAAAGTTATATACGATTTAGTGCGGAAATGTCAACTTCATCGGCCAGTTAAAATGATCATTCTAAACTGATAACTAATCCTCATTGAGTAAAGGCTTATAAATGATGCAGAATGCAAGGCATTACGCAGTTTTGGATAGCTTGGATTACTTGGACGCTTTGTCGCATCTATTTCTCTCTTAAATTTTGTCACAATATAGAAAATTGATCTAGCTTAAAGTGTGTTCATGTCATTCTGAGCTATAAATCAAAAGTTATGGACGATATAGTGCAGACATGTAAAGTTGATCGGTCAATGAAAATGATCATTCTAAACTGATAATTGGTCCTCATTGAGTAAAGGCTTATAAATGAAGCACAATGCATAGCATGACGTAGTTTTGGATAGATTGGGTTTCCTAGACGCTTTGTCGTATCTATTTCTGCATCAAGTTTTGTCACAATATAAGAAATTCAGTTAGCTTAACGTGGGCTTTGGATTTGTTTAATTCTAAGCTCTAAATCAAAAGTTACGGACGATTTAGTGCGGACATGTCAAGTTGATCGGCCAGTTAAAATGATCATTCTAAACTGATCAATTGTGCTCATTGAGTAAAGGCTTATAAATGAATCACAATGCATGGCATGACAGAGTTTTGGATAGATTGGATTAGTTGAACGCTTTGTCATGTCTATTTCTGTCTCAAATTTTCTCACAATATAGAAAGTTGAGCTTGCTTAACGTGGGCTTTGGATTTGTGTCATTCTAAGCTCTTAATCAAAAGTTTTGGATGATTTAGTGCATACATGTCAAGTTGATCAGTCCGTTAAAATGATCATTCTAAAGTAATCTTTGATGCTTATTGAGTAACGGCTTATAAATGAAGCACAATGCAAGGCATGAAGTAGTTCTGGATAGATTGGATAACTTGTTGGCTTTATCGAATGTATTTTTGTCACTGATCTTTTCACGATATAGAAAATTGAGATAACTTAACATGGGGTTTGGATTCATGTCCTTCTAAGCTCTAAATCAAATGTTACGTACGATATTATGCTGAGATGTCAAGTTAATCGGCCAGTTAAAATGATCATTCTAAACTGATCATTGGTGCTCATTGAGTAAAGGCTGATAAATGAAGCACAATGCATGGCATGACGCAATTTTGGATAGATTGGATTACTTGGGTGCTTTGTTGAATCTTTTTTTGTCTCAAATTTGTCACGATATAGAAAATTGAGCTAGCTTAACATGGGCATTGGATTCGTGTCATTCTGAGCTATAAATCTAAAGATATGGACGATATAATATAGACATGTCAAGTTGATTGGATAGTTAAAATGATCATTCTAAACTGGTCGTTGATGCTCATTGAGTAAAGGCTTATAAATGAAGCACAATGCATGGTGTGAAGCAATTTTGGATAGATTGGATTACTTGGTTGCTTTGTCGAATCTGTTTCTGTCTCAAATGTTGTCACAATATAGAAAATTGAGCTAGCTTAACGTGGGCTTTAGATTTGTGTTATTCTGAGCTCTAAATCAAAAGCTATGGATGATTTAGTGTAGACGTGTCAAGTTGATCGGCCACTTAAAATGATCATTCTAAATTGATCATTGGTGCTTATTAAGTAAAGGCTTATAAATGAAGCACAATGCATGGCATGACGCAATTTTGGATAGATTGGGTTTCTTAGACGCTTTTTCGTAACTATTTCGGTGTCAAATTTTGTTACAATATAAGAAATTGAGTTAGCTTAACGTGGGCTTTGGATTTTTTTCATTCTAAACTCTAAATCAAAAGTTACAGACGATATAGCGCGGAAATGTTAAGTTGATCGGCCAGTTAAAATGATCATTATAAACTGATCATTAGTGCTCATTAAGAAAAGGCTTATAAATGAATCACAATGCATGCATGGCATGATGGAGTTTTGGATAGATTGGATTAGTTGAACGCTTGGTCGTATCTATTTCTGTCTCAAATTTTGTCACAATATAGAAAATTGAGCTTGCTTAATGTGGGCTTTGGATATGTGTCATTCTAAGGTCTAAATAAAAAGTTATGGATGATGTAGTGCTTACATGTCAAGTTGATCGGTCAGTTAAAATGATCATTCTAAAGTAATCATTGATGCTTATTGAGTAACGGCTTATAAATGAAGCATAATGCAAGGCATGAAGTAGTTCTGGATAGATTGGATAACTTGGTGGTTTTATCGAATCTATTTTTGTCTCCAATTTTGTCACGATATAGAAAATTGAGCTAGCTTAACGTGGACTTTGGATTTGGGTCATTCTTAGAACTAAATCAAAAGTTACGGACGATATTGTGCACACATGTCAAGTTGATTGGCCAGTTAAAATGATAATTCTAAACTGATCATTGGTGCTCATTGAGTAAAGGCTTATAAATGAAGCACAATACATGGTATGCCACTATTTTTGATACATTGGATTACTTGGATGCTTTGTCGTATCTTTTTCTGTCTTAATTTTTGTCAGAATATAGAAATTTGAGCTAGCTTAACGTGGGCTTTGGATTTGTGTCATTCTAAGCTATAAATCAAAAGTTACGGACGATTTAGTGCAGATATGTCAAGTTGCTCGGCCAGTTAAAATGATCATTCTAAACTGATCATTGGGTCTCATTGAGTTAAGGCTTATAAATGAAGCACAATGCATGGCATGACGCAGTTTTGGATAGATTGGATTTCTTAGACGCTTTGTCGTATCTATTTCTATCTCAAATTCTGTCACAATATAAAAAATTGAGCTAGCTTAATGTGAGCTTTGGATTTGTGTCATTCTAAGCTCTAAATCAAAAGTTACGGACGATTTAGTGGAGATATGTCAAGTTCATCGGCCAATTGACATGATCATTCTAAACTGATAATTGATGCTCATTGAGTAACGGCTTATAAATGAAGCACAATGCAAGGCATGATGCAATTTTGGATAGATTGGATTACTTGGTTGCTTTGTTGAACCTATTTTTCTCTCAAATTTTGTCATGATATAGAAAATTGAGCTAACTTAATGTGGGATTTGGATTCGTGTCATTCTGAGCTCTAAATCAAAAGTTATGGACGATATAATGCAAACATGTCAAGTTGATCGGCCAATTAAAATGATCATTCTAAACTGATCATTGGTGCTCATTGAGTAAAGGCTTAAAAATGAAGCACAATGCATGGCATGACGCAATTTTGGACAGATTGGATTTCTTAGACGCTTTGTCGTATCTATTTTTGTATGAAATTTGTTCACAATATAAAAAATTGAGCTAGCTTAACGTGGGCTTTGGATTTGTGTCATTTTAAGCTCTAAATCAAAAGTTACATACGTTTAGTGCGGACATGTCAAGTTGATCGGTTAGTTAAAATGATCATTCTAAACTGATCATTGTTGCTTATTGAGTAAAGGCTTATAAATGAAGCACAATGCATGGCATGACACAGTTTTGGATAGATTGGATTAGTTTGACGCTTTGTCGTATCTATTTCTGTCTCAAATTTTGTCACAATATAAAAAATTCATCTTGCTTAATGTGAGCTTTGGATTTGTGTCATTGTAAGCTCTAAATCAAAAGTTATGGATGATTTAGTGCATACATGTCTGATGAGGACATCAGGTCATACATCCAGCCAGGAGACCAGACTGGCCAACCAGGAAGCTTGCCCGAGACAGCCGGGCCATCTGGCACACCTGCCGGTCCAAGCAGTACCGCCGGACCCTCGACCAATAGGACCAGAGCAACCAGCATTGCCGGCGGAGAGGCCCAAGCTTCCGGCACACTTGGTGGGGACGTGGATGACACCGCCGGTCCCCTTGGTGATGCCACCAACTCCGGGATCAACTTGGCTGGTCCTGAAGGCATTCCGGCCAGTACCTCGCACAGTCCAGCCGGTACAGCCGATCCAGCCAAGTGCACGAGCAATTCAACTTCCACACAAGGAAACTCGGACCAGATAAGCTACCAGCTTCAGGACATGCATCTAGAGGAAGTATCCACACCAGTAGTGCCACCAGGAGCAATGACAAGAAGTAGATCAAGGGCACTCTTCCACAAATTCAGCTTATGGGTGGACAAGCTCCTAGAGGACGATCAGCTAAGGAAAATGGGCCAGAAGAGCAAAGTAGAGTCCAAAGGCTTCTCAACAACACAAGGGACATCAGAGACTTGGGCTTTAGTGGCAAGAGAGGTCAGGGCCCAAGATTTTTAACCCTACTCCAAGTCGAAGACTAGGAGTAAGGCGCGTGCACTTTTGTATCTTTTCCTTTTGAGTCAAGAACATTTTAGGAATATGTCCTTTTTTGAGTCAAGAACATTTTTAACCCTAGATGCTTTACATTTTTGAGTCAAGAACATTTTAGGAATAGGTCCTTTTTTCGATTATACACTTTTGTATCCTTTCCTTTTGTGCACTTTTGTAAGTTTTCCTTTTCTTATTTGGGTCGACCCTAGAAGGTCAAGCTGTCGAGCATATTAATAAGGCTCCTTCCAGCATTGTAGTTCGACAACCTTTTTTGATATTAATAAGGATAGAACTTTTTCCCCAACAAGTTTTCTCTCAAGAATCTTGTGCGCTTAGAATCTAGTTGAGACCAGCCCTCCTAGCTCTAAGTTTGTGATTTATCACCAGGTTCATCACCCCTTGTGTGGTTCACTTCACCTTTCCATCGAATACCAACCCAAAAACCCCTATCCAAGAAGCCTAAGGTCGAGTTTCTCACCTAAACTTCTCCAAACAGCCCACGCGCATACATCCTTGAATCAAGGCTTGTATCATTTTGGTATCAGAGCTTAAAGCTCCTAAACCAGGTTGTTTCTATCCTTTAGCTTGTCTTGTTTTTAGTTCTTGCATTAGTTTAAGTCGCATTCAAGAAAAATAAAAGAAATAACATCAAACTCCAAACCGAGTGCATCTAGCCTTCTACGTGTATCACTAGGGTTTAGATTCACTTTTGCATTACCATTCACGTTTTCCTTTTTGTTTAAGTCATATTTCCTTTATTTTTAAGTTAAATTAAAAAGAAAAGAAAAAGAAAATAGGAAAAATACCAAAGGAATTCGAATTGGACAGCTACCACAAGTTGTCAAGAAAGTTTCCTTTTTTTCAAATCTTCACATTTTTGAATTTCCAATTTTCAGATTTTCTTTCTTTTTTCAAATTTTTGAATCCTTATAAAAAGAAAACCCTCCTAATAATTTAGGAGCATCCTAACTTGTCTTCTTTCTTTGTAGCACACAATGGCAGAAGAAAATAGAGAAGCAACCGAAGCCATGATGGCCATGTTCACCACACTCCAAACACAACTCGCATCCATAGGCGAGAGATTGGAGCGCGTGGAAAGACCGGTGAGATTCCAGGCCATAAGGCACGTGAGAGCTGAGCAAGACCGTCCTGAGGGTCCTGAGCACCTTAGGACACGGCACGAACAGGAGGAACCCCAGCCAGATGGAGATGAGGGCACTCAACCTCATAACTATCACCACAGGCCGAGAGGACCTCCACGGCAACCAGTGGCAGAAGATGATGGCTTTGAGCCATATGGTCTTCACCAGAGACCAAGAATGCCTCCTAGACATCATGAGGATGGAGATGAACACACCTATAACCGGGTAACTCATCCTGATGTTAAGCTAACTCCTCCAAGTTTTGCAGGAAAAGTAGACCCCGAGGCTTACCTAGATTGGGAGAGAAGAATGGATCATATCTTTGACCATTACAACCAACCACGACCTAGGAGAGTCTCAATGGCAGTAGCACAACTCACGGACAATGCCCTCATCTGGTGGGATCGTGAGGTATCAGACAGAAGGAGGAAGAGAATGAGGCCCATAGACTCATGGGTCGACATGAAAGACCTCATGGACAAAGGTTTGTTCCACCTTACTTTCATAGAGACTTGCAACGTCGTTTTCGTACTCTTAAGCAGGGTACTAGATCAGTAGAGGAGTACTATGAAGAGTTCGAGAAGCTAAGGAACAGATTGGAGCTCAATGATGATGAAGAAGCATTGATGGCACAATTCTTGGATGGACTTCAAGAAAGAATCAGCCGCAAGGTGGAAAGGCAAATCTACAATGACTTCAAAGACTTGTTCCACCTATCTGTCCAGGCTGAGCAGCACATCAAGCGTAAGAGCCAAGACATCCGCAGCAAGCCTAAGACACCTTGGGCACCAAGCAACATGCCCAAGCCTGTAGACAAAGGCAAAAGCATAGAGATCGAGTCAAGGTTCAAGAGCAAGCCTCCTGAACCCACCCGTGACCAGAGAGAGCCTGGTAAGTCTTCTAACCCTCAAAGATCACGTGACATCACTTGTTTCAAGTGTAGGGGTCGTGGACACATCTCAAGGGAGTGCCCAAACAACCGGGTCATGTTGATTACGTGCCCAAACAACCGGGTCATGTTGATTACGGAGGCTGGGAAATATGAGTCCCAAGATGAAGAGGACTATGAACCAGAAGAGGAGTATGGTGACATTGAGTACCCTGATGTGGGGGAAGTGCTGGTCACTAGACGCATTCTCAGTGCAATGGTGGATCCTTCAGAGACCATCCAAAGGGAGAACATCTTCCACAGCCGTTGCACCATCAAGGGCAAGGTATGTAACCTCATCATAGATGGTGGTTCTTGCACTAACGTTGCTAGTGCATATATGGTTGATAAGCTAGGTCTAGAGAAGACAAGGCATCCTCGACCATATAGACTGAGATGGTTGGATGACAAAGTGGAGCTCAAGATCCATGAGCAAGTCACTGTGCCATTTAGTGTGGGCAAGTACCAAGACCAAGTCATGTGCGACGTGGTGCACATGCAAGCTGGCCATCTTCTGCTAGGAATACCATGGCAGTTTGACAAAGAGACCAAGCATGATGGCCAAACCAATCTCTACACTTTTGTGCATGACAAAAGAAAGGTCAGCTTGGCTCCTCTTACACCTGCCCAGATACATGAGCTACAACTCCAAATGAATAAGGAAAAGAAACTTATCAAGTCTAATTTTCTTATTCAACCAAGCCATGTCCGGAGAGCTTTAGGCTCGAAGGATTTAATGTTACTAATGGTTTTCAAGGAAGTGTTGAATGTAGAAAAAGAACAGGTAGAGCTACCTCCTGAAGTAGCAACTCTCCTCAACAAGTTCCCAGGATGTATTTCCAGAGGAGATACCAGCAGGCTTGCCTCCTTTACGTGGCATAGAACACCAGATTGATCTAGTGCCCGGAGCAGCCCTGCCCAACCGGCCAGCCTACAGGATGAGTCCAGAGGAGTCCAAGGAGCTTGAGAAGCAAGTCAAGGAGCTCCTGGAGAAAGGATATGTTCGAGAGAGCCTCAGTCCATGTGCCGTACCAGTGCTACTAGTGCCCAAGAAGGATGGGACTTGGCGCATGTGCGTGGACTGCCGAGCAATCAACAACATCACAGTCAAGTTCCGGCATCCAATACCACGGCTGGATGACATGCTAGATGAGCTGAGTGGAGCCACAGTCTTCTCCAAGATAGACCTCAAGAGTGGATACCACCAGGTCAGGATGAAAGAAGGTGATGAATGGAAGACTGCTTTCAAGACAAAGCAAGGGCTCTATGAGTGGACAGTCATGCCATTTGGCTTGACTAATGCCCCAAGCACCTTCATGCGCCTTATGAACCAAGTTCTTAGGGCGTACATCAGTAAGTTTGTAGTAGTTTACTTTGATGACATCTTGGTTTATAGTAAGTGCCTACGGGAACACCTCACACATCTTGAGATGGTACTTAAAACTCTTCAACAAGAAGAGCTTTATGCCAATCTCAAGAAGTGCACCTTTTGTACTGATAAGCTTGTCTTTTTAGGTTTTTTTGTAAGTTCACAGGGCCTACAGGTTGATGAAGAGAAGATTCGAGCCATACAAGAATGGCCAACACCAGGCAACATCAGCCAAGTAAGGAGCTTCCACGGACTGGCCAGCTTCTATAGGAGATTCGTGCCCAACTTCAGCAGTATTGCCTCACCACTGGCGGCAGTAGTGAAGAAGAACGTGGGATTCAGCTGGGGGGAAGCTCAGGAGAAGGCATTCAAGGCCTTGAAGGACAGCCTTACACACGCACCAGTGTTAGTCCTTCCCGACTTCAACAAGGCGTTTGAAGTGGAGTGTGATGCCTCTGGAATAGGCATAGGAGCAGTGCTAACCCAAGGAGGGAGACCAGTGGCATACTTCAGTGAGAAGGTAGGTGGTGCCTCACTGAACTACCCCACTTATGACAAGGAGCTTTATGCCCTTGTCCTAGCATTGGAGACTTGGCAGCATTACTTGCTGTCCAAGGAGTTTGTGATCCACACTGATCATGAGACTCTCAAACACCTCAGAGGGCAAACCAATCTCAAGAGGAGACATGCCAGGTGGATGGAGTTCATAGAGACCTTCCCGTACGTCATCAAGTACAAGAAGGGCAAAGACAATGTGGTAGCCGATGCACTATCAAGGAGGTTTGCCTTGATATCAACCATGGAGGCAAAGGTCCTAGGATTCGAGCACAGCAAGGACCTATACAAGGATGATCCTGACTTTGCTGAGAGCTACAAGGAGTGTGGCACAGGGAGTCATGGCAAGTTCTACATCCATGAAGGATTCTTGTTCCGAGAAAGAAGGCTGTGCATACCACAAGGATCATTAAGGGAGCTTATCATCCGAGAAGCTCATGGAGGAGGACTCATGGGCCACTTTGGTGTCGACAAGACTCTAGCAGTGGTCAAGGAGCACTTCTTCTGGCCACACATCAAGAGGACAGTAGAAGCTCATTGTGCAAGATGCATCACTTGCAAGAAGGCAAAGTCCCGAATGCAACCTCACGGGTTGTATCTCCCACTGCCCATACCTACACATCCATGGGTGGACATCTCAATGGACTTTGTTCTAGGTCTGCCCAAGATCAACCACAAAGATGCAATCTTTGTAGTGGTGGACAGATTATCCAAGATGGCACACTTCATTCCATGTGCCAATGTCAATGATGCCACACAAACAGCTGAGCTGTTCTTCAGGGAGATAGTACAGCTTCATGGAGTGCCAAGGACCATCGTATCAGACAGGGACACCAAGTTCCTCAGCCATTTCTGGAGGACCCTTTGGAGAAAGCTAGGCACGAAGCTAGTCTTCTCTACCACCTGGCATCCTCAAACCGATGGCCAAAATGAAGTTGTCAACAGGACACTATCAACCCTTCTTAGGACTAGACTAGGGAAGAACCTAAAGACTTGGGTGGAGGTCCTGCCATTCATAGAGTTTGCTTACAACTGAGCCGTGCACTCAGCAACCAAGAAGACACCATTTGAAGTGGTATACGGCTTCAACCCTCTCACCCCATTGGAGCAAACACCACTACCACCAGCTGAGATGACCAACCTCAACGGAGCATCCAAGGCAGAGTTCATAAGGAGGTTACACCAGAAGGTAGCAGAAAACTTGGAGAAGAGGACCGGACAGTACGTGACTCATGCCAACAAAGGAAGAAAGGAGGTGATCTTTCAACCAGGCGATTGGGTGTGGCTACACCTACGGCAAGAGAGGTTCCCGAAACTAAGGAGTTCCAAGCTAGCACCAAGAGGAGATGGACCATTCAGAGTGCTCAAGAGGATCAACAACAACGCCTACCGGATCGAGCTACCAGGTGAGTTTAATGTGTCTAATACGTTCAATGTTACTGACTTAGCCCCTTTCCATGCAGATGAACCAGTTTTGAGACAAAACCTACTGAAGAGGGAGGGGATGATGAGGATATCAGGTCGTACATCCAGCCAGGAGACCAGACTGGCCGACCAGGAAGCTTGCCCGAGACAGCCGGGCCATCTGGCACGCCTGCCGGTCCAAGCAGTACCGCCGGACCCTCGACCAATAGGACCAGAGCAACTAGCATTGCCGGCGGAGAGGCCGAAGCTTCTGGCACACTTGGTGGGGACGTGGATGACACCGCCGGTCCCCTTGGTGATGCCACCAACTCCGGGATCAACTTGGCCGGTCCTGAAGGCATTCCAGGCAGTACCTCGCACAGTCCAGCCGGTACAGCCGATCCAGCCAAGTGCACGAGCAATTCAACTTCCACACAAGGAAACTCAGACCAGATAAGCTACCAGCTTCAGGACATGCATCTAGAGGAAGTATCCACACCAGTAGTGCCACCAGGACCAATGACAAGAAGCAGATCAAGGGCACTCTTCCACAAATTCAGCTTATGGGTGGACAAGCTCCTAGAGGAAGATCAGCTAAGGACAATGGGCCAGAAGAGCAAAGTAGAGTCCAAAGGCTTCTCAACAACACAAGGGACATCAGAGACTTGGGCTTTAGTGGCAAGAGATGTCAGGGCCAATAGGTTCTTAACCCTACTCCAAGTCGAAGACTAGGAGCAAGGCGCGTGCATGCCACAAGGATGGCCACCTTCCATTTCTTGGCCATGAGGTAAGTTAAGGTAAGTTTCAATTCAAATATATGCCTCTTTCTGTTTTGCAGGGTAGGATCTAGAATATTTACTTTTATTGAGTCAAAGACATTTTAGGAATAGGTCCTTTTTTGATTATACACTTTTGTATCTTTTCCTTTTGTGCACTTTTGTAAGTTTTCCTTTTCTTATTTGGGTCGACCCTAGAAGGTCAAGCTGTCGAGCATATTAATAAGGCTCCTTCCAGCATTGTAGTTCGACAACCTTTTTGATATTAATAAAGATAGAACTTTTTCCCCAACAAGTTTTCTCTCAAGAATCTTGTGCGCTTAGAATCTAGTTGAGACCAGCCCTCCTAGCTCTAAGTTTGTGATTTATCACGAGGTTCATCACCCCTCGTGTGGTTCACTTCACCTTTCCATTGAATACCTACCCAAAAACCCCTATCCAAGAAGCCTAAGGTCGAGTTTCTCACCTAAACTTCTCCAAACAGCCCACGCGCATACATCCTTGAATCAAGGCTTGTATCAATGTCAAGTTGATCGGCCCATTAAAATGATCATTCTAAAATAATCATTGATGCTTATTGAGGAAGGGGTTATAAATGAAGCACAAATCAAGGCATGAAGTAATTCTGGGTAGATTAGATAACTTGGTGGCCTTATTGAATCTATTTTTGTCTCAAATTTCATGACGATATAGAAGAATGAGCTAGCTTAACGTGGACTATTGATTCATGTCATTCATAGCTCTAAATCAAAAGTTACGTGCGATATAGTGCAAACATATCAAGTTTATTGGCCAGTTAAAATTATCATTCTAAACTGATCATTTGTTCTCATTGAGCATATAAATGAACCACAATGCATGGCATTGTCGTATCTATTTTTGGATAGACAGGATTACTTAGATGCTTTGTCGTATCTATTTTTGTCTCAAATTTTGTCACAATATAGAAACTTGAGCTAGCTTAACGTGGGATTTGGATTTGTGTCATTCTATGCTCTAAATCATAAGTTACAGACAATTTAGTGCGGACATATCAAGTTGATCAGCCAGTTAGAATGATCATTCTTAACTGATCATTGGTGCTCATTGGGTAAAGGCTTATAAATGAAGCACAATGCATGGGATGACGAAGTTTTGGATAGATTGGATAACTTGGATGCTTTGTCGAATCTATTTCAGTCTCAAATTTTGTCACAATATAGAAAATTGAGCTATCTTAACTTGGGCTTTGGATTTGTGTCATTCGGAGCTCTAAAACAAAAGTTATGCATGATATAGTGCAGACATGTCAAGTTGATCGGCCAGTTAAAATGATCATTCTACACTCATCATTGATGTTCATTGAGTAACGGCTTATAAATGAAGCACAATGCATGGCATGAAGCAGTTTTGGATAGATTGGGTTTCTTAGACGCTTTGTCGTATCTATTTCTGTCTTAAATTTTGTTACAATATAAGAAATTGAGTTATCTTAACGTGGGCTTTGGATTTGTTTCATTCTAAACTCTTAATCAAAAGTTACAGACGATATAGCGCGGACATGTCAAGTTGATCGGCCAGTTAAAATGATTATTATAAACTGATCATTATTGCTCATTGAGAAAAGGCTTATAAACGAATCACAATGCATGGCATGATGGAGTTTTGGATAGATTAGATTAGTTGAACGCTTCGTCGTATCTATTTCTATCTCATATTTTGTCACAATATAGAAAATTGAGCTCGCTTAACATGGGCTTTGGATTTGTGTCATTCGAAGCTCTAAATAAAAAGTTATGGATGATTAAGTGCATACATGTCAAGTTCATCGTTCAGTTAAAATGATTATTCTAAAGTAATCATTGATGCTTATTGAGTAACGGATTATAAATGAAGCATAATGCAAGGCATGAAGTAGTTCTGGATAGATTGGATAACTTGGTGGCTTTATCGAATCTATTTTGTCTCAAATTTTGTCACGATATAGAAAATTGAGCTAGCTTAACGTGGAGTTTTAATTCGGTTCATTCTTAGCACTAAATCAAAAGTTAGGGACGATATTGTGCACACATGTCAAGTTGATTGGCCAGTTAAAATGATCATTCTATACTAATCATTGGTTCTCATTGAGTAAAGGGATATAAATGAAGCACAATACATGGTATGACGCTATTTTGGGTAGATTGGATTACTTGGATGCTTTGTCGTATCTTTTTCTGTCTCAATTTTTGTCAGAATATAGAAATTTGAGCTGGCTTAACGTGGGCTTTGGATTTGTGTCATTCTAAGCTACAAATCAAAAGTTACGGACGATTTAGTGCAGATATGTCAAGTTGATCGGCCAGTTAAAATGATCATTCTAAACTGATCATTGGTGCTCATTGAGTAAAGGCTTATAAATGAAGCACAATGCATGGCATGATGCAGTTTTGGATAGATTAGATTTCTTAGATGCTTTGTCGTATCTATTGCTATCTCAAATTCTGTCACAATATAGAAAATTGAGCTTGCTTAACGTGAGCTTCGAATTTGTGTCATTCTAAGCTCTAAATCAAAAGTTATGGACGATTTAGTGGAGACATGTCAAGTTCATCGGCTAATTGACATGATCATTCTAAACTAATCATTGATGCTCATTGAGTAACGGCTTATAAATGAAGCACAATGCAAGGCATGACGCAGTTGTGGATAGATTGGATTACTTGGTTGCTTTGTTGAACCTATTTTTCTCTCCAATTTTTTCACGATATAGAAAATTGAGCTAACTTAACGTGGGATTTGGATTTGTGTCATTCTGAGCTGTATATCAAAAGTTACAGACAATATAGTGCACACATATCAATTGATCGGCCAGTTAAAAAGATCATTCTAAATTAATCATTGGTGCTCATTGATTAAAGGCTTATAAATGAAGCACAATGCATGACATGGCGCAGTTTTGGATAGAATGGATTTCTTAGACGCTATGTCGTACCTACTTCTGTCTCAAAGTTTGTCGCAATATAAAAAATTGAGCTAGTTTAACGTGGGCTTTGGATTTCTGTCATTCTAAATTCTAAATCAAAAGTTATGGACTATTTAGTGCAGACATGTCAAGTTGATCGACCCGTTAAAATGATCATTCTCAACTGATCACTGATGCTCATTGAGAAAATGCTTATAAATGAAACACAATGCATGGCATGACGCAATTTTGGTTAGATTGGATTAATTAGACGATTTGTCTCATCTATTTCTGTCTCAAATTTTGTCACAATATAAAAAATTGAGCTTGCGTAATGTTGGCTTTGGATTTGTGTCATTCTAAGCTCTAAATCAAAAGTTATGGAGGGTTTAGTGCATACATGTCAAGTTGGTCGGCCTGTTAAAATGATAATTCTAAAGTAATCATTGATGCTTATTAAGTAACGGCTTATAAATGAAGCACAATGCAAGGCATGCCGCAGTTCTGGATAGATTGGATAACTTGGTGGCTTTATCAAATCTATTTTTGTCTCAAATTTTGTCAAGATATAGAAAATTGAGGTAGCTTAACATGGGCTTTGGATTTGTGTCATTATCAGCTCTAAATCAAATGTTACGGACAATTTAGTGCAGATATGTCAAGTTGATGGGCCGGTTAAAATGATCATTCTTAAATGATAATTGGTGCTTATTGAGTAGACGCTTATAAATGGAGCAAAATGCATGGCATGACAATTTTTTGGATAGATTGGATAACTTGGATGCTTTGTTGAATCTATATATGTCTCAAATTATGTCACGATATAGAAAATTGAGATACCTTAACGTGGGCTTTGGATTCATGTCATTCTTAGCTCTAAATCAAAAGTTACGGACGATTTCGTGCAGACATGTCAAGTTGATCGGCCTGTTAAAATGATCTTTTTAAACTGATAAGTGATTCTCATTGAGTGAATGCTTATTAATGAAGCCCAATGCATGGCATGACACATTTTTTGATAGATTGGATTACTTGGACGATTTGTCGAATATATTTTTGTCTCAAATTTTATCACAATATAGAAAACTGAGCTAGCTTAACATGGGATTGGATTTGTGTCATTCTGAGCTCTAAATCAAAAGTTATGGATGATATAGTGCAAACATGTCAAGTTGATCGACTAGTTAAAATGATCATTCTCAACTGATCATTGATGCTCATTGAGAAAAGGTTTATAAATGAAGCACAATGCTTGGCATGAAGTAGTTTTGGTAGATTGGATAATTTGGATGCTTTTTCGAATCTATTTCGTCTCAAATTTTGTCACAATATAGTAAATTGAGCTAGCTTAACGTGAGCTTTGGATTTGTATCATTTTGAGCTCTAAATCAAAAGTTACTGACGATATAGTGCAGACATGTCAAGTTCATCTGCCAGTTATAATGATCATTCTAAACTGATCATTCGTGCTCATTGAGTAAAGACTTATAAATGAAGCACAATGCATGGCATGATGCAGTTTTTGATAGATTAGATTAGTTGGAAGCTTTGTCGTATCTACTTCAGTCTCAAATTTTGTTCCAATATAGTAAATTGCGCTTGATTAGCGTGGGCTTGGGATTTGTGTCATTCTAAGCTCTAAATCAAAATTTATGGACGATTTAGTGCATACATGTCAAGTTGGTTGACCAGTTAAAATGATCATTCTAAAGTAATCATTGATGCTTATTGAGTAACGGCTTACAAATGAAGCACACTGGAAGGCATTAAGCAGTTCTGGATAGATTGGATAACTTGGTGGCTTTATCAAATCTATTTTTGTCTCAAATTTTGTCCCGATATAGAAATTGAGCTAGCTTAACGTGTGATTTGGATTCATGTCATTCTGAGCTCTAAATCAAAAGATACGGACAATTTGGTGCAGACATGTTAGGTTGATCGGCCAGTTAAAATGATCATTCTAAACTGATCATTGGCGCTCATTGAGTAAAGACATATAAATAAAGCACATACATGGCATGACGCAGTTTTGGATAGATTGGATTAGTTGGATGCTGTGTCGTATCTATTTATGTCTCAAATTTTGTCACAATATAGAAAATTGAGCTAGCTTAACGTCGGATTTGGATTTGTGTTATTCTAAGCTCTAAATCAAAAGTTACGGACGATTAAGTGCAGACATGTCAAGTTTATCGGACAGTTAAAATGATCATTCTTAATTGATAATTGGTGATCATTGAGTAGACGCTTATAAATGAAGCACAATGCATGGCATGATGAAGTTTTGGATAGAATGGATTACTTGGATGCTTTGTCGAATCTATTTCTGTGTCAATGTTTTTGTACAGTATAGAAAATTGAGCTAGCTTAACGTCGGCTTTGGATTTGTGTTATTCTAAGCTCTAAATCAAAAGGTATGGACGATTTAGTGCTGACATGTGAAGTTTATCGGACAGTTAAAATGATCATTCTTAACTGATAATTGGTGATCATTGAGTAGACGATTATAAGTGAAGCACAATGCATGGCATGATGAAGTTTTGGATAGATTGGATTACTTGGATGCTTTGTCGAATCTATTTTTGTCTCAAAGTTTGTCAAAATATAGAAAATTGTGCTAGCTTAACGTGGGCTTTGGCTTCCTGTCTTTCTGAGCTGTAAATCTAAGGTTATGGACGATTTAGTGCATACATGTCAAGTTGATCGGCCTGTTAAAATGATCATTCTAAACTGATCAGTGAAGCTCATTGAGTGAAAGCTTATTAATGAAGCACAATGCATGGCATGATGCAGTTTTGGATAGATTAGATTTCTTAGACGCTTTGTCGTATCTATTGCTATATCAAAGTCTGTCACAATATAAAAAATTGAGCTTGCTTAACGTGAGCTTTGAATTTGTGTCATTCTAAGCTCTAAATCAAAAGTTACGAACGATTTAGTGGAGACATGTCAAGTTCATCGGCCAATTGACATGATCATTCTAAACTAATCATTGATGCTCATTGAGTAACGGCTTATAAATGAAGCACAATGCAAGGCATGAAGCAGTTTTGGATAGATTGGATTACTTGGTTGCTTTGTTTAACCTATTTTTCTCTCCAATTTTTTCACGATATAGAAAATTGAGCTAACTTAACGTGGGATTTAGATTTGTGTCATTCTGAGTTGTATATCAAAAGTTACGGACAATATAGTGCACACATATCAAGTTGATCGGCCAGTTAAAAAAGATCATTCTAAATAATCATTGGTGCTCATTGATTAAAGGCTTATAAATGAAGCACAATGCACGGCATGGCGCAGTTTTGGATAGATTGGATTTCTTAGACGCTTTGTCGTACCTACTTCTGTCTCAAATTTTGTCACAATATAAAAAATTGAGCTAGTTTAACGTGGGCTTTGGATTTCTGTCATTCTGAATTCTAAATCAAAAGTTATGGACGATTTAGTGCAGACATGTCAAGTTGATCGACCCGTTAAAATGATCATTCTCAACTGATCATTGATGCTCATTGAGAAAATGCTTATAAATGAAACACAATGCATGGCATGACACAGTTTTGGATAGATTGGATTAGTTAGACGATTTGTCTTATCTATTTCTGTCTCAAATTTTGTCACAATATAAAAAATTGAGCTTGCTTAATGCTGGCTTTGGATTTGTGTCATTCTAAGCGCTAAATCAAAAGTTACGGAGGATTTAGTGCATACATGTCAAGTTGGTCGGCCTGTTAAAATGATAATTCTAAAGTAATCATTGATGCTTATTAAGTAACGGCTTATAAATGAAGCACAATGCAAGGCATGCCGTAGTTCTGGATAGATTGGATAACTTGGTGGCTTTATCAAATCTATTTTTGTCTCAAATTTAGTCACGATATAGAAAATTGAGGTAGCTTAACATGGGCTTTGGATTGGTGTCATTCTGAGCTCTAAATCATAATTTACGGATATATAGTGGAGACATTCAAGTTGATCGGCCAGTTAAAATGATCATTCTAAAATAATCATTGGTGCTTATTGAGTAAAGACTTATAAATGAGGCACAATTCATGGCAAGACACAGTTTTGGATAGATTGGATTAGTTGGACGCTTTGTCGTATCTATTTCTGTCTCACATTCTGTCACAAAATAGAAAACTGAGTTTGCTTAACGTGGGCTTTGAATTTGTGTCGTTTTAAGCTCTAAATATAAAGTTATGGACGATTTAGTGCATACATGTCAAGTTGATCGGCCTGTTAAAATGAGCATTCTAAAGTAATCATTGATACTTATTGAGTAACAGATTATAAATGAAGCACAATGCAAGACATGAAGTAGTTCTGGATAGATTGGATAACTTGGTGGCATTATCGAATCTTTTTTGTCTCAAATTTTATCACGATATTGAAAATTGAGCTTGCTTAACATGGGCTTTAGATTCGTATAATTTTGAGCTCTAAATCAAAAATTACGGACGATTTAATGTAGACATGTCAAGTTGATCGGCCTGTTAAAATGATCTTTCTAAACTGATTAGTGATGCTCATTCAATGAAGGCTTATTAATTAAGCAGAAACCATGGCATGACACAATTTTGGATAGATTGGATTACTTGGACGATTTGTCGAATCTATTTGTGTCTCAAATTTTGTCACAATATAGAAAATTGATCTAGCTTAACGTGGGCTTTGGATTTGTGTCATTCTAAGCTATAAATCAAGAGTTACGGACGATGTAGTGCACACATGTCAAGTTGATTGACCAGTTAAAATGTTCATTCTAAACTAATCATTGGTGCTCATTGAGTAAAAGCTTATAAATGAAGCACAATGCATGGCATGACACAATTTTGGATAGATTGGATTAGTTGGACGCTTTGTCGTATCTATTTCTGTCTCAAATTTTGTCCTAATATAGAAAATTGAGCTAGCATAACGTGGGCTTTGGATTTTTGTCATTCTAAGCTCTAAATCAAATGTTACGGACAATTTAGTGCAGACATGTCAAGTTGATGGGCCGGTTAAAATGATCATTCTTAAATGATAATTGGTGCTCATTGAGTAGACGCTTATAAATGGAGCACAATGCATGGCATGACAAATTTTTGGATAGATTGGATAACTTGGATGCTTTGTTGAATCTATATATGTCTCAAATTATGTCAAGATATAGAAAATTGAGATACCTTAACGTGGGCTTTGGATTCGTGTCATTCCTAGCTCTAAATCAAAATTACGGACGATTTCGTGCAGACATGTCAAGTTGATCGGCCTGTTAAAATGATCTTTTTAAACTGATCAGTGATGCTCATTGAGTAAATGCTTATTAATGAAGCCCAATGCATGGCATGACACATTTTTGGATAGATTCGATTACTTGGACGATTTGTCGAATATATTTTTGTCTCAAATTTTATCACAATATAGAAAACTGCGCTAGCTTAATGTGGGATTGGATTTCTGTCATTCTGAGCTCTAAATCAAAAGTTATGGATGATATAGTGCAAACATGTCAAGTTAATTGACCAGTTAAAATGATCATTCTCAACTGATCATTGATGCTCATTGAGAAAAGGTTTATAAATGAAGCACAATGCTTGGCATGAAGTAGTTCGGGATAGATTGCACAATTTGGATGCTTTTTCGAATCTATTTCGTCTCAAATTTTGTCACAATATAGTAAATTGAGCTAGCTTAACGTGAGCTTTGGATTCGTATTATTTTGAGCTCTAAATCAAAAGTTACAGACGATATAATGCAGAAATGTCAAGTTCATCGGCCAGTTATAATGATCATTCTAAACTGATCATTCGTCCTCATTGAGTAAAGACTTATAAATGAAGTACAATGCATGGCATGATGCAGTTTTGGATAGATTAGATTAGTTGGAAGCTTTGTCGTATCTACTTTAGTCTCATATTTTGTTCCAATGTAGTAAATTGCGCTTGGTTAACGTGGGCTTTGGATTTGTGTCATTCTAAGCTCTAAATCAAAATTTATGGACGATTTAGTGCATACATGTCAAGTTGGTTGACCAGTTAAAATGATCATTCTAAAGTAATCACTGATGCTTATTGAGTAACGGCATACAAATGAAGCACACTGGAAGGCATTAAGCAGTTCTTGATAGATTGGATAACTTGGTGGCTTTATCAAATCATTTTTTTTCTCATTTTTTGTCACGATATAGAAATTGAGCTAGCTTAACGTGTTATTTGGATTCATGTCATTCTGAGCTCTAAATCAAAAGATACGGACAATATGGTGCAGACATGTTAGGTTGATCGGCTAGTTAAAATGATCATTCTAAACTGATCATTGGTGCTCATTGAGTGAAGACATATAAATGAAGCACATACATGGTATGACGCAGTTTTGGATAGATTGGATTAGTTGGACGCTTTGTCGTATCCATTTCTGTCTCAAATTTTGTCACAATATTGAAAATTGAGCTAGCTTAACGTCGGATTTGGATTTGTGTTATTCTAAGCTCTAAATCAAAAGTTACGGACGATTAAGTGCAGACATGTCAAGTTTATCGGACAGTTAAAATGATCATTCTTAATTGATAATTGGTGATCATTGAGTAGACGCTTATAAATGAAGCACAATGCATGGCATGATCAAGTTTTGGATAGATTGGATTACTTGGATGCTTTGTCGAATCTATTTTATCTCAAATTTTTTCACAATATAGAAAATTGAGCTAGCTTAACGTGGGCTTTGGATTCGTGTCATTCTGAGCTCTAAATCAAAAGTTACGGATGATTTAGTGCACACATGTCAAGTTGATCGGCCTGTTAAAATGATCATTCTAAACTGATCAGTGGTGCTCATTATTGAAAGCTTATTAATGAAGCACAATGCATGGCGTGACAAAGTTTTGGATCTATTGGAGTACTTGGATGATTTGTCGAATTTATTTCTGTCTCAAAATTTGTAACAATATAGAAAATTGATCTAGCTTAACGTGGGCTTTGGATTTGTGTTATTCTAAGCTATAAATCAAGAGTTACGGATGATTTAGTGCATACATGTCAAGTTGATCGGCCAGTTAAAATGATCATTCTAAACTGATCATTGGTGCTCATTGAGTAAAGGCTTATAAATGAAGCACAATGTATGGCATGACGCAGTTTCGGATAGATTGGATTACTTGAACGCTTTGCCGAATCTATTTTTGTCTCAAATTTTATCTCAATATAGAAAATTGAGCTAGCTTGACGTGGGATTGGATTTGTTTCATTCTGAGCTCTATATCAAAAGTTATGGATGATATAGTGCATGCATGTCAAGTTGATCGACCAGTTCAAATGATCATTCTCAACTGATCATTGATGCTCTTTGAGAAAAGGCTTATAAATGAAGCACAATGCATGGCATGAAGTAGTTCTAGATAGATTGGATAACATGGATGCTTTGTCGAATCTATTTCTCTCTCAAATTTTGTCACGATATAGTAAATTGAGGTAGATTAACGTGAGCTTTGGATTCGTGTCATTTTGAGCTCTAAATAAAAAGTTTCGGATGATATAGTACAAACATGTCAAGTTGATCGGGCTGTTAAAATGATCATTCTAAACTGATAATTCGTGCTTTTTGAGTAAAGACTTATAAATGAAGCACAATGCATGGCATGACACAGTTTTGGATAGATTTTATTAGTTGGACGCTTTGTCGTATCTATTTCTGTCTCAAATTTTATCCCAATATAGTAAATTGCGCTTGATTAACGGTGGCTTTGGATTTGTGTCATTCTAAGCTCTAAATCAAAAGTTATGGACGATTTAGTGCATACATGTCAAGTTTATCGGACAGTTAAAATGATCATTCTTAACTAATAATTGGTGATCATTGAGTAGACGCTTATAAATGAAGCACAATGCATGGCATGATGAAGTTTTGGATATATTGGATTACTTGGATGCTTTGTCGAATCTATTTTTGTCTCAAAGTTTGTCAAAATATAGAAAATTGAGCTAGCTTAACGTGGGCTTTGGATTCGTGTCTTTCTGAGCTCTAAATCAAAAGTTATGGACGATTTAGTGCACACTTGTCAAGTTGATCGGCCTGTTAAAATGATCATTCTAAACTGATCAGTGATGCTCATTGAGTGAAAGCTTATTAATGAAGCACAATGCATGGCATGACACAGTTTTGGATAGATTGGAGTACTTGGACGATTTGTCGAATTTATTTCTGTCTCAAAGTTTGTAACAATATAGAAAATTGAGCTAGCTTAACGTGGGCTTTGGATTTGTGTCATTCTAAGCTATAAATCAAGAGTTATGGACGAATTAGTGCATACATGTCAAGTTGATCGGCCAGTTAAAATGATTGTTCTAAACTGATCATTGGTGCTCATTGAGTAAAGGCTTATAAATGATGCACAATGTATGGCATGACGCAGTTTCGGATAGATTGGATTACTTGAACGCTTTGTCGAATCTATTTTTGTCTCAAATTTTATCACAATATAGAAAATTGGGCTAGCTTAACATGGGATTGGATTTGTTTCATTCTGAGCTCTAAATCAAAAGTTATGGATGATATAGTGCATGCATGTCAAGTTGATCGACCAGTTAAAATGATCATTCTCAACTGATCATTGATGCTCGTTGAGAAAAGGTTTATAAATGAAGCACAATGCATGGCATGAAGTAGTTCTGGATAGATTGGATAACTTGAATGCTTTGTCGAATCTATTTCTCTCTCAAATTTTGTCACGATATAGTAAATTGAGCTAGATTAACGTGAGCTTTGGATTCGTGTCATTTTGAGCTCTAAATAAAAAGTGACGGATGATATAGTACAAACATGTCAAGTTGATCGGGCTGTTAAAATGATCATTCTAAACTGATAATTCGTGCTCTTTGAGTAAAGACTTATAAATGAAGCACAATGCATGGCATGACACAGTTTTGGATAGATTGGATTAGTTGGACGCTTTGTCGTATCTATTTCTGTCTCAAATTTTATCCCAATATAGTAAATTGCGCTTGATTAACGGTGGCTTTGGATTTGTGTCATTCTAAGCTCTAAATCAAAAGTTTTGGACGATTTAGTGCATACATGTCAAGTTAGTTGGCCAGTTAAAATGATCATTCTAAAGTAATCATTGATGCTTATTGAGTAACGGCTTACAAATGAAGCAGAATAGAAGGCATTAAGCAGTTCTGGATAGATTGGATAACTTGGTGGCTTTATCAAATCTATTTTTGTCTCAAATTTTGTTACGACATAGAAATTGAGCTAGCTTAACGTGTGATTTGGATTCGTGTCATTCTGAGCTCTAAATCAAAAGTTATGGACGATATAGTGCAGACATGTTAGGTTGATTGGCCAGTTAAAATGATCATTCTAAACTGATCATTGGTGCTCATTGAGTAATG
The DNA here is from genome assembly GCA_018901935.1 of Pugionium cornutum. Classification (NCBI taxonomy): domain Eukaryota; kingdom Viridiplantae; phylum Streptophyta; class Magnoliopsida; order Brassicales; family Brassicaceae; genus Pugionium; species Pugionium cornutum. The sequence goes on along the minus strand of CM032165.1, from coordinate 12,156,853 downwards.
ATATATAAATGAAGCACAATACATGGAATGACGAAGTTTTGGATAGATTGGATTAGTTGGACGCTATGTCGTATCTATTTCTGTTTCAAAGTTTGTTACAATATAGAAAATTGAGCTAGTTTAAGGTGGGCTTTGGATTTGTGTTATTCTAAGCTTTAAATCAAAAGTTACGGACGATATAGTGCAGACATGTTAGGTTGATCGGCCAATAAAAAGAATAATTCTAAACTGATCATTGGTGCTCATTGAGTAAAGACATATAAATGGAGCACAATACATGGCATGACACAGTTTTGGATAGATTGGATTATTTGGACGCTTTGTCGTATCTATTTCTGTCTCAATTTTTTTGCACAATATAGAAAATTGAGCTAGCTTAACATCGGCTTTGGATTTGTGTTATTCTAAGCTCTAAATCAAAAGTTCTGGACGATTTAGTGCTGACATGTCAAGTTTATCGGACAGTTAAAATGATCATTCTTAACTGATAATTGGTGATCATTGAGTAGACGCTTATAAATGAAGCACAATGCATGGCATGATGAAGTTTTGGATATATTGGATTACTTGGATGCTTTGTCGAATCTATTTTTGTCTCAAAGTTTGTCAAAATATAGAAAATTGAGCTAGCTTAACGTGGGCTTTGGATTCGTGTCTTTCTGAGCTCTAAATCAAAAGTTATGGACGATTTAGTGCACACTTGTCAAGTTGATCGGCCTGTTAAAATGATCATTCTAAACTGATCAGTGATGCTCATTGAGTGAAAGCTTATTAATGAAGCACAATGCATGGCATGACACAGTTTTGGATAGATTGGAGTACTTGGACGATTTGTTGAATTTATTTCTGTCTCAAAGTTTGTAACAATATAGAAAATTGAGCTAGCTTAACGTGGGCTTTGGATTTGTGTCATTCTAAGCTATAGAGTTATGGACGATTTAGTGCATACATGTCAAGTTGATCGGCCAGTTAAAATGATCATTCTAAACTGATCATTGGTGCTCATTGAGTAAAGGCTTATAAATGAAGCACAATGTATGGCATGACGCAGTTTCGGATAGATTGGATTACTTGAACGCTTTGCCGAATCTATTTTTGTCTCAAATTTTATCTCAATATAGAAAATTGAGCTAGCTTGACGTGGGATTGGATTTGTTTCATTCTGAGCTCTATATCAAAAGTTATGGATGATATAGTGCATGCATGTCAAGTTGATCGACCAGTTAAAATGATCATTCTCAACTGATCATTGATGCTCGTTGAGAAAAGGCTTATAAATGAAGCACAATGCATGGCATGAAGTAGTTCTGGATAGATTGGATAACTTGGATGCTTTGTCGAATCTATTTCTCTCTCAAATTTTGTCACGATATAGTAAATTGAGCGAGCTTAACGTGAGCTTTGGATTCGTGTCATTTTGAGCTCTAAATCAAAAGTTACGGACGATATAGTGCAAACATGTCAAGTTGATCGGCCAGTTAAAATGATCATTCTAAACTGATCATTCGTGCTCTTTGAGTAAAGACTTATAAATTAAGCACAATGCATGGCATGACGCAGTTTTGGATAGATTGCATTAGTTGGATGCTTTGTCGTATCTATTTCTGTCTCAAATTTTATCCCAATAAAGTAAATTGAGCTTGCTTAACGTTGGCTTTGGATTTGTGTCATTCTAAGCTCTAAATAAAAATTTATGGATGATTTAGTGCATACATGTCAAGTTGGTTGGCCAGTTAAAATGATCATTTTAAAGTAATCATTGATGCTTATTGAGTAATGGCTTACAAATGAAGCACAATGCAAGGCATGAAACAGTTCTGGATAGATTGGATAACTTGATGGCTTTATCACATCTATTTTTGTCTCAAATTTTGTCACGATAGAGAAAATTGAGCTAGCTTATCGTGGGATTTGTATTCGTGTCATTCCGAACTCTAAATCAAACGTTACAGAGGATATAGTACAGACATGTCAGGTTGATCGGCCAGTTAAAATGATCATTCTAAACTGATCATTGTTGCTGTTTGAGTAAAGGCTTATAAATGAAGCACAATGCATGGTATGACGCAGTTTTGGATAGAATGGATTATTTGGACGCTTTGTCGAATCTATTTCTGTCTCCAATTTTTTCACAATATAGAAAATTGAGCTAGCTTAACATGGGCTTTGTATTTGTGTCATTCTACGCTGAAAATCAAAAGTTACGGACGATTTAGTGCATATATGTCAAGTTTATCGCAAAGTTAAACTGATCATTATTAAGTGATCATTGGTGCTCATTGTATAGAGGCTTATGAATGAAGCACAATGCATGGCATGAAGCAGTATTCGATAGATTGGATTATGTGGTTGCTTTGTCAAATGTATTTCTATCTCAATTTTGCTATAATATCGAAAATTGAGCTAGCTACGTGGGATTTGGATTTGTATCATTTTGAGCTCTAAATCAAAAATTACGGACAATTTAGTGCAGACATGTCAAGTTGATCGGCTAGTTAAAATGATTATTTTAAACTAATAATTGGTGCTCATTGAGTAAAGGCTTATTAATGAAGCGCAATGCATGGCATGACAGAGTTTTGGATAGAATGGATTACTTGGACGCTTTGTCGAATCTATTTCTGTCTCAAATTTTGCCACAATATAGAAAATTGAGCTAGCCTAACGTGTGTATTGGATTCGTGTCATTATAAGCTATAAATCAAAGTTACAGATGATATAGTTCAAACATGACAAGTTGATCGGCTAGGCAAAATGATCATTCTAAAGTGATCATTGAAGCTCATTGAGTAAATGCTTATAAATGAAACACAATACATGGCATGACGCACTTTCGGATAGATTGGATTACATAGACGATTTTTCGAATCTATTTTCGTCTCAAATTTTGTCAAAATATAGAAAATTGATCTAGCTTAACCTGGGCTTTTGATTTGTGTCATTCTAGCTCTAAATCAAAAGTTATGGACGATATACTACAGATATGTCAAGTTTATCGGCCAGTTAAAATGATCATTCTAAACTGATCATTGATACTCATTGAGTAAAGGCTTATAAATGAAGCACAATGCATGGCATGAAATAGTTCTAGATAGATTGGATAACTTGGATGCTTTGTCGAATCTATTTCTGTCTCAAATTTTTCCACGATATAGTAAATTGAGCTAGCTTAACATGGTTTGGATTCTTATCATTCCGAGCTCTAAATAAAAATTTATGGACGATATCGTATAGACATGTCAAGTTGATCGGGCAGTTAAAATGATCTTTCTAAACTGATCATTGATGGTCATTGAGTAAAGACTTATAAATGAAGCACAATGCATGGCATGCTGTAGTATTGGATAGATTGGATTAGTTGGACGCTTTGTCGTATATATTTCTATCTCAAATTTTGTCACAATATAGAAAATTGAGCTTACTTAACGTGGGCTTTGGATTTGTGTCATTCTAAGCTCTAAATCAAAAGTTATGGACGATTTAGTGCATACATGTCAAGTTTATCGGCCCGTTAAAATTATCATTCAAAAGTAATCATTAATGCTTATTGAGTAACGGCTTATAAATGATGCACAATGTAAGGCATGAAGCAGTTCTGGATAGATTGGATAGCTTGGTGGCTTTATCGAATCAATTTTTGTCTCAAATTTTGTCATGATATAGAAAATCAAGATAGCTTAACGTGGGATTTGGATTCGTGTCATTCTGAGCTCTATATCAAAAGTTACGGACGATTAGTGAAGTCATGTCAAGTTGATTGGCGAGTTAAAATGATCATTCTAAACTGATCATTGGTGCACATTGAGTAAAGGCTTATAAATGAGGCAAAATGCATGGCAAGATGCAGTTTTGGATAGATTAGATTTCTTGGACGCTTTTCGTATCTATTTTTGTCTCAAATTTATTCACAATATACAAAATTGAGCTAGCTGAACGTGGGCTTTGAATATGTGTCATTCTAAGCTTTAAAATCAAAAGTTACAGACGAATTAGTGCGGACATGTCAAGTTGATCGGCCAGTTAAATGATCATTCTAAACTAATCATTGATGCTCATTGAGTAAAGGCTTATTAATGAAGCGCAATGCGTGGCATGACACAGTTTTGGATAGGATAAATTACTTGGACGCTTTGTCAAATCTATTTTTGTCTCAAATTTTTTTCACAATATAGAAAATTGAGCTAGCTTAACGTGGGTATTGGATTCGTGTCATTCTAAGCTATAAATCAAAAGTTACGAACGATATAGTTCAAACATGTCAAGTTGATGGGCTAGTTAAAATGATCATTCTAAACTGTTCATTGATGCTCATTGAGTAAAGGCTTATAAATGAAGCACAATGCATGGCATCACATTGTTTTGGATAGATTAGATTAATTGGACGCTTTTTCGAATCTATTTTCGTCTCAAATTTCATCAAAAAATAGAAAATTAATCTAGCTTAACCAGGGTTTTGGATTTATGTCATTTTGAGCTCTAAATCAAAATTTATGGACAATATACCACAGACATGTCAAGTTAATCGGCCAGTTAAAATGAGCATTCTAAACTGATCATTGATACTCATTGAGTAAAGGCTTATAAATGAAGCACAATGCATGGCATGAAATAGTTCTGGATAGATGGGATAACTTGGATGCTTTGTCGAATCTATTTCTGTCTCAAATTTTTGCACGATATAGTAAATTGAGCTAGCTTAACGTGGGCTTTGGATTGTTGTCATTCTGAGCTCTAAATCAAAAGTTATGGACGATATCATATAGAAATGTCAAGTTGATTTGCCAGTTAAAATGATTATTCTAAACTGATAATTGATGCTCATTGCGTAAAGACTTATAAATGAAGCACAATGCATGGCATGACACAGTTTTGGATAGATTGGATTAGTTGGACGCTTTGTCGTATCTATTTCTGTCTCAAATTTTATCCCAATATAGTAAATTGCGCTTGATTAACGGTGGCTTTGGATTTGTGTCATTCTAAGCTCTAAATCAAAAGTAACGGATGATTTAGTGCGGACATGTAAAGTTGATCGGCCAGTTAAAATGATCATTCTTAACTGATCATTGGTGCTCATTAAGTAGTGGCTTATAAATGAAGCACAATGCATGGCGTGAAGCATTTTTGGATATATTGGATTACTTGGATGCTTTAACATATCTATTTTTGTTTCAAATGTTGTCACAATATAGAAAATTAAGCTAACTTAACGTGGGCTTTGAACTGTTGTCATTCTGTGAGCTCTAAATCAAAAGTTACGGAGGAATTAGTGCGGACATGTCAAGTTGATTGGCCAGTTAAAATGATCATTCTTAACTATTGATTGGTTCTCATTGAGTTGAGGCTTATAAATGAAGCATAATGCATTGCATCACACCGTTCGGGATATATTGGATAACTTGGACGCTTTGTCGTATCTTTTTCTATCTCAAATTTTGTCACAATATAGAAACTTGAGCTAGCTTAACATGGGTATTGGATTCGTGTCATTGTGAGCTCTAAATAAAAAGTTATGGACTATTTAGTGCAGATATGTCAAGGTTATCAGCCAATTATTTTGATCATTCTAAACTGATCATTGGTGCTCATCGAGTAAAGACTTATAAATGAAGCACAATGCATGACATCACGTAGCTTTGGATAGATTGGATGACTTGGAGGCTTTGTCGTATCTTTTTTGTTTCAAATTTTGTCACAATATAGAAAATTGTACTAGCTTAATGTGGGCTTTGAATTTTTGTCATTCAGAGGTCTAAATAAAACGTTACGGACGATTTAGTGCAGATATGTCAAGGTTATCGGCAAGTTAAGATGATCATTCTAAATAGATAACTGGTGTTCATTGAGTAAAGGCCTATAAATGAAGCATAATGCATGGCATCATGCATTTTGTGATAGATTGGATTACTTGGAGGCTTTGTGGTATCTACTTATGTCTCAAAACTTGTCACAATATAAAAAAATTGCGCTTGCTTAATGTGGGCATTGGATTCGTGTCATTCTGAGCTATAAATCAAAAGTTACGCATAATTTAGTGCATACATGTCAAGTTGATTGGCTAGTTCAAATGATTATTCTAAACGATCATTGATGCTCATTGAGTAAGGGCGTATAAATACAACACAATGCATGGCATCATGTAGTTTTGGATAGATTGGATTACTTTTATGATTTTTCTTATCGTTTGTGTCTCAAATTTTATCACAATATAGAAACTTGAGTAAGCTTAACCTGGGGATTGGATTTCTGCCATTCTGAGCTCTAAACAAAAAGTTATGGACGATTTAGTGCAGACATGTCAAGGTTATCGGCCAGTTAATTTGACCATTCTCAACTGATCAGTGTTGCTGATTGAGTAAACGCTTATAAATGAAACATAATGCATGACATCACACATTTTGGGATAGATTGGAATAATTGGAGGTTTTTTCGTATGTATTTCTGTCTCAAAATTTGTCACAATATATAAAATTGAGCAAGCTTAATGTGGGCATTGGATTCATGTCATTCTGAGCTATAAATCAAAAGTTACGGGCGATTTAGTGCAGACATGTCAAGTTGAACGGCCAGTTAAAATGATTATTCTAAACTGATCAGTGATACTCATTAAGTAAAGGCTTATAAATGAAGCATAATGCATGACATAATGCATTTTTGGATAGATTGGATTATTAGACACTTTGTCGTATCTATTTATGTCTGATATTTTGTCAAAATATAGAAAATTGAACTAGATTAACGTAGGATTTTGATTTGTGTCATTCTGAACTATAAAACAAAAATAACGGACGATTTAGTGCGGACATGTCAAGTTGATCGGCGAGTTAAAGTAATCATTCTTAACTGATCATTGGTGCTTAATAAGTTGACGCTTATAAATAATGCATAATCCATGGCATCACGTAGTTCAGCATAGATTGGATAACTTGGTTACTTTGTCGTATCTATTTTGGTCTCAAAATTTGTCACAATATAGAAACTTAAGCTAGCTTAACGTGGGCATTGGATTCGTGTCATTCTGAGCTCTAAATCAAAAGTTAGGAACGATTTAATTCAAACATGTCAAGGTTATCGGCTAGTTAATCTTATCATTCTAAACTGATCATTGGCCCTCATTGAGTAAAGGCTTATAAATGAAGCATAATGCATGCCATCACGTATTTTGGTATAGATTTGATTACTTTGATGCTTTGCCGTTTTTATTTCTGTATCAAAGTTTGTCACAATATAGTAAATTGAGATAGGTTAACGTGGGCATTCGATTCGTGTCATTCAGAGCAATAAATCAAAAGTTACTGACGATTTAGTCCAGACATGTGAAGATGATCGACGAGTTAAAATGATCGTTCCAAACTTATCATTGATGCTCAATGAGTAAGGGCTTATAAATGAAGCACAATGCATGACATCACTCTGTTTTGGATAGATTGGATTACTTGGACGCTTTCTCTTATCTATTTTTTATTCAAATTTTGTCACAATATAGAAAATTTTGCTACCTTAACGTGGGCTTTGAATTTGTTTCATTCAGAGCTCAAAATCAAAAGTTACGGATGAATTAGTGCGGACATGTCATGTTGATCGGTCAGTTAAAATGATCATTCTTAACTGATCATTGGTACTCATTGAGTTGAGGCTTATAAATGAATCATAATGCATGGCATCAAGCATTTCGAGATAGATTGGATAACTTGGATGCTTTGTCGTATCTTTTTCTGTCTAAAATTTTGTAGAAATATTGAATCTTGAGCTAGCTTAACATTGGCATTGGTCTCGTGTCATTGTGCGCTCTAAATAAAAAGTTATGGACGATTAATTAATGAAGACATGTAAAGATTATCAACCAGTCAATTTGATCATTCTAAACTAATCATTGATGCTCATTGACAAAGGGCATATAAATGAAGCACAATTGATGACATAACGTAGTTTTGGATAGATTGGATTACTTGGATGCTTTGTCATATCAACTTTTGTTTCAAATTTTGTCACAATATTGAAAATTTAGCTACCTTATTGTGGGCTTTGAATTTGTGTCATTCCGAGGTCTAAATAAAAAAATTATGGACGATTTAGTGCAGATATGTCAAGGTTATCGGCCAGTTGATATGATCATTCTAAACAGATAATTGGTATTCATTGAGTAGAGGCTTATATATGAAGCATAATACATGACATCATGCATTTTGGTATAGATTGAATTACTTGGAGGCTTTGTCGTATCGATATATGTCTCACAACTTGTCACAATATAAAAAATTGAGCTTGCTTAATGTGGGCATTGGATTCGTGTCATTCTGAGCTATAAATCAAAAGATACGGACAATCTAGTGCATACATGTCAAGTTGATTGGCAAGTTCAAATTGTAACATCCTGGGCATAAATTGAAACCATGAAGTCCACATAAATAGAACTGAGGGTATAACGGATAATTTTTCTAAAACCCTAATAAACCCTAATTGCTATATAAGATATCGTCAAAGGGGATTAGAGGAAGCCATTCATCAGAAACAAAAGCAAGAAGATAGTGAGAGGGAGATATTTTAACAGAGCAGAAGGGTAGAAAGTTCAGAATTAGAGTGCCCAGGTGTTCGTGTCTACCATCGCTGGAGGAAGAGAAATTTATGCGCGACCGACGATTCCAACGTTCCAATAACCCAAGTTTCGCCGTGAGGTGAGACAGTATCTATGATTTTCATTATACAATTATGTATATGTATTTTGATGAGTACTTCGTTTAGGGAGAAAATTAGAGGTTAAAATCATTTGTGGTGTTAGGGTTTCAATTAATTGTTGCAAAAATAAATGGTGTTTTTATCAAGAAGAAAGAGTTAAACCTATTAGAGATTTATTAGATAATAAATAAATAAATATTAAAAAGAGAAATAAGAATGTGGTGGTGTACTCGTCTAGTGTGGTGGGAGAAAAAGTAGAAATATTAGGTTAATGTATTATTTTAAGGGAGATTAGTATGTTGACTTAATTATTAAGAAAGATAAATTTTTATGTGTTAGTTTATTGGTTAAGGATACTAAATTATTTATGGTGGATTATGGTATAGTAAAATGAAGTATAATCAATTAATTAACTAAAATAAATTTTTTATATAGTTATTAGATAAATATTAAAAATTTAGTCTAAGAAAGTATAATAGTTGATTCATTAATGTGAGAATAAATTTCTGGTGAATGTGATATTCATGTAACGCGGGTATGATGGATTTGAGAAACGTTAGTTGGTTCAACTGCTTTGATGGGTGTTGGGCTACGACAACGGCGGTGTTGAGACCTAGTTCATTAACGGTTGGCAGGCCGGAAACAACCGTCAATGTGACGGGAGCTTGGCGTGAGAAAATAGGCCGACATGGCCGTGGTGTTAAGCCAACGTGGCTTTGGGGGTTCCGAATCCTTACACCGACGTGGTTACGGATGAGGAGGAGTGGTTGTGACTTAGGCAAACACGGTTTAAATACATATATCTTGGTAGTATTTGTGTTGACTTTTTGTGGAATCAATCGTGCTAGTTTTTATTTCTAAATAAAGTAATTATTAATATTATATAAATACTTGTATAATGGGAATATGTGGGTAGGCGTGATCGTTTCACTGAGTAATTATGTTAGTCATGCCTCCTTTTGGATGCAAGTGAGTTCGAGAAGTAGTGATGCAGTGACTCGGGGTGGTGTTACGTTTTGGGAATTTTAAACATAATTTATTTATTTTATTTTGAATCTTGAGTATCGTTGAATTTTTATAAAGTTATTCTCTTCTGTTTTTTTAATTATTTTATATTTGGTTTTGACAAAAATTCTTTTAATAAAAAGAATTATTACTTATACTATATATATTAAATGAGATTTCAAATGAATTATAAGTTAAGTACGAGGCGATGACAGGTGTCATGTATTTTGGAGACGGGTGTTACAATTTTGGTATCAGAGTGAGGTTGCTACTCCAGTTCTGATCCGGAGAGCGTTATTCTAAGGTTTTAGAAAAAAAAATGTTTTAAAATATATATATATATATATATATATATATATATATTTATGTGTATTTTCAATGGGGGAGCACAATTTAGAGTAATTGTCGTGAAGTCAATTAAGTTTCGTTGATTTATAATACTATTGGACTGATGTGTGAATTTAGCGTTTATTTGGACATTATGCCGCCAAGGAGAGTTAATCGTTGGGCTGGTCTGCGTAGTGGAGATCGGGAGCTCAACAATAGTGACCAATCACTGGAGCAGGAAGGTGTTGCCCCCGTTCAGCAACCAGTTGTTGTTGCTCCCGTGGTGGATTATGCGTCACTCAGTGCAGCTATGATGCAAAGTTTGCGTGAGGTGTTAGCGCCTTTGTTGTAGCAAATCAGATACCACACGTTGCAGTGCTTGAGCAGGCAGCTCCGGAGTTCGCTGCACCCGAACCTCCTGTTCAAGAGTTGGTTTCACCTCAATACCTACCGCCGTCTCCTCTAATGCGAAGGGTACCTGTACGGGACTAGGGGCCCACATATTGGGATGCTTTGAAGATGTTAAGGAATTTGAACATGGAGATGTTTAGTGGAGGGATCGATCCAACTGCAGCAGACAACTGGATGTGGTAGAATCACTAGGGACTTACAAGGAGGTTCCTGTAATCTTGGAAGGAGTGAAATTAGTTACCACGAATTGACGAGCTATTGGACCAATTAGAAGGACCTTCATGGTTCTCTATGATCGATCTAATGTTAGGGTACCACCAGATTATGATTGCTGAAAAGGATATAAGGAAGACAGCTTTCAGGACACGCTATGGTCATTACGAATTTGGGGTAGTGCCATTCGGTTTGACTAATGCACCAGCCGCTTTTATGAAGCTCATAAACAACGTGTTTCAGGAGTATTTAGACAAATTGGTTATTGTGTTCACTGATGACATCCTAATTTATTCTAAGAGTCAGGATGAACATATGGAGCACTTAAGGGTAGTACTAGAAAAGTTGCGAGAATACAAGTTATATGGTAAGTTGAGCAAATGTAGTTTCTGGCAGAGGAAGATTGGCTTTCTAGGTCACGTTGTGTCTGAAGCTGGAGTATCAGTGGATCCGGAAAAAATTGCAACGATTATGGGATGGCCGACACCCAAAAACGCAACAAAGGTCCGTAGTTTTCTTGGCCTAGCGAGTTACTATCGAAAATTCGTTGAAGGATTTGCTAGTATAGCCAAGCCTATGACCCAACTTACGGGAGAGGATGTGAAATTTAAATGGACCAAAGAGTGTGAAGAGAGCTTTCAAAGGTTGAAAGGGCGTTTGACTAAGACTCCAATATTGGTTTTACCAAGGACTGGGGTACCATATTTGGTATACACTGACGCATCAGGGTCAGGATTAGGTTGTGTGCTGATGCAAGAACAACGAGTACTTGCCTATGCATCTAGACAGTTGAGGAAACATGAGATAAATTATCCCATCCATGATTTAGAATTCGCAGCAATTGTTTTTGCTTTAAACATTTGGCGTGCGTATTTGTATGGGGAAAAAGTCCAAGTTTTTACTGATCACAAGAGTTAAAATATATATTTACGCAACCAGATCTTAATCTGAGACAGAGGCGATGGATAGAGCTACTAGCAGATTATGACTTGTAAATCGCATACCACCCTGGAAAGGCTAACATGGTAGCAGATGCGTTAAGTAGAAGGAGAAATGACATATCAAGAGAATGGGAAGAAGAGGAGTTAGTGGCTTTCTTGGGAAAATTAAGCTTGTGTGCTACTATGGTTACCAAAGATGCCATAGGATTGGAAGCCATAAACCGGGCAGACTTACTTTGGAAAATATGTGAGGCTCAAAAGTAGACGATGCACTCAAAAAAGCCGTGGATAATAATGTGGAAGGATACCATACCGCAGACAACGGAACCTACTTGTATAGGAATCGGATATGAATTCCCAATGTTAAGGAATTAAAGGATGAGATCTTATCCCATGCACACCACTCATGTTTTGCAATCCATCCAGGGGCAACAAAGCATCAAGATCTAAAACGTTATTATCATTTGAACGGTATTAAACGGGATAGTGCAGAATGGGTAGTGAAGTGCCCTACGTGCCAACTAGTAAATGCAGAACATAGAGTACCTGGTGGGTTATTGCAAAGTCTACCGTTGCCTGAATGGAAATGGGATATGATCACTATGGATTTTGTGACAGGGCTCCCAAGGACAGCTAGTAAACTGGATACAGTTTGGGTAATTGTTGATCAACTTACGAAGTCAGCTCATTTCTTGGCAATTAAGAAGACAAACAATGTGGACCACTTAGCAAGAGTATATTTGGAAGTGGTTGTTAGGCTGCATGGGGTTCCAGTGAGCATTTTTTTGGACCGAGACCCAAAATTTACCTCAATATTTTGGCAGGCATTCCAAAAGACACTTGGGATGAAAGTGCATCTGAGTACCGCATATCACCCACAGACAGATGAATAGTTGGAAATAACAATTCAAACCCTTGAGGATATGTTGCGAGCTTGTATGTTGGATTGGGGAGGTCGTTGGGAGAGATATTTACCGTTAGCAGAGTTTGTGTATAACAATAGCTGTCATAGTAGCATAAAGATGTCACCATATGAGGCTTTGTATGGGCGACCTTGTCGGACACCACTTTGCTGGACAGAAGTGGGAGAGCGTAGAGACTTGGAACCTGAGTTGGTTCAAGAGACAGTGGATCAAGTGGAAACTCTTCGTGCTAGATTAAAGTAGGCTCACGATCATCGGAAGAGTTACGCTGATAAAGGGAGAAGAGAATTGGAGTTTAGAGTGGGAGAAGAGGTGTATTTGAAAATGTGGGTATTCAGAGGACCAAATAGGAATAAGAAGTTGGGAAAACTCAAACCATGTTTTATGGGGCCTTATCCAATTACTGAAAGGATTGGTACAATTGCATATAGATTGAGATTACCAAAGTAGTTAGCAGCGTTTCATGATGTGTTTCATGTATCAGTCCTCCGAAAAGTTGTCAAAGAACCCCAACTCATTATGCAGCAACCCCCAAAGGATTTGGAAGAAAACTTGACAATTCTTAGTAAACCGGTAAAAATCACTGGACAACGAAAAATTGATATGCAAGGGAAGCATGGTAAATCAGTGCGTGTTCGTTGGGAAAGAGATGAAATTGAAGAAGAGACGTGGGAGTTTGAACATCATATGAGAATTGATTATCCTGGTCTTTTTAAGGACCACGACGAGAGTGAGGTGGAACCATCAAATTCGGGGACGAATTATTCTATGGTGGGGGAGAATTGTAACATCTCGGGCCTAAATTTAAACCATGAAACCCACATAAATAGAAGTGAGGGTATAACGGAAAATTCTTCTAAAACCCTTATTAACCCTAATGGCTATATAAGACGTCGTCAAAGGGGATTAGAGGAAGCCGTTCATCAGAAAAAAGCAAGAAGAGAGGGAGAGAATTCGACAGAGCAGAGGGGTAGAAAGTTCATCGTTGGAGAGCACAGGTGTTGTTGTGTACCATCACCGGAGGAAGAGAAATTTACGTACGACCGATGATTCCAACGTTCCATTAACCCAAGTTTCGCCGTGAGGTGAGACCGGATATATGATTTTCATTATACAATTATGTATATGTATTTTGATGAGTGCTTTGTTTAGGGAGAAAATTAGAGGTTGAAATCATGTGTGGTGTTAGGGTGTCAATTCATTTTTGCAAAAATTAATATTGATTTTATAAGGAAAAAGAGTTAAACCTATTAGAGATTTATTAGATAATAAATAAATAAATATTAAAAAAATGAAAAGGAATGTGGTGGTGTAGTCGTGTGGTGTGGTGGGAGAAAAGAGTAGAAATATTAGGTTAATTTATTATTTTAAGGGAGATTAGTATGTTGACTAAATTTTTAAGAAAGATAAATTGTTATATGTTGGTTTATTGGTTAAGGATATTAAATTATTTATGGTGGATTATGCTATAGTAAAATGAACCATAATCAATTAATTAACTGAAATAAATTAAAATATTTATTAGATAAATATTAAACATTTAGTATAAGCAAGTATAATGGTTGATTCATTAATGTGAGAATAATTTTCTAGTGAATGTGATATTCACGTAATGCGGATATGATGGATATGAGCAATGTTAGTTAGTTCAACTGCATTGATGGGTGTTGGGTTATCACAACAACAGTGTTGAGTTGTCATTCATTAACGGCTGGCAGGCCGGAAACAACCGTCGACGTGACAGGAGCTCGACGTGAGCAAATAGGCCGACGTGGCCATGGTGTTAAGCCGACGTGGCTTTGGGAGTACTGAATCATTAAACCAACGTGGTTAGGGATGAGGAGGAATGGTTGTGACTTAAGCAAGTACGGTTTAAATACATATATCTTGGTAGTCTTTGGGTCGACCTTTTGTGGAATCAATGGTGTTAGTTTTCATTCCTAAATAAAGTAATTATCAAGATTACATACATACTTTTATAATGGGACTATGTGGGTAGACGTGATCGTTTCACTGAGTAATTATGTTACTCATGCCTCCTTTCTGATGCAGGTGAGCTCGAGCAGTAGTGATGTAGTGACTCGGGGTGGTGTTACGTTTTGGGAATTTAAAACATTATTTATTTATTTTATTTTGAATCTTGAGTATCTTTGAATTTTTATAAAGTTATTCTCTTATGTTTTTTTTAATAATTTTATATTTGTTTTTGACGAAAATTCTTTTTATAAAAAGAATTATTACTTATACTATATATATTAAATCATATTTAAAATGAATTATAAATTAAGTACGAGGCGATGACACGTTTCATATATTTTGGAGACGGCTATTACAGAAATGATCATTTTAAACTGATTATTAATGCTCATTGAGTAAAAGCTTATAAATGAAACACAATGCATGACATCATATATTTTTGGTTAGATTGGATTACTTGGACGCTTTGTCTTATTTGATTCTGTCTCAAATTTTATCACAATATAGAAACTTGAGCAAGCTTAACGTGGGCATTGGATTCATGTCATTCTAAGCTCTAAGAAAAATAGGACGATTTAGTGCAGAAATGTCAAGGTTATCGGCTAGTTAATTTGATCATTATCAACTGATCAGTGGTGCTCATTGAGTAAAGGCTTATAAATAAAACATAATGCATGACATCGCGCATTTTGGGATAGATTGGATTAATTGGAGGGTTTTTCATATTTAATTCTGTATTTTGTCACAATATATAAAAGTGAGCAAGCTTAACGTGGGCATTGGATTCGTGTCATTGGGATCTATAAATCAAAACTTACGGGTGATTTAGTGCGAAAATATCAAGTTGATCGGCTAGTTAAAATGATCATTCTAAACTGATCATTGATGCTCATTGAGTAAAGGCTTATAAATGAAGCATAATGCATGACATCACGCAGTTTTGGATAGATTGGATTACTTGGATACTTTGTCCTATCAATTTCTGTCTCATCATTTATCAGAATATAGAAACTTGAGCTAGCTTAACGTGGGCATTAGTTCGTGTCATTCTAAGCTCTAAATAAAAAGTTACGTATGATTTAGTGTAAACATTTCAAGGTTATCGTCCAGTTAATTTGATCATTATAAATAGATCATTGGTGCTCATTGAGTAAAGGCTTATAAATGAAGCATATTGCATGACATCACGTATTTTGGGAAAGATTTGATTACTTTGATGCTTTGTCGTATCTTTTTCTGTCTCAGATTTTGTTACGATATAGAAACTTGAGCTTGCTTAACATGGGCATTGGATTCGTGTCATTGTGAGTTCTAAATAAATAGTTATGGATGATGTAGTGCAGACATAGGTTATCGACCGGTTAATTTAATCATTCTAAACAGATCATTGATGCTATTGAGTAAGGGGGCTTATAAATGAAGCACAACGCATGAAATCACGCAGTTTTGGATAGATTGGATTAGTTGGACGCTTTGTCATATCTATTTTTGTCTCAAATTTTGTCACAATATAGAAAATTGAGCTAGCTTAACGTGGGCTTTGAATTTGTGTCATTCTGAGATCTAAATAAAATCTTACGGACGATTTAGTGCGTACATGTCAAGTTTATTGGCCAGTTAAAATGATCATTCTTAACTGATCATTGGTGCTCATTGAGTTGAGGCTTATAATTTAAGCATAATGCATGGCATCACGCAGGTCGGGATAGATTGGACAACTTGGACGCTTTGTCGTATCTTTTTTTGTCTCAAATTTTGCCACAATATAGAAACTTGAGCTAGATTAACGTGGTCATTGGATTCGTGTCATTCTGAGCTCTAAATAAAAAGTTACGGATGATTTAGTGCAGACATGTCAAGGTTATCGACCTATTATTATGATCATTCTAAACTGATAATTGGTGTTCATTGAGTAAAGGGTTATAAATGAAGCATAATGCATGGCATCATGCATTTTGGGATGGAATTGATTACCTGGAGGCTTTTTCGTATCTATTTCTATCTCAAAACTTGTTATAATATAGAAAATTGAGCTTGCTTAATGTGGGCATTGGATTCATGTCATTCTGAGCCATAAATCAAAAGTTACTGACAATCTAGTGCATACATGTCAAGTTGATTGGCTAGTTGAAATGATCATTCGAAACTACTCATTGAGTAAAGGCTTATAAATGAAACACAATGCATTGCATCACATAGTTTCGGATAGATTGGATTATTTTGATGGTTTTTCGTATCTATTTCTGTCTCAAATTTTCTCACAATATAGAAAATTGAGCTAGCTTAACATATGCATTGGTTTCGTAACATTCGACGAGTTAGTGCAGACATCTCAAGTTGATCGACCAGTTAAAATGATCATTCTAAACTGATCATTGATGCTCATTGTGTAAGGGCTTATAAATGAAGCACAATGCATGACATCCTGCGGTATTGGGTAGAGGATTACTTGGACGCTTTGTCGTATCTATTTTTGTATCAGATTTTGTCACAATATAGAAAATTGAGCGAGCTTAACGTGGGCTTTGATTTTATGTTTTTCTGAGCTCTAAATCAAAATTTATGGCCGATTTAGTGCGGATATGTCATGTCTATCAGCCAGTTAAAATGATCATTCTTAACTGATCATTGGTGCTTATTTAGTTGAGGCTTTTAAATGAAGCATAATGCATGACATCACGCAGTTCGGGATAGATTGGATAACTTGGTTACTTTGTCGTATCTATTTCGGTCTCAAAATTTTTAACAATATAGAAACTTGAGCTAGCTTAACATGGGCATTGGATTCGTGTCATTTTGTGCTGTGAATCAAAAGTGACGGACGATTTAGTGCAAATATGTCAAGGTTATCGACCAGTTAATTGGATCATTCTAAACTGATCATTTGTGCTCATTGAGTAAAGGCTTATCAATGAAGCATAATGCATAGTATCAGGCATTTTGGGATAGATTTGATTACTTGGATGCTTTGTTGTATATGTTCTGTATCAAAATTTGTCCTAATATAGAAAATGGAGCTAGCTTAACGTAGGCATTGGATTCGTGTCAATCATAGCTATAAATCAAAACTTACGGACAATTTAGTGCAGACATGTCAAGTTGATCGACTAGATAAAATGATCATTCTAAATTGATCATTGAAGAACATTGAGTAAAGTCTTATAAATGAAGCATAATGCAAGGCATCACGTAGTTTTGGATAGATTGGATTACTTGGACACATTGTCGTATATATTTTTGTCTCAAAACTTGGCACAATATAGTAAACTAAGCAGGCTTAACGTGGGCATTGGATTCGTGTCATTCTGAGCTATAAATCAAAAGTTACGGTCGATTTAGTACATACATGTCAAGTTGATCGGGCAGTTAAGATGATAATTCTTAACTAATTATTGGTGTTTATTGAGTTGAGACTTATAAATGAAGCATAATGCATGGCATCACGCAGTTGGGGATAGATTGGATAACTTGATTTCTGCCTCAAAATTTTTCACAATATAGAAACTTGAGCTAGCTTAACGTGGGCATTTGTTTCGGGTCATTCTGACCTCAAAATCAAAAGTTAGGGATGATTAATTGCTAACATGTCAAGTTGATCGACCAGTTAAGATGATCATTCTCAACTGATCATTGGTGCTTATTGAGTTGAATCTTATAAATGAAGCATAATGCATGGCATCACATAGTTCGGGATGGATTGGATAACTTGAAGGTTTGTTGTATCTATTTCTGCCACAAAATTTGTTGCAATATAGAAACTTGAGCTAGCTTAACGTGGGCATTGGTTTAATGGCATTCTGAGCTCTAAATCCAAATTTAGGGACGATTTAGTGCAACCATGTCAGGGTTATAGGCCAGTTAATTTGATCATTCTAAACTGATTATCGGTGCACACTGAGTAAAGACTTATAAATGAATAATGCATAGCATCACGCAGTTTTGGATAGATTTGATTACTTGGATGCTTTGTCGTACTTATTTCTATCTCTCATTTTGTCACAATATAGAAAATTAAGCTAGCTTAACGTGGGCTTTTAACTGGTGTCACTCTAAACTATACATCAAAGTTACGGACGATTTAGTGCGCACATGTCAAGGTTATCGACCAGTTAAAATGATCATTCTTAACAGATCATTGGTGCTTATTGAGTTGAGGCTTATAAATGAAGAATAATGCATGGCATCACGTAGTTCGGGATAGATTGGATAATTTAGAAGATGCTTTGTCGTATCTATTTCTTTCTCTAATTTTGTCACAATATAGAAAATTGAGCTAGCTTAACGTGGGCATTGGATTCGTGTCATTCTGAACTATAAATCAAAGTTACGGATGATTTAGTGCGCATATGTCAAGTTGATCGGCCAATTAAAGTTATCATTGTTAACTGATCATTGGTGCTTATTGAGTTGAGGCTATTAAATGAAGCATAATGCATGGCATCACAAAGTTCGGGACATATTGGATAACTTGGACACTTTTTCATATCAATTTCTGTATCAAAATTTGTCATAATATACAAACTTGAGCTAGGTTAACGTGGGTACTAGATTCATGTCGTTCGGAGCTCTAAATCAAATGTTACGGATGATTTAGTGCAAACATGTCAAGGTTATCGAACAGCTAATTTGATCATTCTAAACTGATAATAGGTGCTCATTGAGTAAAGGCTTATAAATGAAGCATCATGCACGAGATTACGTAGTTTTTGATAGATTTGATTACTTTTAGTCTTAAATTTGAAATTTTAGTCTTAAATTTTATCACAATATAGAAAATTGAGCTAGATTAACATTGGCACCGGATTCGTGTCATTTTGAGCTCTAAATCAAAAGTTATAGATAATCTAGTGCATACATGTCAAGTTGATTGGCCAGGTCAAATGATCATTCTAAACTAATCATTGATGCTCATTGAGTAAAGGCTTATAAATTAAACACAATGCATGGCATCACGTAGTTTTGGATATATTGGATTACTTGGGTGCTTTTTGATTTCTATTTCTTTCTCATATTTTGTCACAATATAGAAACTTGAGCAAGCTTAACGTGGGCATTGGATTCGTGTCATTCTAAGCTCTAAATAAAAAGTTATGGACGATTTAATGTAGACATGCCAAGGTTATCAGCCAGTTAATTTGATCATTCTAAATGGATCAGTGGTGCTCATTGAGTAAAGGCTTATAAATGAAACATAATGCATGACATCGCGCATTTTGGAATAAATTGGATTACTTGGAGGCTGTTTCGTATCTATTTCTGTCTCAAAATTTGTCAAGATATAGAAAATTGATCAAGGTTAATGTGGGCATTGGATTCGTGTCATTTTGAGCTATAAAAGTTACGGACGATTTAGTGCAGACATGTCAAGTTGATCGACCAGTTAAAATGATCATTCTGAACTGATTATTGATGCTCAATGAGTAAGGGCTTATAAATGAAACACAATGTATGACATCACGCAGTTTTTAATAGATTGGATAACCTTGATGCTTTGTCGTATCTATTTTTGTTTCAAATTTTTTCATAATATAGAAAATTGAGCTAGATTAGCGTGGGCTTTGAATTTGTGTTATTACGAGCTCTAAATAAAAAGTTACGGACAAATTAGTTCGGACATGTCAAGTTGATCACCAGTTAAAATGATCATTCTTAACTGATCGTTGTTGCTCATTGAGTGATGCTTATAAATAAAGCATAATACATGGCATCACGTAGTTCGGGATAGATTGGATAACTTGGACACTTTGTCGTATCTTTTCCTGTCTCAAATTTTGTAACAATATAGAAACTTGACCTAGCTTAACATGGGCACTAGATTTGTGTCATTGTGAGCTTAAAATAAAAAGTCATGGATGATTTAGTGCAGAAATGTCATGGTTATTGACCAGTTAATTTGATCATTCTAAACTGATCATTGGTGCTCATTTAAATGCTTATAAATGAAGGATAGTGCATTGCATCATACATTTTGGAATAGATTGGATTACTTGGAGCCTTTGTCGTATCTATTTTTGTTTCAAAATGTGGCACAACCTAGAAAATTAAGCTTGCTTAACGTGGGCATTGAATTATTGTCATTCCGAGCTATAAATCAAAAGTTACGGACAATCTAGTACAGACATGTCAAGTTTATTGGCCTATTCAAATGATCATTGTAAACTGATCATTGATGCTCATTGAGTAAAGGCTTATAAATGAAGCACAATGCTTGGCATCACGGAGTTTTGGATAGGTTGGATTACTTGGACGCTTTGTCGTATCTATTTTTGTCTCAAATTTTGTCTTAATATAGAAACTTGAGCAAGTTTAACATGGGCATTGGATTCATGTCATTTTGAGCTCTAAATATAAAGTTATGGACGATTTAGTGTAGATATGTTAAGGTTATCGGCAAATTAATTTGATCATTCTAAACTGATCATTGGTGCTCATTGAGCAAAGGCTTATAAATGAATCATAATCCATGACATCGCACATTTTGGGATAGATTGGATGATTTGGAGGATTTGTCGTATCTATTTCTGTTTCAAAATTTATCACAATATAGAAACTTGAGCTAGCTTAACGTGGGCATTGGTTTCATGTCATTCTAAGTTCTAAATCAAAAGTTAAGGACGATTTAGTGCAAGCATGTCAATGTTATCGGAATGTTAATTTGATCATTGGTGCACACTGAGTAAATGGTTATAAATGAAGCATGATGCATAGCATCACGCAGTTTTGGATAGATATGATTACTTGGACGCTTTGTCGTATCTATTTCTATCTCCAATTTTGTCACAATATAGAAAATTGAGCTAGCTTAATGTGGGCATTGGATTTGTGTCATTCTGAACTATAAATCAAAAGTTACGGACGATTTAAAGCGGACATGTAAAGTGTATCAGCGAGTTAAAATGATCATTCTTAACTGATTATTGGTGCTTATTGAGTTGAGGCTTATAAATGAAGCATAATGCATGGCACCACGTAGTTCGGGATACATTGGAATACTTGGACGCTTTCTCGTATTTAGTTCTGTCTCAAATTTTGACACAATATAGAAACTTGTGCTAGCTTAACATGGGCATTGATTTCGTGTCATTCTGAGCTCTAAATCAAAAGTTAGGGACGATATAGTGCAAACATGTCAAGGTTATCAGCCACTTAATTTGATCATTCTAAACTCATCATTGGTGCCCAATGAGTAAAGGCTTATAAATGAAGCATGATGAATGACATCACACAGTTTTGGATAGATTTGATTACTTGGACGCTTTGTCGTATATATTTCTATCTCTTATTTTGTCATGATATAGAAAATTGAGCTAGCTTGACGTGGGCATTAGATTTGTGTCATCCTGAACTATAAATCCAAAATTACGGATGATTTACTGCGGACATCTGAAGTTGATCGGGCAGTTAAAATGATCATTCTTAACTGATCATTGGTGCTTATTGAGTTGAGGCTTATAAATGAAGCATAATGCATGGCATCATGCAGTTTGGGACAGATTGGATTACTTGGAGCCTTTGTCGTATCTATTTCTGCTTCAAAATGTGGCACAACATAGAAAATTAAGCTTGCTTAACGTGGCCATTGAATTCTTGTCATTCCGAGCTATAAATCAAAAGTTACGGACAATCTAGTGCAGATATGTCATGGTTATCGACCAGCTAATTTGATCATTCTAAACTGATCACTGGGGCTCATTGAGTAAAGGATTATAAATGAAGCATCATGCACGACATTACGCAGTTTTTGATATATTTTATTACTTGGAGGATTTGTCGAATCAATTTTAGTCTTAAATTTTATCACAATATAGAAAATTGATCTAGCTTAACGTGGGCACCGGATTCGTGTGATTCCGAGCTCTAAATAAAAAGTTTTGGACAATCTAGTACAGAAATGTCAAGTTGATTAGCCAGTTCAAATGATCATTCTAAACTGATCATTGATGCTCATTGACTAAATGCTTATAAATGAAGCACAATGCATGGAATCACGTAGTTTTGGCTATATTGGATTACTTGGACGCTTTCTCGTATCTATTTTTGTCTCAAAATTTGTCACAATAAAGAAATTTGAGCTAGCTTAACGTGGGCATTCGTTTCGTGTCATTCTGAGCTCTAAATCAAAAGTTAGGGACGAGTGTAAACATGTCATGTTGATCAGCAAGTTAAAATGATCATTCCTAACTGCTCATTGGTGCTTATTGAATTGAGGCCTATAAATGAAGCATAATGCATGACATTAAGCAGTTTTAGATAGATTGGATTACTTGTACGCTTTCTCGTATCTATTTCTGTCTCAAATTTTGTCACAATATAGAAACTTTAGCTAGCTTAACGTGGGCACTAGATTCGTGTCATTCTGAGCTCTAAATCAAAAAATATGGAAGATTTAGTGCAAACATGTTATGGTTATCGACCAGCTAATTTGATCATTTTAAACTGATCACTGGTGCTCAAGGAGTAAAGGCTTATAAATGAATCATCATGCACGACATTACGCAGGTTTTGATAGATTTGATTACTTGGAGGATTTTTCGAAGCAATTTTAGTCTTAAATTTTATCACAATATAGGAGGTAGATTAACGTGGGCACCAGATTCATGTCATTCTGAGCTATAAATCAAAAGTTACAAACAATTTAGTGCAGAAATGTCAAGTTGATTAGCCCGTTCAATTGATCATTCTAATCTGCTCATGGATGCTCATTGACTAAAGGCTTATAAATGAAACACAATGCATGGCATCACGTAGTTTTTGATAGATTGGATTACTTGGACGCTTTATCGTATCTATTTTTGTCTCAAAATTTGTCACAATAAAGAAACTTGAGCAAGCTTAATGTGGGCATTGGTTTCGTGTCATTCAGTGCTTTAAATCAAAAGTTAGGGACAAGAGTAAACATGTCATGTTGATCAGCCAATCAAGATAATCATTCTTAACTGATCATTGGTGCTTATTGAGTTGAGGCTTATAAATGAAGCATAATGCATGGCACCACGTAGTTCGGGATACATTGGAATACTTGGACGCTTTCTCGTATTTAGTTCTGTCTCAAATTTTGACACAATATAGAAACTTGTGCTAGCTTAACATGGGCATTGATTTCGTGTCATTCTGAGCTCTAAATCAAAAGTTAGGGACGATATAGTGCAAACATGTCAAGGTTATCAGCCACTTAATTTGATCATTCTAAACTCATCATTGGTGCCCAATGAGTAAAGGCTTATAAATGAAGCATAATGCTTGGCATCACGCAGTTTTGGATAGATTTGATTACTTGGACGCTTTGTCGTATATATCTCTATCTCTCATTTTGACACAATATAGAAAATTGAGCTAGTTTAACGTGGGCATTAGATTTTTGTCCTTCTGAACTATAAATCAAAAATTACGGACGATTTAGTGCAGACATCTCAAGTTGATCGGCCAGTTAAAATGATCATTCTTAACTGATCATTGGTGCTTATTGAGTTGAGGCATATAAATGAAGCATAATGCATGGCATCACGCAATTTTGGACAGATTGGATAGCTTGGATGCTTTCTCGGATCTATTTATGTCTCAAATTTTGTCACAATAAAGAAACTTGAGCTAGCTTAACGTCGGCACTGGATTTGTGTCATTCTGAGCTATAAATCAAAAGTTACAGACGATTTAGTGGAAACATGTCATGGTTATCGACCAGCTAATTTGATCTTTCTAAACTGATCACTTGTGCTCAAGGAGTAAAGGCTTATAAATGAAGCATCATGCACGACATTACCAGTTTTTGATAGATTTGATTACTTGGAGGATTTTTCGAAGCAATTTTAGTCTTAAATTTAATCACAATAGAGAATATTGAGCTAGTTTAACGTGGGTACCGGATTTGTGTCATTCTGAGCTCTAAATCAAAAGTTATGGACAATCTAGTATAGAAATGTCAAGTTGATTGGCCAGTTCAAATGATAATTCTAAACTGATCATTGAGTAAAGGCTTATAAATGAAATACAATGAATGGCATCAAATATTTTTGGATAGATTGGATTAGTTGGACCCTTTCTCGTATCTATTTTTGTCTCAAATTTTGTCACAATAAAGAAACCTGTGCTGGCTTAATGTGGGCATTGGTTTCGTGTCATTCTAAGCTCTAAATCAAAAGTTAGAGACGATTAAGTGTAAACATCTCAAGTTGATCGGCCAGTTAATTTGATCATTCTAAACTGATCATTGGTGCACACTGAGTAAAGGCTTATAAAAGAAGCATAATGTATGCCATCACACATTTCTGGATAGATTTGATTACTTGAACGTTTTGTCGTATCTATTTCTTTCTCTCATTTTTGTCATAATATAGAAAATTGAGCTAGCTTAACCTTGGCACTGGATTTGTGTCATTCTGAACTATAAATCAAAATTGACGGACGATTTAGTGCGGACATGTCACGTTGATCGGCCAGTTAGAATGATAATTCTTAACGATCATTGGTGCTTCTTGAGTTGAGGCTTATAAATGAAGTATAATGCATGACATCAAACAGTTTTGGATAGATTGGATTAATTGGACGCTTTCTCGTATCTATTTCTCTCTCAAATTTTGTAACAATATAGAAACTTGAGCTAGCTTAACGTGGGCATTGGTTTCGTGTGATTCTAAGCTCTAAATCAAAAGTTAGGGACGATTAAGTGTAACTATGTCAAGTTGATCGGGCAGTTAAGATGATCATTCTTAACTGATCATTGGTCCTTATTGAGTTAAGGCTTATGAATGAAGCATAATGCATGGCACCACGTATTTCGGGATATATTGGATTACTTAGATTCGTTCTCGTATCTATTTCTGTCTTAAATTTTGTCACAATATAGAAACTTGTGCTAGCTTAACGTGGGCATTGGTTTCGTGTCATTCTAAGCTCTAAATCAAAAGTTAGGGACAATTTTGGTGCAAACATGTCAAGGTTATTGGCCACTTAGTTTGATCATTCTAAACTCATCATTGGTGCCCAATGAGTAAAGGCTTATAAATGAAGCATGATGCATGACATCACACAGTTTTGGATAGATTTGATTACTTGGACGCTTTGTCGTATATATTTCTATCTCTTATTTTGTCATGATATAGAAAATTGAGCTAGCTTGACGTGGGCATTAGATTTGTGTCATCCTGAACTATAAATCCAAAATTACGGATGATTTACTGCGGACATCTGAAGTTGATCGGGCAGTTAAAATGATCATTCTTAACTGATCATTGGTGCTTATTGAGTTGAGGCTTATAAATGAAGCATAATGCATGGCATCACGCAATTTT
The DNA here is from genome assembly GCA_018901935.1 of Pugionium cornutum. Lineage (NCBI taxonomy): Eukaryota > Viridiplantae > Streptophyta > Magnoliopsida > Brassicales > Brassicaceae > Pugionium > Pugionium cornutum. The sequence continues at coordinate 12,131,092 of CM032165.1, read as the reverse complement.
GGACAGATTGGATAGCTTGGATGCTTTCTCGGATCTATTTCTGTCTCAATTTTTGTCACAAAAACTTGAGCTAGCTTAACGTGGGCACTGGATTTGTGTCATTCTAAGCTCTAAATCAAAAGTTACGGACGATTTAGTGGAAACATGTCATGGTTATCGACCACCTAATTTGATCTTTCTAAACTGATCACTTGTGCTCAAGGAGTAAAGGCTTATAAATGAAGCATCATGCACGACATTACTAGTTTTTGATAGATTTGATTACTTGGAGGATTTTTCAAAGCAATTTTAGTCTTAAATTTAATCACAATATAGAATATTGAGCTAGTTTAACGTGGGTACCGGATTTTTGTCATTCTGAACTCTAAATCAAAAGTTATGGACAATCTAATGTAGAAATGTCAAGTTGATTGGCCAGTTCAAATGATAATTCTAAACTCATCATTGATGCTCATTGAGTAAATGCTTATAAATGAAATACAATGAATGACATCAAATATTTTTGGATAGATTGGATTAGTTGGACCCTTTCTCGTATCTATTTCTGTCTCAAATTTTGTCACAATAAAGAAACGTGTGCTGGCTTAAATGTGGGCATTGGTTTCGTGTCATTCTAAGCTCTAAATCAAAAGTTAGAGACGATTAAGTGTAAACATCTCAAGTTGATCGGCCAGTTAATTTGATCATTCTAAACTGATCATTGGTGCACACTGAGTAAAGGCTTATAAAAGAAGCATAATGTATGCCATCACGCATTTTTGGATAGATTTAATTACTTGAACGCTTTGTCGTATCTATTTCTTTCTCTCATTTTTGTCATAATATAGAAAATTGAGCTAGCTTAACCTTGGCACTGGATTTGTGTCATTCTGAACTATAAATCAAAATTGACGGACGATTTAGTGCGGACATGTCACGTTGATCGGCCGGTTAGAATGATCATTCTTAACGATCATTGGTGCTTCTTGAGTTGAGGCTTATATATGAAGTATAATGCATGACATCAAACAGTTTTGGATAGACTGGATTAATTGGACGCTTTCTCGTATCTATTTCTCTCTCAAATTTTGTAACAATATAGAAACTTGAGCTAGCTTAACGTGGGCATTGGTTTCGTGTCATTCTGAGCTCTAAATCAAAAGTTAGGGACGATTAAGTGTAACTATGTCAAGTTCATCGGGCAGTTAAGATGATCATTCTTAACTGATCATTGGTGCTTATTGAGTTGAGGCTTATGAATGAAGCATAATGCATGGCATCACGTAGTTCGGCATATATTGGATTACTTAGATTCTTTCTCGTATCTATTTTTGTCTTAAATTTTGTCACAATATAGAAACTTGTGCTATGTTAACGTGGGCATTGGTTTCGTGTCATTCTAAGCTCTAAATCAAAAGTTAGGGACAATTTAGTGCAAACATGTCAAGGTTATCGGCCACTTAATTTGATCATTCTAAACTCATCATTGGTGCCCAATGAGTAAAGGCTTATAAATGAAGCATGATGAATGACATCACACAGTTTTGGATAGATTTGATTACTTGGACGCTTTGTCGTATATATTTCTATCTCTTATTTCGTCACAATATAGAAAATTGAGCTAGCTTGACGTGGGCATTAGATTTGTGTCATTCTGAACTATAAATCAAAAATTACGGATGATTTACTGCGGACATCTGAAGTTTTTCGGGCAGTTAAAATGATCCTTCTTAACTGATCATTGGTGCTTATTGAGTTGAGACTTATAAATGAAGCATAATGCATGGCATCACGCAATTTGGGACAGATTGGATAGCTTGGATGCTTTCTCGGATCTATTTATGTCTCAAATTTTGTCACAATAAAGAAACTTGAGCTAGCTTAACATGGATTCGTGTCATTCTGAGCTCTAAATCAAAAGTTACGGACGATTAAGTGGAAACATGTCATGGTTATAGACCAGCTAATTTGATCTTTCTAAACTGATCACTGGTGCTCAAGGAGTAAAGGCTAATAAATGAAGCATCATTCACGTCATTAGCAGTTTTTGATAGATTTGATTACTTGGTGGATTTTTCGAAGAAATTTTAGTTTTAAATTTTATCACAATTAGAATATTGAGCTAGCTTAACATGGGCACCGGATTCGTTTCATTCTGAGCTCTAAATCAAAAGTTACTGACAATCCAGTGCAGAAATGTCAAGTTGATTGGCCAGTTCAAATGATCATTCTAAACTGATCATTGATGCTCATTGAGTAAAGGCTTATAAATGAAACACAATGCATGACATCACATAGTTTTGGATAGATTGGATTAGTTGGATGCTTTCTCGTATCTATTTCTGTCTCAAATTTTGTCACAATAAAGAAACTTGAGCTGGCTTAATGCAGGTATTGGTTTCGTGTCATTCTTAGCTCTAAATCAAAATTTAGGGACGATTAAGTGTAAACATATCAAGTTGATCGGCCAGTTAATTTGATCATTCTAAACTGATCATTGGTGCACACTGAGTAAAAGCTTATAAATGAAGCATAATGAATGCCATCACGCATTTTTGGATAGATTTGATTACTTGGACACTTTGTTGTATCTATTTATTTCTCTCATTTTGTCAGAATATAGAAAATTGGGCTAGCTTAACGTGGGCACGGGATTTGTGTCATTCTGAACTATAAATCAAAATTTACGGACGATTTAGTGCGGACATGTTAAGTTGATCGCCTAGTTAAAATGGTCATTTTTAACTGATCATTGATGCTTAATGAGTTGAGGCTTATAAATGAAAAATAATGCATGGCATCACATAGATCAGGATAGATTGGATAACTTGGTTGCTTTGTCGCATCTATTTCTCTCTCCAATTTTGTCACAATATAGAAAATTGACCTAGCTTAACGTGGGCATTGGTTTCGTGTAATTCTGAGCTCTAAATCAAAACATAGGGATGATTCAGTGTAAACGTATCAAGTTGATCGGGCAGTTAAGATGATCATTCTTAACTGATCATTGGTGCTTATTTAGTTGAGGCTTATAAATGAAGCATAATGCATGGCACTACATAGTTTGGGATATACTAGATAACTTGGAGGTTTGTTGTATCTATTTCTGCCTCAAAATTTGTAACAATATAGAAAACTTGTGCTAGCTTAATGTGTGTATTGGTTTCGTGTCATTTAGAGCTCTAAATCAAACGTTAGGGACAATTTAGAGCAAACATGTCAAGGTTATCGGCCAGTTAATATGATCATTGGTGCACACTGAGTAAAGGCTTATAAATGAAGAATAATGCATGGCATCACGCATTTTTGGATTGATTTGATTACTTGGACACTTTGTCTTATCTATTTCTTTCTCTCAATTTGTCACAATATAGAAAATTGAGCTAGCTTAAATCAAAAGTTACGGACGATTTAGTTCAAACATGTCATGGTTATCGACAAGCTAATTTGATCATTCTAAACTGATCACTGGTGCTCAAGGAGTAAGGGCTTATAAATGAAGCATCATGCACAACATTACCAGTTTTTGAAAGATTTGATTACTTGGAGGATTTTTCGAAGCAATTTTAGTCTTAATTTTATCACAATAAAGAAACTTGAGCTGGCTTAACGTGGCCATTGATTTCGTGTCATTCAGAGCTCTAAATCAAAGTTAGGGACGATTAAGTGTAAACATGTCAAGTTGATCGGCCAGTTAGGATGATTATTCTTAACTGATCATTGGTGCTTATTGAGTTGAGGCTTATAAATGAAGCATAATGCATGGCACCACGTAGTTCCGGATATATTGGATTACTTGGAGGTTTGTTGTATCTATTTCTGCCTCGAAATTTGTCACAATATAGAACTTGTCCTGGCTTAACGTGGTCATTGGTTTCGTGTCATTCAGAGCTCTAAATCAAACGTGAGGGACGATTTAGAGCAAACATGTCAAGGTTATCGGCCAGTTAATTTGATCATTGTTATACACTCAGTAAAGGCTTATAAATGAAGCATAATGCATGGCATCACACATTTTTGGATTGATTTGATTACTTGGACGCTTTGTCTTATCTATTTCTTTCTATCATTTTGACAATATAGAAAATTGAGCTAGCTTAACGTGGGCATTCGATTTCTGTCATTCTGAACTATAAATCAATAGTTACGGACGATTTAGTGTGGACATGTCTAGTTGACCGGCCAGTTAAAAGGATCATTCTTAACTGATTGTTGCTGATTATTTAGTTGAGGCTTATAAATGAAGTATAATGCATGATATCAAGCAGTTTTCGATAGATTGGATTACTTGTACGTTTCTCGTATCTATTTCTGTCTCAAATTTAGTCACAATATAGAAACTTGAGCTAGCTAAACGTGGGCATTGGTTTCATGTCATTCTGAGCCCTAAATCAAAAGTTAGGGACAATTAAGTGTAAACATGTCAAATTGATCGGCCAGTTACGACGATCATTCTTAACTAATCATTGGTGCTTATTGAGTTGAGGCTTATAAATGAAGCATAATGGATGTCATCACGTAGTTTGGGTTATATTGGATAACTTGGAGGTTTGTTGTATCTATTTCTGCCTCAAAATTTGTCACAATATAGAAAGTGGAGCTAGCTTAATGTGGGCATTGGTTTCGTGTAATGCTGAGCTCTAAATCAAAAGTTAGGTACGATTTAGTGCAAACATGTCAAGGTTATCGGCCAGTTAATTTGATGATTCTAAACTGATCATTGGTGCACAATGAGTAAAGGCTTATAAATGAATCATAATGCATGGGATCACGCATTTTTTGATTGATTTGATTACTTGGACGCTTTGTCATATCTATTTCTTTCTATCATTTTATCACAATATAGAAAATTGAGCTAGCTTAACGTGGGCATTGAATTTGTGTCATTCTGAACTATAAATAAAAAGTTCCGGATGATTTAACTGATTATTGCTGCTTATTGAGTTGAGGCTTATAAATGAAGCCTAATGCATGATATCAAGCAGTTTTCAATAGATTGGATTACTTGGACGCTTTTTTGTATCTATTTCTGTCTAAAATTTTGTCACAATATAGAAACTTGAGCTAGCTTAACGTGGGCATTGGTTTCGTGTTATTCCGAGCTCTAAATCTAAAGTTAGAGAGGATTAAGTGTAAACATCTCAAGTCAATCGGCCAGTAAATGACGGGGACATCAGGTTGTATGGCCGGCCAGGAGACCAGACTGACCAACCAGGGAGCTTGCCCGAGACAGCCGGGCCATTTGGCACGACTACCGGCCCAAGCGGTACCACCGGACCTTCGACCAACTGGGCCGGACCTATCAACATTGCCGGCGGGGAGGCCCAAACTTCCAGCCCAACTGGAGGCGACATGGATGACACCGCCGGTCCAATTGGTGACATCGCCGGCTACAGAATCAACTTGGCCGGAGCAGAAGACATTTCGGCCAGTACCTCGCACAGTCCAGCCGGTACACCCAATCCAGCCGAGAGCACGGGCATCTCAACATCTACACAAGGAGACTCAGACCAGATAAGCTACCAGCTTCAGGACATGCATCTAGAGGAAGTCTCTATACCAGTGGTTCCACCAGGAGCAATGACAAGGAGCAGATCAAGAGCACTCTTCCACAAATTCAGCTTATGGGTCGACAAGCTCCTAGAGGATGATCAACAAAGGAAAGTGGGCCAGAAGTGCAAAGAAGAGTCCAAAGGCTTCTCAACATTGCAAGGGACTTCAGAGACTTGGGCTTTAGTGGCAAGGGAGGTCAGGACCCAAAGATTCCTAACCCTACACCAAGTCGAAGACTAGGAGCAAGGCGCGTGCATGCCACAAGGACGGCCAACTTCCATTTCTTGGCCGTGAGGTAAGAAAGGTAAGTTTTCAAATTGGATATTTGCCTCTTCCTGTTTTGCAGGGTAGGATTTAGATTATTTACATTTTCGAGTCAAAGACATTTTAGGAATAGGTCGTTTTTCGGTTATGCACTTTTGTACGTTTTTCATTTGTGCACTTTTATAAATTTTCCATTTCTTTCTTGAGTCGACCCTAGAAGGTCAAGCTGTCGAGCATATCACTAAGGCTTCTTCCAGCATTGTAGTTCGACAACCTTTTTTGATAATTAATAAAGTGCGAATTTTCTTCTACAAGTTTTCCTCCCAAGAGACTTGTGCGCTTAGAACCTAGTTGAGACCAGCCCTCCTAGCTCTAAGTTTGTGATTTATCACGAGGTTCATCACCCCTCGTGTGGTTCACATCACCCCTCCATCCAATACCAATCAGAAAACCACTATCCAGAAGCTTAAGGTCGAGTTTCTCACCTAAAACGTCTCCAAACAGCCCACGCGCATCCAAGCCTTGAGTCGAGGCTTGTATCATTTTGGTATCAGAGCTTAAAGCTCCTAAACCAGGTTTTTTCTATCCTTTAGTTAGTTTTGTTTTTAGTTCTTGCATTAGTTTAAGTCACATTCAAGAAAAATAAAAAAATAACATCAAACTCAAAACCTAGTGCATCTAGCTTCTACGTGTATCACTAGGGCTTAGATTCACTTTTGCATTGCAAATTACATTTTCCTTTTTGCTTAAATCATATTTCCATTATTTTTAAGATAAATTAAAAAGAAAAGAAAAAGAAAATAGGAAAAACACCAAAAGAATTCGACCAAGACAGCTAGCACTAGTTGTTAGAAAGTTTCCATTTTTTCCAAATCTTCCATTTTTCGAATTTCCTTTTTCCCAATTTTTCTTTTTTGCATTTTTTTCGAATTCTCTATATAAGGAACCCTCCTAATCGATTCTAGGAGCAGAGTAACTTGTTCTTTATTTTGTAGTATGCAACGGCAGAAGAAAATAGAGATGCAGCCGAGGCAATGATGGCCATGTTCACCACCCTCCAAACATAACTCGCATCAATCAGCGAGAGGCTGGCGCGTGGAGAGGCCTGTGAGATTCCAGGCCATAAGGCATGTGAGGGCTGAGCAAGACCGTGCAGAGGGTCCTGAGTACCTTAGGACACGGCACAAACAGGAGGAGCCCCAGCTAGATGGAGATAAGGATGCACAGCCTCATGACTATCACCCTAGGCCGAGAGAACCTCCACGGCGACCAGAAGCAGAAGGCGATGGCTTTGAGCCATATGGTCATCACCAGAGACCAAGAATGCCTCCTAGATATCATGAGGATGGAGATGAACATGCCTACAACCGGGTAACTCAACCTGATGTTAAGTTAACGCCTCCTAGTTTTGCAGGAAAAGTATACCCCGAAGCCTATCTTGATTGGGAGAGGAGGATGGACCACATCTTCGATCACTACAACCAGCCAGGTCCTAGGAGAGTCTCCATGGCAGTAGCACAACTCACGGAAAATGCCCTCATCTGGTGGGATCGTGAGGTGTCTGCCCGAAGGAGGAAAAGATTGAGGCCCGTAGACTCATGGGTCGACATGAAAGACCTCATGAGACAAAGGTTTGTTCAACCTTATTTTCATAGAGATTTGCAACGACATTTTCGTACTCTTAAGCAGGGTACCAGATCAGTATAGGAGTACTATGAAGAGTTTGAGAGACTAAGGAACAGGCTGGAGCTCAATGACGATGAGGAGGCTTTGATGGCACAGTTCTTGGATGGACTGCAAGAAAGAATCAGCCGCAAGGTGGAAAGGCAAATCTACAACGACTTCAAGGATTTGTTCCACCTATCTGTCCAGGCTGAGAAGCACATCAAACGTAAGAGCCAAGACATCTGCAGCAAGCCTAAGACGCCTTGGGCACCAAGCAACATTCCCAAGCCCGTAGACAAAGGCAAAAGCATAGAGATCGAGTCACGGTTCAAGAGCAAGCCTCCTGAGCCAACCCGTGACCAGAGAGAGCCTAGTAAGTCCTCTAATCCTCAAAGATCACGTGATATCACTTGATTCAAGTGTAGGGGTCGCGGACACATCTCAAGGGAGTGCCCAAACAACCGGGTCATGCTGATTACGGAAGCTGGAGAGTATGAATCCCAAGATGAAGAAGACTATGAACCAGAAGGAGAATACGGTGACATTGAGTACCCTGATGTGGGGGAAGTGCTGGTCACTAGACGCATACTCAGTGCAATGGTGGATCTAGGGATGTTAATATGGGTATCACTTTCATGGGTTTTTAATGGATATGTGTAAATATAAAAACCCGTTTGTACCCATTTATTAAATTAAAATTTAATGGGTTTAAATAGTTTACCCAATTAAAACCCGACTAATAATTGGGTTTTGTTCAAAATTAAACGGGTACCCTTTTAACCCATCTAAACATCCTTAATAATTTACTCATTCATTACCCTCTGCCCAATTTCGTGCAGCCACTCCAATCTTCCTCAAGAGTGTCGCCGCCTGTGTACTCCAATCTTCCCAATCGCTTGGCTATTATCAAAGTTTTAAAGCAAACATCCACTCCAATCTTCTCCAGCCACTCCAATCGTCCTCAAGAATTAGGTCAAATTACTTGTTTAAATCTCAATGTCCTAGCTTTTTTTGTCCCTGTTTTAGTCGGTGACCCATGAGTCCTGAGAGAACAAAATTTCTGATTTTGTCTTTTCCATGGGTTTCTGTCCATTAAAATCAATGGTTGAAAATTTGGTGGAGAGATTTCACTGCTTCGGTAACTCCATATCTCATATTTCACTACTTCAATCTCATATCCACTTTGGCTACTTTCAAATTGCAGATTCTCAAACCTGAAGAGCTTCAAAAGAGTAAATTTATATAATTCAGCTAATATCCCTTTGAGTATTATATTCTTTATGATTCCCGAATTCGTTTTTTATGCATTTGGCTTCTTGGGTCTGCTTGATTTTGCAGTTCTTGTCCAGGAAGTTAGTGCTCTAAGCAAGGTAGGTAAGATAGTGGATATATGGCATGCTGGGAAAATGTTCTACACGTTTTCCACCTGGGGACTCGCTTTTGCAGGGTATGAGTATGACTGATTTTTCTGCTAATCATGTTGTGAAAGACTTCCAGGTTATAATTTACTCATTTGTTCTTAGAAACTCTATTTCGCCACAATGTTGCGTGCTAGCAACGCATCTCCTTTGAAGTCTACGTTTGTTCTTTGATTCTCGTAAATAAACGCATAGAAAATATATGAATGCTGAAATTTCTTTTTATACAGCATTACAATTGGACAAGCATGGATTTTGAATCCTTAGAGACGATGGCAATTCTCAATGCTCAAAATGAGCTAATAGACATGAATCAACAAGATGCGCAGAATGAGATAAATTTGGAAGATACACAAATGGAAGCACCAGAGCAAAGTGAAACTCAAGCAATTCAACCGACTCGAGTTACACGTACTTCAACTGTTTGGGAAGATTTTGTATCAGTGGGGTTAGAACAAGATGGCAAAGTAAGGGCTAAGTGTTTGCATTGTGGTTCAAAGTTAGTGACACATAGTAAAACACATGGAAGTTATGGAACCCACCACTTGAGTCGACATTTAGAAACGTGTGCAAAGATGTCCACGATGGGAGATAAACCTACATATGATCATAATATAGATCGTGAGATGACTAGTGAGCCGTCCTCTCCAGAATTAGTCTATTTGTCAAACTTGCAGCTGATGTTTATGAATCTCAATGCTATCTCGCTTTTTTTGTACCAAACGTCCACTCCTGAGAGAACTTCTGATTTTGTCTTTTCCATGGGTTTCTGTCAAATCAATGGTTGAAAATTTGGTGGAGAGATTTCCTGCTTCGGTAACTCCATATCTCATATTTCACTACTTCAATCCATATCTACTTTGGCTACTTTCAAATTGCTCTAATGAAGAGCTTCAAAAGAGAAAATTTGACGCTAATATCCCTTTGAGTATTATATTCTTTATGATTCCCTTTCGTTCATTTTACGCATTTGGCTTCTTTCTGCTTGATTTTCAGTTCTTGTCCAGGAATTAGTTCTAAGCAGGTAGGTCAGTGGATATATGGCATGCTGGGAAAATGTTCTTTTTTCCACCTGGGGACTCGCTTTTGCAGGGTATGAGTATGACATTTTTCTGCTAATCATGTTGTGAAAGACAAATATATTGATTTGAGTATGTTTTTTCCCAGGTTATACTCAAGCTCGTGGTGCGCTGAAGACACTGCCAGGGTGTTCATGCCACCAGCAAGGTTGTTCTAGGGCTCTCACTTATAAAGACTATTATCGATGCCCACAGGTTATACCAAGCTCGTGGTGCGCTGAAGATAGCTGCTAAGGGTGTTCATGCCACCAGCAAGGTTGTTCTTAGGGCTCTCTGAAACTTATAAGAGGTCTATTTCGATCCCACTATATGTTTCTATGTGATGCAATGACTTCTTCTCTCCTTTTTTTTTCCTTAATTGCTAGCAACGCTTGTGTAAATAGTGTAAAAAATCGTTTGATCAATGTTGTATTTTAATGGCTTTGAAGTCTACGTTTGTTCTTTGATTCTCGTAAATAAACGCATAGAAAATATATGAATGCTGAAATTTCTTTTTATACAGCATTACAATTGGACAAGCATGGATTTTGAATCCTTAGAGACGATGGCAATTCTCAATGCTCAAAATGAGCTAATAGACATGAATCAACAAGATGCGCAGAATGAGATAAATTTGGAAGATACACAAATGGAAGCACCAGAGCAAAGTGAAACTCAAGCAATTCAACCGACTCGAGTTACACGTAAGCGACGAAAAACTTCAACTGTTTGGGAAGATTTTGTATCAGTGGGGTTAGAACAAGATGGCAAAGTAAGGGCTAAGTGTTTGCATTGTGGTTCAAAGTTAGTGACACATAGTAAAACACATGGAAGTTATGGAACCCACCACTTGAGTCGACATTTAGAAACGTGTGCAAAGATGTCCACGATGGGAGATAAACCTACATATGATCATAATATAGATCGTGAGATGACTAGTGAGATAATTATTTACCATGATTTACCATTCCGGTATGTGGAGTATGAGAAGGTTAGAGCGAGAGATAAATATTTGAATCCAGAATGTTAGTCTATTTGTAGGAAAACTGCTGCAGCTGATGTTTTTAAAAGATATGAATTAGAAAAGGAGAAGCTTAAAATGATGTTTGCAAAACATCGTGGACGGGTGTGTTTTACTTCAGATATGTGGTCATCTCGTCCCACTGTCATGGGATATATTTGTCTTACTGCCCACTTTATTGATGATGCTTGGAATTTAAATAGTAAGATTCAAACATTTTGTGATTTGAAGCCCCCACACACTGGAGAAGAAATTGCTAATAAGGTTTTAGAGTGTTTGGTGGAATGGGGTTTAGAGAAAAAGGTATTCTCTATTACTTTGGACAATGCTACTAATAATGATAGTATGCAAAAAATACTCAAGGGACGACTTCAGATGATGAGTGGTAGTGGTTTGTTGTGTGATGGCAAGTTTATGCATGTGAGATGTTGTGCTCATATTTTGAATCTAATAGTGAAAGGGGGTTTGGAATTAGCAAAAGATCTTTTACATAACATTCGGGAAAGTGTTAGATATGTAAAAGCATCACAAACAAGAATCCAATCGTTTGCAGTTTGTGTAGAGAGAGCAGGGATTAAGAGTGGAGCTGGTCTATCACTTGATGTTCCTACTCGATGGAACTCGACATATGAAATGCTGGTTAGAGCTTTGAAATTTAGGAAAGCGTTTAAGAGCATGAAGTCTTTTGACACAAATTATAAATCACTACCATCGGAAGATGAGTGAAACCATGGAGAAAAAATTTGTGAATTGCTGAAGCCTTTTAGTGTCATTACTACTCACTTTTCAGGTTCGCAATATCCCACATCTAGTGTGTACTTCACACAAGTATGGAGAATTGAGCTCTTGTTGAAGAAATTTATCATTTGTGACGATGATGATGTGAAAAAAATGGCTAAGGATATGCAGGTTAATTTTACTAAGTATTGGGAGGATTATAGTCTTATATTGGCTATGGGAGCAATTTTAGATCCAAGAATGAAATTACAAATGCTTGAAAAAGCTTATGAGACCGTGGATCCTACTACTTCCAAGTCAAAAACCAAAGAACTTAGGAGTAATTTAACGATGCTTTATAAAGATTATCAGACTATGATTCGGGGAAGTTCTTCAGGTGTTTCAGTTGCACCAACCCCGCATGAACTAGTAACTGAATCTCCACTTGAAGATTATTTAGACAATGTAAGTGTTTTTCCATGCAATATTATAATTTTATAATCGTAAATGTTTTACTCAGTTACATTTTATTATAGGATCTTTTTGAACTCGAAAGAAGCATCGAAGTTGGTGCAGACAAAACAAAGACACATTTAGATGTCTATTTGGATGAACCAAGGCTAGAGAGGAAGTCTTTTCCAGATTTAGATGTTTTGAGCTATTGGAGGGATAACCAACATCGATTAGGTGATTTAGCTTCTATGGCACGTGATGTACTCAGTATCCCAATCACTACCGTAGCATCCGAATTGGCTTTTAGCATTGGAGCTCGAGTGTTAACGCCATACAAGAATCGCCTACTTCCAAAAACGTTCAAGCTTTACTTTGCACACGTAATTGGTTGCGTGGTTTTGCAGAATATGAAGGTAAAATTGTACCGTTTACAATCATTATTAAGTGTTTTTAAACTAATTTACACATTAAAATGCAGGCCCCACTATTTCAGTAGAAGATAATTGTGAAGTGCTGAAGATGCACAAGTAGTTCAAGATGGAATGTTCTCATCAAACATTTGAATTTTTTTTAATATTTTACTTTTTAGTAATATATTAATATTTTATAAAATGTTTTTGTATTTCAAATACTACTATATTATTTTATTAAAATATATTGTTTGCAAAATAATATAAATAAAAAATACATACAACAAATACAATTTAAATACATTAAATATGTTTAAATGGGTTTCAATGGGTGGTTAATGGGTAAGTATTAAACCTTTAAACTAAATGGGTTTTGTAGGGTTTGGGTTTTAAATGGGGTGGGTTGAATATGGGGTGGGTATAAATGGGGTGGGTATACCCATATTAACATCCCTAGGTGGATCCCTCAGAGACCATCCAGAGAGAAAACATCTTCCACAGCCGTTGCACCATCAAGGGGAAGGTATGTAACCTCATCATAGATGGTGGTTCTTGCACTAACGTTGCTAGTGCATACATGGTTGATAAGCTAGGTCTAGAAAAGACAAGGAACCCTCGACCGTATAGACTGAGATGGCTCGATGACAAAGTGGAGTTCAAGATCCATGAGCAAGTCACTGTGCCATTCAGTGTGGGCAAGTTCCAAGACCAAGTAGTGTGCGACGTGGTGCCCATGCAAGCTGGCCATCTTCTGCTAGAAAGGCCATGACAGTTTGACAAGGAGACCAGGCATGATGGCCGAACCAATCTCTACACTTTTGTGCATGACAAAAGAAAGGTCAGCCTAGCTCCTCTTACACCTGCCCAGGTACACGAGCTACAACTCCAAATGAGTAAGGAAAAGAAACTTATCAAGTCTAATTTTCTTATTCAACCAAGCCATGTGCAGAGTGCTTTAGCCTCGAAGGATTTAATGTTACTAATGGTTTTCAAAGAAGTGTTGAATGTAGAGAAAGAACAGGTAGAGCTACCTCCTGAAGTAGCAGCTCTCCTCAATAAGTTCCAGGATGTGTTCCCGGAAGAGATACCAGCAGGCTTGCCTCCCCTACGAGGCATAGAGCACCAGATCGACCTCGTGCCCGGAGTAGCCCTGCCCACCCGGCCAGCCTACTGAATGAGCCCAAAGGAGTCTAAGGAGCTTGAGAAGCAAGTCAATGAGGTCCTGGAGAAAGGCTATGTTCGAGAGAGCCTCAGTCCATGTGCCATACCAGTGCTACTTGTGCCCAAGAAGGATGGGACTTGGCGAATGTGCGTGGACTGCCGAGCAATCAACAATATCACAGTCAAGTACCGGCATCCGATACCACGGCTGGATGACATGCTAGATGAGCTGAGTGGAGCCACAGTCTTCTCCAAGATACACCTCAAGAGTGGATACCACCAGGTCAGGATGAAGGAAGTTGATGAGTGGAAGACTGCTTTCAAGACAAAGCAAGGGCTCTACGAGTGGACAGTCATGCCATTCGGCTTGACTAATGCCCCAAGCACCTTCATGTGCCTTATGAACCAAGTTCTTAGGACGTACATCAGTAAGTTCGTTGTAGTTTATTTCGATGACATTTTAGTTTATAGTAAGTGCTTAAGGGATCACCTCACACATCTTGAGTTGGTGCTTAAAACCCTTTGACAAGAAGAGCTTTATGCCAATCTCAAGAAGTGCATCTTTTGTTCTGATAAACTTGTCTTCTTAGGTTTTGTTGTAAGTTCACAGGACTTACAGGTTGATGAAGAAAAGATTCGAGCCATACAAGAATGGCCAACACCAAGCAACATCAGCCAAGTAAGGAGTTTCCACGGTCTAGCCAGCTTCTACAGGAGATTCATGCCCAACTTCAGCAGTATTGCCTCACCACTAACGGCAGTAGTGAAGAAGAACGTGGGATTCAGCTGGGGAGAAGCTCAGGAGAAGGCGTTCCAGGCCTGTAAGGAAAGTCTCACACATGCACCAGTGCTAGTCCTACCCGACTTCACAAGACATTTGAAGTGGAGTGTGATGCCTCTGGAATAGGCATAGGAGCAGTGCTAACCCAAGGAGGGAGGCCAGTGGCATACTTCAGTGAGAAGCTAGGTGGAGCCTCACTGAACTACCCCACTTACGAGAAGGAGCTTTATGCCCTAGTCCGAGCATTGGAGACTTGGCAGCATTACTTGCTGTCCAAGGAGTTTGTGATCCACACTGATCACGAGACTCTCAAACATCTCAGAGGGCAAACCAATCTCAAGAGGAGACATGCCAGGTGGATGGAGTTCATAGAGACCTTCCCGTACGTCATCAAGTACAAGAAGGGCAAAGACAATGTGGTAGCCGATGCACTATTAGTGAGGTTTGCCTTGATATCCACCATGGAGGCAAAGGTCCTAGGATTCGAGCACATCAACGACCTATACAAGGATGATCCTGACATTGCTGAGAGCTACAAGGAGTGTGGCACAGGGAGTCATGGCAGGTTTTACACCCATGAGGGATTCTTGTTCCGAGAGAGAAGGCTGTGCATACCACAAGGATCATTACGAGAGCTTATCATCCGAGAAGCCCATGGAGGAGGATTCATGGGCCACTTTAGAGTTGACAAGACTCTAGCAGTGGTCAAGGAGCACTTCTACTGGCCACACATCAAAAGGTCAGTAGAAGCCCATTGTGCAAGGTGCATCACTTGCAAAAAGGCGAAGTCCAGAGTGCACCCTCACTGGGTGTATCTCCCACTTCCCATACCTACACATCCATGGGTGGACATCTCAATGGACTTCGTTTTAGGTCTGCCCAAGATCAACAACAAAGATGCAATCTTTGTGGTGGTGGACAGATTCTACAAGATGGCACACTTCATTCTGTGTGCCAATGTTAATGATGCAACGCAAACAGCCGAGCTGTTCTTCAGGGCGATAGTACGGCTTCATGGAGTGCCAAGGACCATCATGTCAGACAGGGACACCAAGTTCCTCAGCCATTTCTGGAGGACCCTTTGGAGGAAGCTAGGCACGAAGCTACTCTTCTCTACCACCTGCCATCCTCAAACCGATGGCCAAACTGAAGTTGTCAACCGGACACTATCAACTCTTCGCAGGACTACACTAGGGAAGAACCTCAAGACTTGTGTGGAGTGCCTGCCATTCATAGAGTTCGCTTACAACCGAGCCGTGCACTCAGCAACCAAGAAGACACCCTTTGAAGTAGTATACGGCTTCAACCCTCTCACACCATTGGAGCAAACGCCACTACCACCAGAAGAGATGACCAACCTCAACGGAGCATCCAAGGCGGAGTTCATAAGGAAGCTACACCAGAAGGTAGCAGAGAACTTGGAGAAGAGGACCGGGCAGTACGTGACTCATGCTAACAAGGGAAGAAAGGAGGTGATCTTTCAACCAGGCGATTGGGTGTGGCTGCACCTACGGCATGAGAGGTTCTCCAACCTAAGGAGTTCCAAGCTAGCACCAAGAGGAGATGGACCATTCAGAATTCTGGAGAGGATCAACAACAACGCCTACCAGATTGAGCTCCCAGGTGAGTTTAATGTGTCCAACACGTTCAACGTAACTGACTTAGTCCCTTTCCATACAGATGAACCAGTTTTGAGGTCAAAACCTACTGAAAAGGGAGGGGATGATGGGGACATCAGGTCGTATGGCCGGCCAAGAGACCAGACTGGCCGACCAGGGAGCTTGCCCAAGACAGCCGGGCCATTTGGCACGACTGCCGGCCCAAGCGGTACCGCGGGACCTTCGACCAACC
This sequence comes from Pugionium cornutum, assembly GCA_018901935.1. NCBI lineage: Eukaryota > Viridiplantae > Streptophyta > Magnoliopsida > Brassicales > Brassicaceae > Pugionium > Pugionium cornutum. The sequence goes on along the minus strand of CM032165.1, from coordinate 12,114,761 downwards.
GGGCCGGACCGATCAACATTGCCAGTGGAAAGGCCCAAACTTCCTGCCCAACTGGAGGCGACGTGGATGACACCTCCGGTCCAATTGGTGACGCCGCTGGCTCCGGAATCAACTTGGCCAGAGCAGAAGACATTTCGGCCAGTACCTCGCACAGTCCAGCCGGTACACCCGATCCAGCCGAGAGCATGGGCATCTCAACATCTACACAAGGAGACTCGGACCAGATAAGCTACCAGCTTCAGGACATGCATCTAGAGGAAGTCTCTACACCAGTGATGCCACCAGGAGCAATGACAAGAAGCAGATCAAGAGCACTCTTCCACAAATTCAGCTTATGGGTCGACAAGCTCCTAGAGGATGATCGACAAAGGACAATGGGCCAGAAGTGCAAAGAAGAGTCCAAAGGCTTCTCAACAAAGCAAGGGACTTCAGAGCCTTGGGCTTTAGTGGCAAGAGAGGTCAGGGCCCAAAGATTCCTAACCCTACTCCAAGTCGAAGACTAGGAGCAAGGCGCGTGCATGCCACAAGGACGGCCACCTTCCATTTCTTGGCCGTGAGGTAAGAAAGGTAAGTTTTCAAATTAGATATTTGCCTCTTTCTGTTTTGCAGGGTAGGATTTAGATTATTTACATTTTTTAGTCAAAGACATTTTAGGAATAGATGCTTTTTCGGTTATGCACTTTTTTACGTTTTCCATTTGTGCACTTTTGTAAATTTTCCATTTCTTTCTTGAGTCGACCCTAGAAGGTCAAGCTGTCGAGCATATTAATAAGGCTCCTTCCAGCATTGTTGTTCGACAACCTTTTTTGATAATTAATAACGTGCGAATTTTCTTCTACAAGTTTTTTTCTCAAGAGACTTGTGCACTTAGAACCTAGTTGAGACCAGCCCTCCTAGCTCTAAGTTTGTGATTTATCACGAGGTTCATCACCCCTCGTGTGGTTCACTTCACCCCCTCCATCCAATACCAATCAGAAAACCACTATCCAGAAGCTTAAGGTCGAGTTTCTCACCTAAACTTCTCCAAACAGCCCACACGCATACAAGCCTTGAATAGAGACTTGAATCAGTTAAGATGATCATTCTTAACTGATCATTCGTGCTTATTGAGTTAAGGCTTATAAATGAAGAATAATGCATGGCATCACGTAGTTTGGGATATATTGGATAAATTGGAGGTTTGTTATATCTATTTCTGCCTCAAAATTTGTCACAATATAGAAACTTGAGCTAGCTTAACGTGGGCATTGGTTTCGTGTAATTCTGAGCTCTAAATCAAAATTTAGGTACGATTTAGCGCAAAAATGTCAAGCTTATCGGCCAGTTAATTTGATCATTCTAAACTGATAATTGGTGCACAATGAGTAAAGGCTTATAAATGAAGGATAATGCATGACATCACTTAGTTTTGGAAAGATTTGATTACTTGGACGCTTTGTCGTATTTATTTCTATCTCTCATTTTGTCACAATATAGAAAACTGAGCTAGCTTAATGTGGGCATTAGATTTGTGTCATTCTGAGCTATAAATAAAAAGTTCGAGACGATTTAGTGCGGACATCTCAAGTTGATCGGCCAGTTAAAATGATCATTCTTAACTGATCATTGGTGCTTATTGAGTTGAGGCTTATAAATGAGGTATAATGCATGGCATCACATAGTTTAGGACAGATTAGATAGCTTGGATGCTTTGTCGTATCTATTTTTGCCTCAAAATTTGTCACAATATAGAACCTTGAGCTACCTTAACATGGGCACAGGATTCGTGTCATTCTGAGCTCCAAATCAAAAGTTACGGGTGATTTAGTTCAAACATGTCATGGTTATCGACAAGCAAATATGATCATTCTAAACTGATCACTAGTGATAGGGAGTAAAGGCTTATAAATGAAGCATCATGCACAACATTACCAGTTTTTGATAGATTTGATTACATACATGATTTTTCGAAGCAATTTTAGTCTTAATTTTATCAAAATAAAGAAACTTGAGCTGGCTTAAAGTGGTCATTGGTTTCGTGTCATTCAGAGCTCTAAATCAAAAGTTAGGGACGATTAAGTCTAAACATGTCAAGTTGATCTGCCAGTTAAGATGATCATTCTTAATTGATCATTGGTGCTTATTGAGTTGAGGCTTATAAATGAAGCATAATGCATGGCACCACGTAGTTCCGGATATATTGGATTACTTGGAGGTTTGTTGTATCTATTTCTGCCTCAAAATTTGTCACAATATAGAAACTTGAGCTAGCTTAACGTGGGCATTGGTTTCGTGTCATTGTGAGCTCTAAATCTAAAGTTAGGGACGATTTAATGGAAACATGTCAAGGTTATCAGCCAGTTAATTTGATCAATCGAAACTGATCATTGGTGCACACTGAGACAAGGCTTATAAATGAAGCATAATGCATGGCATCACGCATTTTTGGATAGATTTGATTACCTGGATGCTTTGTCGTATCTATTCCTATCTCTCATTTTGTCACAATATAGAAAATTCAGCTAGCTTAACATGGGCATTGACTTTGTGTCATTCTGAACTATAAATCAAAAGTTACGGACGATTTAGTTCGGACATGTCAAGTTGATCCAGTTAAAATGATCATTCTTAACTGATCATTGGTGCTTATTGAGTTGAGGCCTATAAATGAAGCATAATGCATGACATCACACAGTTGGGGAGAGATTGGATAACTTGGATGCTTTGTTGTATCTATTTCTGTCTCCAATGTTGTCACAATATAGAAAATTGAGCTAGCTTAACGTGGGCATTGGATTCGTCATTCTGAACTATAAATCAAAAGTTACGGATGATTTAGTGCGGACATGTCAAGTTGATCGGCCAGTTAAAATGATCATTCTTAACTGATCATTTGTGCTTATTGAGTTGAGGATTATAAATGAAGCATAATGCTTGGCATCACGTATTTTGGGACAGATTGGATAGCTTGGACGCTTTGTCTATCTATTTCTGCCTCAAAATTTTTCACAATATAGAAACTTGAGCTAGCTTAACGTGGGCACTGGATTCGTGTCATTCTTAGCTCCAAATCCAAAGTTACGGACGATTTAAAGCAAACATGTCATGTTTAATGTCCAGCTAATTTGATCATTCTAAAATGATCACTAGTGCTCATTAAGTAAAGGCTTATAAATGAAGCATCATGCACGACATTATGCAATTTTTGATCGATTTGATTACTTGGAGGATTTTTCAAAGATATTTTAGCCTTAAATTTTATCGCAATATAGAAAATTGAGCTAACTTAACGTGGGCAACGGATTCGTGTCATTCTGAGCTCTAAATCAAAAGTTACGCACAATGTAGTGCATACAAGTCAAGATGATTGGCCATTTCAAATGATTATTCTAAACTGATCATTGATGCTCATTGAGTAAAGGCTTATAAGTAAAACACAATGCATGGTATCATGTAGTTTTGGATAGATTGGATTACTTGGACGCTTTCTCGTATCTCTTTTTGTCTCAAATTTTGTCACAATAAAAAAAATTGAGCTAGCTTAATGTAGGCATTGGTTTTGTGTCATTCTGAGCTCTAAATCTAAAGTTAGGGAAGATTAGTGCAAACATGTCAAGTTGAGCGGCCAATTAAGATGATCACTCTTAATTGATCATATGTACTTATTGAGTTGAGGCTTATAAATAAAACATAATGCATGGCATCACGTAGTTCGGGATATATTGGATAATTTGGATGCTTTGTTGTATCTATTTCTGCCTCAAATTTTGTCTTAATATAGAAACTTGAGCTAGCTTAACATGGGCATTGGTTTCATGTAATGTTGAGCTCCAAATCAAAAGCTAGGTACGATTTAGTGCAAACATGTCAAGGTTATCAGCCAGTTAATTTGATCATTCTAAACTGATAATTGGTGCACAATGAGTAAAGGCTTATAAATGAAGCATAATGCATGATATCACTTAGCTTTGGATAGATTTGATTACATGGACGCTTTATCGTATCTATTTCTATCTCTCATTTTGTAACAATATAGAAAATTGAGCTAGCTTAATGTGGGCATTAGATTTGTGTCATTCTGAGCTAGCTTAATGTGGGCATTAGATTTGTGTCATTTGATTTAGTGCGTACATCTCAAGTTGATCGGCCAGTTAAAAATGATCATTCTTAACTGATCATTGGTGCTTATTGAGTTGATGCTTATAAATGAAGCATAATGCATGGCATCACACAGTTTAGGATAGATTGGATAGCTTGGATGCTTTGTCGTATCTGTTTTTGTCTCAAGTTTTGTTACAATATAGAAACTTGAGCTACCTTAACGTGGGCACAGTATTCGTGTCATTATGAGCTCTAAATCAAAAGTTACTGACGATTTAGTTCAAACTTGTCATGTTTATCAGCCAGCTAATTTGATCATTTTAAACTTATCACTGGTGCTCGGGGAGTAAAGGCTTATAAATGAAGCATCATGCACAACATTACCAGATTTTGATAGATTTGATTACTTGGAGGATTTTTCAAAGCAATTTTAGTCTTAATTTTATACAATAAAGAAACTTAAGCTGGCTTAACGTGTACATTGGTTTCGTGTCATTCAGAGCTCTAAATAAAAAGTTAGGGACGATTAAGTGTAAACATGTGAAGTTGATTGGCCAGTTAAGATGATCATTCTTAACTGATCATTGGTGCTTATTGAGTTGAGGCTTATAAATGAAGCATAATGCAAGGCACCACGTAGTTCCCGATATTTTGGATTACTTGGAGGTTTGTTGTATCTATTTTTGCCTCAAATTTTGTCACAATATAGAACCTTGAGTTTGCTTAACGTGGGCAATGGTTTCGTGTCATTGTGAGCTCTAAATCTAAAGTTAGGGACGGTTATCGGCCAGTTAATTTGATCATTCTAAACTGATCATTGGTGCACACTGAGACAAGGCTTACAAATGAAGCATAATACATGGCATCACGCATTTTTGGATAGATTTGATTATTTGGACGCTTTGTCTTATCTATTTCTAACTCTCATTCTGTCACAATATAGAAAATTCAGCTATCTTAACATGGGCATTGACTTTGTGTCATTCGGAACTACAAATCAAAAGTTAGAGACGATTTAGTGCGGACATGTCAAGATGATCGAGTTAATATGATCATTCTTAACTGACCATTGGTGCTTATTGAGTTGAGGCTTATAAATGAAGCATAATGCATGATATCACGCAGTTGGGGATAGATTGGATAACTTGGATGCTTTGTTGAATCTATTTCTGTCACTAATGTTGTCACGATATAGAAAATTGAGCTAGCTTAACATGGGCATTGGATTCGTGTCATTCTGAACTATAAATCAAAAGTTACGGACGATTTACTGCGGACATGTCAAGTTGATTGACCAGTTCAAATGATCATTCTAAACTGATCATTGACGTTCATTGAGTAGAGGATTATAAATGAAGCACAATGCATAGCATCAGTTTTGGATAGATTGGATTACTTGGACGCATTGTTGTATCAATTTCTGTCTCAAAATTTGTCACAATATAGTAAATTGGGCAAGCTTATCGTGGCCATTGGATTCATGTCATTTTGAGCAATAAATTAAAATTTACGGACAATTTAATGCACACATGTCAAATTGATTGGATAGTTAAGATGATCGTTCTAATTGATCATTGCTGCTTTATGAGTTGAGGCTTGTAAATGAAGCATAATGCATATCATCACGCAGTTCGGGAAAGATTGGATAACTTGGATAGTTTGTCGTTTCTATTTCTGCCTCAAAATTTGTCACAATATAGAAACTTGAGCTAGCTTAATGTGGGCATTGATTTCGTGTCATTATGAGCTCTAAATCAAAAGTTAGGGATGATTAAGTGCAAACATGCCAAGTTGATCGGCCAGTTAAGATGATCATTCTTAACTGATCATTGGTGCTTATTGAGTTGAGATTTATAAATGAAGCATAATGCATGGCATCATGTAGTTTGGGATAGATTGGATAACTTGGAGCTTTGTTGTATCTATTTCTGCCTCAAAATTTGTCACAACATAGAAAATTGAGCTTGCTTAACGTGGGCATTTGTTTCGTATCATTCTAAGCTTTAAATCAAAAGTTAGTGATGATTTACTGCAAACATTTCAAGGTGTATCGGCCAGTTAATTTGATCATGCTAAACTGATCATTGGTGCACACTGAGTAAAGGCTTATAAATGAAGCATAATGCATGGCATCACACAATTTTGGATAGATTTGATTACTTGGATGCTTTGTCATATCTATTTCAATCTTTAACGTGGGCATTGGATTTGTGTCTTTCTGAACTATAAATCAAAATTTATGGACGATTTAGTGCGGACATGTTAAGTTGATCGGCGAGTTAAAATGGTCATTTTTAACTGAAATTAAGAATAATGCATGGCATCACATAGATCAGGATAGATTGGATAACTTGGATGCTTTGTTGTATCTTTTTCTGTCTCTGATTTTGTCACAATATAGAAAATTGAGGTAGCTTAACGTGGGTATTGGATTCAAACTATAAATCAAAAGTTACGAATGATTTAGCGTGGACATGTCAAGTTGATCGGCAAGTTAAAATGATCATTCTTAACTGATTGTCAAGTTGATCGGCAAGTTAAAATGATCATTCTCAACTGATCTTTGGTGTTTATTGAGTTGAGGGTTATAAATGATATTCATGGCATCACGCTGTTTGGGACAGATTGGATAGATTCTACACTTTGTCGTATCTATTTCTATCTCAAAATTTGTCACAATATAGCAACTTGAGCTAGCTTAACGTGGGCACAAGATTCGTATCATTATAAGCTCTATATCATAAGTTACGGGCGATTTAGTGCAAACATGTCATGGTTATCGACCACCTAACTTGATCATTCTAAATAGATCACTAGTGGTCATTGAGTAAAGGTTTATAAATGAAGCATCATGCACGACATTATGCATTTTGGGATAGATTGGATTACTTGGAGGCTTTGTCGTACCTATTTCTGTCTCAAAATATGTCAAAATATAGTAAATTGAGCAAGCTTAATGTGGGCAGTAGATTCGTGGCATTCTGAGCTATAAATCAAAAGTTATGGACAATTTAGTGCAGACATGTCAAGTTGATGGGCCAGTTCAATTGATCATTATAAACTGATCATTGATGTTCATTGAGTAAAGGCTTATAAATAAAGCACAATGCATGACATCACGTAGTTTTGGATAGATTGGATTACTTGGACGCTTTGTTGTATCTATTTTTTTGTCCCAAATTTTGTCACAATATAGAAACTTGAGCAAGCTTATCATGGGCATTGGATTCGTGTCATTCTAAGCTCTAAATAAAATGTTATGGATAATTTAGTGCCGATATGTCAAGGTTATCGGCCAATTAATTTGATCATTCCAAACTGATCATTGGTACTCATTAAGTAAAGGCTCATAAATAAATCGTAATGCATGACATCGTGCATTTTGGGATAAATTAGATTACTTGGGGGCTTTGTCTTACCTATTTCAGTTTCAAAATTTGTCACAATATAGTAAATTGAGCAAGCTTAACGTGGGTAGTCGATTCGTGTCATTATGAGCTATAAATAAAAAGTTACAGACGATTTAGTGCAGAAATATCAAGTTGATCGGCATGTTAAAATGATCACTCTAAACTGATCATTGGTGGTCATTGAGTAAAGCCTTATAAATGAAGCACAGTGCATGACATCACCTAGTTTTGGATAGATTGGATTACTTGGATGCTTTGTCGAATCTATTTCTGTTTCAAAATTTATCATAACATAGAAAATTGAACTAGCTTAACATGGGCTTTGGCTTTGTGTCATTCTAAGCTCTAAATCAGATGTTATGGACGATTTAGTGCACAAACGTCAAGTTGATCGGCCAGTTAAAATGATCATTCTAAACTGATCATTGATGCTGATTGAGTAATGACTTATAAATGAAGCACAATGCAAGGCATGACGCGGTTTTGGATAGATTGGATTACTTGGATGCTTTGTCGAATCTATTTCTGTCTCAAATTTTGTCACAATATAGAAACTTGAACAAGCTTAACATGGACATTGGATTTGTGTCATTCTAATCTCGAAAAAAAAAATTATGGATAATTTAGTATAGATATGTCAAGGTTATCAGCCAATTAATTTGATGATTCTAAATTGATCATTGGTGTCATTAAGTAAAGGCTTATAAATGAAGCACAATGCATGAAATCGCACATTTTGTTATTGATTAGATTACTTGCATCCTTTGTCGTATCTATTTCTGTCTCAAAAATTGTCACAATATAGAAAATTGAGCAAGCTTAACGTGGGCATTGGATTCGTGTCATTCTGAGCTATAAATCAAAAGTTACGGGCAATTAGTGCAGACATGTCAAGTTGATCGGCCAGTTAAAATGATCATCCTAAACTCCTCATTGATGTTCATTGAGTAAAGTCTTATAAACTAAGCACAATCCATGACATCACGCAGTTTTGGGTAGATTAGATTACTTGGACTCTTTGTCGTATATATTTCAGTTTCAAATTTTGTCAAAATATAGAAAATTTATCTACCTTAATGTGAGCTCTGGATTTGTGTCATTCTTAACTATATAACAAAATTTATGGACGATTTACTACGCACATGGCAAATTCATCGGCCAATTAAAATGATCATTCTTAATTGATCGTTGGTGCTTAATGAGTTAAAGCTTATAAATGACGCATAATGTATGGCATCAAGTAGGTCGGCATAGATTGGATACCTTGGTTACTTTGTCGTATCTATTTCTACCTCAAAATTTGTTACAATATAGAAATTTGAGCTAGATTAACGTGAGCATTAGATTCGTGTCATTCTGAGCTCAAAATCAAAAGTTACGGATGATTTAGTGCAAACATGTCAAAGTTATCGGCCAATTAATTTGATCATTCTAAACTGATCATTGGTGCTCATTGAGTAAAGGCCTATAAATGAAGCATAATGCATGACATTGCGCATATTGGGATAGATTAGATTACTTGAAGGCTTTGTCGTACCTATTTCTGTCTCAAAAATTTTCAAAACATAGTAAATTGAGCAACCTTGACGTGGGCACTCGATTCATGTCATTCTGATCTATAAATCAAAAGTTACAGACGATTTAGTGCAGAAATGTCAAGTTGATTGGCTAGTTCAATTGATCATTCAAAACTGATCATTGATACTCATTGAGTAAAGGCTTATATATAAAGCACAATGCATGCCATCATGTAGTTTTGGATAGATTGGATTACTTGGACGCTTTGTCGTATCTATGTTTGTCTCAAAGTTTGTCACAATATAGAAACTTGAGCAAGCTTAACATGGGCATTGGATTCGAGTCATTCTAAGCTCTAAATAGAAATTTATGGACGATTTAGTGCAGATATGTCAAGGTTATCGGCCAATTAATTTGATCATTCTAAATTGATTATTGGTGCTCATTAAGTAAAGGCTTATGAATAAACAATAATGCATGACATCGCGCATTTTGAGATAGATTAGATTACTTTGGGACTTTGTCGTACTTCTTTCTGTCTCAAAATTTGTCACAATATAGAAGATTGAGCAAGCTTAACGTGGGCAGTGGATTCATGTCATTCTGAGCTATAAATCAAAAGTTACTGATGATTTAGTGTAGACATGTCAAGTTGATCGCCATGTTAAAATGGTCACTCTGAACTGATCACTGCTGTTCATTGAGTAAAGGCTTATAAATGAAGCACAGTGCATGACATCACCCAATTTTGGATAGATTGGATTATTTGGATGCTTTCTCGAATCTATTTCTGTTTCAAAATTCGTCACAATATAGAAAATTGAACTAGCTTAACGTGGGCTTTGGCTTTGTGTCATTCTAAGCTCTAAATCTGAAGTTATGGACGATTTAGTGCAAAAATGACAAGTTGATCGGCCAGTTAAAGTGATCATTCTAGACTGATCATTGATGCTCATTGAGGAATGACTTATAAATGAAGCACAATGCAAGGCATCACGCAGTTTTGGATCGATTGGATTACTTGGACGCTTCGTCGAATCTATTTCTGTCTCAAACTTTGTCACAAGATAGAAACTTGGATGCTTGTCATGGCCATTGGATTCGTGTCATTCTAAGCCCTAAATAAAAAGTTATGGACGATTTAGTACAGATATGTCAAGGTTATCTGCCAATTAATTTGGTGATTCTAAATTGATCATTGGTGTTCATTAAGTAAAGGCTTATAAATGAAGCACAATGCATGACATCGCTAATTTTGGGATTGATTGGATTACTTGGATGCTTTGTCGTATCTATTTCTGTCTCAAAATTTGTCACAATATAGAAAGTTGAGCACGCTTAACGTGGGCCTTGGATTCGTGTCATTTTGAGCCATAAATCAAAAGTTACGGGCAATTTAATGCAGACATGTCAAGTTGGTGGGCTAGTTAAAATGATCATTCTAAACTCCTCATTTATGCTCATTGATTAAAGTCTTATAAACGAAGCACAATCCATGACATCACGCGGTTTTGGATAGATTGGATTACTTGGACTCTTTGTCGTATCTATTTCTGTTTCAAATTTTTTCAAAATATAGAAAATTTAGCTGCCTTAATGTGAGCTCTGGATTTGTGTCATTCTTAACTATAAATCAACATTTATGGACGATTTACTACGGACATGTCAAGTTCATCGGCCAGTTAAAATGATCCTTATTAATTGATCATTTGTGCTTAACGAGTTAACGCTTATAAATGAAGCATACAACATGGCATCACGTAGGTCGGCATAGATTGGATACCTTGGTTACTTTGTCGTATCTATTTCGGCCTCAAAATTTGTTACAATATAGAAATTTGAGCTAGATTAACGTGAGCATTGGATTCGTGTCATTCTGAGCTCTAAATCAAAAGTTACGGATGATTTAGTGCAAACATGTCAAGGTTATCGGCCAGTTAATTTGATCATTCTAAACTGGTCATTGGTGCTCATTGATTAAAGGCCTATAAATGAAGCATAATGCATGACATTGCGCATTTTGGGATATATTGGATTACTTGAAGGCTCTGTCGTACCTACTTCTGTCTCAAAATTTATCAAAATATTGTCAATTGAGCAAGCTTAACGTGTGCAGTGGATTTATGACATTTGGATCGATGAATCAAAAGTTACGGACCATTTAGTGCAGACATGTCAAGTTGATTGGCTAGTTCAATTAATCATTATAAACTAATCATTGATGCTCATTGAGTAAAGGCTTATAAATAAAGCACAATGCATGCCATCATGTAATTTTGGATAGATTAGATTACTTGGACGCTTTGTCATATGTATTTTTGTCTCAAATTTTGACACAATATAGAAAATTGAGCAAGTTTAACATGGGCATTGGATTCGTGTCATTCTAAGCTCTAAATAGAATGTTATGGACGATTTTGTGCCGATATGTCAAGGTTATCGGCCAATTAAATTGATCATTCTAAAATGATCATTGGTGCTCATTAAGTAAAGGCTAATAAAAAAGCATAATGCTTGACATCGCGCATTTTGGGATAGATTAGATTACTTTGGGGCTTTGTCGTACCTATTTTTGTCGCACAATTTGTCACAATATAGTAGATTGAGCAAGCTTAACGTGGGCAATGGATTCATGTCATTCTGAGCTATAAATCAGAAGTTACGGATGATTTAGTGCAGACATATCAAGTTGATCGGCATGTTAAAATGGTCACTATGAACTGATCATTGCTGGTCAATGAGTAAAGGGCTTATAAATGAAGCACAGTGCATGACATCACCCAATTTGGGATAGATTGGATTACTTGTATGCTTTGTCGAATCTATTTCTGTTTAAAATTTGTCACAATAAAGAAAATTGAACTAGCGTAACGTGGGCTTTGGCTTTGTGTCATTCTAAGCCCTAAGTATGAAGTTATGGACGATTTAGTGCATAAATGTCAAGTTGATCGGCCAGTTAAAGTGATCGTTCTAGACTGATCATTGATGCTCATTGAGGAACGACTTATAAATGAAGCACAATGCAAGGCATGACACAGTTTTGGATAGATTGGATTACTTGGACGCTTCGTCGAATCTATTTCAGTATCAAAGTTTGTCACAAGATAGAAACTTGTGGAAGCTTAACATGGGCATTGGATTCATGTCATTCTAAGCTCTAAATAAAAAGTTATGGACAATTTAGTACATATATGTCAAGCTTATCGGCCAATTAATTTGATGATTCTAAATTGATCATTGGTGTTCATTAAGTAAAGGTTTATAAATGAAGCACAATGCATGACATCGCGCATTTGGGATTGATTGGATTACTTGGAGGCTTTGTCGTATCTATTTCTGTCTCAAAATTTGTCACAATATAGAAAATTAAGCAAGCTTATTATGGGCATTCGATTCGTGTCATTCTGAGCTATAAATCAAAAGTTACGGGCAATTTAATGCAGACATGTCAAGTTCATGGGCTAGTTCAATGGTCATTGTAAACTACTCATTGATGCTCATTGAGTAAAGTCTTATAAACGAAACACAATCCATGACATCACATAGTTTTGGATAGATAAGATTACTTGGACTCTTTGTCGTATCTATTTCTGTTTCAAATTTTGTCAAAATATAGAAAGTTTAGCTACCCTAATGTGAACTCTGGATTTGTGTCATTCTTAACTATAAATAAAAATTTATGAACGATTTACTACGGACATGTCAAGTTCATCGGCCAGTTAAAATGATCTTTCTTAATTGATTATTGGTGCTTAGTGAGTTAAGGCTTATAAATGAAGCATAATGCATGGCATCACGTAGATTGGCACAGATTGGATACCTTGGTTACTTTGACGTATCTATTTATGCCTCAAAATTTGTTACAATATAGAAATTTGAGCTATATTAATGTGAGCATTGGATTTGTGTCATTCTGAGCTCTAAATCAAAAGTTACGGATGATTTAGTGCAAACATGTCAAGGTTATCGGCCTGTTAATTTGATCATTCTAAACAGATCATTGGTGCTCATTGAGTAAAGGCCTATAAATGAAGTATAATGCATGACGTTGCACATTTTTGGATTGATTAAATTACTTGAAGGCTTTGTCCTACCTATTTCTGTCTCAAAATTTATCAAAATATAGTAAATTGAGCAAGCTTAACGTGGGCAGTGGATTCGTGTCATTCCGATCTGTAAATCAAAAGTTACGGACGATATAGTGAAGACATGTCAAGTTGATTGGGTAGTTCAATTGATCATTCTAAACTGATCATTGATTCTCATTGAGTAAAGGCTTATAAATAAAGCACAATGCATGTCATCATGTAGTTTTGGATAGATTGGATTTCTTCGACGCTTTGTTGTATCTATTTTTGTCTCAAATTTTGTCACAGTATAGAAACTTGAGCAATTTTAACATGGGCATTGGATTCGTGTTATTCTAAGCTCTAAATAGAAAGTTATGGACGATTTAGTGCAGATATGTCAAGGTTATCGGCCAATTAATTTGATCATTCTAAACTTATCATTGGTGCTCATTAATTAAAAGCTAATAAAAAAGCATAATGCATGACATTGCCCATTTTGGTATAGATTACATTTTTTTGGGGCTTTGTCGTACCTATTTTTGTCGCAAAATTTGTCACAATATAATAGATTGAGCAAGCTTAACGTGGGCAATGGATTCATGTCATTCTGAGCTATAAATCAGAAGTTATGGATGATTTAGTGCAGACATATCAAGTTGATCGGCATGTTAAAATGGTCACTCTGAACTGATCATTGCTGGTCAATGAGTAAAGGCTTATAAATGAAGCACAGTGCATGAGATCACCCAATTTGGGATAGATTGGATTACTTGTATGCTTTGTCGAATCTATTTCGGTTTCAAAATTTGTCACAATAAAGAAAATTGAACTAGCGTAATGTGGGCTTTGGCTTTGTGTCATTCTAAGCTCTAAGTATGAAGATATGGACGATTAAGTGCAAAAATGTCAAGTTGATCAGCCAGTTAAAATGATCATTCTAGACTGATTATCGATTCTCATTGAGGAACGACTTATAAATGAAGCACAATGCAAGGCATGACGCAGTTTTGGATAGATTGGATTACTTGGATGCTTCGTCGAATCTATTTCTGTCTCAAATTTTGTCACAAGATAGAAACTTGTGGAAGCTTAACATGGGCATTGGATTCATGTCTTTCTAAGCTCTAAATAAAAAGTTATGGATGATTTAGTACAGATATGTCCAGGTTATCAGCCAATAAATTTGATGATTCTAAATTGCTCATTGTTGTTCATTAAGTAAAGGCTAATAAATGAAGCACAATGCATGACATCGCACATTTTGGGATTGATTGGATTACTTGGAGGCTTTGTCGTATCTATTTTTGTCTCAAAATATGCCACAATATAGAAAATTGAGCAAGCTTAACGTGGGCAATGGATTCGTGTCATTCTGAGCTATAAATCAAAAGTTACGGGCAATTTAATCCAGACATTTCAAGTTGATGGGTTAGTTAAAATGATCATTGTAAATTCCTCATTGATGCCCATTGAGTAAAGTCTTATAAACGAATCACAATCCATGACATTAGACAGTTTTGGATAGATTGGACTACTTGGACTCTTTGTCGTATCTATTTCTGTTTCAAGTTTTGTCAAAATATAGAAAATTTAGCTACCTTAATGTGAGCTCTGGATTTGTGTCATTCTTAACTATAAATCAAAATTTATGGACGATTTACTACGGACATGTCAAGTTCATCGGCCAGTTAAAATGATCATTATTAATTGATCATTGGTGCTTAACAAGTTAAGGCTTATAAATGAAGCATACTGTATGGCTTCACGTAGGTCGGCATAGGTGCTTAGTGAGTTAAGGCTTATAAATGAAGCATAATGCATGGCATCACGTAGATCGGCACAGATTGGATAGCTTGGTTACTTTGACGTATCTATTTATGCCTCAAAATTTGTTACAATATAGAAATTTGAGCTATATTAACGTGAGCATTGGATTCGTGTCATTCTGAGCTCTAAATCAAAAGTTACGGATGGTTTAGTGCAAACATGTCAAGGTTATCGGCCTGTTAATTTGATCATTCTAAACTGATCATTGGTGCTCATTGAGTAAAGGCCTATAAATGAAGTATAATGCATGACGTTGCACATTTTGGGATAGATTGGATTACTTGAAGGCTTTGTCCTACCTATTTCTGTCTCAAAATTTCTCAAAATATAGTAAATTGAGCAAGCTTAACGTGGGCAGTGGATTCGTGTCATTCTGATCTGTAAATCAAAAGTTATGGACGATGTAGTGAAGACATGTCAAGTTGATTGGGTAGTTCAATTGATCATTCTAAACTGATCATTGATTCTCATTGAGTAAAGGCTTATAAATAAAGCACAATGCATGTCATCATGTAGTTTTGGATAGATTGGATTTCTTCGACGCTTTGTTGTATCTATTTTTGTCTCAAATTTTGTCACAGTATAGAAACTTGAGCAATTTTAACATGGGCATTGGATTCGTGTTATTCTAAGCTCTAAATAGAAAGTTATGGACGATTTAGTGCAGATATGTCAAGGTTATCGGCCAATTAATTTGATCATTCTAAACTGATCATTGGTGCTCATTAATTAAAGGCTAATAAAAAAGCATAATGCATGACATTGCGCATTTTGGGATAGATTAGATGACTTTGGGGCTTTGTCGTACCTATTTTTGTATCAAAATTTGTCACAATATAGTAGATTTAGCGAGCTTAACGTGGGCATTTGATTCATGTCATTCTGAGCTATAAATCAAAAGTTACGTATGATTTAGTGCAGACATTTCAAGTTGACCGGCATGTTAAAATGGTCACTCTGAACTGATCATTCCTGGTCATTGAGTAAAGGCTTATAAATGAAGCACAGTGCATGAAATCACCCAGTTTTGGATAGATTGGATTACTTGTATGCTTTGTCGAATCTATTTCTGTTTCAAAATTTGCCAGAATATAGAAAATTGAACTAGCATAACGTGGGCTTTGGCTTTGTGTCATTCTAAGCTCTAAATATGAAGTTATGGATGATTTAGTGCAAAAATGTCAAATTGATCGGCCAGTTAAAATGATCATTCTAGACTGATCATTGATGCTCATTGAGGAACGACTTATAAATGAAGCACAATGCAAGGCATGACGCAGTTTTGGATATATTGGATTACTTGTACGCTTCGTCGAATCTATTTCTGTCTCAAATTTGTCACAAGATAGAAACTTGAGGAAGCTTAACATGGGCATTGGATTCGTGTCATTCTAAGCTCTAAATAATAAGTTATTAATTTATGACAGATATGTCAAGGTTATCGGCCAATTAATTTGATGATTCTAAATTGATCATTAGTGTTCAGTAAGTAAAGGTTTATAAATGAAGCACAATGCATGACATCGCGCATTTTGGGATTGATTGGATTACTTGGAGGCTTTGTCGTATCTATTTCTGTCTCAAAATTTGTCACAATATAGAAAATTGAGCAAGATTAACGTGGGCATTGGATTTGTGTCATTATGAGCTATAAATCAAAAGTTACAGGCAATTTAATGTAGACATGTCAAGTTGATCGGCTAGTTAAAATGATCATTCTAAACTCTTCATTGATGCTCATTGAATAAGTCTTATTAACAAAGCACAATCCATGACATCACGTAGTTTTGGATAGATTGGATTACTTGATTTCTTTGCCGTATCTATTTTTGTTTGAAATTTTGTCAAAATATAGAAAATTTAGCTATCTTAATGTGAGCTCTGGATTTGTGTCATTCTTACCTATAAATCAAAATTTATGGACGATTTACTTCGAACTTGTCAAGTTCTTAAAATGATAATTCTTAATTGATCATTGGTGCTTAATGAGTTAAGGCTTACACTACAAGAAAATATGTGTTTTGCAACCACGTGAAGTGGTCGCAAAATAGTAGTCACAAAAAAAAGCAGTCACAAATCAGTCGCAAATTTGCGACTGAGTTGCGACCACGGAAATAGTGGTTCATTTTGCGACTAATTTGCGACCACTTGGTGGTGACTATTTTTGCGACTAATTTGCCACTGAATTTCACTAACAAATTTTGACACTGTTTTGCGAGTAAATATGTGGTTGCGAAATATGTAGTCACAAATCAGTCACAAAATTTTGTGACTGATTTGCGACTACAAGAGTAGTGCAGTCGCAAATCAGTCACACAAATTTGTGACTGATTTGGGACCACATTTAAGACGGAGTCGCAAATCTGTTGCAAAATGTTGTGACTGATTTGCGACTGGGTTTCTCCTATAGTCGCAAATCAATCACAAAAAATTGGGACTAATTTGCGACTACAGGTTGATTTGCGACAACATATATCAACGAGTCGCAAATCGGTGGCAAAACGTGCGACTGATTTGGGACTGATTTGCTACTACAACCTAATTAGATTTAAGAAAATGTATAATTTAAAATTATTATTGAAATAATTTTTATATTTTGAAAATAAAAATATTAATATTTTTGAAATTTAATTTCAAAGGATTTAAATTAGTTCAAAATAATTGCAAATTAATTTTTACAAATATAAATTTTAATAATATTTTTCAAAATTAATTTCAATAATAATATTAATATTTTGTAATTAGAAATAGTAATATAATAATTTATATTACTATGTTTTAATATTAATATTATTTAATCTTTTATAAATATTAATATAATAATTTATAATTTATGTCTTAATATTAATATTATTTAATTTTTTTTATTAATTTATAATAACATTATTTTAAAATATTTTTGAAAATTATTTTCCAAAATTATTATGTTTTAATAATATTTTTAAATTTTTAATTCTGAATAATTTCATAAATTTATATTTTTAAAACTATTAAATATTATTAATAGTATTTATTAATTAATAATAAATATTATAATATTAATAAAAAAATATATGAACTAATTAATATAAAATAATTAATAAAAAGAAATTAAAAATTAAAATTGTAATATTTATTATTTAAAATTTAAATTACAGAAAAAAATTAATTTTCCGGCGGGGGAAAATTGGAAATTCGAAGGAAGAATGGGGTAATTTGTTTGCACCCCATTTGCCAGGTGCAAACAAATTACCCCATTTTGGGATAGATTAGATTACTTGGGGGCTTTTTCCTACCTATTTCGGTCTTAAAAATTTTCACCATGTAGTAGATTGAGTACGCTTAACGTGGGCATTGGATTCATGTCATTCTGAGCTATAAATCAAAAGTTACGGATGATTTAGTGTAGACATGTCAAGTTGATTGGCATGTAAAAATGGTCACTCTGAACTGATCATTGCTGGTCATTGAGTAAAGGCTTATAAATGAAGTATAGTGCATGACATCACCTAGTTTTGGATAGATTGGATTATTTGCGACTGATTTGCGACCACGTGTATTAATTGTGACTTATATGCGACCACATTGCCAATGCAGTGGCAAAGTAGTGGCAAATGAGTCACAAATAATACTCTAAATCCTAAATTTTGAGATTTTGATGAATAAATATAATTATATAAGATCGATTAATTGATTATAAGTTATACAAATTTCAATTACTATGAAAACAATAACATTTACCAAATTTTCAAATAATTTACCTAAACACTTAACAAATTTACTTAACCTTATACTTCTTTTATACATTTCAAATGTTTTCTAAAAATGAAATTATTACAAATATGGTTTTTAATATATGCGATCACATATAATGGTTAGTAGTCAAATTAATTTGGAAATACAAGTTTGAAATGTGGAAAATACTTAGGGGAAATGTGAATTTACCATATGTGGTCGCAAATCAGTTCCAAATTTGCGACTGATTTGCGACCACGTTTAATTTTTGTAACTGATATGTGACCACATTGCCAATGCAGCGGCAATGTGGTGGTAAATCAGTCACAAATAATACCCTAAACCGTAAATTTTGAGATTTTGATGAATACATATAATTATATAAGATTGATTAATTGATTATAAATTATACAAATTTCAATTATTATGAAAACAATAACATTTTCTAATTTTTCAAATAATTTACCTAAAACACTTAACAAATTTACTTAACTTTATACTTCTTATATACATTTCAAATGTTTTCTAAAAATGAAATTAATACAAATATGGTTTTCAATATATGTGATCACTTATAATGGTTAGTAGTCACATTAATTTGGAATACAAGTTTGAAATGTTGAAAATACTTAGGGGAAATGTGAATTTACCATATGTGATCGCAAATCAGTCGCAAATTTGCGACTGATTTGCGACTTCTCATCAAATTTTGAGAATATGGTCGCAAATCAGTTCCAAATTTGCCACTTATTTGCGACCACGTTTAATTTTTGTGACTGATATGCGATCACATTGCCAATGCAGTGGCAATGTGGTGGCAAATTAGTCACAAATAATACCCTAAACCCTAAAATTTGAGATTTTGATGAATACATATAATTATATAAGATTGATTAATTGATTATAAGTTATACAAATTTCAATTATTATGAAAACAATAACATTTACCAAATTTTCAAATAATTTACCTAAAACACTTAATAAATTTACTTAACCTTATACTTCTTATATACATTTTAAATGTTTTCTAAAACTGAAATTATTACAAATATGGTTTTCAATATATGTGATCACTTATAATGATTAGTAGTCACATTAATTTGGAAATACAAGTTTGAAATGTGAAAAATACTTAGGGGAAATGTGAATTTACCATATGTGGTCGCAAATCAGTCGCAAATTTGCGACTAATTTGCGACCACGTGTAATTTTTGTGACTGAAATGCCACCACATTGTCAATGCAGGTGCAAAGTGGTGGAAAATCAGTCACAATTTCTGAAAGAAATCTTATTTATATGGTTATTGGGAATAAATTGAATTATATAAAAATCATATGTACAAAATACATAAAAACATAACTATATTTATTACATTTCTTCGTTCTCGTCATCATGTGAAGATGAAATATTACATTGAAATTCATCTTCTAGCTCCACATCTCCGACACGAAATCAATTTCTTCCGTATGGTTAACTCTATCGACCAACCGATCTATTTCTATCTCTTGAACAAGCATTACCTCTTCATCATTTTCTTGTTGCAAGAGGCCAATCTCATCTTTGTTTTTGTATTTCCCCAAAATGTTAGATCTTGGATTAACTTTCAAAACATTGAGCCATGTTTGTTTTGATGATGATTTAGTGTGCGGATAGGGAATATAACAAACTTGATCTGCTTGAGATGCTGATACATCATAAATATTGAAATATAAATTAGTTATATATTTTTAACAAAATTAATTATATAGTAAATTATTAACAAATACGTACCAAGAATAAATAGTTCGTATTTGTAGTATTTCCCCGATGATAAGACATCAACAACGCCATTTTCCGACTTTCGAGTACCTTTCGAGAGCGTAGGATCGTACCATTCACATTTAAAAAGGGTGATTTTTAAATTTAGGAGTCCGACATACTCAAGTTGAAGGATATCTGTTAAATTCCCGTAGAAATCAGCTTCATCAGATGCATCTGAGTAATTGTCCCCCTTCACACAAATACCGTAGTTACATGTGTTTCTCCTATGTCCATGTTTCTTCGTGTGGAACATATAACATCTTGTAAAATACATCGGCCAAGTGGACGCTTTATTCATCAGACCTTGAACTAATTCTTGAGCCCATATAGGAAAGAAGTACATGAATTGACCTATGATCATATATCAAAAATTAAAGTTAATTAGTATTTCCAAATTAATAAATAAAATAGAATATACATGTCAAATAATTAATTAAACATACATAATCTCTAACCCATATGTGGAACTCTTCCTCTCTTTTCGATGAAATGTCATCTTCCGAAAGATATGGATACGTACATCGAATATGATCTTCAAACATGCTACAAAAATAAATATTAAAAATTAATATATATTTCTTAATACAATGAACTGAAATGTAATAAATGCAACTAATTGTTTTCATATACCTTTCTAATGGCCGAAAATATTCACAATTCCGTAATACATATGCATGTGCATATTTATATTCTTTTTCGGAGAGCCATATTTATTTACATTTATCACTTGGACGACCCATGTGCATAAATATATATGGTACTCCGGGATCCGGATATACAGCCACATCTCACCTTCATCAAATCTTGTAGACCTGTTTAATTACATATATATTATATTACTTACATTCATATATAATAAAATAATTAATTCATAAACATAACAATTAATTTAGGTTACCTGTTTTTCGTGCGTATGTGCGCAGCAAAGTAATGTTCCGAGAAGTAAGATATCTCATCATTCACATATGATTCAACAATTGATCCTACAGCATATCGTTTGTTCTTCGCCTTGCTTTTTAGTTTTTAAAAAAACCTTTTAAATGGATACATCCACCTATATTGCACAGGTCCACCCAGTTCAGCTTCGTATGGTAGATGTACAGGAAGATGCTCCATGACGTCGAAAAATGAAGGCGGAAAGATCTTTTCCAAATTGCACAAAATTATGACTATGTTTTCCTTCAGAATTCGGACACGGTTTTGTTGTAATGATCTAGAGCATAAATCATGGAAAAATCCTCCAATCCCTATATATATATATTAATTACCATCGACAATTAATTACCATCGACAATTAATTAGTACATGAAATTATTATTAATTTATGTATTTCCAATTAAAAATATATTTATTACTAGATTTACCTGATAATGCTAGATGAACGTTCCATGGTAAAAGTTCTGCAAATATAAAAAGGAGAAGTCTTTCCATAAAAACATGGCAGTCATGGCTTTTCATGCCCGAGAACTTTAGTCCATCCATATCCACACAATTTGCTAAATCTGCCGCATAGCCATCCGGAAATTTGACATCATTTTTTATACATTCCAATAACCGTTCTTTCGCTTTTTGGGTCAATCAAAATATAGGGAATGGAGCATTACCCCGACCATCCACGTGCAACTCTTTTTGAGAGCAAAACTTCGCAATATCCAACCTTGACTTAACTGTATCTTTTGATTTCTCTTTCACATTCATAACAATATTAATGATGTTATCGAAGAAATTCTTCTCTATATGCATCACATCAAGATTATGTCGAAGGTTAAGATCCGTCCAGTACAGCAACTCCCAAAATATACTTTCTTTGTGCCAATTATGCCAGCTGTCGTAACCTTCTTTTTTACTTTCATGACCGTTTCCGCCGCACTCAGATGTTCTTAAAGGATTGACAGTTTTTATTCGCTCATATAAAACTTGTTCTACTGTCAATGATTGTGGAGGATAGTCATTCAAAGCGTGCTTCCCTTTTAAAAAAATTGTTTTATTTTTCCATAACGGGTGACCATTAGGAAGAAACCTTCTATGACAATCAAACTAACACGTCTTTCTCCCATTTGGTAATTGAAATGTCTTCGTATCATCCATACAAATTGGACAAGCCAGCCTTCCATGCGTTGTCCATCCTGACAACATTCCATAAGCGGGAAAATCGCTTATCGTCCATAGTAACATGGCTTTTAGATTAAAATTTTGGTTCAACGATACATCGTATGCATCAACTCCCGTAGACCATAATTCTTTCAACTCATCAATCAAAGGTCGGAGGAATATATCCAGATTAGCACGCGGATGATTTGGCCCTGAATTCAAAATAGTTAGAAACAAATACTCTTTCTTCATACACATCTCCGTTGGCAAATTATATGGAGTGATAATCACCGGCCATAATGAATGATTACGAGACATCCCAAATGGGTTGAACCCATCAGTACATAAGCCAAGATAAATGTTTCGAGATTCAGTAGCAAATCTAGGATATAGATATTGAAAATTTTTCCACTCTGCAGAATCAGATGGATGACTCATTTCTCCGTCTTCTGCTTCATGCTCTGCGTGCCACCTCATTGCCTCTGCGGTTTTCTCGATTTGATATATTCTTTTATGTCTATCACCTATAGGTAAATACCACATATGACTGAAAGGTATTCTCGTCCTGCCCTCGCTTGGCTTATACCGGGGGGAATCGCAAAATTTGCATTTTTCCTATTTCTCATCTTCTTTCCAGAAGATCATACAATTTTGAACACACACGTCAATTCTATAAAACGGGAGGCCT
This sequence comes from Pugionium cornutum, assembly GCA_018901935.1. Lineage (NCBI taxonomy): Eukaryota > Viridiplantae > Streptophyta > Magnoliopsida > Brassicales > Brassicaceae > Pugionium > Pugionium cornutum. The sequence goes on along the minus strand of CM032165.1, from coordinate 12,091,563 downwards.
AAATTTCGCATCAATTTTTCGGTTTCATAATATGAACCCCGTTGCCTGATTCTCCTCGGGCAAATATTCTGTAAACAGCTCCGCCCAAGAATCCATACATTTTTTTGGTAAATTAAAATCAGATTTGATGTTCATGAACCAAGTAGCTAAAGATAATTGTGAGTGCCCTTCATGACAACCATCATACAATGGATTTTTCGCAGCTTCTAATATGTTGTAAAAATTTTGTGCTTCTTCATTAGGCCGTTCTTCTTCATTATAATTATAATTTTTTTCATTCTGATTATAGTACTGATGATCATTAGTCGTTGTTTCACGAAATGCATTCGTCACCATTTCAATATATCTATTACCGGATATACCAACTGTTTCATCACTACTACAACCACGCGTACCTCCCTGATTTCTTTGGACATCACCCCGACTAGTAGTCGTCCCTAACTGAACATTCAGTTCTTCTCCATGTTTATACCAAATATAATAATTTGGCATAAATCCTCGACTATATAGATGAATCCATATTTTCTGTCCCAGAATAAATTTATCATTTTTGCAATTAATACAAGGACAGAAAAACTTACCTCCACTACTTTGAGCTATAGGTTGACTACTTGCAAAATTCATGAACTGCTCCATGCCTTGTGCAAATTCTGCCGATATATTTCTTGTTTCATTATCAATTCATCTGTACATCCAATCTCTCGAATTGTTATAATTTCCCCACATGTTTTAAAAAAAAATTTTCCTTCGATTTTACAAATGAGAGAATGGGATGTTGCATATATATACAACATTTTGCCACTACTTTGCCACTACTTTGGCACTGATTTGCCACTACTTTGCGACTACGGCAGTGTAGTCACTTAAATGTCGTTATAGCTAACCCGCACATGTTTTTTACGGTGGCACTTTGCCACCACTTTGTGACTGCAGAGCCACTATAGAACATAGTCGCAAATTGGTCGCATTTTTAGTGACCAATATGCGACTACAAGGTTATTTTCCATATGTAGTCGCTAATCAGTCGCTATTTTGCGACTGATTAGCGACTACCTAGGTCAGTCGCAATGCAGTCGCATTTCAGTTGCTAATTTTGCTTATTGTGATCAAAATGCGACTACACGTATTGGTCACATTTTTGCGACCAATTTGCGACTACTTCTCCATAGTGGCAAATTAGTCGCTAAACCGTGGCAAATGTGGTCACAAAAATTGCGACCACGTATGTAGTCGCCAATCGCAGTCGCAAATTGGCAGTTTTCTTGTAGTGTTATAAATGAAGCATAATGCATGGCATCACATAGGTCGGCATAAATTGAATGCCTTGGTTACTTTGTCGTATCTATTTCTGGCTCAAAATTTGTTACAATATAGAATTTGAGCTAGATTAACGTGGGCATTGGATTCGTGTCCTGCTGAGCTCTAAATCAAAAGTTACGGATGATTTAGTCCAAACATGTCAAGGTTAATTTGATCATTCTAAACTGATCATTCTAAACTGATCATTGGTGCTCATTGAGTAAAGGCCTATAAATGAAGGATAATGCATGACAATGCGCATTTTGGGATAGATTGGATTACTTGAAGGCTTTGTCGTACCTATTTCTGTCTCAAAATTTGTCAAAATATAGCAAATTGAGCAAGCTTAACGTGGGCACTGGATTCGTGTCATTTTGATCTATAAATCAAAAGTTACGGACGATTTACTGCATACATGTCAAGTTGATTGGCTAGTTCAATTGACCATTCTAAACTGATCATTGATGCTCATTGAGTAAAGGCTTATAAATAAAGCACAATGCACGCCATCATGTAGTTTTGGATAGATTGGATTACTTGGACGCTTTGTCGTATCTATTTTTGTCTCAAATTTTATCACAATATAGAAACTTGAGCAAGCTTAACATAGGCATTGGATTCGTGTCATTCAAAGCTCTAAATAGAAAGTTATGGACGCTTTAGTGCAGATATGTCAAGGTTATCGGCCAATTAATTTGATCATTCTAAACTGATCATTGGTGCTCATTAAGTAAAGGGTTATAAATAAAGCATAACGCATGACATCGCGCATTTTGGGATAGATTATATTACTCGGGGGCTTTTTCCTACCTATTTCGCTCTCAAAATTTGTCACCATATAGTAGATTGAGCAAGCTTAACGTGGGCAGTGGATTCATGTCATTCTGAGCTATAAATCAAAAGTTATGGATGATTTAGTGCAGACATGTCAAGTTGATCGGCATGTTAAAATGGTCACTCTGAACTGGTCATTGCTGGTCATTGAGTAAAGGCTTATAAATGAAGCAAAGTGCATGACATCACCCAGTATTGGATAGATTAGATTACTTGGATGCTTTGTCGAATCTATTTCTGTTTCAAAATTTGTCATAATATAGAAAATTGAACTAGCTTAATGTGGGCTTTGGCTTTGTGACATTCTAAGCACTAAATCTGAAGTTATGGACGATTTAGTGAGAAAATGTCAAGTTGATTGGCCAGTTAAAATGATCATTCTAGACTGATCATTGATGCTCATTGAGGACGACTTATAAATGAAGCACAATGCAAGGTATGACATAGTTTTGGATAGATTGATTACTTGGACGCATCGTCGAATCTATTTCTGTCTTAAATTTTGTCACAAGATAGAAACTTGAGCAAGCTTAACATGGGCATTGAATTCGTGTCATTCTAATCTCAAAATAAAAAGTTATGGACGATTTAGTGCAGATATGTCAAGGCTATCGGCCAATTAATTTGATCATTCCAAACTGATCATTGGTGCTCATTAAGTAAAGGCTTATAAATGAAGCATAATGCATGACATCGTGCATTTTTGAATAGATTGGATTACTTGGAGGCTTTGTCGTATCTATTTCTATCTCAAAATTAGTCACAATAGAGAAAATTGAGCAAGCTTAACATGGACATTGGATTCGTGTCATTCTGAGCTATAAATAAAAAGTTACGTGGATTTAGTGCAGACATGTCAAGTTGATCGCCCAGTTAAAATGATCATTCTAAACTCCTCATTAATGTTCATTGGGTAAAGTCTTATAAACGAAGCACAATTCATGACATCACACAGTTTTGGGTAGATTAGATTACTTGAACGCTTTGTCGTATCTATTTCTGTCTCAAATTTTGTCAAAATATCAAAAATTGAGTTACCTTAACGTGGGCTCGGGATTTTTGTCATTCTGAAATATAAATCAAAATTTATGGATGATTTACAGCGTTAATGTCAAGTTCATCGGCCAGTTAAAATGGTCATTCTTAACTTATCATTGGTGCTTAATGAGTTGAGTCTTATAAATGAAGCATTAATGCATGGCATCACGTAGTTTGGCATAGATTGGATAACTTGGTTACTATGTCATATCTATTTCTGCCTCAAAATTTGTTACAATATAGAAATTTGAGGTAGCTTAACGTGGGCATTGGATTCGTGTCATTCTAAGCTCTAAATCAAAAGTTACGAATGATTTAGTGCAAACATGTCAAGGTTATCGACCAGTTAATTTGATCATTCTCAACTGATCATTGGTGCTCATTGAGTAAAGGCCTATAAATGAAGCACAGTGCATGACATCACCCAGTTTTGGATAGATTGGATTACTTGGAGGCTTTGTCAAACCTATTTCTGTCTCAAAATTTGTCAAAATATAGTAAATTGAGCGAGCTTAACGTGGGCTTTGGTTTTGTGTCATTCTAAGCTCTAAATCAGAAGTTATGGACGATATAGTGCAAAAACGTCAAGTTGATCGGCCAGTTAAAATGATCATTCTAAACTGATCATTGACGCTCATTGAGTAAAGGCTTATAAATGAAACACAATGCAAGGCATGACGCAGTTTTGGATAGATTGGAATCCTTGGACGCTTTGTCGAATCTATTTCTATCTCAAATTTTGTCACAATATAGAAAATTGAGCAACCTGAACATGGGCATTGGATTCGTGTCATTCTAAGCTCTAAATAAAATGTTATGGCTGATTTAGTTAAGATATGTCAAGGTTATCGACCAATTAATTTGATCATTCTAAATTGATCACTAGTGCTCATTAAGTAAAGGCAAGTGAGACATAATGCATGACATCACACATTTTGGGATAGATTGGATTACTTCGACGCTTTGTCGTATCTATTTATGTCTCAAAATTAGTCAAAATATATTAAATTGAGCAAGCTTAACGTGGGCATTGGATTCGTGTCATTCGGAGTTATAAATCAAAAGTTACGGGCGATTTAGTGTAGACATGTCAAGTTGATGGGCCAGTTAAAATGATCATTCTAAACTCCTCATTGATGCTCATTGAATAAAGTCTTATAAATGAAGCACAATCCATGACATCACACAATTTTGGGTAGATTGGATTACTTGGATGCTTTGTCGTATCTATTTCTGTCTCAAATTTTGTCAAAATAAAGAAAATTGAGCTACCCTAATGTGGGCTCTGGATTTGTGTCATTCTGAACTATAAATAAAAATTTACGGACGATTTAGTGCAGAAATGTCAAGTTCATCAACCAGTTAAAATTATCATTCTTAACTGATCATTGGTGCTTAATGAGTTGAGGCTTATAAATGAAGAATAATGCATGACATCACGTAGTTCGGAATAGATTGGATAACTTGGTTAATTTGTCGTATTTATTTATCCTCAAAATTTGTGACAATATAGAAATTTGAGCTATCTTAACGTGGGAATTGGATTCGTTTCATTCGGTGCTCTAAATCAAAAGTTACGTACGATTTAGTGAAAACTTGTCAAGGATATCGGCCAGCTAATTAGATCATTCTAAACTGATCACTGGTGCTCATTGAGTAAACGCTTATAAATGAAGCATCATGCATGACATTACGTAGTTTTTGATACATTTGATTACTTGGAGGATTTCTCAAAGCAATTTTAGTCTTAAATTTTATCACAATATAGAAAATTGAGCTAGCTTATTATGGGCAACGGATTCGTGAAATTAGGTGCTCTAAATCAAAAGTTACGGAAGATTTAGTGCAAATATGTCAAGTTGATCGACTAGTTAAAATGATTATTTTAAACTGATCATTGATGCTCACTGAGTAAGGGCTTATAAATGTAACAGAATGCATAAAATCCTGTTGTTTTGGATAGATTGGATTACTTGGATACTTTGTCGTATCTATTTTTGTTTGAAATTTTGTCACAATATAGAAAACTGAGCTAGCTTAACATGGGCTTTGAATTTGTGTTATCCTGAGCTCAAAATCAAAATTTACAGACGATTTAGGACGGATAAGTCATGTTGATCGCCCAGATAAAATGATCATTCTTAACTGATCATTCGTGCGTATTGAGTTGAGGCTTATAATTGAAGCATAATGCATGGCATCACGTAGTTCGGGATAGATTGGATAACTCTGATGCTTTGTTGTATCTATTTCTGCCTCAAACTTTTTCAAAATATAAAAACTTGAGCTAGCTTAACGTGGGCACTGGTTTCATGTAATTCTGAGCGGTAAATCAATAGTTAGGGACGATTTAGTGCAAACATGTCAAGGTTATCAGCCAATTAATTTGATCATTCTAAACTGATCAGTGGTGCTCATTGAGTAATGGCCCATAAATGAAGCACAGTGCATGACATCACCCAGTTTTGGATAGATTGGGTTACTTGGAGGCTTTGTCGTACCTATTTCAGTCTCAAATTTTTTCAAAATATAGTAAATTTAGCGAGCTTAACGTGGGCTTTGACTTTGTGTCATTCTAAGCTCTAAATCAGAAGTTATGGACGATTTAGTGCATGTATGTCTAGGTTATCGGCCAGTTAATTTGATCACTCTATACTGATCACTGGTGCTAATTGAGTAATGGCTTATAAATGAAGCATAATGCAGGACATCACGCTGTTTTTGATAGATTTGATTAGTTAGAGGATTTGTCCAAGCAGTTTTAGTCTTAAATTTTATCGCAATATAGAAAATTGAGCTAGCATAACGTGGGCATCGGATTCTTGTCATTCAGAGCTATAAATCAAAAGTTACAGGCGATTTAGTGCGGACATGTCAAGTTGATCAGCTAGTTAAAATAATCATTCTAAACTGATAATTGATGCTCATTGAGTAAAGACTAATAAATAAAGCACAATGCATTACATCGCGCTTTTTGGGATATATTGGATTACTTGGAGGCTTTGTCGTATATATTTCTATCTCAAATTTTGTCACAATATAAAATTTGAGCAAGCTTAACGTGGACATTAGATTCGTGTCATTCAGAGCTATAAATTAAAAGTTACAGACAATTTAGTGTAGAGATGTAAAGTTTATCGGCCAGTTAAAATGATCATTGATGCTCAATGAGTAAAGACTTATAAATGAAGCACAATGCATGACATCACAGAGTTTTGGATAGATTGGATAACTTGGACGCATTAACGTATATATTTCAGTCTCAAATTTTGTCACATAATAGTTACTTGAGCTAGCTTAACGTAGGCATTGGAATGGTGTCATTATGATCTCAAAATAAAAAGTTATGTATGATTTAGTGGAGACATGTCAAGGTTATCAGCCAATTAATTTGATCATTCTATACTGATCATTGGTGCTCATTGAGTAAAGGCTTATAAATGAAGCATAATGCAAGACATTACGCAGTTTTTGATAGATTTGATTACTTGGAGGATTTGTCGAAGTCCTTTTAGTCTTAAATTTTATAACAATATAGAAAATTGAGTTAGTTTAATGTGGATATTGGATTCGTGTCATTCTGAGCTCTAACTCAAAAGTTACAGACGATATAGGGTGGACATGTCAAGTTGATAATATGATCAGTTATATGTCAAGATAATATGATCATTCCAAACTAATCATTGGTGCTTATTGAGTAAAGGCTTATAAATGAAGCATAATACATGACATCGCGTAGTTTCGGATAGATTGGATAACTTGGATGCTTTGTCGTATCATTTTCTGTCTCAAATTTGGTCGCAATATCGAAAATTGAGCTAGCTTAACGTGGGCTTTGGATTTGTGTAATTCTGAGCTCAAAATCAAAAGTTAGTGACGATTTAGTGCTGACATGTCAAGGGTATCGACCAGTTAAAATGATTATTCTTAAATGATGATTGGTGCTCATTGAGTTGAGGCTTATAAATTAAGGACAATGCATGGCATCACGTAGTTGGAGATAGATTGTATAATTTGACGCTTTTTTGTTTCTATTCTATGTCAAATTTTGTCACAATATAGAAACTTCAGATGGCTTAATGTGGGCATTGCACTCGTGTCATTCTGAGATCTAAATAAAAAGTTATGGAGGATTTAGTGCATACATGTCAAGGATTTCGACAAGTTAATTTGATCATTCTAAACTGATCATTGGTGCTCATTGAGTAAAGGCTTATAAATGAAGTATAATGCATGGTATCGTGCATTTTGGGATAGATTGGATTACTCGGAGGCTTTGTTGTATCTATTTCTATCTCACAATTTGTCACAGTATAGAAATTGAGCAAGCTTAACGTGGGCATTGGATTCATGTCATTCTAAGCTATATATCAAATATTACGGACAATTTAGTGCAGAAATGTCAAGTTCATCAACCAGTTAAAATTATCATTCTTAACTGATCATTGGTGCTTAATGAGTTGAGGCTTATAAATGAAGCATAATGCATGACATCACGTAGTTCGGCATAGATTGGATAACTTGGTTAATTTGTCGTATTTATTTTATCCTCAAAATTTGTGACAATATAGAAATTTGAGCTAGCTTAACGTGGGAATTGGATTCGTTTCATTCGGTGCTCTAAATCAAAAGTTACGTACGATTTAGTGAAAACTTGTCAAGGATATCGGCCAGCTAATTAGATCACTCTAAACTGATCACTGGTACTCATTGAGTAAACGCTTATAAATGAAGCATCATGCACGACATTACGCAGTTTTTGATACATTTGATTACTTGGAGGATTTCTCGAAGCAATTTTAGTCTTAAATTTTATCACAATATAGAAAATTGAGCTAGCGTATTGTGGGCAACGGATTCGTGAAATTAGGTGCTCTAAATCAAAAGTTACGGAAGATTTAATGCAAATATGTCAAGTTGATCGACTAGTTAAAATGATTATTTTAAACAGATCATTGATGCTCACTGAGTAAGGGCTTATAAATGTAACACAATGCATAAAATCCTGTTGTTTTGGATAGATTGGATTACTTGGATACTTTGTCGTATCTATTTTTGTTTGAAATTTTGTCACAATATAGAAAATTGAGCTAGCTTAACATGGGCTTTGAATTTGTGTTATCCTGAGCTCAAAATCAAAATTTACAGACGATTTAGGACGGATAAGTCATGTTGATCGCCCAGATAAAATGATCATTCTTAACTGATCATTCGTGCGTATTGAGTTGAGGCTTATAATTGAAGCATAATGCATGGCATCACGTAGTTTGGGATAGATTGGATAACTCTGATGCTTTGTTGTATCTATTTCTGCCTCAAACTTTTTCACAATATAGAAACTTGAGCTAGCTTAACGTGGGCATTGGTTTCATGTAATTCTGAGCAGTAAATCAATAGTTAGGGACAATTTAGTGCAAACATGTCAAGGTTATCGGCCAATTAATTTGATCATTCTAAACTGATCAGTGGTGCTCATTGAGTAATGGCCCATAAATGAAGCACAGTGCATGACATCATCCAGTTTTGGATAGATTGGGTTACTTGGAGGCTTTGTCGTACCTATTTCAGTCTCAAATTTTTTCAAAATATAGTAAATTTAGCGAGCTTAACGTGGGCTTTGACTTTGTGTCATTCTAAGCTCTAAATCAGAAGTTATGGACGATTTAGTGCATGTATGTCTAGGTTATCGGCCAGTTTATTTGATCACTCTATACTGATCACTGGTGCTAATTGAGTAATGGCTTATAATTGAAGCATAATGCAGGACATCACGCTGTTTTTGATAGATTTGATTACTTAGAGGATTTGTCCAAGCAGTTTTAGTCTTAAATTTTATCGCAATATAGAAAATTGAGTTAGCATAACGTGGGCATCGGATTCTTGTCATTCAGAGCTATAAATCAAAAGTTACAGGCGATTTAGTGCGGATATGTCAAGTTGATCAGCTAGTTAAAATAATCATTCTAAACTGATAATTGATGCTCATTGAGTAAAGACTAATAAATAAAGCACAATGCATTACATCGCGCTTTTTGGGATATATTGGATTACTTGGAGGCTTTGTCGTATATATTTCTATCTAAAATTTTGTCACAATATAAAATTTGAGCAAGCTTAACGTGGACATTAGATTCGTGTCATTCAGAGCTATAAATTAAAAGTTACAGACAATTTAGTGTAGAGATGTAAAGTTTATCGGCCAGTTAAAATGATCATTGATGATCATTGAGTAAAGACTTATAAATGAAGCACAATGCATGACATCACAGAGTTTTGGATAGATTGGATAACTTGGATGCATTAACGTATATATTTCAATCTCAAATTTTGTCACATAATAGTTACTTGAGCTAGCTTAACGTAGGCATTGGAATGGTGTCATTATGATCTCAAAATAAAAATTTATGTATGATTTAGTGGAGACATGTCAAGGTTATCAGCCAATTAATTTGATCATTCTATACTGATCATTGGTGCTCATTGAGTAAAGGCTTATACATGAAGCATAATGCAAGACATTACGCAGTTTTTGATAGATTTGATTACTTGGAGGATTTGTCGAAGCACTTTTAGTCTTAAATTTTACAACAATATAGAAAATTGAGTTAGTTTAATGTGGACATTGGATTCGTGTCATTCTGAGCTCTAACTCAAAAGTTACAGACGATTTAGGGTGGACATGTCAAGTTGATAATATGATCAGTTATATGTCAAGATAATATGATCATTCCAAACTAATCATTGGTGCTTATTGAGTAAAGGCTTATAGATGAAGCATAATACATGACATCACGTAGTTCCGGATAGATTGGATAACTTGGATGCTTTGTCGTATCAATTTCTGTCTCAAATTTGGTGGCAATATCGAAAATTGAGCTAGCTTAACGTGGGCTTTGGATTTGTGTAATTCTGAGCTCAAAATCAAAATTAGTGACGATTTAGTACTGACATGTCAAGGGTATCGACCAGTTGAAATGATTATTCTTAAATGATCATTGGTGCTCATTGAGTTGACGCTTATAAATTAAGGACAATGCATGGCATCACGTAGTTGGAGATAGATTGTATAATTTGACGCTTTTTCGTTTCTATTTCTATGTCAAATTTTGTCACAATATAGAAACTTCAGATGGCTTAATGTGGGCATTGCACTCGTGTCATTCTGAGATCTAAATAAAAAGTTATGGAGGATTTAGTGCATACATGTCAAGGATTTCGACAAGTTAATTTGATCATTCTAAACTGATCATTGGTGCTCATTGAGTAAAGGCTTATAAATGAAGTATAATGCATGGTATCGTGCATTTTGGGATAGATTGGATTACTCGGAGGCTTTGTTGTATCTATTTCTATCTCACAATTTGTCACAGTATAGAAATTGAGCAAGCTTAACGTGGGCATTGGATTCATGTCATTCTAAGCTATATATCAAATATTACGGACAATTTAGTGCAGAAATGTCAAGTTCATCAACCAGTTAAAATTATCATTCTTAACTGATCATTGGTGCTTAATGAGTTGAGGCTTATAAATGAAGCATAATTCATGACATCACGTAGTTCGGCATAGATTGGATAACTTGGTTAATTTGTCGTATTTATTTTATCCTCAAAATTTGTGACAATATAGAAATTTGAGCTAGCTTAACGTGGGAATTGGATTCGTTTCATTCGGTGCTCTAAATCAAAAGTTACGTACGATTTAGTGAAAACTTGTCAAGGATATCGGCCAGCTAATTAGATCACTCTAAACTGATCACTGGTACTCATTGAGTAAACGCTTATAAATGAAGCATCATGCACGACATTACGCAGTTTTTGATACATTTGATTACTTGGAGGATTTCTCGAAGCAATTTTAGTCTTAAATTTTATCACAATATAGAAAATTGAGCTAGCGTATTGTGGGCAACGGATTCGTGAAATTAGGTGCTCTAAATCAAAAGTTACGGAAGATTTAATGCAAATATGTCAAGTTGATCGACTAGTTAAAATGATTATTTTAAACAGATCATTGATGCTCACTGAGTAAGGGCTTATAAATGTAACACAATGCATAAAATCCTGTTGTTTTGGATAGATTGGATTACTTGGATACTTTGTCGTATCTATTTTTGTTTGAAATTTTGTCACAATATAGAAAATTGAGCTAGCTTAACATGGGCTTTGAATTTGTGTTATCCTGAGCTCAAAATCAAAATTTACAGACGATTTAGGACGGATAAGTCATGTTGATCGCCCAGATAAAATGATCATTCTTAACTGATCATTCGTGCGTATTGAGTTGAGGCTTATAATTGAAGCATAATGCATGGCATCACGTAGTTCGGGATAGATTGGATAACTCTGATGCTTTGTTGTATCTATTTCTGCCTCAAACTTTTTCACAATATAGAAACTTGAGCTAGCTTAACGTGGGCATTGGTTTCATGTAATTCTGAGCGGTAAATCAATAGTTAGGGACGATTTAGTGCAAACATGTCAAGGTTATCGGCCAATTAATTTGATCATTCTAAACTGATCAGTGGTGCTCATTGAGTAATGGCCCATAAATGAAGCACAGTGCATGACATCACCCAGTTTTGGATAGATTGGGTTACTTGGAGGCTTTGTCGTACCTATTTCAGTCTCAAATTTTTTCAAAATATAGTAAATTTAGCGAGCTTAACGTGGGCTTTGACTTTGTGTCATTCTAAGCTCTAAATCAGAAGTTATGGACGATTTAGTGCATGTATGTCTAGGTTATCGGCCAGTTAATTTGATCACTCTATACTGATCACTGGTGCTAATTGAGTAATGGCTTATAAATGAAGCATAATGCAGGACATCACGCTGTTTTTTATAGATTTGATTACTTAGAGGATTTGTCCAAGCAGTTTTAGTCTTAAATTTTATCGCAATATAGAAAATTGAGCTAGCATAACGTGGGCATCGGATTCTTGTCATTCAGAGCTATAAATCAAAAGTTACAGGCGATTTAGTGCGGATATGTCAAGTTGATCAGCTAGTTAAAATAATCATTCAAAACTGATAATTGATGCTCATTGAGTAAAGACTAATAAATAAAGCACAATGCATTACATCGTGCTTTTTGGGATATATTGGATTACTTGGAGGCTTTGTCGTGTATATTTCTATCTCAAATTTTGTCACAATATAAAATTTGAGCAAGCTTAACGTGGACATTAGATTCGTGTCATTCAGAGCTATAAATTAAAAGTTACAGACAATTTAATGTAGAGATGTAAAGTTTATCGGCCAGTTAAAATGATCACTGATGCTCATTGAGTAAAGACTTATAAATGAAGCACAATGCATGTCATCACAGAGTTTTGGATAGATTGGATAACTTGGATGCATTAACGTATATATTTCAGTCTCAAATTTTGTCACATAATAGTTACTTGAGCTAGCTTAACGTAGGCATTGGAATGGTGTCATTATGATCTCAAAATAAAAAGTTATGTATGATTTAGTGGAGACATGTCAAGGTTATCAGCCAATTAATTTGATCATTCTATACTGATCATTGGTGCTCATTGAGTAAAGGCTTATACATGAAGCATAATGCAAGACATTACGCAGTTTTTGATAGATTTGATTACTTGGAGGATTTGTCGAAGCACTTTTAGTCTTAAATTTTATAACAATATAGAAAATTGAGTTAGTTTTATGTGGACATTGGATTCGTGTCATTCTGAGCTCTAACTCAAAAGTTACAGACGATTTAGGGTGGACATGTCAAGTTGATAATATGATCAGTTATATGTCAAGATAATATGATCATTCCAAACTAATCATTGGTGCTTATTGAGTAAAGGCTTATAGATGAAGCATAATACATGACATCACGTAGTTTCGGATAGATTGGATAACTTGGATGCTTTGTCGTATCAATTTCTGTCTCAAATTTGGTCGCAATATCGAAAATTGAGCTAGCTTAACGTGGGCTTTGGATTTGTGTAATTCTGAGCTAAAAATCAAAATTTAGTGACGATTTAGTGCTGACATGTCAAGGGTATCGACCAGTTAAAATGATTATTCTTAAATGATCATTGGTGCACATTGAGTTGAGGCTTATAAATTAAGGACAATGCATGGCATCACGTAGTTGGAGATAGATTGTATAATTTGACGCTTTTTCATTTCTATTTCTATGTCAAATTTTGTCACAATGTAGAAACTTGAGATGGCTTAATGTGGGCATTGCACTCGTGTCATTCTAAGCTCTAAATAAAAAGTTATGGAGGATTTAGTGCATACATGTCAAGGATTTCAACAAGTTAATTTGATCATTCTAAACTGATCATTGGTGCTCATTGAGTAAAGGCTTATAAATGAAGTATAATGCATGGTATCGTGCATTTCGGGATAGATTGGATTACTCAGAGGCTTTGTTGTATCTATTTCTATCTCACAATTTGTCACAGTATAGAAATTGAGCAAGCTTAACGTGGGCATTGGATTCATGTCATTCTAAGCTATATATCAAATATTACGGACAATTTAGTGCAGACATGTCAAGTTGATCAGCTAGTTAAAATGATCATTCGAAACTGATTATTGATGGTCATTGAGTAAAGGCTTATAAATGAATCACAATGCATGACATCACACAGTTTTGGATAGATTAAATTACGTGGATGCTTTTTCGTATCTATCTCTGTTTCATTTTTTTTGCAATATAGAAAATTGAGCTACCTTAACGTGGGCTTTGGATTTCTGTAATTTTGAGCTCTAAATCAAAAGTTACGGAGGATTTAGTGCAGATATATCAAGGGTATCGACCAGTTAAAATGATCATTCCTAACTGATCATTGGTGCTCATTGAGTTGAGGCTTATAAATTAAGCATAATGCTTGGTATCACGTAGTTCGGGATAGATTTGATAGTTGGATGCATTGTCGTATCTATTTCTATCTCAAATTTTGTCACAATATAGAAACTTGAGCCAGCTTAACGTAGGAATACGATTCGTGTCATTCTGAGCAAAAAATAAAAAGTTATTGACGGTTTATTGCAGACATGTCAAGCTTATCGGCCAGTTAATTTAATCATTCTATACTGGTCACCGGTGCTCATTGAGTAAAGGCTTATAAATGAATCATAATGCACGACAGTATGCAGTTTTTATAGATTTGATTAGTTGGAGGATTAGTTGGAGGATTTGTCGAAGCAATTTTAGTCTTAAATTTTTTCACAATATAGAAAATTGAACTAGCTTAACATGGATATCGGATTTGTGTCATTCTGAGCTCTAAATATAAAGTTATGGAGGATTTAGTGCAGACAATTCAAGGTTATCGGCCAGTTAATATGATCATTCCAAACTATTCATTGGTACTCATTGAGTAAAGGCTTATAAATGAACCATAATACATTACATCATGTAGTTTAGGATAGATTAGACTACATGGATGCTTTGTCGTATCTATTTCTATCACCAACTTTGTCACAATATAAAAATTTGAGCTAGCTTAATGTGGGCTTTGGATTTGTCTAATTTTGAGCTCTAAATAAAAAGTTTCGGACGATTTAGTGCTAACATGTCAAGGGTATCGACTAGTTAAAATGATCATTCTTAATTGATCATTGGTGCTCATTGAGTTGAGGCTTATAAATTAAGCATAATGCATGGCATGACATAGTCTGGGATGATTGGACACTTTGTCGTTTGTATTTTTGTCTCAAATTTTGTCACAATATAAAAACTTGAGCTAACGTACTGTGGGCATTGGGTTCGTGTCATTCTAAACTCTAAATAAAAAGTTATGGAGGATTTGATCATTCTAAACTGATCATTAGTGCTCATTGAGTAAATACTTATAAATGAATGATCATGTATGACATCACACATTTTGGGATAGATTGGATTATTTGGAGGATTTGTCGTATCAATTTCTATATCACAATTTGTCACAATATACTGATCAAGTTTAACGTGGGCATTTGATTTGTGTAATTCTGAGCTCCAAATCAAAAGGCACTAAACATTCAGTGCTGACATTTCAAGGGTATCGGCCTGTTAAAATGATAATTCTTAACTGATCCTTGGTGCTCGTTGAGTTGAGGCTTATAAATTAAGCATAATCATGCAAGGCATCACGTAGTCCGGGATAGATTGGATAATTGGACATTTGTCCGGTTCTTTTTCTGTCTAAAATTTTGTAACAATATAGAAACTTGAGATAGCCTAATATGGGCATTGGATTCGTGTCATTCAAAGCTCTAAATAAAAAGTTATAGACGATTTAGTGAAGACATGTCAAGGTTATCGGCCAGTTAATTTGATAACTCTTAACTGATCATTGGTGCTCATTGTGTAAAGGCTTATAAATGAAGCATAATGAATTACATCGCGCATTTTAGGAGAGACTGGATTAGTTGGAGGCTTTGTTGTATCTATTTCTGTCTCAAAATTTGTCACAATATAGAAATTCAGCAAGCTTAACGTGGGCATTGGATTCATGTCATTCTTAGCTATAAATCAAAAGTTATAGACAATTTAGTGCACACATGTCAAGTTGATCGGCCAGTTAAAATGATCATTCTAAACTGATCATTCATGCTCATTGAGTAAAGACTTAAAAATGAAGCACAATGGATGACATCATATAGTTTTGGATAGATTGGATAACTTGGACGCATTGTTGTATCTATTTCTGTCTCAAATTTTGTCACAATATAGAAACTTGAGCTAGCTTAATGTGGGCATTGGATTCGTGTCATTCGAAGCTCAAAATAAAAAGTTATGGACGATTTAGCGTAGACATGTCAAAGTTATCGTCTAGTTAATTTGATCATGCTATACTGATCACTGGTACTCATTGAGTAAAGATATATAAATGAAGCATAATGCACAACAATACGCCGTTTTTGATAAATTTGATTACTTGGAGGATTTGTCGAAGCAATTTTAGTCTTAAATTTTATCATAATATAGAAAATTGTGCTAGCTTAACATGGGCATCGGATTCGTGTCATTCTGAGCTCTAAATCAAAAGTTGCAGTCGATTTAGTGCGGACATGTCAAGCTGATCGGCCTGTTAATATGATCATTCCGAACTAATCATTGGTGCTCATTGAGTAAAGGCTGGGATAGATTGGATTACATGTATGCTTTGTCGTATCTATTTCTGTGTGAAATTTTGTCACAATATAGAAAATTGAGCTATATTAACGTAGACTTTGGATTTGCATAATTCTGAGCTCTAAATCAAAATTTACGAACGATATAGTGCTGACATGTCAAGGGTATCGACCAATTAAAATGATCATTGGTGCTCATTCAGTTGAGACTTATAAATTAAGCATAATACATGGCATCACGTAGTCCGGGATAGATTTGATAGTTGGACGCTTTGTCATTTCTATTTTTGTCTCAAATTTTGTCACAATATAGAAACTTGAGCTAACTTACGTAGGTATTGGATTTGTGTCATTCTAAGCTCTAAATAAAAACTTAAGGATGATTTAGTGCAAACATGTCAAGGTTATCAGCTAGTTAATTTGATCATTTTGAACTGATCATTGATCCTCATTGAGTAAAGGCTTATAAATGAAGCATAATGCATGACATTGCGCATTTTGCGATAGATGTGATTACTTGGAGGCTTTGTCATAGCTGTATTGTATCAAAATTTGTCACAAAATATAAAAATTGAACAAGCTTAATGTGGGCATTGGATTCTTGTCATTCTGAGCTATAAATCATAAGTTACGGACGATTTAGTGTAGACATGTTAAGTTGATCACCAGTTAAAATGATCATTCTAAACAGATCATTGATGCTCATTGACTAAAGGCTTATAAATGAAGCACAATGCATGACATTACACAGTTTTGGATAGATTGGATAACTTGGACGCATTGTCGTATCTATTTTTGTCTCAAATTTTGTAACAATATAGAAACGTTAGGTAGGTTAATGTGGACATTGGATTCGTGTCAATCAGAGCTCAAACGCAGATAAGTCAAGGTTATCGGCCAGTTAATTTGATCTTTCTATACTGATCACTGGTGCACATTGAGTAAAGGCTTAGAAATGAAGCATAATGCACGACATTACGCAGTTTTTGATAGATTTGATTACTGGAGGATTTGTCGAAGAAATTTTAGACTTCAATTTTATCACAGTATAGAATATTGAGCTAGCTTAATGTGTGCATCGGATTTATGTCATTCTGAGCTCTAAATCAAAAGTTACAGACTTAAGTGCAGACATGTTAAGTTGATTGGCCAGTTAATATGATCATTCCAAACTAATCATTGATGCTCATAGAGTAAAGAGTTATAATGAAGCATAATACATGACCTCACGCAGTTTGGGATAGAATAGCTTTCTTGCATCCTTTGTCGTATCTATTTTTGTCTCAAATTTTGTCCCAATATAGAAAATTCAGCTAGCTTAATGTTTGCTTTCGACTTGTGTAATTCTGAGCTTTAAATAAAAAAGTTACGAACAATTTAGTGATGACATGTCAAGGGTATCGGCCATATAAAATGATCATTCTTAACTGATCATTGGTGCTCATGGAGTTGAGGCTTATAAATTAAGCAAAATGGATGGCATCATGTAGTTCGGGCTAGATTGGATAATTGGACGTTTTGTCGTTTCTATTTATGTCTTAAATTTTGGTACAACATAGAAACTTGAGCTAGCTTAATGTGGGCATTGGATTCGTGTCATTCTGAGCTTTAACTAAAGAGTTATGGACGATTTAATGCAGACATGTCAAGGTTATCGACCAGTTACTTTGATCATTCTAAACTGATCACTAGTGCTCATTGAGTAAAGGCTTATAAATGAATCATAATGCATGACATCGCCCATTCTGCGATAGATTGGATTACTTGGAGGCTTTTTCGTACCTATTTCTGTATCAAAATTTGTAACAACATACAAATTGAGCAAGCTTAACGTGGGCATTTAATTCTTGTCACTCTGAGCTATAAATCAAAACTTACGCGCGATTTAGTGTAGAGATGTCAAGTTGATCGGCCTGTTAAAATGATCATTTTAAACTGATCACTGATGCTCAATGAGTAAAGGCTTATAACTGAAGCATAATGCACGACATTACGCAGTTTTTGATAGATTTGATTACTTGGAGGATTTTTCGAAGCAATTTTCGACTTCAATTTTATCACAGTATTGAAAATTGAGCTAGCTTAACAAGGGCATCCGATTCGTGTCATTCGGAGCTCTAAATATAAGTTACAAACTTTAGTGCAAACATGTCAAGTTGATCGGCCAGTTAATATGATCATTCCAAACTAATCATTGGTGCTCATTGAGTAAAGGCTTCTAAATGAAGCATAATACATGATATCACGCAGTTTGAGATATATTAGATTACGTGGATCCTTTTTTCAATCTATTTTTGTCTCAAATTTTGTCCCAATATAAAATTCAGCTAGTTTAACGTGGGCTTTCGATTTGTGTAATTCTGACCTCTAAATCTAAAGTTACGAACAATTTTAGTGCTGATATGTTAAGGGTATCGGCGAGTAAAAATGATCATTCTTAACTAATCATTGGTGCTCATGGAGTTGAGGCTTATAAATTATGCACAATGCATGCAATCACGTAGTACATGCTAGATTGGATAATTGGACGTTTTATCATTTCTATTTCTGTCTTAAATTTTGTCACAATATAGAAACTTGAGCTGGCATAATGTGGGCATTGGATTCGTGTCATTCTGAGCTCTAAATAAAAAGTTATGGACGATTTAGTGCAGACATGTCAAGGTTATCGGCCAGTTAATTTGATCATTCTAAACTGATAATTGGTGCTCATTGAGTAAAGGCTTATAAATGAAACATAATGCATGACATCATGCATTTTGGGATAGATTGGATTACTTGGAGGCTTTGTCGTATCTATTTAGGTATCAAAATTTGTCACAATATAATAACTAAGCAAGATTAACGTGGGCATTGGATTCGTGTCATTCTGAGCTATAAATCAAAAGTTATGGATGATTTAGGGTAGACATGTAAAGTTGATCGGCCAGTTAAAATGATCATTCTAAACTGATAATTGATATTCATTGAGTAAAGGCATATAAATGAAGCACAATGCATGATATCACACAGTTTTTAATAGATTGGATAACTTTGACTCATTGTCGTATCTATTTGTGTCTCAATTTTTCTCACAATATATAAACTTGAACTAGCTTAATGTGGGCATTGGATTCGTTTCATTTTGAGCTCAAAATAAAAAGTTATGGACGATTTAGTGCCGACATGTCAAGGTTATCGACCAGTTAATTTGATCATTCTATACTGATCAATGCTGCTCATTGAGTAAAGGCTTATAAATGAAAAATAATGCATGACATTACGTATTTTTTGATAGATTTGATTACGTGGAGGATTTGTCGAAGAAATTTTAGTCTTTAATTTATCATAATATAGAAAATTGAGCTAGCTTAACGTGGGCATCAGATTCATGTAATTCTGAGCTCTAAATCAATAGTTAAAAAAGATTTAATGCGGACATCTCAAGTTGATCGGCCAGTTAATATGATCATTCCAAACTAATCATTGGTGCTCATTGAGTAAAGGCTTATTAAAGAAGCATAATACTTGACAACACGCAGTTCGGGATAGATTAGATTCATTGATGCTTTGTCGTATCTATTTATGTCTGAAATTCTGTCGCAATATAGAAAATTGAGCTACCTTAACATGGGCTTTGGATTTGTGTAATTCTGAGCTCTAAATCAAAAGTTACAGACGATTTAGTGCTGACATGTCAAGGGTATAAGCCAGTTAAAATGATATTTCTTAAATTATCATTGGTGCTCATTGATTTGAGGCTTATAAATTAATCATAAGGCATATCATCAGGTAGTCTGGGATAGATTGAATAATCGGACGTCTTGTCGTTTCTATTTCTGTCTCAAATTTTGTCACAATATAGAAAATTGTGCTAGCTTAACGTGGGGATTGAATTCTTGTAATTCTGAGCTCAAAATAAAAATTATGGATGATTTAGTGCACACATGTCAAGGTTATCGGCCAGTTAATTTGATCATTCTATACTGATCAATGGTGCTCATTGAGTAAATGATTATAAATGAAGCGTAATGCACGACATTACACAATTTTTCATAGATTTGATTACTTAGAGGATTTGTCGAAGCATTTTTAGTCTTAAATATTATCACAGTATAGAAATTTTAGCTAGCTTAACATGGGCATCGGATTCGTGTCATTATAACCTCTAAATCAAAAGTTACAGATGATTTGGTGCAGACATGTCAAATTGATCTGCCAGTTAATATGATCATTCTAAACTAATCATTGATGCTCATTGAGTAAAAGCTTATAAATGAAGCATATTACATGACATCACGCAGTTTGGGATAGATTGGATAACTTAGACGCATTGTCACATCTATTTCTGTCTCAAATTTTGTCACAATATAGAAACTTGAGCTAGCTTAACGTGGGCATTGAATTCGTGTAATTATGAGCTCAAAAAAAAAAATTATGTACAATTTAGTGCAGACATGTCAAGGTTATCAGTTAGTTAATTTGATCATTCTATACTGATCACTAGTGCTCATTGAGTAAAGCATAATGCATGACATTACGTAGTTTTTTAAAGATTTGATTGATTGGAGGATTTTTCGATGCAATTTTAGTCTTAAACTTTATCACAATATTGAAGTTGAGCTCTTAACGTGGGCATTGGATTCGTGTCATTCTGAGCTATAAATCAAAAGTTACGGATGATTTAGGGCAGACATGTCAAGTTGATCGGAAAGTTAAAATGATCCATTCTAAACTGATGATTGATGCTCATTGAGTAAAGGTTTATAAATGAAGCACAATGCATGACATCACGCATGTTTGGATAGATTGGATTAGGTTGACGATTTGTCGTATCTATTTTTGTCTCAAATTTTGTCACAACATAGAAAATTGAGCTAGATTAATGTGGGCATTGAAATCGTTTCATTCTGAGCTCTAAATTAAAAGTTACGGCAAGTTAGTGTGCACATATCAAGTTGACGGCCCAGTTAATATGATCATTCTAAACTAATCATTGGTGCTCATTGAGTAAAGACTTATAAAAGAAATATAATACATGGCATCATGCGGTTTGGTTATATTGGATTATTTAAATGCTTTGTTGTATCTATTTCTGTCTCAAAACTTGTCACAATATAGAAAATTGAGCTAACTTAACGTGGGCATTGGATTTGTGTCATTCTGAGCTATAAATAAAAATTTACGGACGATCTAGTGCAGACATGTCAAGTTGATAGGCCAATTATAATTATCATTCTAAACTGATCAATGATGCTCATTGAGTAAAGGCTTATAAATAAAGCACAATGCATGGCATTATGCAGTTTGGATAGATTGGATTACTTGGGTGCTTTTTCATACCTATTTCTGTCTCAAAACTTGTCACAACATAGAAAATTGAGGCAGCTTAACGTGGGAATTGGATTCGTGTCATTCTGAGCTATAAATCAAAAGTTTCGGACTATTTAGTGCACACATGTCAAGTTGATCGACCAGTTAAAATGATCATTCTAAACAAATCATTGACGCTCATTGAGTAAAGGCTTACAAATGAAGCACAATGCATGGCATCACGCAGTTTTGGATATATTGGATAACTTGGACACTTTGTCGTACCTATTTCTGTCTCAAATTTTGTCACTATATAGAAAATTGAGGTAGCCTAACGTGGGCATTGGATTCGTATCATTCTGAGCTATAAATCAAAAATTACATACGATTTAGTGTAGACATGTCAAGTTGATCGGCCAGTGAAAATGGTCATTCTAAACTGATCACTTTTGCTCATTGAGTAAATGCTTATAATTGAAGAATAATGAATGGTGTTATGCCTTTTTTGATAGATTCGATTACTTGGAGGATTTGTCTTAGCAGTTTTAGTGTTAAATTTTATCAAAATATAGAAAAGTGAGATAGCCTAACGTGGGCTTTGGATGTGTGTCATGCTGATCTCTAAATCAAAATTTTAGTGCGAACATGTCAAGTTGATTGGCCGGTAAAAATGATCATTCTTAACTGATCATTGGTGTTCATTGATTAGACTCTTATATCTGAAGCATAATGCATGGTATCACGTAGTTCGAGATAGATTGGATAACATAAACGCTTTGTCTTATCTATTTCTGTCTCCAATTTTGTCATAGTAAAGAAAATTGAGCTCGCTTAACGTGTGCATTGGATTCATGTCATTGTGAGCTATAAATCAAAAGGTATGGCAGATTTAGTGCAAACATGTCAAGTTGATCGATCAGTTAAAATGATTATTCTAAACTGATAATTGGTGCTCATTGAATAAATGCTTATAAATAAAGCACAATGCATGGCATCATGCAGTTTGGATAGATTGATTACTTGGATGCTTTGTCGTATCTATTTCTTTATAAATCTTGTCACAATATAGAAAATTGAGCTAGTTCAACATGGGCATTGGATTTGTGTCATTCTAAGCTATAAATCAAAAAGTTACGGACGATTTAGTGCAGACATGTCAAGTTGATCAGCCAATTAAAATGATTATTCTAAACTGATCATTGATGCTCATTGAGTAAAAGATTATAAAAAATCACAATGCATGGCATTACACAGTTTGGATTTATTGGATTATTTGGATGCTTTGTCGTATATATTTTGGTCTCAAAACTTGTCACAATATAGAAAATTGAGCTAGATTAACATGGGCATTTGATTCGTGTCATTCTGAGCTAGAAATCAAAAGTTATTGCCGATTTATTTAGACATGTCAAGTTGATCAGCCAATTAAAAAGATCATTCTAAGCTGATCAGTGATGCTCATTGAGTAAACGCTTATAAATAAAGCACAATCAATGGCATTACGTAGTTTCGATAGATTGGATTACTTGGGTGCTTTGTCGTATCTATTTCTGTCTAAAAAATTGTCACAGAATAGAAAATTGAGCTAGTTTGACGTGGGAATTGGATTCGTGTCATTCTGAGCTATAAATCAAAAATTTCGGACGATTTAGTACAAACATGTCAAGTTGATCGACCAGTTAAAATTATTATTCTAAACTGATCATTGATGCTCATTGAGTCAAGGCTTACAAATGAAGCACATTGCATGGCATCACAAAGTTTTGGGCAGATTGGATAACATGGACTCTTTGTCGTATCTATTTCTTTCTCAAATTTAGTCACAATAAAGAAAATTGAGCTAGCTTAACGTGAGCATTGGATTCGTGTAATTCTGAGCTACAAATAAAAAAATTACATACGATTTATTTCAGACATATCAAGTTGATCGGCCAGTTAAAATGGTCATTCTAAGCATATCAATCGTGCTCATTGAGTAAAGGCTTATAAATGAAACATGATGAACGGTGTTACGCTGTTTTTGAATGATTTGATTAATTGGAGGATTTGTCGTAGCAATTTTAGTCTAAATTTTATCACAATATAGAAAATTGAGATAGATTAACGCGGGCTTTGGATTTGTGTCATTCTGATCTCTAAATCAAAAGTTACGGAGGATTTTGTGCCAACATGTCAAGTTGATTGGCCGGTTAAAATGATAATTTTTAACTGATCATTGGTGCTCATTGATTAGAGGCTTATAAGTGAAGCATAATGCATGGTATCACGTAGTTCGAGATAGATTGGATAACTTAAACGCCATGTCGTATCTACTTATGTCTCCAATTTTGTCACAGTATAGAAAATTGAGCTAGCTTAACGTGGGCATTGGATTCGTGTCATTGTGAGCTATAAATCAAATTCTACAGACAATTTAGTACAAACATGTCAAGTTGATCGATCAGTTAAAATGATTATTCTAAACTTATCATTGGTGCTCATTGAATAAAAGCTTATAAATAAAGCACAATGCATGGCATCACGCAGTTTGGATAGATTGGATTACTTGTATACTTTTTTGTATCTATTTCTATCTCAAAACTTGTCACAATATAGAAAATTGAGGTAGTTTAACGTGGGCATTGGATTCGTGTCATTCTGAGCTATAAATCAAAATTTACATATGATTTAGTGTAGTTATGTCAAGTTGATCGGCCAGTTAAAATGGTCATTCTAAACTGATCACTGGTGCACATTGAGTAAAGACTTATAAATGAAGCATAATGAATGGCGTTACACCATTTTTGATAGATTCGATTACTTGGAGGATTTTTCGTAGCAATTTTAGTCTGAAATTTTATCACAATATAGAAAATTGAGATAGCTTAACGTGGGCTTTGGATTTGTGTCATTCTGATCTCCAATCAAAAGTTACGAATGATTTAGTGCGAACATGTCAAGTTGATCGACCAGTTAAAATGATCATTCTAAATTGCTCATTGGTGCTCATTGAATAAAGGCTTATAAATAAAGCACAATGCATGACATCACACAGTTTGGATTGATTGGATTACTTGGATGGTGTGTCTTATCGATTTTTGTCTCAAAACTTGTCACAATATAGAAAATTGAGCTAGTTTAAAGTGGGCATTGGATTCATGTCATTCTCAAAAGTTACGGACGATTTAGTACAAACATGTCAAGTTGATCGACCACTTAAAATGATCATTTTAAACTGATAATTGATGATCATTGAGTAAAGGCTTATAAATGAAGTACAATGCATGGCATCATGCAGTTTTGGATAGATTGGATAACTTGGACGCTTTGTTGTATCTATTTCTGTCTCAAAATTTTGTCACAATATAGAAAATTAAGCTAGGTTAACGTAGGCATTGGATTCGTGTCATTGTGAGTTACAAATCAAAATTTAAGGACGATTAAGTGTAGACATGGCAAGTTGATCGGCCAGTTAAAAAGATCACTAGTCCTCATTGAGTAAGGGCTTATAAATGAAGCATAATGTATGGCATCACACAGTTCGAGATAGATTAGATAACTTGGACGCTTTGTCGTATCTATTTCCATCTCAAATTTTCTCACAATATAGAAAATTGAGCTAGTTTAACGTGGGCATTGGATTTGTGTCATTTTGAGCAATAATTCAAAAGTTATGTACGATTTAGTGCAGACATGTCAAGTTGATTAGCCAGTTAAAATGATCATTCTACACTTATCATTGATGATCACTGAGTAAAGCCTTATAAGTAAAGCACAGTGCACGGAATTACGCAGTTTGGATATATTGGATTATTTGAACTTTTTGTCTTATCTATTTCTGTCTTAATTTTTGTCACAATATATAAAATTAAGCTAGCTTAACATGGGCTTTGGATTTGTGTCATTCTAAGCTCTAAATCAAAAGTTATGGACTATTTAGTGCGGACATGTCAATTTGAACGGCCAGTTAAAATGATTATTCTTAAGTGATCATTGGTGCTGATTGAGTAGAGGCTTACAAATGAAGAATAATGCATGGCATCTCACTGTTCGCGCTAGATTGGATAACTTGTACGCTTTGTCATACCTATTTCTTTTTAAAATTTTGTCACAATATTGAAACTTAAGCTACCTTAACGTGGGCATTGGATCTGTGACATTTTGAGCTCTAAATCAAAAGTTACGAACGATCTAGTGCAGACATGTCAAATTGATTGACCAGTAATTATGAACATTATAAATTGATCATTGGTGCTCGTTGAGTAAAGGCTTATAAATGAAACATAATGCATGAGATCACGCAGTTTGGGATAGATTGTATTACTTAAATGCTTTGTCGTATCTATTTTTGTCTAAAACTTGTCACAATATTGAAACTTGAGCTAGCTTAACATGGGCATTGGATCCATGTCATTTTGAAAAATAATTTAAAAGTTACAGACCACTTAGTACAGACATGTTAAGTTGAACAGCCAGTTAAAATGATCATTCTACACTAATCATTGATGCTCAATGAGTAAAGGCTTATAACTAAAGCACAATACATAGTTTGGATACACTGGATTATTTGGACGATTTGTCGTATCTATTTTTTTCGTAATTTCTATCACAATATAGAAAATTAAGCTAGCTTAATGTGGGTTTTGGATTTGTGTTATTATAAGCTCTAAATCAACAGTTAAGGATGTTTTGTCGTATCTATTTCGGTCTCAAATTTTGTCTCAATATAGAAACTTGAGCTAGCTTAATGTGCGCATCCTATTCGTGTCATTCTGAGCACTAACTCAAAAGGACGATTTAGTGAAGACATGTCAAGTTGATCGACCAGCTAATATGATCATTCTAAACTGATCATTGGTGCTCATTGCCTAAAGGCTTATAAATGAAGCATAATGCATGGCATCAAGCAATTTTAGATAGATTGTACTAGTTGGATGCTTTGTCGTATCTATTTCTGTCCCAAAACTTGTAACAATATAGAAAATTGAGATAGCTTAACATGGGCATTGGATTCGTGTCATTTTGAGCTATAAATAAAAAATGACGGACGATTTAGTGCAGGCATGTCAAGTAGATCGATCAGTTAAAATGATCATTGTAAACTTATCACTGATGCTCATTGAGTAAAGGCTTATAAATGAAGCACAATGCATGGCATCATGCAGTTTTGGATAGATTGTATTACTTGGACGTTTTGCGTATCTATTTTTGTCTCAAAACTTGTCACAATATAGAAAATTGACCTAGCTTAACGTGGGCATTGGATTCGTGTAATTCTGAGCTATAAATAAAAAGTTATGAAACATTTTGTGCGGGCATTTCAAGTTTATTGGAAGTTAAATTGATCATTCTTAACTGATCATTGGTGCTCATTGAGTAGAGGCTTATAAATGAAGCATAATGTATAGCTTCACTTAGATCGAGATAGAATTGACAACTTGGATGCTTTGTCATATCTATTTCTTTCTCAAATTTTGTGACATTATTGAAACTTGAGCTTGCTTAACGTAGGCACTGGATTCGTGTCATTCTCACCTATAAATCAAAAGTTACGGACGATTTACTGCAGACTTTTCAAGTTGATCGACTAGTTAAAATGATCATTCTAAAATCATCATTGATGCGCATTAAGTAAAGGCTTATAAATGAAGCACAATTCATGGTATCCCACAGTTTTGGTTAGATTTGATTACTTGTATGCTTTGTCGTATCTATTTCTATCTCAAATTTTGTCACAATATAGAAACTTGAGCTAGCTTAAGGTGCACATCGGATTCGTGTCATTCTGAGCTCTAATTCAAAAGGACGATTTAGTGCGGACATGTCAAGTTGATCAGCAAGTTAAAATGAACATTCTAAACTGATCGTTGAAGCTCATTGAGTAAAGGCTTATACATAAAGCACAATGCATGGCATCATGCAGTTTGGGATAAATTGTATTACTTGGATACTTTGTCGTATCTATTTTTGTCTCAAAACTTGTCACAATATAGAAAATTGAACTAGGTTAACATGGACATTGGATTCGTAATTCTGAGTTTTAATTCGAAAGTTATGGACGATTTATTGCATACACGTCAACTTGATCGACCAGTTAAAATGATCATTCTAAACTGATCATTGATGCTCATTGAGTAAAGGCTTATAAATGAAGCACAATGCATGGCATCACCCAGTTTTGGTGAGATTGGATTACTTGGATGCTTTTTCGTATATATTTCTGTCTCAAATTTTGTCACAATATAGAAACTTGAGCTCGCTTAATGTGGGCATCGGATTACTGTCATTCTGAGCTCTAAATCAAAAGAATAATTTAGTGCAGACATGTCAAGTTGATCGACCAGCTAACATGATCTTTTTAAACTGATCATTGGTGCTCATTAAGTAAAGGCTTATAAATGAAGCATAATGCATGGCATTACACAGTTTAAGATAGATTGTATTACTTAGACGTTCTGCGTATCTATTTTGTCTCAAATTTTCTCACAATTTTGAAAATTGAGCTAGTTTAATGTGGGCTTTGGATTTGTGACTTTTTGAGCTTTAAATCAAAAGTTACGAAAGATTTAGTGCAGACATGTCAAGTTTATTGGATGTTAAAATGATCATTCTTAACTGTACATTGGTGCTCGTTGAGTAGAGGCTTATAAATGAGGCATAATGCATGGCATCACACAGATCGGGGTAGATTGGATAACTTGGACACTTTGTCATATCTATTTATTTCTCAAATTTTGTCACAATATTGAAACTTTAGCTAGCTTAATGTGGGCATTGGATTCGTGTCATTTTGAGAACTAAATCAAATTTTACGGACGATTTAGTGCAAACAAGTCAAGTTGATCGACCAGTTAATATGATCATTTTAAACTGATCATTGGTGATTATTGAGTAAATGCTTATAAATGAAGCATAATGCATGGCATCACACAGTTTAGGATAGATTGTATTACTTGGATGCTTTGTCATATCTATTTCTTTCTAAAATTTTGTCACAATATTGAAACTTGAGTTAGCTTAACGTGGGCATTGGATCCGTGTCATTTTGAGCTCTAATCAAAATTTACGGAAGATTTAGTGCAGACATGTCAAGTTGATCGACCAGCTATTATGATCATTATAAATTGATCATTGGTGCTCATTGAGAAAAGGCTTATAAATGAAACATAATCCATGAGATCATGCAGTTTTTGATAGATTGTATTATCAAAAACTTTTTTGTCGTATCTATTTTTGTCTCAAAACTTTTCACAATATTGAAACTTGACCTAGCTTAATGTGGGCATGAGATTCATGTCATTCTGGGCAATAAATCAAAAGTTACGGACCATTTAGTACAGACATGTCAAATTGATCAGCCAGTTAAAATGATCATTCAACACTGATCATTGATGCTCAATGAGTAAAGGCTTATAAATATAGCACAATGCATGGCATTACGCAGTTTAAGAAGATTGTATTACTTGGATGCTTTGTCGTATTTATTGATGTCTCAAAACTTGTAACAATATAGAAAATTGAGCTAGATTAACGTGGGCAATGGATTCGTGTCATTCTGAGCTATCAAAAAAAGTTACGGACGATTTAGTGTAGACATATCAAGTTGATCGACTATTTAAAATCATTCTAAACTTATCATTGATGCTCATTGAGTAAAGGATTATAAATGAAGCACAATGCATGACATCACGCAATTTTGGATAGATTGTATTACTTGGACGCTTTGCATATCTATTTCTGTCTCAAATTTTCTCACAATTTAGAAAATTAAGCTAGCTTAACGTGGGCTTTGGATTTGCGTCATTCCGAGGTATAATCAAAAGTTACGGACGATTTAGTGCGGAAATATCAAGGTGATCGGCTAGTCGAATAGATCATTCTTAACTGATCATTGATGCTCATTGAGTAAAGACTTATAAATGAAGTACAATGCATGTCATCACGCAGTTTGGGATAGATTGGATAACTAGGTCGCTTTGTCATATCCTTTTCTGTCTAAAATTTTGTCACAATATAGACAATTGAGGTAGCTTAACGTGGGCTTTGGATTTGGGTCTTTACCACGTTTGGATTTGGGTCATTAATAAAACGGTACGGATGATTTAGCGTGGACATGTCAAGTTGATCGGCCTGTTAAAATGATCATTCTTAACTAATCATTGGTGCTCATTGAAAAGAGACTTGTAAATGAAGCAAATTGCATGGCATGACGAACTGTTGGACATATTTGATAACTTGGACGCTTTGTATAATCAATTTCTATCTAAAACTTTATCACAATATAGAAAATTGAGCTAGGTTAACGTGGGCTTTGGATTTCTGTCATTCTGAACTCTAAATCAAAACTTACGGACAATTTAGTTTGGACATGTCAAGTTGATCAGCCAGTTAAAATGATCATTCCTAACTGATCATTAGTGCTCATTGAGTAGATGCTTATAAATGAAGCACAATGCTTGGCATGACGAAGTTTTGGATAGATTGGATTACTTTGACGCTTTGTCGAATCTATTTCTATCTCAAATTTTATCACAATATAGAAAATTGAGCTAGCTTAACATGGGCTTTGGATTTCTGTCATTCTGAGCTCTAAATAAAAAGTTACGGACGATTTAGTGTTGAAATTTTTGAAACAAAAATAGTTACGACAAAGCAACCAAGTTATCCAATCTATCCCGCAATGCGTGATGCACTGCATTATGCTTCATTTATAAGACTTTACTCAATGTGCACCAACGATCAGTTTAGAATGATCATATTAACTGGTCAATCAACTTGACATGTCTGCACTAAATTTTTCGTAACTTTTGATTTAGAGCTCCGAATAACACGAATCCGATGCCCACGTTAAGTTAGCTCAAGTTGCCATATTGTTACAAAAGTTTGAAACTGATATAGATACGAAAAAGCATCCAAGTTATCCAATCTATCCAGAACTGTCTGATGTCATGCATTATACTTCATTTAGAAGCCTTTACTCAATGAGAACCAATCATCATTTAACAATGATCAAATTAACTCGCCGATAACCTTGACATGTATGCACTAAATCGTCCATAACTTTTTATTTAGAGCTCAAAATGAAACGAATCCAAAGCCCACGTTAAGCTAGCTCAATTTTCTATATTGTGACAAAATTTGAAACAAAAAAAGATTTATGACAAGGCATCCAAGTAATCCAGTCTATCCAAAACTGCGTGATGTCATGCACTGTGCTTCATTTATAAGCCCTTGCTCAATGAGCATCAATGATCAGTTTAGAATAATCATTATAACTGGTAGATCAACTTGACATGTCTACACTAAATCGTCCGTAACTTTTGATTTATAGCTCAGAATCACACGAATCCAATCATCACGTTAAGCTAGCTCAATTTTATATATTGTGACAAAATTTGAGACAAAAATAGATACGTCAAAGCATCCAAGTAATCCAATCTATCCAAAACTGTGCGATATCATGCATTGTGCTTCATTTATAAGCCCTTACTCAATGAGCATCAATGATCAGTTTAGAATGATCATTTTAGCTGGTCGATCAACTTGACATGTCGGCATTAAATCGTGACACGAATCCAATGCCCACGTTAAGCTAGCTCAATTTTATATATTGTGACAAATTTTAAGACCGAAATAGATAAGACAAACCATCCAAGTAATTCAATCTATCCCAAAATGCGTGATGACATCCATTATGCTTCATTTATAAGCCTTTACTCAATGACCACCAATGATCAGTTTAGAATGATCTCATTAACTGGCCGATCAATTTGACATGTCTGCAATAATTTTTTTCGTAACATTTGATTTCGAGCTCAGAATGACCGGAATCCTGTGTACACGTTAAGCTAGCTCAAGTTTTTATATGGTGACAAAATTTGAGACAGATATAAATGCGAAAAAGCGTCAAAGTTTTCCAGTCTATACCAAACTTCGTGATACAATGTATTATGTTTCATTTATAAGCCTCTACTCAACGAGTATCAATGATCCATTTAGAATTATCTTTTTAACTGGCCGACCAACTTGACATGTCTGCAATAAATCGTCCTTAAGTTTTGTTTTATAGCTCAAAATGACACGAATCCAGTGCCCTCGTTAAGCTAGCTAAATTTTGTATATTGTGACAAATTTTGAGATAGAAATACATTCGAAAAAACTTCCAAATAATCCAATCTATCCCAAAATGTGTGATGTCATGGATTATGCTTCATTTATAAGCTTTTACTTAATGAGCACCAATGATCAGTTTAGAATGATCATATTAACTGGCCGATCAACTTGACATGTTTGTATTAAATTGTCCCTAACTTTAAATTTAAAGCTTAGAATGCCGCGAAGCCAATGCCCACATTAAGCTAGCTCAAGTTTCTATATTGTCACAAAATTTCAAACATAAATAGACACATAAAAGCGTCCAATTTATCCAATCTATCCAAAGCTGCATGATGTCATGCATTGTGTTTCATTTATAAATCTTTACTGAATGATCATCAATGATAAGTTTAGAATAATCATTTTAACAGGCCGATCAATTTGACATATTTGCACTAAATCATCCGTAACTTTTGATTTATAGCTTAGAATGACAATCTAATGCCCACGTTAAGCTAACTCAATTTTCAATATTGTTACAAATTTTGAGACAGAAATAGATACGACAAAGCATCCAAGTAATTCAATCTATCCCAAAATGCGTGATGTCATGCACTATACATCATTTATAAGCCTTTACTTAATGAGCACCAATGATCAGTTTAGAATGATCATATTAACTGGGCGATCAACTTGACATTTATGCACTAAATTTTTCATAAACTTTTATTTACAGCTCAGGATGACACGAATCTAATACCCACGTTAAGCAGGATCAAGTTTCTATATGGTCACAAAATTTGACACAAAAATATATATGAAAAAGCGTCCAAGTTACCCAATCTATCCAAAACTGCATGATGTCATGCATTGTGCTTCACTTATAAACCTTTACTGAGTGCTCATCAATGATCAGTTTTGAATGATCATTTTAACTAGCCGATCAACTTGATATATATGTCTAAATCGTCCGTAATATTTGATTTATAGTTTAGAATGACACGAATCCAATGCTCACGATAAGCTAGTTCGATTTTCTATATTGTGGCAAATTTTGAGACAGAAATAGATACGAAAAAGCATCCAAGTAATTCAATCTATCACAAAATGCGTGATGCCATGCATTATGCTTCATTTATAAGTCTTTACGCAATAAACACCAATGATCTTTTTAGAATGATCATATTAACTAGACGATCAACTTGACATGTCTACACTAAATGTTTTGTAACTTTTGATTTAGAATTAAGAATGATACCAATCCAATGCCCACGTTATGCTACCTCAAGTTTCTATATTCTAACAAAATTTGAAATAGAAATAGATACGATGAAGTGTCCAAGTTATCCAATCTATCCAAAATTGCATGATGTTATGCATTGTGCATCATTTATACACCTTTACTTAATGATCATCAATGATCAGTTTAAATGATCATTTTAATTGGCCGATCAACTTGACATGTCTAGACTAAATCGTCTGTAACTTTAGATTTATATCTTAGAATGACACGAATCCAATGCCCACGTTAAGCTAGCTCAATTTTCTATATTATGACAAATTTTGATACAAAAATAGATACGACAAAGCCTCCAAGTAATTCAATCTATTCCAAAATGTGTGATGCCATGCATTATGATTCATTTATATGCCTTTACTCAATGGCACCAATGATCATTTTAGAATGATCATATTAACTGGCTGATCAACTAGACATGTGTGCACTAAATTTTTGGTAACTTTTGATTTAGAGCTCAGAATGACACGAATCCAATGCTCACGTTAAGCTAGCTCAAGTTTCTATATGGTGACAAACTTTGAAAAAAATAGATACAAAAAAGTGTCCAAGTTATCCAATCTATCCCAAACTCCGTGATGCCATATGTTATGTTTCACTTATAAGCCTCTAACGAGTATCAATGATCAGTTTTGAATGATCATTTTAACTGTTGAATCAACTTGACATGTCTACAATAAATCATCTGTCATTTTTGATTTATAGCTTAGAATAACACGAATCCAATGCCCACGTTAAGCTAGCTCATTTTTCTATATTCTGATAAATTTTGAGAGAAAACTATATATTAAAAACGCTCCAAATAATTCAATCTATCCAAAAAAAGTATGATGCCATGCATTATGCTTCATTTATATGCATTTAATCAATGAGTATCAATGATTAGTTTAGAATGATCATATTAACTAGCCGATTAACTTGACATGTATGCACTAAATGTTTCGTAACTTTTGATTTAGAGCTCAGAATGACACGAATCTAATGTCCCCGTTAAGCTAACTCAAATTATTATATGGTGACAAACTTTGAGACAGAATTATATACGAAAAAGTATCCAAGTTATCCAATCCATCCTAAACTCCGTGATGCTATGTATTATGCTTCATTTATAAGCGTCTATTCAACGAGTATCAATGATCCGTTTAGAATGATAGTTTTAACTTGCCGATCAACTTGACATCTCTGCACTAAATCGTCTTTAAGTTTTGATTTATAGCTCTGAATGACACGAATCCAATACCCACGTTAAGCTAGCTCAATGTTTTATATTCTAACAAATTTTGAGACAAAAATAGATATGACAAGACATCCAAGTAATCCAAGCTATCCCAAAATGCGTGATGCCATGCATTATGCTTCATTTATAAGCCTTTACTTAATGAGCACCAATGATCAGTTTAGAATGATCGTATTAAATGCCGATCAACTTGACATGAGGGCACTACATTATCTATAACTTCTGATTTAGAGCTCATAATGACACGAATTCAATGTCCACGTTAGGCTAGCTCAAGTTTCTTTATTGTGACAAATTCTGGAATAGAAATTGATACAAAAAAGCGTCCAAGTTATCCAATCTATCCAAAACTGCATTATGTCATGGATGGTGCTTCATTTATAAATCTGTACTTAATCATCATCAATGATAAGTTTAGAATGACAATTTAAACTAGCCGATCAACTTGACATGTTGGCACTAAATTGCCCGTAACTTTTGATTTAAAGCTTAGAATGACACAAATCCAATGCCGACGTTAAGCTAGCTCAATTTTCTATATTGTGACAAATTTTGAGACAGAGATATATATATGAAAATGAGTCCAACTTATCCAATCTATCCTAAGCTCCGTGATGCCATGTATTATGCTTCATTTATAAGCCTCTACTCAACGAGTATCAATGATCAGTTTAGAATGATCGTTTTAACTTGCCGATCAACTTGACATGTCTGCACTAAATCGTCTTTAAGTTTTGATTGATAGCTTTGAATGACACGAATCCAATGCCCACGTTAAGCTAGCTCAATTTTTATATTGTGACAAATTTTGAGACAGAAATAGATACGACAAAACATCCAAGTAATCCAAGCTATCCCAAAATGCGTGATGCCATGCATTATGCTTCATTTATAAGCCTTTACTTAATGAGCACCAATGATCAGTTTAGAATGATCATATTAAATGGCCGATCAACTTGACATGAGTGCACTAATTTATCCGTAATTTTTGATTTAGAGCTCATAATGACACAAATCCAATGTCCACGTTAGGCTAGCTCAAGTTTCTTTATTGTGACAAATTTTGAAATAGAAATAGATACGAGAAAGCGTCCAAGTTATCCAATCTATCCAAAACTGCATGATGTCATGGATGGGGCTTCATTTATAAATCTTTACTTAATCATCATCAATGATAAGTTTAGAATGACAATTTAAACTGGCCGATCAAATTTACATGTTGGCACTAAACTGTGTGTAACTTTTGATTTAAAGCTTAGAATGACACGAATCCAATGCCGACGTTAAGCTAGCTCAATTTTCTATATTGTGACAAATTTTGAAACAGAAATAGACACGTAAAAGCGTCCAAGCTATCCAATCTATTCCAAACTACATGATGCCATGCATTATTGTTCATTTATAAGCCTTTACCAACGAGTATCAATGATCCGTTTAGAATGATCATTTTAACTGGCCGATCAAGTTGACACTTATGCATTAAATCGTCCTTAGGTTTTGATTTATTCCTCAGAATGACATGAATCAAATGCCCTCATCAAGCTAGCTCAATTTTCTATATTGTGACAAATTTTGAGATTGAAATAGATACGACAATGCATCCAAGTAATCCAATCTATTCCAAAACGCATGATGCCATGCATTATGCTTCATTTATAAGCATTTACTTAATGAGCACCAATGATCAGTTTAGAATGATCATATTAACTGGCCAATCAACTTGACGTGTCTGCACTAAATTGTTTGTAACTTTTGATTTAGATCTTATAATGACACGAATGTGTTGCCCATGTTAAACTAGCTCAAGTTTCTATATTGTGACAAAATTTGAGACATAAATTGATACAAAAAACATCCAAGTTACTCAATCTATCTAAAATTATGTGATGTCATGAATTGTGCTTCATTTATAAACCTTTACTCAATGATCATCAATGATCATTTTAACTGTTCAATCAACTTGACATATCTGCACTAATTCATCCGAAACTTTTGATTTATAGCTTACAATGATACGAATCCAATGCGCACGTTAGGCTATGCCAATTTTTTATATTGTGACAATTTTTGAGACATAAATAGATACGACAAAGCATCCAAATAATCCAATCTATCCCGAAATACGTGATACCATGCATTATGCTTCATTTATAAGCCTTTACTCAATGAGCACCAGTGGTCAGTTTAGAATGATCATATTAACTGGCCGATAAACTTGACATGCATGCACTAAATTGTCCAAAACTTTTGATTTAGAGCGAAGAATGACAGGAATCCAATGTCTATGTTAAGCTAGCTCAAGTTTCTATATTGTGACAAAATTTGAGACATAAATAGATTTGAAAAAGCTTCCAAGTTATCCAGTTTATCCCAAACTTAATGATGCCATGCATTATGCGTCATTTATAACCTCTACTCAATGAGCACTAATGATCAGTTAAGAATAATAATTTTAATTGGCCGATAAATTAAACATGTCTGCATTAAATAGTCTGTAGCTTTTAATTTATAGCTTAGAATGCACACATCAAAAGTCCACCTTAAGCTAACTCAATTTTCTATGTTGTGACTAATTTTGAGGCAAAAATAGATACTACAGAGCATCCAAGTAATTTAATATATCTAAAACTGCGTGATGCCATGTATTGTGATTCATTTATAAGCCTCTACTCAACGAGCATTAATGATAAGTGAAGAATGATCATTTTAACGAGTCGATCAACTTGACATGTACGCAATAAATCGTCAGTAACTTTTGATTTAGAACTCAGAATAACATACATCCAAAACTCACATTAAGCTAGCTCAATTTTCTATAAGGTGACAAAATTTGAGACAGAAATAGATACAACAAAACATCCAAGTAATCCAATATATTCAAAACTGCGTGATACCATGCATTGTGCTTCATTTATAAGCCATTACTGAACAAGCATCAATGATCAGTTTAGAATTATCATTTTAACTAACCGATCAACTTGACATTTCAGCACTAAATCGTTTGTAACTTTTGATTTATAGCTCAGAATGACACGAATCCAATGTCCACGTTAAGGTAGCTCAATTTTCTATATTATGACAAATTTTGAGACAGAAATAGATACAACAAAGCATCCAAATAATACAATCTGTCCCAAACTGGGTGAAGCCATGCATTATACATCATTTATGAGCTTTTACTCAAAAATCAGTTCAGAGTGATCATATTAACTGGCCGATCAACTTGATATGTCCACCCTAAATCGTCTGTAACTTTTGATTTAGAGCTCAGAATTGTTGGAGATGGATTCTTCGAACTGAATCCGTCTGTCCTCATGGGCTCATATCAAGGCCCATCGTTGAATCTCACTTCGTCGGCCCAGTCCGACAACTAAGCGACAAGAGTAATGAAACGAACAATCGAAGTCAAATCTCGAGTTCGCTGGAACAAAATATGGAAATCATGAAGAATTAATGTGCGAAGATCACGGTATATAAGTAAAAACCGTTGTTATCTCATATATAAAAAAGGGAAATGGCTCACGGAAAAAAACCCTAGCCGTATTTCCCCAATTGTAACCAAAAGTATACAAAGTTAATAGATCAGTTGCTCTCTCACTTTGAGTTCAAGTTCGATTAACATTCTCCCAATCTTTATTCAATCAATACCATCAAGGGTGTGCATTCTGACATCCACATTTTGGCACCGTCTGTGGGGATTTCGATAAAAATTCCTCAAAAAACCTCAATCAGCTCTACTCATGGCATCGCAGTCCGGTGATACCTCGTCCCCGATCATATCGACTTCGACTCCTGTAGTCACCAGCTCGGTAGATCAGCCCACCACGCCTGGATTAGGGCTTCACACCCTAATCCCAGACTACCTCTACGGTAGTCACCATGCCTCAAGCACCACTGCGTCGCCCGATTGCGACTTCGACATCGGTAGTCCCTGTTGATGTCGCTAGCCAACCTGCAACTACCTAGATCCGTCAAGAAACAGCGCGTGGGTCAACCTCAGATTCAGGTTGACCCACAGTCGAAGAAAATTAACCAGCTCGACCTGACGAGCTCGCCGAACTTAAAAGTATGGTCAGCACACTGATCAGCTTGACTTCGACACAAGAAGCAGCCGCACGAACCCTAATGTCGCGACTCGATAGGCAGGAACAAGAACTCACTCGATTGCTCGAGCGAACTTCAAATCCAGCCCATGGACCGTCGAGCTCGTCAGTAGCCCCCCTCTGCCCGGGAAGAAATGAGCTCGCGCCCCCTACCAGAACTCGATTGGATTTCTCGGGTATCTATACCCCGAATCCCAATCTGCCCGCTGTATCCCAGATCGTGCCTATCGCACCGATCCGGCAAAATCCGGGATTAATCAGCACGTCTGCTCCAACGATCTCAATTCTTGGAGACTCTGCAGATTGAACTGGGCTGACCAGATTGCCGTCTCCACCTCCATTTCCTCCTGGATGCGAGCCTGTTGGGCATCGTTGGTTTGGTGCTTCAGCTTTCGCTTCGAGCTCTCGAGCTCCCGGCGAACCAGTCCCTAGCCCAAATCAGTATTCTCCTCTGGTGCTGAGTTCATCGAACCGCGGTCTGGAACCGCAGTTCGACTCTAATCTCGAAGCTTTGAGGAGATATGTCGACGATACCAAAGAAGAGTTCAGACTCGTGAGCTCACGTGTGCATAGAGCTACGAGCTCAGTTCTAGATATCGATGGCGTGATCGAAAAAACCCGCCGGACTCCATTTACCGATCAGATAGCTAATGCACATATCAGAGATATGGGCAAAATCCAATTCCCGGTATACGAAGGAAATTCAGATCCAAATTCTCATATCAGAGCTTTCCGCTTAGCTATAGCAAAGTCCACCTCACAGTAGAGAAAAAAGAAGCAGGTTATTGTCGATTCTTCGCCAAAAACCTAAATGGTGCCGCTTTAGAGTGGTTCGCCGGCTTAGAAGAAGGATCTCTCGGCAATTTCAACCAGTTAGTGTCCGCATTCTTGAAGCAATATCCAATATTTATCGAAGCTCAAGCATCTGAAGCGGACCTCTGGACGCTATCTCAAAAACCCAATGAATCCCTAAGAGCTTTCATCACTAGGTTCAAAGATATCGAAGCTAGGATAACAACTATAAACGATGATGTCGCTTTGGCAGCATTCAGGAATGGACTGTGGTATAAATCCACATTCCGTCAAGAACTGACCGTGCACCAACCCACGACCCTCGACGACGCCTTACATTACGCATCACGATGAGCAGTAGCCGAAGAAGAGATGGAAGCATTAAGGAAGCTCTACGATGATGACAAAGCCTCATCAAGTAAACCCCAAACCAAATCGTGTAATGGGGATAAACCTTATAAAAAGAAGGTTTTAAAGCAGGTCAAGGCCAACACGCGTATGCGGTAAGCAGATCTGAGTCGGCAAAAAATAGCGATTTCGATCCGAAAAAATACTGCTTAAACTATAAACGACATGGCCATTTAACCAAAGAATTTCGCCGAGTCGGTCGCTTGCTAGCAGCAAAATTACAAGCAGGAGAACTCAAAAATATTGATCTGGACCTCGAAGATGGGAAATCGAGAAATAATCCGAGGCAGACCAAGTACGCAAAAGATAAATCCTCCGAAAAGAGAGAAATATCCCTAGATAAAAACGAGGATTCTCCCCCTCCCACCCAGAAAAATAGAATAGAATTATTTTTTCAAAACTAAGTATGTGCGGAGGGTCTAGGGATAAGGTTGTGTTACCACTCCATATCCCAAAGAAATCAAAATGGTCCCGTCTGTGCAAAGAAGCATACCAAGTAACAACGCCGCAAGCTACAACTTACGACATGATCATTAGGCGCTTGAAGCAATGTAAAATCGCTCCAAACGCCAGCCATCCTGATAAAATTATCAGAATACCTGAATCCGATTCCGCTGAAACAAGTCCTCATTCCTCCCAGGACGAGTAGACACTATTCAACGAAATGGATTTAACCAGTTTGATCAACTCAGAAGATGACTCTATTCGAAAAAGAATAGATTTCATCTATGGAGGGTCAAAATTTTCCCGAAATTCGAGCAACTCGATTAATTCATACCAACGCCAAGCCAAAGATGACATAGCAGAAAACGCACTACCCTCCGTACCTGAAGGAACAGTTACGTTCTGGGAAAATGAAACCCGATCTCTTGATATGCCCCATGACGATGCGCTCGTCATTAGGCTAGATGTGGGCGAATTCGAGCTGTCTCGAGTCATGATCGACACTTGTAGCTCAGTAGATCTTATTTTTTACGACGCCGTGAGAAGAATGGGCATCGACGATAAAGATATCATCGGCGACAAGACCTCTCTCACCAGATTTGCCGGAGAAACAACACTATCTCTCGGAACCATCAAACTCCCTATAAATGCATGTGGAGAAAGGATGATGGTCGAGTTTGTCGTTGTAGACCGACCCGCTCAATTCAACGCAATCCTAGGGAGACCATGGCTACACGCTATGACACCAGTCCCCTCGACTTACCACCAATGCCTCAAATTTCCGTCTAAAACGGTATAAAAACCATTCGTGGAAGTCAGCGAGCATTGTGCAAATGCTATTTAGGTGGTTACAAGCAATCCGTAACCACCCTCCAATAGCAATTACAGAAAAGCGATACACTAGCAACCAAAGACCTGAGTCCAAAGCCCGGACTCACCGTCGAGGTGGGCATCGACGAAAATCATCCAGACCGCTGCGTATGCATCGGAGCAAACCTTAAAGATAATATTAAGGAAGAGCTCGTTTCTTTCTTAAAAGAAAACAAGGCACATTCGCATGGTCATCAGACGATATGCAAGGGATAAGCATAGACGTCACGTCCCACGAATTAAATGTAGACCCTACGTTTAGACCTATAAAGCGAAAACGCAGGAAGCTTGGGACAGAAAGAACCAAAGAAGTAAATGACGAAGTCGACAGGTTGCTGAAAATCGGGTCAATGCGAGCAGTAAAATACCCTGAATGGCTAGCCAATCCGGTCATCGTAAAGAAGAAAAATGGAAAATGGCGAGTCTGTATCGACTTCACCGGTCTGAATAAAGCTTGCCCAAAGGATAGCTTTCCTTTACCGCATATCGATCACCTCGTAGAAGCAACGGCAGGCCATCAACTTCTATCCTTTATGGATGCTTTCTCTGGATATAATCAAATCCTGATGAATCCGGATGATCAAGAAAAGACCGCATTCATTACCGACCAAGGAACTTATTGCTATAAATTAATGCCTTTCGGTTTAAAAAATGCCGGAGCTACTTACCAACGAACAAAATGTTTGCTAGTCAATTAGGCAAAACCATGGAAGTTTACATCGACGACATGTTGGTAAAATCCGCAAAAGAATGCGTCCACGTCTTGCAGTTAAAAGAGTGTTTTGCCATTCATAACGAATACGGGATGAAGTTAAATCCCACGAAATGCTCGTTCGGCGTCCCATCCGGAGAATTTTTAGGATATTTGGTTACTGAAAGAGGGATTGAAGCAAACCCTAAACAGATCGCCGCATTCCTCGAAATGCCATCTCCTAAAAACAAGAAGGAGGTCCAAAAATTGACCGGAATAATCGCCGCTGAAAACAGATTCATATCCCGATCAACCGACAAATGCCTCCCCTTTTATCAACTATTAAAAGGAAACCGAGCATTTTATTGGAGCGAATCATGCGAAGCTGCTTTCCAATAGCTCAAAGCATACCTAACCAAGCCACCCGTACTCGCAAAACCGGTAGAGAGTGAACCTCTATACTTGTATATCGCCGTATCGCAGGATGCGGTAAGTGGAGTACTAGTTAGAGAAGAGCGAGGCATACAAAAGCCGATATACTACGTCAGCAAATCGCTAGTGGATGCAGAAATTCGCTATCCTGCAATGGAAAAATTGGCCTTGGCAATAGTAACATCTGCTAGAAAGCTAAGGCCATAATTCCAATCCCATCCAATCGTAGTAATGTCGTCACAACGTTTACGAACCATCCTCCATAGTCCAAGCGAATCTGGATATTTGGCTAAATGAGCCATAGAGTTAAGTGAATACGACATAGAATACCGCCCGAAAACTTGTGCTAAGGCACAAGTTTTAGCCGATTTCGTCATCGAATTAATCGCTGACCCACAAGAAGAAAGAAGCGAAAACGAATTCGGCAATTGGATGCTCTATGTCGATGGAGCACCCTCAAAACAAGGTTTGGTAGTAGGGATCCAAATGACATCCCCTACCAAACCAAACAATAGAACAATCGTTCAGACTCGGTTTCCCCGCATCTAATATTGAAGCCGAATACGAATCCTTAAAAGCCAGTCTAAGACTCGCGTTAGGAATCAGAGTACGACGATTAACAGCATTCAGCGATTCGCAATTGGTCACCAGCTAATTTCATGGCGAATACGAAACTAGAGACAAGCGAATGAAAGCTTACCTTAGGATTCTCTTCCAACTCTCTAGCCAGTTCGACAAATTCGAACTAACCAGAATACCCCGAGGGGAAAATACTTTGGCTGAAGCATTAGCCGCACTCGCTTCTACATCAGACCCAATGGTCAAAAAAATCATTCCCGTCGAAGGAATAGAAAGACCGAGCATAGAGCTCACACCAAAAGCGGTCGACGTAGCCAAAATAGAAACAACTCCAGACAGTGCCACTAACCTTCTTCCTTCAACCAAATAATCCGTGAGCCAAGGAATTGACAGGAGAAACCCCATAAAACAGTACATAGAGAATGGCACCTTACCACCTCATAAGTGGGAAGCTCGCAAACTCAAGGCCATAAGCGCCAGATATTGTATCATTAATGGTGAATTATACAAACGAATCATATATGGGCCATACCTCAAATGCGTCCATGGCAACGAAACCCTAAATCTCATGGCATAAATCCACGAAGGTTCCTGTGGAAACCACTCGAGAGGAAGGGCATTAGCCATCCGAATCAAAAAGCAAGGATACTTTTGGCCAACAATTGTTACTACTGCATGACTTATTCAAGCAAATGTGATAAATTCCAAAGACATGCCCCAATAATTCACCAACCAACAGAAGAGTTGTCATCCATCTCAGCTCCGTACCCATTCATGAGATCAATCAAGCACGAATGATAAAATTCCGACTATTCCTCACCGACTATTTCACCAAATGGATCGAAGCAGAAGGATATCAACAGATAACCCAAATCAAAGTCAAAAACTTTGTATG
This sequence comes from Pugionium cornutum, assembly GCA_018901935.1. Taxonomy (NCBI): domain Eukaryota; kingdom Viridiplantae; phylum Streptophyta; class Magnoliopsida; order Brassicales; family Brassicaceae; genus Pugionium; species Pugionium cornutum. The sequence continues at coordinate 12,048,190 of CM032165.1, read as the reverse complement.
GAAACATATAATATGTCGCCATGGGTTACCGTATGAAGACATCAAAGATAACGGATCGCAATTCATTTCAAAGGGATTCGAAAAGTTCTGCAAAATTTGGAAAATCCAATTGACAAAATTGACCCCTCGTTACCCTCAGGGGAATGGACAAGCCGAAGAGACAAATAAATCCATCCTGCCTAACTTGAAAAATCGCCTAGATGCCAAAAAGGGAAAATGGTACGACGAGCTTCCGGGAGTACTTTGGGCTTGCCAAACCACTCCCTGAAAAGCTACTGGTGAAACTCCTTTCTCATTAGCTTATGGAATAGAAGCCATTGTACCTGCAGAAGTGTCGATTCCAAGTCTTCGAAGGACATATGTCCAACGAACGAAGACCTGAATAACAAAATGCTTGTAGATCATCACGATACAATCAATGAACGCAGAGATCAAGCACTCATTAGAATCCAGAATTATCAACAGGCCACTACACGTTTCTACAATTCCAAAGTGAAACAGTGCAAGTTTAACGAGGGCGATCTAGTACACAGAAAAATACAAGAAAACACGAAAGAGCTAAATGCCGGTAAACTAGGAACCAATTGGGAAGGTCCCTAACCGGAATAATTCGAAACGCATTTATATGCTTGAAAAACTCAACGGAGTGCCAAAACTTTGATCATGGAACGCCATGAATCTGAAGAAGTATTATGATTGAGCACTATGAACAATCGAACTACGTAAAGGCTTGATCCCTTGACGGGGTACATAGGCAGCTCTACCCAAGAGTACAGCTGACAATTTTTTTTAATCCACTCACAGTACCCTTGTTGAGAAATCAAAACACATGTATCTGCTGTATAGTTGTTCCATAAAATGAATTTCAAAATTATCCCACTCCAGCTCGCCTCTAAGAATCAAGTTCACCTCACACTCTTTGATTCTAAGAAGAATCTCAAAGCCGAGTTTACACCATTCGATTCTGAGAAGAATCTCAAAGCCGAGTTCACCTCGCACTACTCGATTCTAAGAAGAATCTCAAAGCCGAGTTTACCTCGCATCATTCGATTCTGAGAAGAATCTCAAAGCCGAGTTCATCTCGCATTACTCGATTCTAAGAAGAGTCTCAAAGCCGAGTTTACCTCGCATTTAATCGATTCGAAGTAGAATCTCAAAGCCGAATCTACCTTGCATATAATTTAAACAAAATTTCAAAGAACGAGATATACCTCGCACTTTCACCGCAAAAACTGATCTCCAGATCAGACTCAATAGATCGACATATTTTTATCTGTTAATTCAAAAATTTACAACTTTTTGATTTCGATCGATCCGAGATCGTCAATTAAAAATTTACAAGTTTTTTGAGTTCGATTGATCCGAGATCGTCAATTCAAAATTTACAAGTCTTTTGAGTTTGATTATTCAAACTTCAGTTCTATAAAGTTTATTCAGTTCATTTTACGAGCTCAAAGCAGGAGTGTGAGATAAAAAGCCGACCACTAATTTATTTTGAACTCGCGGATGAAAGCCCTTCCGAGCACCAAAAGTCAACAAAACAAGGTAAAATGTCTTAAACAAAAAAAATACATAGAAAAGGAAAACATAAGAGCAAGCAAGCAATCAAGATGCTTACTGATCAGCCACCCCAGACGTATCAGCTCGAAGGACCTCTCCAATCAAGGTGCTTCCGATGTTCGTGCCGAACTCATTGGATGAGACCGACTGAGCCAATGCAACTGAATCCTCGGAAACCTCTGGAAGGGCAAGTTTCCCAATTTAAAAGTCGGAAACTTGTGTTGTAGTCACTTCGGCTTCAAACTCCATTCCTGCTCCTTCAGCAGAATCACCTCGTTTTCGAGGCCAACGACCTCCTTCTTCATTATCAAGACCAAGAGTTCGAGGTTAGCCCCAACCTCTTGAACTTTGATAAGGTTGTCCACCTCGACACCCTTCTTCACGAACATCTCTTTCGTCGCATTGAGGGCCGGTTGATACTTCGATGCGAGCTCCCTTTTGCCAGCTCGAACTACGGGTCTGATGTCAGAAGATCGGTCCGCAGTCATCTTCGCCAGCAGATCTTTTAACTCAGTGATCTCGCTGCGGTCCGCCTTCCTACACTCCTTCACAAAATCGAGCTTGCTTTGGGTGAGCCGGAGTTCATCTTTCAACTTCTTCTCCAAAGCATCGAGCTCTCGAATGTACCCCCTTGGTCTCTGATCATCTCAGCCTGTTCAGAGTTTTTCTTTTGAAGTTTCTGGAGCTCTGAGGTGAGGTCTGTCACAACCTTCTGTACACGCTCGAGCTCATCAACACGAGGGGCATCTTTCATTTTCTGCTCGTAGGTGGCCACCATTTTATTCATTGCGGCCACCATTTTATTCATTGCGGCTGCCATCTGCAAAATCCACTTCGTCAACACCTAAAATCCTTGCCCGTTAGAGCTCCCAGATGCGTTTTCAAGTGATCTCAACTCTACAACTACTGGTGGAGGAATGACCTTCTCCACAGGGGCAACAGTTTTAGCTCTGGCCGCAGCCACATCTGGGTCGTTCCCAGTTGATGCGGCCCTCAAGACGTACGTCAAGGCAGCAGTCATCTTGCCTGCCGGAATCATTTCAGAACTCCCTGCGGGAGTCTTAGCCGCACTACGAAAACTTGGCTACCGAGGCATCCTTGTTGGATAATTAGTCGCAGAGTTGGTATCTGAGACAAGATCAGAGTCGGGAGAAGCTGCATGATATTGACGAAATATATCAAAAGACTCCCATAAAAAATGAATACTAAAATACCAACCAACTCACCAACGCGAACTGGAGGGTATGAGAAACGAGCTGGCGCTAGGTGTACACCTCGATTGCAAGCTCGTCGTATCCTATCAGGGGTGAAGGAAGCCCCGTTCGTTTGACCACTCTGTAGTCGACGTACAAGCTCGCGAAATTCAGAATTTGCCTTGGGACGCTTAGGAATATGTACAAAACAAAAACAAAAGGTTAGACGGCTAGTCCTCCAGCAAGAGAAAAAAGGATATAATCTTATAGATTAAAATGAAAGTTTTATATTCAAACTTGGAAGACACGACAATCTACCAGCCTCTGTGGCCCAGTTCGTCGACAATCTGTCGAAGTCCTCAAAGGAGGTCGAGTTAGCCTTAAAGAAAAAGAACTTTTCCCTCCATCTGTTATCTCGATTAGGCAGATCGGTAATGATCTTGCAGTTTGGTCGAGGTGACAGATAGAAAGAACTCGGGAACTTAACATTCTTTTTCACATCGCATAAGCCGAAGAAGTCCCTCACAGTGAAGTGAAGACCTTCTTCTCGGACCCAAACTAGAATCCCAATGACCTGACGAACAAAGTTCGGAGTCATTTGTGGAAACGCGAGTCCGATGCAATAGAGAATGTTAAGGAGAAAGTTTGCGATCGGAAAATACAGTCCGCACAGAGTGAAGTACGTCGCCGAGGCACATTGGTAGCCTGGCGTCACCAGCTCGGGGGATTGCAACCCGGAGGGAAGACATAGAGTTACATTCTCAGGGAATTTCTGAGAATGCCTCAGGTCGACAATATCCTCCGGGACGAGAACAGACGGCTGATGAGGGCCGAATAGTTCCCGACCAGAAGTGCCAGCGACCAGAGAGCTAAAATGGTCTGTTGCCATGGTAAAAGAAAAACGGGACAGAGAAAAAGCGACGAAAATACGAGGAGTATGAGGCGAAAATCAACCTAGAAAAACCGAAATGGTCTAGAAAGAGGATCGATTACAGTTTGAAGAGTAAAAATTCGAGAGAATTGTAAGAGATAAGAGAAAATCGCAGAGGAAAAATTCATAAAAGAAACCGTAAGAAGAATGAAGAAGAGGGTGAAAAGAATTTTACCTGGAGAGAGAAGACGTGTGAGGGAGAAGAAGGGTCAGGCAGTTGTATTTAACCGCCTCGAAAAGGGAGAAACTTTTCAGATTCCCCAAAATCGCAGCCATAGGATCTGATTTGATGGTTATCGCGAATCTCGAGGAGGCAGATTTAAAAATTTAAATCGATCCAGCGAGCAAATGTCGCCTGTTCAGTTCGACTGAAACGAACTAAACAGGCTGGGGGGGGGGCAACTGTTGGAGATGGATTCACCGAACTGAATCCGTCTGTCCTCATGGGCTCATATCAAGGCCCATCGTGGAATCTCACTTTGTCGGCCCAGTCCAACATCGAAGCGACAAGAGTAATGAAACGAACAATCGAAGTCAAAAGTCGAGTTCGCTGGAACGAAATGCGGAAATCATGAAGAATTAATGTGAGAAGACCACGGAATATAAGTCAAAACTGTTGTAAATTCATATATAAAAAAGGGAAAAGGCTCAGGGAAAAAACCCTAGCCGTATTTCACAATTGTAACCAAAAGTATACAAAGTTAATAGATCATTTGCTCTCTCACTTTGAGTTTGAGTTCGATTAACATTCTCCCAATCTTTATTCAATCAATACAATCAAGGGTGTGGATTTTGACATCCACAAGAATGACACAAATCCAAAGCCCATGTTAAACTAGCTCAATTTTCAATATTGTGATAAAATTTAAAACTAAATTTGCTTATAGAAATCCTAAATGTAATCAAATCTATCAAAAAGTGCATTATGCTTCATTTATAAGCCTCAACTCAAGGAGCACCAATGATCATTTAGGAATGATCATTTTAACCGGCCGATCAACTCGAGATGTGTGTACTAAATTGTTCGTAACTTTTAATTTAGAACTCCGAATGACACGAATCCAAAGTCTATGTTAAGCTAGCTCAAGTTTCTATATTGTAACAAAATTCGAGACAGAAATAGATGCTAAAAAGCATCCAAATTATCCAGTATATCCCAAACTATATGATGCCATGCATTATGCTTTATTTATAAGCCTCTACTCAATGAGCACCAATGATCAGTTAAGAATGATCATTTTAACGAGTTGAACAACTTGAAATTTCCGCACTAAATCTTCAGTAACTTTTGATTTAGAGCTCAGAATGACACACATCCAAAGCACACGTTAAGATAGCTCATTTTCTATATTGTGACAAAAGTTGAGACAGAAATAGAAACGACAAAGCCTCCAAGTAATCTAATATATCAAAAAATGTGTGATACCATTCATTGTGCTTCATTTATAAGCCTTTACTCAATGAGCATCAGTGATTTGTTTAGAATTATCATTTTAACTGGCCGATCAACCAGACCTGTCAGCACTAAATCGTTCGTAACTTTTGATTTATAGCTCAGAATGACACGAATCCAATGTCCATGTTAAGCTAGCGCAATTTTATATATTGTAATAAATTTTGAGATAAAAATAGATACAACAAAGCATTCAAATAATTCAATATATCCCAAATTGCATGATGCCATGCACTATGCTTCATGAATAAGCCATTACTCAGTGAGCACCAATGATCCGTTTAGAATGATCATATTAACTAGCCGATCAACTTGACATGTCCTCACTAAATCGTCAGTAACTTTTGATTTAGAGCTCCAAATTACACGAATCCAATATCCACGTTAAGCTAGCTGAAGTTTCTATGTTGTGACAACATTTGAGATCGAAATAGATACGATAAAGCATCCATGTTATCCAATCCATCCCGAGCTGCGTGATGTCATGTATTATGCTTCGTTTATAAGCCTCATCTCAATGTGAACCAATGATCAGTTAAGAATAGTCATTTTAACTGGCTGATCAACTTGCCATGTCCGCACTAAATCATCCGTCACTTTTGATTTAGAGTTCAGAACGACACAAATCCAAATCCCACGTTAAGCTACCTCAATTTTCTATATTGTTACAAAATTGGGGGATGAAAATTGATACGACAGAGCATTGAAGTAATCCAATCTATCCAAAACTTTGTGATGTCATGCATTGTGCTTCATTTATAAGCCTTTACACAATGATCATAAATGATCAGTTTAGAATGATCATTTTAACTGGCCAATAACCTTGACATGTATAATCTAAATCTTCTGTAACTTTTTATTTATTGGTCGGAATGACACGAATCCAATACCCACGTTAAACTAGCTGAATTTTCTATATTGTGAGAAATTTTGAGACAGAAATAGATACGACAAAGCTTCCAAGTAATCCAATTTATCCCAAAATGCATGATGTCATGTGTTATGCTCCGTTTATAAGCCTTTACTTAATGAGCACCAATGATCATTTTAGAATGATCATACTAAATGGCCGATGAACTTGACACGTGTGCAATAAATTGTCCGTAACTTTTGGTTTAGAGCTTAGAATGACACGAATCCAATGCCTACGTTAAACTGGATCAAGTTTCTATATTGTGACAAAATTTGAGGTAGAAATAGATATGACAAAGCGTCCAAGTTATCCAATCAATCCCGAACCGTGTGATACCATGCCAACCGATGCCTACTTCCTTGCCTTTGAAAAGGTCATTATGATTCATTTATAAGCCTCTATGAGCACCAATGATCAGTTAGGAATTATCATTTTAACAGGCCGATCAACTTGACATGTATGCACTAAATTATCCGTAACTTTTGATTTTTAACTCAGAATGACACAAATCCAATGACCACGTTAACATAGCTCAATTTTCTATATTGTGACAAAATTTGAGATAGAAATAGACACGACAAGGCATCTCAGTAATCCAATCTTTCCGAAACTACGTGATGCCATGCATTATGCTTCATTTATAAGCCTTTACTCAATGAGCACTAATGATCAGTTTAGAATTATCATATTAACTGGCCGATAACCTTGACATGTACGCCCTAAAACGTCTGTAACTTTTGATTTAGAGCTTAGAATGACACAAATCCAAAGCCCACATTAAGCTAGCACAATTTTCAATATTGTGACAAAATTTAAGACTAAATTTGCTTATAAAAATCCTAAAAGTAATCAAATCTATCAAAAGTGCCTAATGTCATGCATTATGCTTTATTTATAAGCCTCAACTCAAGGAGCACCAATGATCACTTAAGAATGATCATTTTAACCGGACAATCAACTCGACATGTGTGTACTAAATTGTCCATAACTTTTAATTTAGAACTCCGAATGACACGATTCCAAAGCCTAGGTTAAGCTAGCTCAAGTTTCTATATTGTGACAAACTTTGGGACATAATTAGATGCTAAAAAGCGTCCAAATTATCCAGTATATCCCAAACTCCGTGATACCATGCATTATGCTTCATTTATAAGCCTCTACTCATTGAGCACCAATGATCAGTTAAGAATGATCATTTTAACTGGTTGATCAACTTGAAATTTCCGCACTAAATTGTCAGTAACTTTTGATTTAGAGCTCAGAATGACACACATCGAAAGCACACGTTAAGATAGCTCATTTTTTCTATATTTTGACAAAAGTTGAGAAAGAAATAGATACAAAAAAGCGTCCAAATAATCCAATATATCCAAAACTTCGTGATGCCATGCATTGTGCTTCATTTATAAGCCTTTACTCAATGAGTATTAATGATTTGTTTAAAATTATCATTTTAACAGTCCGATCAACTTGACCGGTCAGCACTAAATCGTTCGTAACTTTTGATTTATAGCTCAGAATGACACGAATCCAATGCCCACGTTAAGCTAGCTCAATTTTCTATATTTTGATAAATTTTGAGACAGAAATATATACGAAAAAGCATCCAAATAATCCAATCTATCCCAAATTGCGTGATGCCATGCATTATTCTTCATTTATAAGCCTTTACTCAATGAGACCAATGATCCGTTTAGAATTATCATATTAACTAGTCGATCAACTTGACATGTCCTCACTAAATCGTTAGTAACTTTTGATTTAGAGCTCCGAATTACACGAATCCAGTATCCACGGTATGCTAGCTGAAGTTTCTATGTTGTGACAACATTTGAGATAGAAATAGATACGACAAAGCATCCATGTTATCCAATCCATCCTGAGCTGTGTGATGTCATGTATTATGCTTCGTTTATAAGCCTCAACTCAATGAGAACCAATGATCAGTTAAGAATGGTCATTTTAACTGGCCGGTCAACTTGCCATGTCCGCACTAAATCATCCGCCACTTTCGATTTAGAGTTCAGAACGACACAAATCCAAAGCCCACGTTAAGCTAGCTCAATTTTCTATATTGTTACAAAATTGGAGATGAAAATATATACGACAAAGAATCCAAGTAATCGAATCTATCCAAACCTTCCTGATATCATGCATTGTAGTTCATTTATAACCCTTTACTTAATGACCATATATGATCAGTTTAGAATGATCATTTTAACATGTCTACACTAAATCCAATGCCCATGTTAAACTAGCTGAATTTTCTATAATGTGACAAATTTTGAGACAGAAATAGATAAGACAAAGCATCCAAGTAATCCAATTTATCTTAAAATGCATGATGCCATGCTTTATGCTCTGTTTATAAGCCTTTACTTAATGAGCACCAATGATCAGTTTAGAATGATCATAGAAATGGCCGATGAACATGACATGTGTGCAATAAATTGTTCGTAACTTTTGGTTTAGAGCTTAAAATGACACGAATCCAATGCCCACGTTAAGCTAGCTCAATTTTCTATATTGTGTCAAAATTCGAGGCAGAAATAGATATGACAAAGCGTCCAAGTTATCCAATTAATCCTGAACTGTGTAATACCATGCAAACCGAAGCTTACTTCCTTGCTTTTGAAAAGGTCATTATGTTTCATTTATTAGCCTATACTCAATGAGCACCAATGACCAGTCAGAAATTATCATTTTAACTTGCCGATCAACTTCACATGTCTGCACTAAATCATCCGTAACTTTTGATTTAGAGCTCAGAATGACACAAATCCAAAGCCCGTGTTAAACTAGCTCAATTTTCAATTTTGTGATAAAATTTTAGACTAAAATTACTTCAAAAATCATCCAAGTAATCAAATCTATCAAAAATTGCGTAATTATCATTCATTATGCTTCATTTATAAGCCTTTACTTATTGAACACCAATGATTAGTTTTAAATGATCATTTTAACTAGCCGATCAACTCGACACGTCTGCACTTAATCGTCCGTAACTTTTTATTTATATCCCAAAATGACATAAATCCAATGCCCACGTTAAGCTAGCTTAATTTTCTATATTGTGATAAATTTTGAGACAGAAATAGATACGATAAAGAATTCAAGTAATACAATCTATCCCAAACTGCGTGATGTCATGTATTATGCTTCATTTATAAAACTTTACTCAATGAGCATCAATGATCAGTTTAGAATGATCATATTAAATGGCCGATCAACTTAACATGTCCGCATTAAATTGTCTGTAACTTTTCATTTAGAGCTCAAAATGGCACAAATCGAATGCCCACGTTGAGCTAGTTCCAATTTCTATATTGTGATAAAATTTAAAACTAAAATTGCTTCGACAAATGCTCCAAGTAATCAATTCTATCAAAAACTACTTAATGTCATGCATTATGCTTCATTTATAACCTTTACTCAATGAACACCAATGATCAGTTTAGAATGATCATTTTAACTGACAGATCAACTTGACATGCGTGCACTAAATCATTCGTAACTTTAGATTCATAGCTCAGAATGACAAGAATCAAAAGTCTAAGTTAAACTAGGTCAATTTTCTATATTGTGACAAAATTTAAGACAGAAATAGATACGACAAAGAATGAAAGAACTCAAATCTATCCTAAACTACATGATGCCATGCATTATGCTTCATTTATAAGCTTTTACTCAATGAGCATCAATGATCAGTTTACAATGATAATTCTAACTGGCCGATCAACTTGACATGTCTGCACTAAATTCCATAACTTTTGATTTATAGCTTAGAATGACATGAATCCAATGCCAACGTTAAGCTATCTCAATTTTATATATTGTGACAAAATTTGATACAAAAATAGATACGAAAAAGTGTCCAAACAATCCAATCTATCCAAAACTACGTGACGCCATGCATTGTGCTTCATTTATATGCCTTTACTCAATGAGCATCAGTGATTATTATGAAATGATCATTTTAACTGGACGATCTAATTGTCATATCAGCACTAAATCGTCCGTAACTTTTGATTTAAGTTCAAAATGACATGAATCCAATTCCTACATTAAGCTAGTTAAATTTTCTATATTTTGATAGAATTTGAGACAGAAAGAGATACGACAAAGTGTCCAAGTAATCCAATCTTTCCAAAATTGCGTGATGCAATGTATTATGCTTCATTTATAAGTCTTTACTCAATGAGCACCAATGATCAGTTTAAGATGATCATTTTAACTGGCCGATCAACTTGACATGTCGGCACTAAATCGACCGTTACTTTTGATTGAGAGCTGAGAATGACATAAATCCAATGCCCACATTAAGCTTGCTCAATATTCTATATTTCGACAAAATTTGAAAGACAAATAGATAAGACAAAGCGTCCAACTAATCCAATCTATCCACACCTTTGTAATGTCACGCATTATGTTTCATTTATAAGCCTTTACTCAATGAGCACTAATGATTAGATTAGTACAATCATTTTAACTTGCCAATCAACCTGATTTGTCTGCACTAAATTGTTTGTAAATTTTGAAATATAGCTTTGACTGACATGCATCTAATGCCCACGTTAAGCTAGCTCAATTTTCTATATTGTGATAAAATTTGAGACAAAATTTGATACGGCAAAGCGTCCAAGTAGTCCAATCAATACAAAACAGCATGATGCCATATATTATGCTTCAATAATAAGCCTTTACTCAAGTACCACCAATGATAAGTTTAGAATAATCATTTTAACTTGCTGATCAACTTGACATATCTGCACTAAATCGTTCGTAACATTTGATTTAAGCTCCGATTGACACAAATCCAATGCCTACGTTAGATAGCTCAATCTTCTTTATTGTGAGAGAATTTGAGACAGAAATATATACGACAAAGCGTCCAAGTAATTTAATCTTTCCAAAACTGTGTGATGCAATGTATTATGCTTCATTTATAAGCCTTTACTCAATGAGCACCAATGATTAGTTAGAATGATCTTTTTAACTGGCCGATCAACTTGACATGTCGACACTAAATCGTCTGTAACTTTTGACTTGTATCCCAAAATGACATAAATCAAATGCCCAAGTTAAGATAGCTCAACTTTCTATATTTTGACAAAATTTAAGATAGAAATAGATAGGACAAAGCATCCAACTAATGTAATCTATCCAAAACTGTGTAATGCCGCATTATGCTTCATTTATAAGTCTTTACTCAATGAGACCTAATGATCAGCTTAGAATAATCATTTTAACAGGTCGATCAGCTTGACTTGTCTGCACTAAATCGTCTGTAACTTTTGATTTTATAGCTTTGAATGACAGAAATCCAATGCATACGTTAGGTTAGCTCAATTTTCTATATTGTGATAAAATTTGAGATAGAAATAGATACGACAAGGCGTCCAAATAATCCAACCTATCCAAAACTGTGTGATGCCATGCATTATGTTTCATTAATAAGCCTTTACTCAAGGAGCACCAGTGATAAGTTTAAAATGATCATTTTAACTCGCTGATCAATTTTGACATGTTTGCACTAAATCGTCCGTAACTTTTGATTTAAGCTTAGTATGACACGAATCCAAGGCATGTGTTAAGCTAGCTAAATTGTCTATATTGTGATAGAATTTGAAACAGAAATTGATACGACAAAGCATCCAATATTCAATCTATCCAAAACTGCGTGATGGAATGCACTACTCAACGAGCACCAATGATAAGTTTAGAATGACCATTTTAACTAACCGATTAACTTGACATGTCTGCAATAAATCATCTGTAACTTTTGATTTAAACCTCAGAATGACATGAATCGAATGCCCGCTTTAAGCTAGCTAAATTTTCTATATTGTGACAAAATTTGAGATAGAAATAGATATGACAAAGCATCCAAGTAATCTAATCTATCCAAAAATGCGTGATGCCATGCATTACGTTTCATTTATAAGCCTTTACTCAATGAGCACCAAGATTAGTTTAGAATGATCATCTTAACTGGTTGATAAACTTGACATGTTCTCACTAAATCGTCAGTAATTTTTGATTTAGTGGTCAGAATGACACCAATCCAATTCCACGTTAAACTAACTTAATTTATATATTGTGAAAAAATTTGAGACAGAAATAGATAAGACAAAGCGTCCAAGTAATCCAATCTATCCAAAACTGTGTGATGCAATACATTATGAATCTTTGATAAGCCTTTACTCAACTAGCACCTAAGATCAATTTCGAACGATCATCTTAACTACATGTCCACACAAAATCGTCCGTAACTTTTGATTTACACCTCAAAATGACACAAATCCAATGTCCACATTAAGCTAGCTCAATTTTCTATATTGTGACAAAATGTGAGACAGAAATAGATACGACAAATCGTCCAACTAATCCAATATATATAAAACAGCATGATGCCATGCATTACGCTTTATTTATAAACTTTTACTCAATGAGAACCAATGATCAGTTTACACTGATCATTTTAACTGGCCGATCAACTTGATATGTTTGCACTAAATCGTTCGTAACTTTCTATTTATAGCTTAGAATGACACGAATCCAATGCCCACGTTAAGCTAGCTCAATTTTCTATATTGTGAGAAAATTTGAGACTGAAATAGATACAACAAATCGTCCAAGTAATCTAGTCTATCCAAAACGATGTGATCCCTTGCATTATATTTCATTTATAAGCATTTACTCAATGACACCAATGATCATTTTACGGTGATCATTTTAACTGGCCGATCAACTAGACATGTCCGCACTAAATAGTCTGTAACTTTTGATTTAGAGCTCGGAATGACATGAATCCAATACCCACGTTACGCTAGCTCAATTTCCTGTAGTGACAAAATTTGAGACAAAAATAGATACGAAAAAGTGACCAAGTAATCCAATATATCCGAAACTGTTTGATGCAATGCATTATATTTCATTTATAAGCATTTACTCAATGACACCAATGATCATTTTACGGTGATCATTTTAACTGGCCGATAAACTTGATATTTCCACACTAAATCGTCTGTAACTTTTGATTTAGAGCTCAGAATGACATGAATCCAATGCCCACATTAAGCTAGCTCAGTTTTCTATATTATGACAAAATTTGATACAAAAATAGATACTGCAAAGCGTCGAAATAATCCAATCTATCCAAAACTGCGTGATGCAATGCATTATGGTTCTTTTATATGCCCTTAATCAATTAGCACCAATGATCACTTCAGAGTGATCATCTTAACTGACCGATAAACTTGACATATCCGCACTAAATCACCCGTAACTTTTGATTTAGAGCTGAGAATGACACGAATCTAATGCCCACGTTACGCTAGCTCAATTTCCTTTACAGTGACAGAATTCGAGGCAGAAATAGATACGACAATGCGTCCAAGTAATCCAATACATACAAATCTGGGTGATGCCATGCATTATGCTTCACTAATAAGCCTTTACTAGAAGAGCACCAATGATCAGTTTAGAACGATCATTTTAACTAGCCGATCAACTTAACATCTCTGCACTAAATCGTCTGTAACCTTTGATTTAAGCTCAGAATGAAAAGAATACAATGCATATGTTAAGCTAGCTCAATCTCCTATACTTTGACACAATTTGAGACTGAAATATTTACGACAAAGCGGCCAAGTAATCCAATCTTACCAAAATTGCGTGATGCAATGCATTATGCTTCATTTATAAGCCTTTACTCAATGAGCACCAATGATTATTTAGAATGATCATTTTAATTAGCAGATCAATTTGACATGTTCGCACTAAATTGTCCATAACTTTTGATTTAGAGCTCAGAATGACATGAATCGAATGTCCATGTTAAGCTAGCTCAATTTTCTAAATTATTACAAAATTTGATACAGAAACGGATACGACAATACGTTTAAGTAATACAATCTATCTAAAACAGTGTGATGCCATGCATTATGCTTTATTTATAAGCTTTTACTCAATGAGAACCAATGATCAGTTTAGACTGATCATTTTAACTCGTCGATCAACTTGACATGTCTGCACTAAATCGTTCGTAACTTTTGATTTATAGCTAAGAATGATACGAATCCAATACCCACATCAAGCTAGCTCAATTTTCTATATTGTGACAAAATTTGAGGCATAAATAGATACGATGAAGCGTACAAGTAATCCAATCTATCCAAAACTTCGTGATGCCATGCACTATGTTTCATTTATAGGCCTTTAGTCAATGAGCACCAATGATCAGTTAAGAATAATAATCTTAACTGGATGATAAGCTTGACATGTCGTACTAAATCGTACGTAACTTTTGATTTAGAGCTCATAATGACACCAATCAAATGCCCACGTTAAGCTAACTCAATTTTCTATATTGTGAGAAAAGTGAAGACCGAAATAGATACGACAAAGCGTCCAAGTAATTCAATCTATCCAAAGCTGCGTGATGCGATGCATTATGCTTTTTTTATAAGCCCTTACTCAATTATTACCAATCACAAGTTTAGAATAATCATCTTAACTTACCGATCAACTTGACATATCAGCCCTAAATAGTCCGTAACTTTTGATTTAGAGCTCGGAATGACATGAATCCAATACCCATGTTACGCTAGCTCAATTTCCTATAGTGACAAAATTTGAGCCAGAAATAGATACGACAAAGCGACCAAGTAATCCAATCTATCTGAAACTTTGTGATGCAATGCATTATACTTCTTTTATAAGCCTTTACTCAATTGGCACCAACAATCAGTTTCGATTGATCATCTTAACTGGCTGATCAACTTGACATTTCTGCACCAAATCGTCTATAACTTTTGATTTAGAGCTCAGAATGACATGAAACCAATGCCCACGTTAAGCTAGCTCAATTTTCTATATTTTGACAAAATTTGAGACAAAAATATATACTAGAAAGCGTCGAAGTAATCCAATCTATCTAAAACTGCGTGATGCAGTGCATTATGGTTCTTTTATAAGCCCTTTCTTAATTAGCACCAATGATCACTTTAGAATGATCATCTTAACTGACCGATCAACTTGACATATCCGCACTAAATCTCCCGTAACTTTTGATTTAGAGCTCGGAATGACACGAATCCAATGCCCACGTTACGCAAGCTCAATTTCCTATACAGTGACAAAATTTGAGGCAGAAGTAGATACAACAAATCATCCAAGTAATCGAATACATATAAATCTACGTGATGCCATGCATTATGCTTCACTAATAAGCCTTTACTCGAGAACCACCAATGATCAGTTTAGAACGATCATTTTAATACGTCTAAGTAATTATATCTATGTAAAACAGTGTGATGCCATGCATTATGCTTTATTTATAAGCCTTCACTCAATGAGAACCAGTGATCAGTTTAGACTGATCATTTTAACTCGTCGATCAACTTGACATGTCAGCACTAAATCGTTCGTAACTTTTGATTTATAGCTCAGAATGATAGGAATCCAAAGCACACATTAAGCAAGCTCAATTTTCTATATTGTGACAAAAGTTTAGGCATAAACAAATACGACGAAGCATCCAAGTAATTCAATCCATCCAAAATTGTGTGATGCCATGCATTATGTTTCATTTATATGCCTTTACTCAATGAGCACCAATGATCAGTTTAGAATAATAATCTTTACTGGCTGATAAACTTGACATGTACACACTAAATCGTACGTAACTTTTGATTTAGATCTCATAATGACACCAATCAAATGCCCACACTAAGCTAGCTCAATTTTCTATATTGTGAGAAAATTTGAGACATAAATAGATATGACAAAACGTCCAAGTAATCCAATCTATCCAAAGCTGCGTGATGCAATGCATTATGCTTCTTTTATAAGCCCTTACAAAAATATCACCAATGATCAGCTTAGAATGAACATATTAATTGACCAATCAATTTGACATGTACGCACTAAATCTTCCGTAACTTTTGATTTAGAGCTCACAATGACACGAATCCAATGTCCACGTTAAGCTAGCTCAATTTTCTATATTGTGAAAAATTTTGAGACAGAAATAGATACGACAAAGCGTTCAAGTAATCAAATATATCTAAAACTGTGTGATGCCATGCATTATGATTCATTTAAAACCTTTTACTCAATTAGCACCAATGATCAGTTTCAAATGATCATCTTAACTGGCCGATCAACTTGACATTTCCACACTAAATCGTCCGTAACTTTTGATTTAGAGCTCAGAATCACATGTACCCAATGCCCACGTTAATCTAGCTCAATTTTCTATATGGTGACAAAATTAGAGACATAAATCGGTACGACAAAGTGTACAAGTAATCCAATCTATCCCAAACTATGTGATGCAATGCATTATGCTTCTTTTATAAGCCTTTACTCAATTAGCACCAATGATCAGTTTATAATGATCATCTTAAATCACCGACGAACTTGATACAAAAAAGCTTCCAAGAAAACCAATCTATCCCAAACTGCGTGATGCCATGCATTATGCTTCACTAATAAGCCTTTACTAGAAGAGCACCAATGATCAATTTAGAACGATCATTTTAACTAGCCGATCAACTTGACATCTCTGCACTAAATCGTCTCTAACCTTTGATTTAAGCTCAGAATGAAAAGAATACAATGCATATGTTAAGCTAGCTCAATCTCCTATACTTTGACACAATTTGAGACTGAAATATTTACGACAAAGCGGCCAAGTAATCCAATCTTACCAAAATTGCGTGATGCAATGCATTATGCTTCATTTATAAGCCTTTACTCAATGAGCACCAATGATTATTTAGAATGATCATTTTAAGTAGCAGATCAACTTGACATGTTGGCACTAAATAGTCCATAACTCTTTATTTAGAGCTCAGAATGACATGAATCGAATGTCCATGTTAAGCTAGCTCAATTTTCTATATTGTGAGAAAATTTGAGACAGAAATAGATACGACAAAGCGTCTAGGTAATCAAATATATCTAAAACCGTGTGATGCCATGCATTACGATTCATTTAAAAGCTTTTACTAAATTAGCACCAATGATCAGTTTCAGATGATCATCTTAACTGGCCGATCAACTTGACATTTCCGCACTAAATCGTCCGTAACTTTTGATTTAGAGCTCAGAATCACATGTACCCAATGCCCACGTTAATCTAGCTCAATTTTCTATATTGTGACAAAATTAGAGACATAAATCGGTGCGACAAAGTGTACAAGTATTCCAATCTATCCCAAACTATGTGATGCAATGCATTATGCTTCTTTTATAAGCCTTTACTCAATTAGCACCAATGATCAATTTATAATGATCATCTTAAATCACGGACGAACTTGACATATCCTCACTAAATCGTCTGTAACTTTTGATTTAGAGCTCAGAATGACATGAATACAATGCCCACGTTAATCTAGCTCAATTTTCAATATTGTGACAAAATTTGAGATAAAAATAGATACTGCAAAGCGTCGAAGTAATCCAATCTATCCAAATCTGCGTGATGCAATGCATTATGGTTCTTTTATATGCCCTTACTCAATTAGCACCCATGATAACTTTAGATTGATCATCTTAACTGACCGATCAACTTGACATATCTGTACTAAATCACCCGTAACTTTTGATTTAGAGCTCAGAATGACACGAATCTAATGCCCACGTTACGCTAGCTCAATTTCCTATACAATGACAAACTTCGAGGCAGAAATAGATACGACAACGCGTCCAAGTAATCCAATACATACAAATCTGGTTGATGCCATGCATTATGCTTCACTAATAAGCCTTTACTAGAAGAGCACCAATGATCAGTTTAGAACGATCATTTTAACTAGCCGATCAACTTGACATCTCTGCACTAAATCATCTCTAACCTTTGATTTAAGCTCAGAATGAAACGAACACAATGCATATGTTAAGCTAGCTCAATCTCCTATACTTTGTGATACAAGCCTTGATTCAAGGATGTATGCGCGTGGGCTGTTTGTAGAAGATTAGGTGAGAAACTCAACCTTAGGCTTCTGGATAGGGGTTTTCTGGTTGGTAAACGGTGAAAGGGTGAAGTGAACCACACGAGGGGTGATGAACCTCGTGATAAATCACAAACTTAGAGCTAGGAGGGCTGGTCTCAACTAGGTTCTAAACGCACAAGTCTCTCTTGAGAGAAAGCTCGTAGGGAAAAAGTTCTACTTTATTAATAATCAAAAAGGTTGTCGAACTACAAAGCTGGAAGGAGCCTTATTAATATGCTCGACAGCTTGACCTTCTAGGGTCGACTCAAACAAATAAAAGGAAAGTGCACAAAAGTGCACAAAAGGAAAAGATACAAAAGTGCATAACCGAAAAAGGACCTATTCCTAAAATGTTTTTGACTCAAAAATGTAAGGCAACTAGATCCTACCCTGCAAAACAGAAAGAGGCATATATTCGAATGTAAACTTACCTTAACTCACCTCACGGCCAAGAAATGGAAGGTGGCCGTCCTTGTGGCATGCACGCGCCTTGCTCCTAGTCTTCGACTTGGAGTAGGGTTAAATATCTTGGGGCCCTGACCTCTCTTGCCACTAAAGCCCAAGTCTCTGATGTTCCTTGTGTTGTTGAGAAGCCTTTGGACTCTAATTTGCTCTTCTGGCCCATTGTCCTTAGCTGCTCTTCCTCTAGAAGCTTGTCGACCCATAAGCTGAATTTGTGGAAGAGTGCTCTTGATCTGCTTCTTGTCATTGCTCCTGGAGGTACCACTGGTGTAGATACTTCCTCTAAGTGCATGTCCTGGAGCTGGTAGCTCATTTGGTCCGAGTCCTCTTGTGTAGAAGTGGAAGTGTGCGTGTACTCGGCTGGATGGCCTGTACCGGCTGGATTGTGCGCGGTACTGGCTGGAATGACTTCAGGACCGGCCAAGTTGATCCCGGAGTCGGCGGTGTCATCAGGGGACCGGCGGTGTCATTCACGTCCCCACCAAGTGTGCCGGAAGCTTGGGCCTCTCCGCCGGCGATGTTGACCGGTCTGGTCCTATAGGTCGAAGGTCCGGCGGTACTGTCTGGTCCGGCAGGCGCGCCAGATGGTCCTGCTGTCTCGGGCAAGCTTCCTGGTCGGCCAGTCTGGTCTCCTGGCTGGATGTACGACCTGATGTCCTCATCATTCCCTCCCTCTTCAGTAGGTTTTGTCCTCAAAACTGGATCATCTGCATGGAAAGGGGCCAAGTCAGTAACATTGAACGTATTGGACACATTAAACTCACCTGGAAGCTCGATCCGGTAGGCGTTGTTGTTGATCCTCTCGAGCACTCTGAATGGTCCATCTCCTCTTGGTGCTAGCTTGGAACTCCTTAGGTTTGGGAACCTCTCCTGCCGTAGGGTGTAGCCACACCCAATCGCCTGGTTGAAAGATCACCTCCTTTCTTCCTTTGTTGGCATGAGTCACGTACTGTCCGGTCCTCTTCTCCAAGTTTTCTGCTACCTTCTGGTGTAACCTCCTTATGAACTCTGCTTTGGATGCTCCGTTGAGGTTGGTCATCTCAGCTGGTGGCAGTGGTGTTTGCTCCAATGGGGTGAGAGGGTTGAAACCGTATACCACTTCAAATGGTGTCTTCTTGGTTGCTGAGTGCACGGCTCGGTTGTAGGCGAACTCAATGAATGGCAGGCACTCCACCCAAGTCTTTAGGTTCTTCCCTAGTGTTGTTCTGAGAAGAGTTGATAGGGTCCTGTTGACAACTTCAGTTTGGCCATCGGTTTGAGGATGGCAAGTGGTTGAGAAGAGTAGCTTCGTGCCTAGCTTTCTCCAAAGGGTCCTCCAGAAATGGCTGAGGAACTTGGTGTCCCTATCTGATACGATGGTCCTTGGCACTCCATGAAGCCGCACTATCTCCCTGAAGAACAGCTCAGCTGTTTGTGTGGCATCATTGACATTGGCACATGGGATGAAATGTGCCATCTTGGAGAATCTGTCCACCACTACAAAGATTGCATCTTTGTGGTTGATCTTGGGCAGACCTAGAACAAAATCCATCGAGATGTCCACCCATGGATGTGTTGGTATGGGCAGTGGGAGATACAACCCGTGAGGTTGCACTCGGACTTTGCCTTCTTGCAAGTAATGCATCTTGCACAATGTGCTTCTACTGTCCTCTTGATGTGTGGCCAGTAGAAGTGCTCCTTGACCACTGCTAGAGTCTTGTCGACACCAAAGTGGCCCATGAGTCCTCCTCCATGAGCTTCTCGGATGATAAGCTCCCTTAGTGATCCTGTGGTATGCACAGCCTTCTTTCTCGGAACAAGAATCCTCATGGATGTAGAATTTGCCATGACTCCCTGTGCTACACTCCTTGTAGCTCTCAGCAAGGTCAGGATCATCCTTGTATAGATCCTTGATGTGCTCGAATCCTAGGACCTTTGCCTCCATGGTTGATATCAAGGCAAACCTCCTTGATAGTGCATCGGCTACCACATTGTCTTTGCCCTTCTTGTACTTGATGATGTACGGAAGGTCTCTATGAACTCCATCCACCTGGCATGTCTCCTCTTGAGATTGGTTTGCCCTCTGAGGTGTTTGAGAGTCTCGTGATCAGTGTGGATCACAAACTCCTTGGACAGCAAGTAATGCTGCCAAGTCTCCAATGCTCGGACAAGGGCATAGAGCTCCTTGTCATAAGTGGGGTAGTTCAGTGAGGCACCACCTAGCTTCTCACTGAAGTATGCCACTGGTCTCCCTCCTTGGGTTAGCACTGCTCCTATGCCTATTCCAGAGGCATCACACTCCACTTCAAACGTCTTGTTGAAGTCGGGAAGGACTAGCACTGGTGCGTGTGTAAGGCTGTCCTTCAAGGCCTGGAATGCCTTCTCCTGAGCTTCTCCCCAGCTGAATCCCACGTTCTTCTTCACTACTGCCGTCAGTGGTGAGGCAATACTGCTGAAGTTGGGCACGAATCTCCTATAGAAGCTGGCCAGTCCGTGGAAGCTCCTCACTTGGCTGATGTTTCCTGGTGTTGGCCATTCTTGTATGGCTCGAATCTTCTCTTCATCAACCTGTAGGCCCTGTGAACTCACAACAAAACCTAAAAAGACAAGCTTATCAGTACAAAGGTGCACTTCTTGAGATTGGCATAAAGCTCTTCTTGTCGAAGGGTTTTAAGTACCATCTCAAGATGTGTGAGGTGTTCCCGTAGGCACTTACTATAAACAAAAATGTCATCAAAGTAAACTACTACGAACTTACTGATGTACGCCCTAAGAACTTGGTTCATAAGGCGCATGAAGGTGCTTGGGGCATTAGTCAAGCCAAATGGCATGACTGTCCACTTGTAGAGCCCTTGCTTTGTCTTGAAAGCAGTCTTCCACTCATCACCTTCCTTCATTCTTACCTGGTGGTATCCACTTTGAGGTCTATCTTGGAGAAGACCGTGGCTCCACTCAGCTCATCTAGCATGTCATCCAGTCGTGGTATTGGATGCCTATACTTGACTGTGATGTTGTTGATGGCTCGGCAGTCCACACACATGCGCCAAGTCCCATCCTTCTTGGGCACTAGTAGCACTGGTACAGCACATGGACTGAGGCTCTCTCGAACATATCCTTTCTCCAGGAGCTCCTTGACTTGCTTCTCAAGCTCCTTGGACTCCTCTGGACTCATCCGGTAGGCTGGCCGGTTGGGCAGGGCTGCTCCGGGCACTAGATCAATCTGGTGTTCTATGCCACGTAAAGGAGGCAAGCCTGCTGGTATCTCCTCTGGAAATACATCCTGGAATTTGTTGAGGAGTGTTGCTACTTCATGAGGTAGCTCTACCTGTCCCTGTTCTATACTCAACACTTCCTTGAAAACCATTAGTAACATTAAGTCCTTCGAGGCTAAAGCTCTCCGGACATGACTAGGTTGAATAAGAAAGTTAGACTTGACAAGTTTCTTTTCCTTACTCATTTGGAGTTGTAGCTCATGTACTTGGGCAGGTGTAAGAGGAGCTAGGCTGACCTTTCTCTTGTCATGCACGAAGGTGTAGAGATTGGTTCTGCCATCATGCCTGGTCTCTTTGTCAAACTGCCATGGTCTTCCTAGTAGAAGATGGCCAGCTTGCATGGGCACCACGTCGCACACGACCTGGTCTTGGTACTTGCCCACACTGAATGGCACAGTGACTTGCTCATGAATCTTGAGCTCCACTTTGTCATCGAGCCATCTCAGTCTATATGGTCGAGGATGCCGTGTCCTCTCTAGACCTAGCTTATCAACCATATACGCACTAGCAACGTTAGTGCAAGAACCACCATCTATGATGAGGTTACATACCTTTCCCTTGATGGTGCAACGGCTGTGGAAGATGTTCTCCTTTGGATGGTCTCTGAAGGATCCACCATTGCACTGAGGATACGTCTAGTGACCAGCACTTCCCCCACATCAGGGTACTCAATGTCACCGTATTCTCCTTCTGGTTCATAGTCCTCTTCATCTTGGGACTCATATTCTCCTGCCTCCGTAATCAGCATGACTCGGTTGTTTGGGCACTCCTTGAGATGTGTCCACGTCCCCTGCACTTGAAACAAGTTATGTCACGTGATCTTTGAGGGTTAGAAGACTTACCAGGCTCTCTCTGGTCACGGGTGGGTTCAGGAGGCTTGCTCTTGAACCTTGACTCGATCTCTACGCTTTTGCCTTTGTCCACTGTCTTAGGCATGTTGCTTGGTGCCCAAGGTGTCTTAGGCTTGCTGCGGATGTCTTGGCTCTTACGTTTGATGTGCTGTTCAGCTTGCACAGATAGGTGGAACAAGTCCTTGAAGTCGTTGTAGATTTGCCTTTCCACCTTGCAGCTGATCCTTTCTTGGAGTCCATCCAAGAATTGTGCCATCAATGCTTCTTCATCATCATTGAGCTCCAATCTGTTCCTTAACCTCTCGAACTCTTCATAGTACTCCTCTACTGATCTGGTACCCTGCTTAAGAGTACGAAAACGTTGCAAATCCCTATGAAAGTAAGGTGGAACATACCTTTGTCGCATGAGGTCTTTCATGTCGACCCATGAGTCTACGGGTCTCATTCTCTTCCTCCTTCTGTCAGATACCTCACGATCCCACCAGATGAGGGCATTGTCCGTGAGTTGTGCTACTGCCATTGAGACTCTCCTAGGTCCTGGTTGGTTGTAGTGATCAAAGATATGATCCATTCGCTTCTCCCAATCTAGGTAAGCCTCGGGTCTACTTTTCCTGCAAAAGTTGGAGGAGTTAGTTTAACATCAGGATGAATTACCCGGTTATAGGTGTGTTCATCTCCATCCTCATGACGTCTAGGAGGCATTCTTGGTCTCTGGTGAAGACCATATGGCTCAAAGCCATCATCTTCTGCCTCTGGTTGCCGTGGAGGTCCTCTCGGCCTATGGTGATAGTTATGAGGTTGCGTGTCCTCATCTCCATCTGGCTGGGGTTCCTCCTGTTCGTGCCGTGTCCTAAGGTACTCAGGACCCTCAGGACGATCTGGCTCAGCTCTCACGTGCCTTATGGCCTGGAATCTTACTGGTCTCTCCACGCGCTCCAACCTCTCGCCTATGGATGCGAGTTGTGTTTGGAGTGTGGTGAACATGGCCATCATGGCTTCAGCTGCGTCTCTATTCTCTTCTCCCATGTGTGCTACAAAGAAAGAAGATAATTAGGGTGCTCCTAAATTATTAGGAGAGTTTCTTTTTATATGGGATTCGAAAATAATGCAAAAAGGAAAATCCTAAGGAAAGGAAATTTGAAAAAAAAGGAAACTTCCTAGACAACTTGTGCTAGCTGTCCAATTCGAATTCCTTTAGTATTCTTTCTATTTTCTTTTTATTTTCTTTTTAATTTAACTTAAAATTAAAGGAAATATGATTTAAACAAAAAGGAAAACGTGCAAGACAATGCAAAAGTGAATCTAAACCCTAGTGATACACGTAGGAGGCTAGATGCACTCGGTTTGGAGTTTGGTGTTGTTTTTTTGATTTTTCTTGAATACGACTTAAACTAATGCAAGAACTAGAAATAAGACAAGCAAAAGGATAGAAACAACCTGGTTTAGGAGCTTTAAGCTCTGATACCAAAATGATACAAGCCTTGATTCAAGGATGTATGCGCGTGGGCTGTTTGTAGAAGATTAGGTGAGAAACTCAACCTTAGGCTTCTGGATAGGGGTTTTCTGGTTGGTAAACGATGGAAGGGTGAAGTGAACCACGTGATAAATCACAAACTTAGAGCTAGGAGGGCTGGTCTCAACTAGGTTCTAAGCGCACAAGTCTCTCTTGAGAGAAAGCTCGTAGGGAAAAAGTTCTACTTTATTAATAATCAAAAGGTTGTCGAACTACAATGCTGGAAGGAGCCTTATTAATATGCTCGACAGCTTGACCTTCTAGGGTCGACTCAAATAAAAAAAGGAAAGTTTACAAAAGTGCACAAAAGGAAAAGATACAAAAGTGTATAACCGAAAAAGGACCTATTCCTAAAATGTTCTTGACTCAAAAATGTAAAGCAACTAGATCCTACCCTGCAAAACAGAAAGAGGCATATATTCGAATGTAAACTTACCTTAACTCACCTCACGGCCAAGAAATGGAAGGTGGCCGTCCTTGTGGCATGCACGCTTGCTCCTAGTCTTCGACTTGGAGTAGGGTTAAATATCTTTGGGCCCTGACCTCTCTTGCCACTAAAGCCCAAGTCTCTGATGTTCCTTGTGTTGTTGAGAAGCCTTTGGACTCTAATTTGCTCTTCTGGCCCATTGTCCTTAGCTGCTCTTCCTCTAGAAGCTTATCGACCCATAAGCTGAATTTGTGGAAGAGTGCTCTTGATCTGCTTCTTGTCATTGCTCCTGGAGGTACCACTGGTGTAGATACTTCCTCTAAGTGCATGTCCTGGAGCTGGTAGCTCATTTGGTCCGAGTCCTCTTGTGTAGAAGTGGAAGTGTGCGTGTACTCGGCTGGATGGCCTGTACCGGCTGGATTGTGCGTGGTACTGGCCGGAATGACTTCAGGACCGGCCAAGTTGATCCCGGAGTCGGCGGTGTCATCAGGGGGACCGGCGGTGTCATTCACGTCCCCACCAAGTGTGCCGGAAGCTTGGGCCTCTCCGCCGGCGATGTTGACCGGTCTGGTCCTATAGGTCGAGGGTCCGGCGGTACTGTCTGGTCCGGCAGGCGCGCCAGATGGTCCTGCTGTCTCGGGCAAGCTTCCTGGTCGGCCAGTCTGGTCTCCTGGCTGGATGTACGACCTGATGTCCTCATCACTTTGACACAATTATAGACTGAAATATTTATGACAAAGGGGCCAAGTAATCCAATCTTCACAAAATTGCGTGATGCAAGGCATTATGCTTCATTTATAAGCCTTTACTCAATGAGCACCAATGATTATTTAGAATGATCATTTTAACTAGCAGATCAACTTGACATGTTGGCACTAAATTGTCCATAACTTTTGATTTAGAGCTCAGAATGACATGAATCGAATGTCCATGTTAAGCTAGCTCAATTTTCTATATTGTGACAAAATTAGAGACATGTATCGATACGACAAAGCGTCTAAGTTATCAAATATATCTAAAACCGTGTGATGCCATGCATTATGATTCATTTAAAAGCTTTTACTCAATTAGCACCAATGATCAGTTTCAGATGATCATCTTAACTGGCCGATCAATTTGACATTTCCGCACTAAATCGTCCGTAACTTTTTATTTAGAGCTCAGAATCACATGTACCCAATGTCCACGTTAATCTAGCTCAATTTTCCATATTGTGACAAAATTAGAGACATAAATCGGTACGACAAAGTGTACAAGTATTCCAATCTATCCCAAACCATGTGATGCAATGCATTATGCTTCTTTTATAAGTCTTTACTCAATTAGCACCAATGATCAGTTTATAATGATCATCTTAAATCACGGACGAACTTAACATATCCTCACTAAATCATCCGTAACTTTTGATTTAGAGCTCAGAATGACATGAATACAATGCCCACGTTAATCTAGCTCAATTTTAAATATTATGACAAAATTTGAGATAAAAATAGATACTACAAAGCGTCGAAGTAATCCAATCTATCCAAATCTGCGTGATGCAATGCATTATGGTTCTTTTATATGCCCTTACTCAATTAGCACCAATGATAACTTTAGATTGATCATCTTAACTGACCGATCAACTTGACATATCTGCACTAAATCACCCATAACTTTTGATTTACAGCTCAAAATGACACGAATCTAATGCCCACGTTACGCTAGCTAAATTTCCTATACAGTGACAAACTTCGAGACAGAAATAGATACGACAACGCGTCCAAGTAATCCAATACATACAAATCTGGTTGATGCCATGCATTATGCTTCACTAATAAGCCATTACTAGAAGAGCACCAATGATCAGTTTAGAACAATCATTTTAACTAGCCGATCAACTTGACATCTCTGCACTAAATGGTCTGTAACCTTTGATTTAAGCTCAGAATGAAAAGAATACAATGCATATGTTAAGCTAGCTCAATCTCCTATACTTTGACACAATTTGAGACTGAAATATTTACGACAAAGCGGCCAAGTAATCCAATCTTTCCAAAATTGCGTGATGCAATGCATTATGCTTCATTTATAAGCCTTTACTCAATGAGCACCAATGATTATTTAGAATGATCATTTTAATTAGCAGATCAATTTGACATGTTGGCACTAAATTGTTCATAACTTTTGATTTAGAGCTCAGAATGACATGAATCGAATGTCCATGTTAAGCTAGCTCAATTTTTCAATATTGTGAGAAAATTTGAGACAGAAATAGATACGACAAAGCTTCTAAGTAATCAAATATATCTAAAACCGTGTGATGCCATGCATTATGATTCATTTAAAAGCTTTTACTCAATTAGCACCAATGATCAATTTCAGATGATCATCTTAACTGGCCGATCAACTTGACATTTCCGCACTAAATTGTCCGTAACTTTTGACTTAGAGCTCAGAATCACATGTACCCAATGCCCACGTTAAGCTAGCTCAATTTTCTATATTGTGACAAATTTAGAGACATAAATCGGTACGACAAAGTGTACAAGTATTCCAATCTATCCAAAACTATGTGATGCAATGCATTATGCTTCTTTTATATGCCTTTACTCAATTAACACCAATGATCAGTTTATAATGATCATCTTAAATCACCGACGAACTTGACATATCCTCACTAAATCGTCCGTAACTTTTGATTTAGAGCTCAAAATGACATGAATACAATACCCACGTTAATCTAGCTCAATTTTCAATATTGTGACAAAATTTGAGATAAAAATAGATACTGCAAGGCGTCGGAGTAATCCAATCTATCCAAATCTGCGTGATGCACTGCATTATGGTTCTTTTATATGCCCTTACTCAATTAGCACCAATGATAACTTTAGATTGATCATCTTAACTGACCGATCAACTTGACATATCTGCACTAAATCACCCGTAACTTTTGATTTAGAGCTCAGAATGACACGAATCTAATGCCCACGTTACGCTAGCTCAATTTCCTATACAGTGACAAACTTCGAGGCAGAAATAGATACGACAACGCGTCCAAGTAATCCAATACATACAAATCTGGTTGATGCCATGCATTATGCTTCACTAATAAGCCTTTACTAGAAGAGCACCAATGATCAGTTTAGAACGATCATTTTAACTAGCCGATCAACTTAACATCTCTGCACTAAATCGTCTGTAACCTTTGATTTAAGCTCAGAATGAAAAGAATACAATGCATATGTTAAGCTAGCTCAATCTCCTATACTTTGACACAATTTGAGACTGAAATATTTACGACAAAGCGGCCAAGTAATCCAATCTTACCAAAATTGCGTGATGCAATGCATTATGCTTCATTTATAAGCCTTTACTCAATGAGCACCAATGATTATTTAGAATGATCATTTTAAGTAGCAGATCAACTTGACATGTTGGCACTAAATTGTCCATAACTCTTTATTTAGAGCTCAGAATGACATGAATCGAATGTCCATGTTAAGCTAGCTCAATTTTCTAAATTATTACAAAATTTGATACAGAAATGGATACGACAATACGTTTAAGTAATACAATCTATCTAAAACAGTGTGATGCCATGCATTATGCTTTATTTATAAGCTTTTACTCAATGAGAACCAATGATCAGTTTAGACTGATCATTTTAACTCGTCGATCAACTTGACATGTCTGCACTAAATCGTTCGTAACTTTTGATTTATAGCTAAGAATGATACGAATCCAATACCCACATCAAGCTAGCTCAATTTTCTATATTGTGACAAAATTTGAGGCATAAATAGATACGATGAAGCGTCCTAGTAATCAATTCTATCCAAAACTGCGTGATGCCATGCACTATGTTTCATTTATAGGCCTTTAGTCAATGATCACCAATGATCAGTTTAGAATAATCATCTTAACTGACTGATAAGCTTTACATTTTGTACTAAATTGTACGTAACTTTTGATTTAGATCTCATAATGACACCAATCAAATGCCCACGTTAAGCTTGCTCAATTTTCTATATTGTCAGAAAATTTGAGACCAAAATATATACGAAAAAGCGTCCAAGTAATCCAATCTATCCAAAGCTGCGTGATGCAATGCATTATGCCTTTTGTATAAGCCCTTACTCAATTATCACCAATGACCAATTTAGAATCATCATCTTAACTTACCGATCAACTTGACATGTCCGCCCTAAATTGTCCGTAACTTTTGATTTAGAGCTCGGAATGACACGAATCCAATACCCATGTTACGCTAGCCCAATTTTCTATATAGTGACAAAATTTGAGACAAAAATAGATAGGACATAGCGACCAAGTAATCCAATCTATCCAAAAATGTGTGATGCAATGCCTTATACTTCTTTTGTAAGCCTTTACTCAATTCGCACCAACGATCAGTTTCGAATGATCATCTTAACTGGCCGATCAACTTGACATTTCCGCTCTAAATCGTCAGTAACTTTTGATTTAGAGCTCAGAATGACATGAATCCGATGCCCACGTTAAGCTAGGTCAATTTTCTATATTTTGACAAAATTTTAAACAAAAATAGATACTGCAAAGTGTCGAAGTAATCCAATCTATCTAAAACTGCGTGATGCAATGCATTATGGTTCTTTTATAAGCCCTTACTCAATTAGCACCAATGATCACTTTAGAATGATCATCTTAACTGACCAATCAACTTGACATATCCGCACTAAATCACCCGTAACTTTTGATTTAGAGCTTGGAATGACACGAATCCAATGCCCACGTTACGCTAGCTCAATTTCCTATACAGTGACAAAATTCGAGGCAAAAATAGACACGACAAAGCATCCAAGTAATCCAATACATACAAATCTGCGTGATGCCATGCATTATGCTTCACTAATAAGCCTTTACTCGAGAAGCACCAATGATCAATTTAGAACGATCATTTTAACAGGTCTAAGTAATTCAATCTATCTTAAACAGCGTGATGCCATGCATTATGCTTTATTTATAAGCCTTTACTCAATGAGAACCAATGATCAGTTTAGACTGATCGTTTTAACTCATCGATCAACTTGATATGTCTGCACTAAATCGTTCGTAACTTTTGATTTATAGCTCAGAATGATACAAATCCAATGCCTACATTAAGGTAGCTCAATTTTCTATATTGTGACAAAATTTGAGGCATAAATAAATACAACGAAGCGTCCAAGTAATCTAATCTATCCAAAACTGCATGATGCCATGCATTATGTTTCATTTATATGCCTTTACGCAATGAGCACCAATGATCAGTTTAGAATAATAATCTTAACTGGCCGATGAACTTGACATATCCACACTAAATCGTCCGTAACTTTTGATTTAGAGCTCAGAATAACATGAATACAATGCCCACGTTAATCTAGCTCAATTTCCTTACCGTGACAAAATTTGAGATAAAAATATGCACAAAAATGCGTCCAAGTAATGCAATCAATCTAGAACAGCGTGATGCCATTCATTATGCTTTATTTATAATCCTTTACTCAATGAGAACCACTAAACAGTTTAGTCTGATCATTTTAACAATTTATCCAAAATTGTGTGAGGCCATGCATTATGTTTCATATAAGCCTTTACTTAATGAGAACCAATGACCAGTTTAGAATTATCACCTCAATTGGCTGATAAACTTGACATGTCTGCGCTAAACCATCCATACCTTTTGATTTAGAGCTCAAAATGACACCAATCCAATGCCCACGTTAAGCAAGCTCGATTTTCTATATTGTGATAAAATTTGAGACAGAAATAGATATGATAAAGGGTCCAAGTAATCTAATCTACCCAAAAATGCATGATTCAATGCACCAATGATCAGTTTAAAATGATCATCTTAACTGGCCGATCAACTTGACCTGTTCGCAATAAATCGTTAGTAAGTTTTGATTTAGAGCTCAGAATGAAATGAATCCAATGTCCACGTTAAAATAGCTCAGGTTTCTATATTGTGACAAATTTTAAGACATATATAGATACGAAAAAGCGTACAAGTAATCCAATCTATCCAAAACTGCGTGATGCCATGCATTATGTTTATTTATAAGCATTTACTCAATGAACACCAATGATCAGTTTAGAATGATCATTTTAACTGACCGATCAACTTGAGATGTCCACACTAAATCGTCCGTAACTTTTGATTTAGAACTCGAAATGACAAGAATTCAATGCCCATGTTACACTAGCACAATTTCCTATATAGTGGCAAAATTTGAGAAAAAAATAGATACGACAAAGCGTCCAAGTAGTCTAATCTTTCCAAAACTGTGTGATGCAATGCATTATGCTTCTTTTATAAGCCTTTACTCAATGAGAACCAATGATCAGTCTAAAATTATCATTTTAACTGGCTGATAAACTAGACATGTCTGCACTAAATCGTCCATAACTTTTGATGTAGAGCTCAAAATGACCCCAATCCAATGCCCACATTAAGCTAGCTCAATTTTCTATATTCGACAATATTGAGGCAGAAATTACGACGAAGCGTCCAAGTAATCCAACCTACCCAAAACTGCGTGATGCCATGCATTATGTTTCATTAATAAGCCTTCACTCAATCAGAACCAATGATCAGTTTAGAATTTTCATCTAAACTGGCTGATAAACTTGACATGTCCGCACTCTATCGTCCATAACTTTTGATTTAGAGCTCAGAATGACACCAATCCAATGCCCACATTAAACTAGCTCAATTTTCTATATTGTGACAATATTTGAGATAGAAATAGATATGGAAAATCGTCCAAGTAATCCAATCGATCCAAAACTGCGTGATGCAATGCATTATGCTTCTTTTATAAGCCCTTACTCAATTAGCACCAATGATCAGTTTAGAATGATCATCTTAACTGACTGATCAGTTTGACATGTTCGCACTAAATCGTCTGTAACTTTTGATTTAGAGTTCAGAATGAAACCAATCCAGTGCCCACGTTAAGCTAGCTCAACTTTCTATATTGTGATAAAATTTGAGACATAAATAGATACGACAAATCGTCCTAGTAATCTAATATATCTAAAACCACGAGATGCCATGCATTATTTATAAGACTTTACTCAAGGAGAACCAATTATCAGTTTAGACTGATTATTTTAAATGGTAATCAACTTGACATGTCTCCACTAAATCGTTTGTAACCTTTGGTTTATAGCTCCGAATGACACGAATCCAATGCCTTCTTCTACAAGCCTTTACTCAATTAGAACCACTACTCATTTTAGAATGATCACCTTAACTGACCGATCAACTTGACATGTCCGCACTAAATCGTCTGAAATTTTTTTTATTAAGAGCTCAGAATGACATGAATCCAATGCCCACGTTAAGCTAGCCCAATCTTCTATTTTATGACAAAATTTGAGACTGAAATAGATACGACATTGTGTCCAAGTAATGCAATCTATCTAGAACGGCGTGATGCCATGCATTATGCTTTATTTATAATCCTTTACTCAATGAGAACCAATGATCAGTTTAGACTGATCATTTTAACTGGTCGATCAACTTGACATGTCTTCACTAAATCGTTCATAACTTTTGATTTATAGCTCCTAATGATACGAATCCAATACCCCCATTAAACTAGCTCAATTTTCTATAGTGTGTAAAAATTAGAGACAAAAATAGATACGACAATGTGTCGAAGTAATGCAATCTATCTAAAACAGCGTTATGTCATGCACTATGCTTTGCTTGTAATCTTTTACTCAATGACAACAAATGATAAGTTTAGACAGATCATTTTAATAGGCCGATAAACTTGACATGTTTGCACTAAACCGTTCATAACTTTTGATTCATAGCTCTGAATGATACGAATCCAATGCCCCCCTTAAGCTAGCTCAATTTTTTATATTGTGACAAAATTTTGGACAGAAATAGATACGACAAAGCATCCAAGTAATCCAATCTATATAAAACAATGTGATGCCATGTATTATGCTTCATTTCTAAGCCTTTACTTAATGAGAACCAATGATCAGTTTAGAATTATCATCTTCACTAGCTGATGAACTTGACATGTCCGCACTGAACCGTCCGTAACTTTTAATTTTGAGCTCAAAATGACACCAATCCAATGCCCACGTTAATCTAGCTTAATTTTCTATATTTTGATAAAATTTGAGACATAAATAGATATGACAAAGCGTCAAAGTAATCCGATCCATCTAAAACCGCATGATGTGATGCATTATGCTTTATTTATAAGACTTTACTCAATGACAACCAATGATCAGTTTGGAGTGATTATTTTAACTGGCCGATCAACTCTACATGTCTAAACTAAATCGTTTGCAACCTTTGATTTATAGCTCAGAATGACACGAATCCAATACCCACGTTAAGCTAGCTCAATTTCCTATATTGTGACAAAATTTGATACAAAAATAGATACGACAATGCGTTCAAGCAATGCAATCTATCTAAACAAGCGTGATGCTATGCATTATACTTTATTTATAATCCTTTACTCAATGAGAACCAATGATCAGTTTAGACTCATCATTTTAACTGGCCGATCTAGTTGACATGTCTGCACTAAATCATTTATAACTTTTGATTTGAAGCTCAGAATGATACGAATCCAATGCCGCCATTAAGCTAGCTCAATTTTCCATATTGTGAAAAAAGTTTCGACAGAAATAGATATGACAAAGCGTCCAACTAATCCAATCTATCTAAAACAGCGTGATGCCATGGATTATGCTTCTTTTATAAGCCTTTACTCGATGAGTACCAATGATCAGTTTAGAGTGATCATTTTAACTGAGCGATCAACTTGACATGTATACACTAAATAGTTCGTAACCTTTGATTTATAGCACAGAATGATATGAATCCAATGCCCACTTTAAGCTAACTCCATTTTCTATATTGTGATAAAATTTGAGGCAAAAATAGATACGGCGAAGCGTACAAGAAATCCAATCTATCCAAAACTGTGTGATGCCATGCATTATGTTTCATTTATAAGCCTTTACTTAATGGGAACCAATGATAAGTTAAGAATTATCATCTTAACTGGCTGATAAACGTGACATGTCCGCACTAATCCATCCATAACTTTTGATTTAGAGCTCAAAATGACACCAATCCAATGCCCACGTTAAGGTAGCTCAATTTTCTATATTGTGATCAAATGTGAGACAGAATTAGATACGACAAAGCTTCCAAGTAATCCAATCTATCGAAAACTGCATGATGCTATGCATTATGCTTCTTTTATAAGCCCTTAGTCAATTGGCACCAATGATTAGTTTAGAATGATCATCTTAACTGGCCGATCAACTTTATATGTCGGCACTAAATCGTCCGTAAATTTTGATTTAGAGCTCAGAATGACATGAATCCAATGTCCACGTTAATCTAGCTCAATTTTCAATATTGTGAGAAAATTTGAGCCATAAATAGATGCGAAAATACGTCCAAGTAATCCAATATATCTTAAACCGCCTAATGCGATGCATTATGATTTATTTATAAGCTTTTATCAATGAGAAGCTATGATCAGTTTAGACTGGTATATTAACTGTCCGATCAACTTCACATGTCTGCACTAAATCATTCGTAACTTTTGATTGATAGCTCAGAATGACACGAATCCAATGCCCACGTTATGCTTGCTCAATTTCCTATATTGTGAAATATTTGAGACAGAAATAGATAGGACAATACGTCCAAGTAATGCAATCTATCTGAAACAGTGTATGTCATGCATTATGCTTTATTTATAATCCTTTACTCAATGAGAACCAATGATCAGGTTAGACTGATCATTTTAACCAGCCGATCAAGTTGACATGTCTGCACTAAATCGTTCATAACATTTTATTTATAGCTCCGAATGATACGAATCCAATGCCCCCATTAAGTTAGCACAATTTTCTATACTATGACTAAATTTGAGACTGAAATAGAAACGACATAGCGTCCAAGTAATCCAATCTATCCAAAATCTGGGTGATGCACTACATTATGGTTCTTTTATAAGCCTTTACTCAATTAGCACCAATGATCAGTTTCGAATGATCATCTTAACTGGCCAATCAACTTGACATTTCCGCACTAAATCGTGCGTAACTTTTGGTTTAGAGTTCAGAATGACATGAATCCAATGCCCACGTTAATCTAGCTCAAATTTCTATATTGTGACAAACTTTGAGACAGAAATCAATACGACAAAGCGTACAAGTATTCCAATCTATCCAAAACTGTGTGATGTAATGCATTGTGCTTATTTTATAAGCCTTTACTCAATTAGAACCAATGATCAATTTAAAATGATTATCTTAACTGACCGATCAACTTGACATGTCCGCACCAAATCGTGTGTAAATTGTTTTTAATTAGAGCACAGAATGACATGAATTCAATGCCCACGTTAAGCTGGCTCGATCTTCTATTTTATGACAAAATTTGAGACTGAAATAGGTACGACAATGCGTCCAAGTAATGCAATCTATCTAAAACGGCGTGAGGCCATGCATTATGCTTTAATTATAATCCTTTACTCAATGAGAACCAATGATCAATTTAGACTGATCATTTTAATTGGCCGATCAACTTCACATGTCTGCACTAAATCACCCGTAACTTTTGATTTAGAGCTTGGAATGACACGAATCCAATGCCCACGTTACGCTAGCTCAATTTCCTATACAGTGACAAAATTCGAGGCCGAAATAGATACGACAAAGCATCCAAGTAATCCAATACATACAAATCTGAGTGATGCCATGCATTATGCTTCACTAATAAGCCTTTACTCGAGAAGCACCAATGATTAGTTTAGAACGATCATTTTAACAGGTCTAAGTAATTCAATCTATCTAAAACAGCGTGATGCCATGCATTATGCTTTATTTATAAGCCTTTACTCAATGAGAACCAATGATCAGTTTAGACTGATCGTTTTAACTCATCGATCAACTTGACATGTCTGCACTAAATCGTTCGTAACTTTTCAGAATGATACAAATCCAGTGCCAAGATTAAGGTAGCTCAATTTTCTATATTGTGACAAAATTTGTGGCATAAATAAATACAACGAAGCGTCCAAGTAATCCTATCTATCCAAAACTGCATGATGCCATGCATTATGTTTCATTTATATGCCTTTACGGAATGAGCACCAATGATCAGTTTAGAATAATAATCTTAACTGACCGATGAACTTGACATATCCACACTAAATCGTCCGTAACTTTCGATTTAGAGCTCAGAATAACTTGAATACAATGCCCACGTTAATCTAGCTCAATTTCCTATACTGTGACAAAATTTGAGATAAAAATATATACAAAAACGCATCCAAGTAATGCAATCAATCTAGAACAGCGTGATGCTATTCAATATGCTTTTTTTATAATCCTTTACTCAATGAGAACCACTGATCAGTTTAGTCTGAACATTTTAACTGGCTTATCAACTTGACATGTTTGCACTAAATCATTCATAACTTTTGATTTATAGCTCAGTATGATACGAATCCAATGCCCACGTTAATCTAGATCAATTTTCTATATTGTGAAAAAACATCGAGACAAAAATAGATACACAAATTGTCCAAGTAATCCAATCTATCCAAAATTCTGTGATGCCATGCATTATGTTTCATATAAGCCTTTACTTAATGAGAACCAATGACCAGTTTAGAATTATCACCTCAATTGGCTGATAAACTTGACATGTCCACGCTAAACCATCCATAACTTTTGATTTAGAGCTCAAAATGACACCAATCCAATGCCCACGTTAAGCAAGCTCAATTTTCTATATTGTGATAAAATTTGAGACAGAAATAGATGCGATAAAGGGTCTAAGTAATCTAATCTATCTAAAAATGCGTGATGCAATGCACCAATGATCATTTTAGAATGATCATCTTAACTGGCCGATCAACTTGACCTGTCCGCACTAAATCGTTAGTATGTTTTGATTTAGAGCTCAGAATGACATGAATCCAATGTCCACCTTAAAATAGCTCAAGTTTTTATATTGTGACAAAATTTAAGACATATATAGATACGAAAAAGAGTACAAGTAATCCAATCTATCCAAAACTGCGTGATGCCATGCATTATGTTTATTTATATGCATTTACTCAATGAACACCAATGATCAGTTTAGAATGATCATTTTAACTGGCCGATCAACTTGAGATGTCCACACTAAATCGTCCGTAACTTTTGATTTAGAACTCGAAATGACAAGAATCCAATGCCCATGTTATGCTAGCACAACTTCCTATATAGTGGCAAAATTTGAGACAAAAATAGATACGACAAAGCGTCCAAGTAGTCTAATCTATCCAAAACTGTGTGATGCAATGCATTATGCTTCTTTTATAAGCCTTTACTCAATGAGAACCAATGATCAGTCTAAAATTATCATTTTAACTGGCTGATAAACTTGACATGTCCGCACTAAATCGTCCGTAACTTTTGATGTAGAGCTCAGAATGACACCAATCCAATGCCCACATTAAGCTAGCTCAATTTTCTATGTTTTGACAATATTTGAGGCAGAAATTACGACGAAGCATCCAAGTAATCCAATCTATCCAAAACTGCGTGATGCCATGCATTATGTTTCATTTATAAGCCTTCACTCAATGAAAACCAATGATCAGTTTAGAATTTTCATCTTAACTGGCTGATAAACTTGACATGTCCGCACTCTATCGTCCATAACTTTTGATTTAAAGCTCAGAATAACACCAATCCAATGCCCAAATTAAACTAGCTCAATTTTCTATAATGTGACAATATTTGAGATAGAAATAGATATGGACAATCGTCCAAGTAATCCAATCGATCCAAAACTGCGTGATGCAATATTTGCATTATGCTTCTTTTATAAGCCCTTACTCAATTAGCACCAATGATCAGCTTAGAATGATCATCTTAACTGACTGATCAGTTTGACATGTTCGCACTAAATCGTCTGTAACTTTTGATTTAGAGTTCAGAATGAAACCAATCCAGTGCCCACATTAAGCTACCTCAACTTTCTATATTGTGATAAAATTTGAGACATAAATAGATGCGACAAAGCGTCCTAGTAATCTAATATCTCTAAAACCACGTGATGCCATGCATTATTTATAAGAGTTTACTCAAGGAGAACCAATTATCAGTTTAGACTGATTATTTTAAATGGCAATCAACTCGACATGTCTGCATTAAATCGTTTGTAACTTTTGGTTTATAGCTCCGAATGACACGAATCCAATGCCTTCTTTTACAAGCCTTTACTCAATTAGAACCACTAATCATTTTAGAATGATCACCTTAACAGACCGATCAACTTGACATGTCCGCACTAAATCGACTGATATTTTTTTATTTAGAGCTCAGAATGACATGAATCCAATGTCCACGTTAAGATAGCTCAATCTTCTATTTTATGACAAAATTTGAGACTGAAATAGATACGACATTGCGTCCAAGTAATGCAATCTATCTAAAACGGTGTGATGCCATGCATTATGCTTTATTTATAATCCTTTACTCAATGAGAACCAATGATCAGTTTAGACTGATCATTTTAACTGGTCGATCAACTTGACGTGTCTGCACTAAATCGTTCATAACTTTTGATTTATAGCTCTGAATGATACGAATCCAATGCCCCCATTAAGCTAGCTCAATTTTCTATAGTGTGTCAAAATTGGAGACAGAAATAGATACGACAATGTGTTGAAGTAATGAAATCTATCTAAAACAGCGTTATGTCATGCACTATGCTTTACTTATAATCTTTTACTCAATGACCACAAATATTAAGTTTAGACAAATCATTTTAACTGGCCGATAAACTTGACATGTTTGCACTAAACCGTTCATAACTTTTGATTCATAGCTCTGAATGATACGAATCCAATGCCCCCCTTAAGCTAGCTCAAGTTTTTATATTGTGACAAAATTTTGGACAGAAATAGATATGACAAAGCATCCAAGTAATCCAATCTATATAAAACAGTGTGATGCCATGTATTATGCTTCATTTCTAAGCCTTTACTTAATGGGAACCAAAGATCAGTTTAGAATTATCATCTTTACTAGCTGATGAACTTGACATGTCCGCACTGAACCGTCCGTAACTTTTAATTTCGAGCTCAAAATGACACCAATCCAATGCCCATGTTAATCTAGCTTTATTTTCTATATTTTGATAAAATTTGAGACATAAATAGATACGACAAAGCGTCAAAGTAATCCAATCCATCTAAAACCGCATGATGCGATGCATTATGCTTCATTTATAAGCCTTTACTCAATGACAACCAATGATCAGTTTGGAATGATTATTTTAACTGGCCGATCAACTCTACATGTCTAAACTAAATCGTTTGTAACCTTTGATTTATAGCTCAGAATGACACGAATCCAATACCCATGTTAAGCTAGCTCAATTTCCTATATTGTGACAAAATTTGATACAAAAATAGATACGACAATGCGTTCAAGCAATGCAATCTATCTAAAAGAGCGTGATGCTATGCATTATACTTTATTTATAATCCTTTACTCAATGAGAACCAATGATCAATTTAGACTGATCATTTTAACTGGCCGACCTAGTTGACATGTCTGCACTAAATCATTTATAACTTTTGATTTGTAGCTCAGAATGATACGAATCCAATGCCCCCATTAAGCTAGCTCAATTTTCCATATTGTGACAAAAGTTTCGACAGAAATAGATATGACAAAGCGTCCAACTAATCCAATATATCTAAAACAGCGTGATGCCATGGATTATGCTTCATTTATAAGCCTTTACTCGATGAGTACCAATGATCAGTTTAGAGTGATCATTTTAACTGGCCGATCAACTTGACATGTATACACTAAATAGTTCGTAACCTTTGATTTATAGCACAAAATGATACGAATTCAATGCCCACTTTAAGCTAACTCAATTTTCTATATTGTGATAAAATTTGAGGCAAAAATAGATACGACGAAGCGTACAAGAAATCGAATTTATCCAAAACTGTGTGATGCCATGCATTATGTTTCATTTATAAGCCTTTACTTAATGGGAACCAATGATCAGTTTAGAATTATCATCTTAACTGGCTGTTAAACTTGACATGTCCGCACTAATCCGTCCATAACTTTTGATTTAGAGCTCAAAATGACACCAATCCAATGCCCACGTTAAGGTACCTCAATTTTCTATATTGTGATAAAATGTGAGACAGAATTAGATACGACGAAACGTCGAAGTAATCCAATCTATCCAAAAATGCATGATGCTATGCATTATGCTTCTTTTATAAGTCCTTAGTCAATTGGCACCAATGATTAGTTTAGAATGATCATCTTAACTGGCCGATCAACTTTATATGTCGGCACTAAATCGTCCGTAACTTTTGATTTAGAGCTCATAATGACATGAATCCAATGTCCACATTAATCTAGCTCAATTTTCAATATTGTGAGAAAATTTGAGACATAAATAGATGCGAAAATACGTCCAAGTAATCCAATATATCTTAAACCGCCTAATGCGATGCATTATGATTTATTTATAAGCCTTTATCAATGAGAAGCTATTATCAGTT
Organism: Pugionium cornutum; assembly: GCA_018901935.1. Taxonomy (NCBI): domain Eukaryota; kingdom Viridiplantae; phylum Streptophyta; class Magnoliopsida; order Brassicales; family Brassicaceae; genus Pugionium; species Pugionium cornutum. The sequence continues at coordinate 12,008,035 of CM032165.1, read as the reverse complement.
TAGACTGGTATATTAACTGTCCGATCAACTTCACATGTCTGCACTAAATCATTCGTAACTTTTGATTTATAGCTCAGAATGACACGAATCCAATGCCCACGTTATGCTTGCTCAATTTCCTATATTGTGAAATATTTGAGACAGAAATAGATAGGACAATACGTTCAAGTAATGCAATCTATCTAAAACAGTGTAATGCCATGCATTATGCTTTATTTATAATCCTTTACTCAATGAGAACCAATGATGAGTTTAGACTGATCATTTTAACCGGCCGATCAAGTTGACATGTTTGCACGAAATTGTTGATAACGTTTGATTTATAGCTCCGAATGATACGAATCCAATGCCCCCATTAAGCTACCACAATTTTCTATACTATGACTAAATTTGAGACTGAAATAGAAACGACAAAGCATCCAAGTAATCCAATCTATCCAAAATCTGGGTGATGCACTACATTATGGTTCTTTTATAAGCCTTTACTCAATTAGCACCAATGATCAGTTTCGAATGATCATCTTAACTGGCCAATCAACTTGACATTTCTGCACTAAATCGTGCGTAACTTTTGATTTAGAGCTCAGAATGACATGAATCCAATGCCCACGTTAATCTAGCTCAAATTTCTATATTGTGACAAAATTTGAGACAGAAATCAATACGACAAAGCATATAAGTATTCCAATCTATCCAAAACAGTGTGATGTAATGCATTATGCTTATTTTGTAAGCCTTTATTCAATTAGAACCAATGATCAATTTAGAATGATCATCTTAACTGACCGATCAACTTGACATGTCCGCACCAAATCGTGTGTAAATTGTTTTTAATTAGAGCACATAATGACATGAATCGAATGCCCACGTTAAGCTGGCTCAATCTTCTATTTTATGACAAAATTTGAGACTGAAATAGGTACGACAATGCATCCAAGTAATGCAATCTATCTAAAACGGCATGATGCCATGCATTATGCTTTAATTATAATCCTTTACTCAATGAAAACCAATAATCAATTTAGACTGATCATTTTAACTGGCCGATCAACTTAACATGTCTGCACTAAATCACCCGTAACTTTTGATTTAGAGTCGGAATGACACGAATCCAATGCCCACGTTACGGTAGCTCAATTTCCTATACAGTGACAAAATTCGAGGCCGAAATAGATACGACAAAGCATCCAAGTAATCCAATACATACAAATCTGCGTGATGCCATGCATTATGCTTCACTAATAAGCCTTTACTCGAGAAGCACCAATAATTAGCTTAGAGCGATCATTTTAACAGGTCTAAGTAATTCAATCTATCTAAAATAGCGTGATGTCATGCATTATGCTTTATTTATAAGCCTTTACTCAATGAGAACCAATGATCAGTTTAGACTGATCGTTTTAACTCATCGATCAACTTGACATGTCTGCACTAAATCGTTTGTAATTTTTGATTTATAGCTCAGAATGATACAAATCCAATGCCCACATTAAGGTAGCTCAATTTTCTATATTTTTACAAAATTTGAGGCATAAATAAATACAACGAAGCGTCCAAGTAATCCAATCTATCCAAAACTGCATGATGCCATGCATTATGTTTCATTTATATGCCTTTACGCAATGAGCACCAATGATCAGTTTAGAATAATAATCTTAACTGACCGGTGAACTTGACATATCCACACTAAATCGTCCGTAACTTTTGATTTAGAGCTCAGAATAACATGAATACAATGCTCACGTTAATCTAGCTCAATTTCCTATACTGTGACAAAATTTGAGATAAAAATATATACAAAAACACGTCCAAGTAATGCAATCAATCTAGAACACCGTGATGCCATTCATTATGCTTTATTTATAATCCTTTACTCAATGAGAACAACTGATCAGTTTTGTCTAATCATTTTAACTGGCTTATCAACTTGACATGTTTGCACTAAATCATTCATAACTTTTGATTTATAGCTCAGTATGATACGAATCCAATGCCCACGTTAATCTAGATCAAGTTTCTATATTGTGAAAAACTTTGAGACAAAAATAGATACACAAATTGTCCAAGTAATCCAATCTATCCAAAATTGTGTGATGACATGCATTATGTTTCATATAAGCCTTTACTTAATGAGAACCAATGATCAGTTTAGAATTATCATCTTAATTGGCTGATAAACTTGACATGTCCGCGCTAAACCATCCATAACTTTTGATTTAGAGCTCAAATCCAGTGCCCACGTTAAGCAAGCTCAATTTTCTATATTGTGATAAAATTTGAGACAGAAATAGATACGATAAACGGTCCAAGTAATCTAATCTATCCAAAAATGCGTGATGCAATGCACCAATGATCAGTTTAGAATGATCTTCTTAACTGGCCGATCAACTTGACCTGTCCGCACTAAATCATTAGTAAGTTTTTATTTAGAGCTCAGAATGACATGAATCCAATGTCCACGTTAAAATAGCTCAAGTTTTTATATTGTGACAAAATTTAAGACATATATAGATACGAAAAAGCATACAAGTAATCCAATCTATCCAAAACTGCGTGATGCCATGCATTATGTTTATTTATAAGCATTTACTCAATGAACACCAATGATCAGTTTAGAGTGATCATTTTAACTGGCAGATCAACTTGAATTTCCACACTAAATCGTCCGTAACTTTTGATTTAGAACTCGAAATGACAAGAATCCAATGCCCATGTTACGCTAGCACAATTTCCTATATAGTGGCAAAATTTGAGACAAAAATAGATACGACAAAGCGTCCAAGTAGTTTAATCTATCCAAAACTGTGTGATGCAATGCATTATGCTTCTTTTATAAGCCTTTACTCAATGAGAACCAATGATCAGTCTAAAATTATCATTTTAACTGGCTGATAAACTTGACATGTCCGCACTAAATCGTCCGTAACTTTTGATGTAGAGCTCAGAATGACACCAATCCAATGCCTACATTAAGCTAGCTCAATTTTCTATATTTTGACAATATTTCAGGCAGAAATTACGACGAAACGTCCAAGTAATCCAATCTATCCAAAACTGCGTGATGCATGCATTATGTTTTATTTATAAGCCTTCACTCAATGAGAACCAGTGATCAGTTTAGAATTTTCATCTTAACTAACTGATAAACTTGACATGTCCGCACTCTATCGTCCATAACTTTTGATTTAGAGGTCAGAATGACACCAATCCAATGCCCACATTAAACTAGCTCAATTTTCTATATTGTGACAATATTTGTGATAGAAATAGATATGGCAAATCGTCCAAGTAATCCAATTGATCCAAAACTGCGTGATGCAATGCATTATGCTTCTTTTATAACCCCTTACTCAATTAGCACCAATGATCAGTTTAGAATGATCATCTTAACTGACTGATCAGTTTGACATGTTCACACTAAATCGTCTGTAACTTTTGTTTTAGAGTTCAGAATGGAACCAATCCAGTGCCCACGTTAAGCTAGCTCAACTTTCTATAGTGTGATAAAATTTAAGACATAAATAGATACGACAAAGCGTCCTAGTAATCTAATATATCTAAAACCACGTGATGCCATGCATTATTTATAAGACTTTACTCAAGGAGAACCAATTATCAGTTTAGACTGATTATTTTAAATGGCAATCAACTTGACATGTCTGCACTAAATCGTTTGTAACTTTTGGTTTATAGCTCCGAATGACACGAATCCAATGCCTTCTTCTACAAGCCTTTACTCAATTAGAACCACTAATCATTTTAGAATGATCACCTTAACTGACCGATCAACTTGACATGTCCACACTAAATCGTCTGAAATTTTTTTTATTTAGAGCACAGAATGACATGAATCCAATGCCCACGTTAAGCTAGCTCAATCTTCTATTTTATGACAAAATTTTAGACTGAAATAGATACGATAATGCGTCCAAGTAATGCAATCTATCTAAAACGGCGTGATGCCATGCATTATGCTTTATTTATAATCCTTTACTCAATGAGAACCAATGATCAGCTTAGACTGATCATTTTAACTGGTCGATCAACTTGATATGTCTGCACTAAATCGTTCATAACTTTTGATTTATAGCTCCGAATGATACGAATCCAATGCCCCCATTAAGCTAGCTCAATTTTCTATAGTGTGTCAAAATTGGAGACAGAAATAGATACGACAATGTGTCCAAGTAATGCAATCTATCTAAAACAGCGTTATGTCATGCACTATGCTTTACTTATAATCTTTTACTCAATGACAACAAATGATAAGTTTAAACAGATCATTTTAACTGGCCGATAAACTTGACATGTTTGCACTAAACCGTTCATAACTTTTGATTCATAGCTCTGAATGATACGAATCCAATGCCCCCCTTATGCCAGATCAATTTTATATATTGTGACAAAATTTTGGACAGAAATAGATACGACAAAGCATCCAAGTAATCCAATCTATATAAAACAGTGTGATGCCATGTATTATGATTCATTTCTAAGCCTTTACTTAATGGGAACCAATGATCAGTTTAAAATTATCATCTTTACTAGCTGATGAACTTGACATGTCCGCACTGAACCGTCCGTAACTTTTAATTTCGAGCTCAAAATGACACCAATCCAATGCCCACGTTAATCTAGCTTAATTTTCTATATTATGATAAAATTTGAGACATAAATAGATACGACAAAGCGTCAAAGTAATCCAATCCATCTAAAACCGCATGATGTGATGCATTATGCTTTATTTATAAGCCTTTACTCAATGACAACCAATGATCAGTTTGGAGTGATTATTTTAACTGGCCGATCAACTCTACATGTCTAAACTAAATGGTTTGCAACCTTTGATTTATAGCTCAGAATGACACGAATCCAATACCCACGTTAAGCTAACTCAATTTCTTATATTGTGAAAATTTGATACAAAAATAGATACGAAAATGCGTTCAAGCAATGCAATCTATTTAAAAGAGCGTGATGCTATGCATTATTCTTTATTTATAATCCTTTACTCAATGAGAACCAATGATCAGTTTAGACTGATCATTTTAACTGGCCGATCTAGTTGACATGTGTGCACTAAATCGTTTATAACTTTTGATTTGTAGCTCAGAATGATACGAATCCAATGCCCCCATTAAGCTAGCTCAATTTTCCATATTGTGACAAAAGTTTCGACAGAAATAGATACGAAAAAGCATCCAACTAATCCAATCTATCTAAAACAGCGTATCATTTTAACTGGCCGATAACCTTGACAAGTATACCCTAAATAGTTCGTAACCTTTGATTTATAGTACAAAATGATACGAATCCAATGCCCACTTTAAGCTAATTCAATTTTCTATATTGTGATAAAATTTGAGGCAAAAATAGAAACGACGAAGCGTACAAGAAATCCAATCTATCCAAAACTGTATGATGCCATGCATTATGTTTCATTTATAAGCCTTTACTTAATGGGAACCAATGATCACTTTAGGATTATCATCTTAACTGGCTGATAAACTTGACATTTCCGCACTAATCCGTCCATAACTTTTGATTTAGAGCTCAAAATGACACCAATCCAATGCCCACGTTAAGGTAGCTCAATTTTCTATATTGTGATAAAATGTGAGACATAAGTAGATACGACAAAGCTTCCAAGTAATCCAATCTATCCAAAACTGTATGATGCTATGCACTATGCTTCTTTTATAAGCCCTTTGTCAATTGGCACCAATGATTAGTTTAGAATGATCATCTTAACTGGCCGATCAACTTGATATGCCGGCACTAAATCGTCCGTAACTTTTAATTTAGAGCTCAGAATGACATGAATCCAATGTCCACGTTAATCTAGCTCAATTTTCAATATTGTGAGAAAATTTGAGACATAAATAGATGCGAAAATACATCCAAGTAATCCAATATATCTTAAACCACCTAATGCGATGCATTATGATTTATTTATAAGCCTTTATCAATGAGAAGCTATGATCAGTTTAGACTGGTATATTAACTGTCCGATCAACTTCACATGTCTGCACTAAATCATTCGTAACTTTTGATTTATAGCTCAGAATAACACGAATCCAATGCCCATGTTATGCTTGCTCAATTTCCTATAGTGTGAAATATTTGAGACAGAAATAGATAGGACAATACGTCCAAGTAATGCAATCTATCTAAAACAGTGTAATGCAATGCATTATGCTTTATTTATAATCCTTTACTCAATGAGAAACAATGATCAGGTTAGACTGATCATTTTAACAGGCCGATCAAGTTGACATGTCTGCACTAAATCGTTCATAACATTTGATGTATAGCTCCGAATGATACGAATCCAATGTCCCCATTAAGCTAGCACAATTTTCTATACTATGACTAAATTTGAGACTGAAATAGAAACGACAAAGCGTCCAAGTAATCCAATCTATCGAAAATCTGGGTGATGCACTGCATTATGGTTCTTTTATAAGCCTTTACTCAATTAGCACCAATGATCAGTTTTGAATGGTCATCTTAACTGGCCAATCAACTTGACATTTCTGCACTAAATCGTGCGTAACTTTTGATTTAGAGGTCAGAATGACATGAATCCAATGACCACGTTAATCTAGCGCAAATTTCTATATTTTGACAAAATTTGAGACAAAAATCAATACGACAAAGCGTACAAGTATTCTAATCTATCCAAAACTGTGTGATGTAATGCATTATGCTTATTTTATAAGCCTTTACTCAATTAGAACCAATGATCAATTTAGAATGATCATCTTAACTGACCGATCAACTTGACATGTCTGCACCAAATAGTGTGTAAATTGTTTTTAATTAAAGCACAGAATGAAATGAATTCAATGCCCACGTTAAGCTGGCTCAATCTTCTATTTTATGACAAAATTTGAGACTGAAATAGGTACGACAATGCGTCCAAGTAATGCAATCTTTCTAAAACGGCGTGATGCCATGCATTATGCTTTATTTATAATACTTTACTGAATGAGAACCAATGATCAATTTAGACTGATCATTTTAACTGGCCGATCAACTTTACATGTCTGCACTAAATCGTTCATAACTTTTGATTTATAGCTCTGAATGATACGAATCCAATGCCCCCATTAAGCTATCTCAATTTTCTATATTGTGTCAAAATATGAGACCAAAATAGATACGACAATGCGTCGAAATAATGCAATCTATTTAAAACAGCATGATGCCATGCACTATGTTTTACTTATAATTCTTTACTCAATGAGAACAAATGATATGTTTAGACAGATCATTTCAACAGGCTGATAAACTTGACATGTCTGCACTAAACCGTTCATAACTTTTGATTTATAGCTCTGAATGATACGAATCCAATGCCCCCAGTAAGGTAGCTCAATTTTTTATATTGTGACAAAATTTTAGACAGAAATAGATACGACAAAGCATCCAAGTAATCCAATCTATATAAAACAGCATGATGCCATGCATTATGCTTCATTTATAAGCCTTTACTTAATGAGATCCAATGATCAGTTTAGAATTATCATCTTAACTGGCTGATGAACTTGACATGTCCATACTGAACTGTCAGTAACTTTTAATTTGGAGCTCAAAATGACACCAATCCAATGCCCACGTTAATCTAGCTCAATTTTCTATATTGTGATAAAATTTGAGATATAAATAGATACGAAAAAACGTCCAAGTAATCTAATACATATAAAACCGCATGATGCGATGCATTATGATTTATTTATAAGCCTTTATTCAATGAGAACCAAATGATCAGTTTGGAGTGATTTTTTTAACTGAGCGATCAACTTGACATGTCTAAGCTAAATCCTTTGTAACCTTTCATTTATAGCTCAAAATGAAACGGATCCAATGCCCACGTTAAGCTAGCTCAATTTCCTATATTGTGAAAAAACTTTGATACAAAAACTGATACGACAATGCGTTCAAGCAATGCAATCTATATAAAAGAGCGTGATGCTATGCATTATGCTTTATTTATAATCCTTTACTCAATGAGAACCAATGATCAGTTTAGACTTATCGTTTTAACTGGTCGATCAAGTTGACATGTTTGCACTAAATCGTTTATAACATTTGTTTTGTAGCTTAGAATGATACGAATCCAATTCCCCCTTTAAGCTAGTTCAATTTACTAAATTGTTCCAAATTTTGAGACAAAAATAGATACGACAATACATCCAAGTAATGCAATCTATCTAAAACAGCGTGATGCCATGCATTATACTTTATTTATAAGTCTTTACTCAATGAGAACCAATGATCAGTTTAGACTGATCATTTTAACCGGACGATAAACTTGACATGTCTGCACTAAATCGTTCATAACTTTTGATTTATAGCTCCGAATGATACGAATCCAATGCCCCCATAAAGCTAGCTCAATTTTCTATATTGTGACTAAATTTGAAACAGAAATAGGTACGAAAAAGCGTCCAAGTTATCCAATATATCCAAAACTGCGCGATGCACTACATTATGCTTCTTTATAAGCCTTTACTCAATTAGCACCAATGATCAGTTTCGATTGATCATCTTAACAGGCTGATCAACTTGACATTTCCGCACTAAATCGTGCGTAACTTTTAATTTAGAGTTCAGAATGACATGAATCCAATGCCCATGTTAAACTAGCCCAGTTTTCAATATTGTGACAAAATTTGAGACAGAAATCGATATCACAAACATACAAATATTCTAATCTATCCAAAACTGCGTGATGAAATGCATTATGCTTCTTTTATAAGACTTCACTCAATTAAAACCAATGATCTTTTTAGAATGATCATCTTAACTGACCGATTTGACATATCCGCACTATATAATCTATAACGTTTTTTATTTTGAGCTCAGAATAACATAAATCCAATGCCCACGTTAACCTAGCTCAATCTTCTATATTTTGACAAAATTTGAGACAAAAATAGATACGACAATGCGTCCAAGTAACACAATCTATCTAAAACAGCGTGATGCCATGCATTATGGTTTATTTATAATGCTTTACTCAATTAGAACCATTGATCAGTTTAGACAGATCATTTTAACTGGCCCATCAACTTGAAATCTCTGCACTAAATCGTTCATAACTTTTGATTTATACTTCTCAATTTTCAATATTGTGACAAAATTTGAGACAGAAACGACGATGCGTCGAAGTAATTCAATCTATCTAAAACAGTGTGATGCCATGCAATATGCTTTATTTATAATCCTTTACTCAATGAGAACCAATGAAAATTTACACATATCATTTTAACTGGCTAATAAACTTGACATGTGTGCACTAAATCGTTCATAACTTTTGATTTATAGTTTCGAATGATACGAATCCAGTGCCCCCATTAAGCTAGCTCAATTTTCTATATTGTGACAAATTTTGTGAAAGAAACAGATACGAGAATGCGTCGAAGTAATGCAATCTATCTAAAACAGTGTGATACCATATGTTATGCTTTATTTATACTCCTTTACTCAATGAGAACCAATGATAAGTTTAGACAGATCATTTTAACTGCCCGATAAACTTGACATGTCTGCACTAAATCGTTCATAACTTTTGATTTATACTTCCGAATGATACGAATCCAATGCCCCCATTAAACTAGCTCAATTTTCTATATTGTGACAAAATTTTAAAGAGAAATAGATACGACAAAGTGTCCAAGTAATCCAATATATATAAAACAACGTGATACAATGCATTATGCTTCATTTATAAGCCTTTACTTAATGAGAACCAGTGATCATTTTAGAATTATCATCTTAACTGGCTGATAAACTTCACATTTCCGCACTAAAGCATCCGTAACATTTGATTTAGAGCTCAAAATGACACCAATCCAATGCCCACGTTAATCTAGCTAAATTTTCTATATTGTGAATAAATTTGAGCCATAAATAGATACGACAAAGCGTCCAAGTAATTGAATACATCTAAAACTACATGATGCGATGCATTATGCTTTATTTATAAGCCTTTACTCTATGAGAACGAATGATCAGTTTGGACTGATTATTTTAACTGGCCGATCATCTTGACATGTCTGCACTAAATCATTTGTAACTTTTGATTTTTAGCTTAGAATGATACAAATCTATTTTGCACGTTAAGCTAGCTCAATTTTCTATATTGTGACAAACTTTGATACAAAAATAGATACAAAAATGCGTCCAAGTAATGCAATCTATCAAAAAGAGCGTTATGCCATGCATTATGCTTTATTTATAATCCTTTACTCAATGAGAACCAATGATGAGTTTAGACTGATCATTTTAACTAGTCGATCAACTTGACATGTGTGCACTAAATCGTTAATAACTTTTGATTTTTACCTTAGAATGATACGAATCCAATGCCCCTATTAAGCTAGCTCAATCTTCCATATTGTGACAAAATTTTAGACAGAAATAGATACGACAAAGCATCCAAGAAATCCAATCTATCTAAAACAGCATGATGCAAGGCATTATGCTTCATTTATAAGCGATAAGTACCAATGATCAGTTTAGACTGATCATTGTAACTGGCCGATCAACTTGGCATATCTGCACTAAATTGTTCATAACTTTTAATTTATAGCTCAGAATGATACGAATGCAACGTCCATGTTAAGCTAGCTCAATTTTCTATATTGTGACAAAAATTGAGACAAAAATAGATACGAAGAAGGGTCCAAGTAATCCAATCTATCCAAAATAGTGTGATGCCATGCATTATGTTTCATTTATAAGCCTTTACTTAATGAGAACCAATGATCAGTTTTGAATTATCATCTTAACTGGCTGATAAACTTGACATGTCCGCACTAATCCATCCGTAACTTTTGTTTTAGAGCTCAAAATGACACCAATCCAATGCCCGCGTTAAGGTAGCTCAATTTTCTATATTGTGATAAAATGTGAGATAGAATTAGATACGACAAAGCGTCCAAGTAATCCAGTCTATCCTAAACTGCGTGATGCAATGCATTATGCTTCTTTTATAAGCCCTTACTCAATTTGCACCAATGATCAGTTTGGAATGATCATCTTAACTGGCTGATCAACTTGACATTTATGCACTAAATCGTTCGTAACTTTGATTTAGAGCTCAGAATGACATGAATCCAATGTCTACCTTAATCTAGCTCAATTTTCTATATTGTGAAAAAATTTGTGACATAAATAGTTATGACAAAGCGTCCAAGTAATCCAATATATCTTAAACCGCTTGATGCGATGCATTAAGCTTTATTTATAAGCCTTTTAATCTATGAGAACCAATGATCAGTTTAGACTGATTATTTTAATTTTCCGATCAACTTGACATATCGGCACTAAATCGTTCGTAACTTTTGATTAATAGCTCAAAATGACTCGAATCCAATGCCCACGTTAAGCTTGCTCAATTTCCTATATTGTGAAAAAATTTGATTCAAAAATAGATACGACAAAGCATTCAAATAATCCAATCTATCTAAAACAGCGTGATGCCATGCATTATGCTTTATTTATATGCCTTTACTCAATAAGTACCAATGATCAATTTAGACTTGTATGCACTAAATCGTTCGTAACTTTTGATTTATAGCTCAGAATGACACGAATCCAATGCCCACATTAAACTAGCTCAAGTTTCTATATTGCGACAAAACATGAGACAAAAATAGATACGATTAAGCCTCCAAGTAATCCAATATATCCAAAATTGCGTGACGCCATGCATTATGTTTCGTTTATAACCCTTTACTCAATCAGCACCAATGATCAGTTTAGAATGATCATTTTAACTGGCCAATCAACTTGACATGTCTGCACTAAATCATCCGCAACGGTTGATTTAGAGCTCGTAGTGACACGAATCCGATGCTCACGTTACACTAGCTAAATTTCCTATATAGTGACAAAATTTGAGACAGAAATAGATACGACCAAGCGTCGAAGTAGTCCAATCTATCAAAACCTGCGTGATGCAATGCATTATACTTCTTTTATAAGCCTTCACTCCATTAGCACCAATGATCAGTTTCGAATGATCATCCTCACTGGCCTATAAACTTGACATTTCTGCACTAAATCGTCTGTAACTTTTGATTTAGAGCTCAGAATGACATGAATTCAATGCCCACTTTAAACAAGCTCAATTTTCTATAGTGTGACAAAATTTGAGATTGAAATAGATACACAATGCGTCCAAGTAGTGCAATCTATATGAATCAGCGTGATGCCATGCATTATGCTTTATTTATAATCCTTTACTCAATGAGAACCAATGATTAGTTTAGACTAATAATTTTAACTGGGCGATCACTTGACATGTCTACAATAAATCGTTCATAACATTTGTTTCATAGCTCAGAATGATACAAAGCCAATGCCCCCATTAAGCTAGTTCAATTTTCCATATTGTGACAAAATTTTAGACAGAAATGATACGACAAAGCATCCAAGTAATCAAATCTATTGTGTGATGCCATGCATTATGCTTCATTCATAAGCCTTTACTCGATGAGTATAAATGATCAGCTTAGACTGATCATTTTAACTGGCCGATCAACTTGACATGTCTACACTAAATTGTTTGTAAATTTTGATTTATAGCTAAGAATGATACGAATCCAATGCCCACATTAAGCTAACTTAAGTTTCTATATTGTCACAAAACTTGAGATAGAAATAGATATGAAAAAGCGTCCAAGTAATCCAATCTATCCAAAATTGTGTGATGTCATGCATTATGCTTCGTTTATAAGCCTTTACTCAATGAGCATCAATGATCAGTTGAGAATGATCATTTTTACTGGTCGATCAACTTGACATGTCCGCCTTAAATTGTCTCTAAGTTTTGATTAATAGCTTTGAATGACACGAATCCTATGCCCACGTTAAGCAAGCTCAATTTTATATATTGTGACAAAATTTGAGAAAGAAATATATATGACAAAGCGTCAATGGAATCCGATATTTCCAAAAATGTGTGATGCAATGCATTATGCTTCGCTTATAAGCCTTTACTCAATTAGCACCAGTGATCAGTTTAGAATGATCATATTAACTGACCGATCAACTTGACATATCCGCACTCAATCGTCCGAACTTTTGATTTAGAGCTCAGAATGACATGAATCCAATGTCCACATTAAGCTAGCTCAATTTTCTATATTGTGACAAAATTTGAGACAGAAATAGATTCAAAAGAGTGTCCAAGTAATCCAATCAATCTAAAACAGGGTGATGCCATGCATTATGCTTTATTTATAAGCCTTTACTCAATGAGAATCAACTTAGACTGATCATTTTAACTCGTCGATCAACTTGACAGGTCTGCACTAAATTGTTCGTAACTTTTGATTTATAGCTCAAAATGATACGAATCGAATGCCCACGTTAAGCTAGCTCAATTTTCTATATTGTGTCAAAATGTGAGACAGAAATAGATACGACAAAGTGTCCAAGTAATCCAATCTATCCAGAACTTCATAATATCCCGCATTATGCTTTATTTATAACCCTTTACTCAATGTCCACTAATGATCAGTTTAGAATAATCATTTGAACTGGCCGATCAACTTGAAATGTCTACACTAAATCATCTCTAACTTTGGATTAATAGCTTTGAATGACACTAATCCTATGTCCACGTTAAGCTTGCTCAATTTTCTATATTGTGACAAAATTTGAGAAAGAAATATATAGGCCAAAGCGTCAATGTAATCCAATATTTTCCAAAAATGTGTGATGCAATGCATTACGCTTCACTTATAAGCCTTTACTCAATGAGCACCAATGATCAGTTTAGAATGATCATTCTAACTGGACGATCAACTTGACATATCTGCATTAAATCATCGTAACTTTTGATTTATAGCTTTGAATGACATGAATCCAATACGCATGTAAGCTAGTTCAGTTTTCTATAATGTTGCAAATTTGTGGCAGAATTCTATATGACACAACGTCCAAATAATCCAATCTATCCAAAACTGCATAATGTCACGCATTATGCTTTATTTATATGCCTTTACTCAATGACCACTAATGACCACTTTAGAATTATCATTTTAACTGGCCGATCAACTTGACATGTCTGCACTAAATCGTCTGTAACTTTTAATTAATAGCTTTGAATGACACGAATCCAATGTCCACATTAATCTAGCTCAATTTTCTATATTATGACAAAATTTGTGAAAGAATTAAACGCGAAAAAGCGTCGAAGTAATCCAATCTATCCAAAACTGTGTTATGCTATGCATTATGCTTCATTAATTAGCCTTTACTCAAGGAGCACCAATGATCATTTTAACTGGAATCAACTTGACATGTCCGCACTAAATCGTTTGTAACTTTTGATTTAAGCTCAGAATGACACGAATCCAAAGCCCACATTAAGCTAGCTCAATTTTCTATATTATGACAAAATTTGAGACAGAAATAGATACGACAAATCGTACAAGTAATCCAAGTATCCATTATTGGGTGATGCCATGCATTATGCTTCATTAATAAGCCTTTACTCATGGAGCACCAATGATCCGTTAAGAATGATCATTTTAACTGGCCGATCAACTTGACATGTCTGCACTAAATCGTCCGTAACTTTTGATTTAAGCTTGATAGAAAAATAATACAATACCTATGGTAACCTAGCTCAATCATATATATTGTGACAGAATTTGAGACAGAAATAAATGCAACAAAGCATCTAACTAGCCGATAAAGTTGACATGACCAAACTAAATTGTATATAACTTTTATTTATAGCTCAAAATGACTCAAATCGAATGCCCACGTTAAGTTAGCTCAATTTTTTGTATTGTGACAAAATTTAAGATAAAAATAAATACCACCAAGCATACAAGTAATCCAATCTATTCCGGACTGCGCGATACCATGCATTATGCTTCATTTATAAGCCTTTGCTCAATGAGCCGCAATGATCAGCTTATAATGATCATATTAGCTAGCGATCAACTTGACATGTCCGAACTAAATCGTCTATAACTTTTCATTTATAGCTCAGAATGAAACCAAACCAATCCGCACGTTAAACTAGCTCAATTTTCTATATTGTGATGAAATTTCAGACTAAAATTGCCTCGAACAGTCCTCCAAGTAATGAAATCAATCCAAAACTTTGTAATGTCATGCATTATGCTTCATTTATATCCCTTTACTCAATGATCACCAATGATCAGTTTAGAATGATAATTTTAACTGACCAATCAACTTGACATGTCTGCACTAAATCGTATATAACTTTTGATTTATAGCTCGGAATGACAAGAATCCAATGTCCACGTTAATCTAGCTTTGTTTTCTATATTGTGACCAAATTTAAGATAGAATTAGAAACGAAATAGCGTCCATGTAATTCAATTTATCCCAAACTGTGTGATGCCATGCATTATGTTTCATTTATAAGGTCTACTCAATGGCCACCAATGATCAGTTAAGAATGATCATTTTAACTGGGCGATGAATTTGACATGTCCGCACTAAATAATCCGTAACTTTTGATTTAGAGCTCAGAATGACCCAAATCCAAAGCCCACATTGTGATAAAATTTGAGACCAAAATAGATACGACAAAACATCCAAGTAATCCAATCTATCCCAAACTATGTGATGCCGTGCATTATGCTTCATTTATAAGCCATTACTCAATGAGCTCCAATGATCAGTTTAGAATGATCATATTAACTTGCCGATCAACTTGATATGTCTGCACTAAATCGTGTGTAACTTTTGATTTAGAGCTCACAATGACACGAATCCAGTGCCCACATCAAGCTAGCTCAACTCTCGATATCGAAACAAAATTTAAGACATAAATAGATACAACAAAGCGTCCAAGTAATCTAATATACAAAATTGCGTGACACCATGCATTATGCTTTATTTATATGGTTTTACTCAATGAGCACCGATGATCAATTTAGAATGATCATATTAACTGGCTGATGAACTTGACATGTCCGCACCAAAACGTTCATAACTTTTAATTTAGAGCGCAGAATGGCACAAATCCAAAACCCACGTTAAGCTAGCGTAACTTTCTATACTGTGACAAAATTTAAGAGACAAATAGATACGGCAAAGCATCCAAGTAATCCAATCTATCCCAAGCTACGTGATGCCATGCATTATGCTTCATTTATAAGCCTTTACTCAATGAACTTCAATGATCAGTTTTAAATAATCATATTAACTTGCCAATCAACTTGACATGTCCGTACTAAATCGTCTGTAACTTTTGATTTAAAGCTCAGAATGAAACAACTCCAAATCCTACGTTAAGCTAGCGTAA
This sequence comes from Pugionium cornutum, assembly GCA_018901935.1. Classification (NCBI taxonomy): domain Eukaryota; kingdom Viridiplantae; phylum Streptophyta; class Magnoliopsida; order Brassicales; family Brassicaceae; genus Pugionium; species Pugionium cornutum. Next base: position 11,991,726 of record CM032165.1, on the reverse strand, counting down.
GTTTTCAATATTGTGACCAAATTTAAAAAAGAAATAGATACGAGAAAGCATCTAAGTAATCCAATCTATCCAAAATTGCGTGATGCCATGCATTATGCTTCATTTATAAGCCTTTACTCAATGAGCATCAATTATCAGTTTAGAATGATCATTGTAACTGGCGATCAACTTGACATATCTCCACTAAATTGTTTGTAACTTTTAATTTATAGCTAAAAATGACATGAAACCATCACCCACGTTAAGCTAGCTCAATTTCCTATATTGTGACAAAATTTGAGACAGAAATAGATACGACAAGAGGTCCAAGTAATCCAATCTATCCAAAACTGTGTGATGTCATGCATTATGCTTTAATAATAAGCATTTACTCAGTGAGAATCAATGATCAGTTGAGAATGATCATTTTAACTAGCTGATCAATGTCACATGTCACCACTAAATCGTCCGTAACTTTTGATTTAGAGCTCAGAATGACACAAATCAAAAGCCCACGTTAAGCTAGCTCAAGTCCCTATACTGTGAAAAAATTTGAGACAAAAATAGATACTACAACGCATTCAAGTAATCCAATCTATCCCAAACTGCATGATGCCATGCATTATGCTTCATTTATAAGCCTTTACTCAATGAGCTCCAATGATCAATTTAGAATGATCATATTAACTCGCCGATAAACTTAACATGTCCGCACTGAATCGTCTGTAATTTTGATTTAGAGTTTAGAACGACACGCATCCAATGCCCACGTTAAGCTAGCGTAATTTTCTATATTGTGACAAATCTTGTGATAGAAATAGATATGGAAAAGCATCCAAGTAATCCAATATATCCCAAACTGCGTGATGCCATGCATTATGCTTCATTTATAGGTGTTTACTCAATGAGCACCAATGAACAATATAGAATGATCATACTAACTTGTCGATCAAGTTGACATGTCCGCACTAAATCGTCTATAACTTTTTATTTAGAGATCAGAATGACACAAAAATCCAATGCCCACAATAAGCTAGCTCAAGTCTCTATATTGTGACAAAATTTTAGACAGAATTAGATAAGAAAAAGCATACAAGTTATCCAATCTATCCTGAACTGCGTGATGCCATGCATTATGCTTCATTTATAGGCCTCTATTCAATGAGCACCAATGATCTGTTAAGAATGATCATTTTAATAGGCCGATCAACTTGACATGTTTGCACTAAATCATCCTTAACTTATGATTTTGAGCTCAGAATGAGACAAATCCAAAGCCCCCGTTAAACTAGCTCAATTTTCTATATTTTGACAAAATTTGAGATAGAAATAGGTACGACAAAGCTTCAAAGATATCCAATCTATCCAATTCTGTGTCATACCATGCGTTGCTTCATTTACAAACATTTACTCAATGAGCATCAATGATCAGTTTAGAATGATCATTTTAACTGGCCGATCAACTTCACATGTCTGCACTAAATCGTGCGTAAGTTTTGATTTATAGCTTAAAATGACACGAATCTAATGCCCACGTTAAGCTAGCTTAAGTTTCTATATTGTGACAAATTTTGAGACAGAAATAGATACGACAAAGAACCCAAGTAAACCAATCTATCCTAAACTGTATGATGCCAAGCATTATATTTCATTTATAAGCATTTACTCAATGAACACCAAGGATCAGTTTAGAATGATCATATTAACTTGCCGATTAACTTGATATATCCACACTAAATCGTCTATAACTTTTGATTTAGAGATCATAATGACACGAATCCAATGCCCACATTAAGCTAGCTCAAATTTCTCAATTGTGACAAAATTTAAGATTGAAATAGATTCAAAAAAGCATCCAAGTAATCAAATCTATCCTAAACTATGTGATGCCATGCATTATGCTTCATTTATAACCCTTTACTCAATGAGCACAATTGATCACTTTAGAATGATCATATTAACATTCCGATCAACTTAAAACGTCCGAACTAAATCATCTGCAACTTTTGATTTAGAGCTCCGAGTGACACTAATCCAATGCCCACGTTATGCTAGCTCAACTCTCTATATTTTAACAAAATTTTAGACAGAAGTCGATACGACAAAGCATCCAAGTTATCCAATCTATCCCAAACTGTGTGATGCCCTGTATTATGCTTCATTTATAAGCCTCTACTCAATGAGCACAAATAATCACTTAAAAATGATCATTTTAACTGGCCGATAAACATGACATGTCCATGTTAAATCTTCTGTAACTTTTGATTTAGAGTTCAAAATTACACAAATCCAAAGCCCAGGTTAAGCTCCTTAATTTTATATATTGTGACAAAATTTGAGGCAAAAATAGATACGACAAAGCATCCAAGTAATCCAATCTATCCTAAACTGCGTGATGCCATGCATTATGCTTCATTTTTAAGCTTTTACTCGATGAGCATCAATGATCAGTTTAGAATGATCAATGGAACTGGCCGATCAACTTGACTATTATGCACTTAATCGTGTATAACTTTTGATTATAGCTCAGAATGACACGAATCCAATGCCCACGTTAAGCTAACTCAATTTCCTATATTATGGAAAAATTTTGGATAGAAATAGATACGACAAACCGTCCAAGTAATCCCATCTATCCAAAACTGTGTGATATCATGATTATTCTTCATTTATAAGCATTTACTCAATGAGCATCAATGATCTGTTTGGATTGATCATTTTAACAGGCCGATCAACTTGACATGTTTGAGGTAAATCATTTGTAACTTTTGATTTAGAGCTCAAAAATGACACAAATCCAAAGCCCACTTTAAGCTTTTCTCAAGTTTCTAGATTGTGACAACATTTGATACAGAAATAGATACGACAAAGCGCCCAAGTAATCCACTCTATCCAAAACTGCGTGATATCATGCATTATAATTCATTTATAAGCCTTTACTCAATGAGCATCAATGATCAGTTTAGAATAATCAGTTTATACTGATCATTTTAACTGGTCGGTCAACTTGACATGTCTGCAATAAATCGTCCGAAACTTTTGATTAATAGCTCAAAATGACACGAATTTAATGCCCACGTTAATCTATCTCAAATTTCTATATTGTGACAAAATTTGAGACAGAAATAGATGCGACAAAGCATTCAAGTAATCATATATATCTCAAACTGCGTGATTCCATGCATTATGCTTCATTTATAAGCCTTTACTCAATGAGCACAATTGATCTCTTTAGAATGATCATATTAACTTGCCGATCGACTTGACATGTCCGCACTAAATCATCTGTAACTTTTGATTTAGAGCTCACAATGACAAGAACACGTTAAACTAGCTCAAGTCTCTATATAGTGACAAATTTTGAGACAGAAATAGATACGGCAAAGCATCCAAGTTATCCAATCTATCTCGAACTGCGTGATGACATGTATTATGCTTCATCTATAAGCCTCTACTCAATGAGCACTAATGATCAGTTAAGAATGATCATTTTAACTGGCTGATCAACTTGACATGTCCGCACTAAATCGTCTGTAACTTTTGATTTAGAGCTCAAAACGACACAAATCCAAAGCCCACGTTAAATTAGCTCAATTTTCGATATTGTGACAAAATTTGAAACAGAAATAGATACGATGAAACTTCAAAGTAATCCAATCTATCCAATACAGCGTGATTCCATGCGTTGCTTCATTTATAAACATTTACTCAATGAGTATCAATGATCAGTTTAGAATGATCATTTTAAATGGCCGATAACCTTCACATGTCTGGACTAAATCATCCATAAGTTTTTATTTATAGCTTAAAATGACACGAATCTAATGCCCACGTTAAGCTAGCTCAAGTTTCTATACTATGACAAAATTTGAGATAGAAATAGATACGACAAAGCGCTCAAGTAATCCAATCTATCCTAAACTGTGTGATGCCATGCATTATGTTTCATTTATAAGCATTTACTTAATGAGCACCAAGGATCAGTTTAGAATGATCATTTTAAATGGTCAATCAACTTGAAACGTCTGCACTAAATCGTCAGTAACTTTTGATTTATACCTCAAAATGACACGAATCTAATGCCAACATTAATCTAGCTCAAATTTCTCTATTGTGACAAAATTTAAGATAGAAAATGATACAAAAAGGCATCCAAGTAATCAAATCTATTCCAAACTGTGTGATGCAATGCATTATGCTTCATTTATAACCCCTTACTCAATGAGCACAATTGACCATATTAACATGCCTATCAACTTGACATGTCCGCACTAAATTGTCTGTAACTTTTGATTTTGAGCTTAGAGTAACACGAATCCAATGCCCACATTTGATACAGAAGGCGATACGACAAATCATCCAAGTTATCCAATCTATCCCAAGCTGTGTGATGCCCTGCATTATGCTTCATTTATAAGCCTCAACTCAATGAGCACAAATGATCAGTTAAAAAGGATCATTTTAACTGGCCGATAAACTTGGCATGTAAATCGTTCGTAACTTTTGATTTAGAGCTCAGAATGACACAAATCCAAAGCCCAAGTTATGCTACCTCAATTTTATATATTGTGACAAAAATTTTGAGACAAAAATAGATACAACAAAGCATCCAAGTAATCCAATCTATCTTAAACTGCGTGATGCCATGCATTATACTTCATTTATAAGCTTTTACTCAATGAGCATCAATGATCAGTTTAGAATGATCATTGTAACTGGTTGATCAACTTGAATTCTGCACTTAATCTTCAGGAACAATTGATTATAGCTCAGAATGACACGAATCCAATTCCCACGTTAAGCTAACTCAATTTCCTATATTGTGGAAAAATTTCAGACAGAAATAGATACGACAAACCGTACAAGTAATCCCATCTATCCATAACTGCGTGATATCATGATTATTCTTCATTTATAAGCATGTACTCAATGAGCATCAATAATCAGTTTAGAATGATCATTTGAACTGGCCAATCAACTTGACATGTATGCACTAGATTGTCCGTAACTTTTGATTTATAGCTTAGAATGACAAGAAAAATTTTACTATATTGTGATAAATTTTGAGACACAAATAGATACGATAAAGCCTCCAAATAATCCAATCTATCTCAAAATGCGCGATGTCATGGATTATGCTTCATTTATAAACCTTTACGCAATGAGCACCAATGATCAGTTTAGAATGATCAAATTAAGTGGCCGATAACCTTGACGTATTTACACTAAATCTTCCATAACTTGATATTTAGAGCTCAAAATGACACGAATCCAATGCCCATGTTAAACTTGCTCAATTTTCTATATTGTGACAAAATTTGAGGCAAAAATAGATACGACAAAGCGTCCAAGTAATCCAATCTATCCAAAACTACGTGATGCCAAGCATTGTGCTTCATTTATAAGCCTTTACTCAATGAGCATCAATGATCAATTTAAAATAATCATTTTAGCTAGTCGATCAACTTGACATGTCTGCACTAAATCTTCAGTAACTTTTGATTTAGAGCTCAGAATGACACGAATAAAGTGCCCACGTTAATCTAGCTCAAGTTTCTATATTGCGACAAATTTCGAGACCGAAATAGATACGACAAAGCGTCCAAGTTATCCAATCTGTCCCGAACTGCGTGATGCCATGCATTATGCTTCATTTATAAGACTTAACTCAATAACCACCAATGATTAGTTAAGAACGATCATTTTAACTGTCCGATCAACTTGACATGTCCGCACTAAATTATCAGTAAGTTTTGATTTATACTTCAAAGTGACACGATTCCAATACCCACGTTAAGCTAGCTCAATTTTCTATATTGTGACAAAATTAGAGACTGAAATAGATATGACAAAGCATCCAAGTCACCCAATCTATCCTGAATTGTGTGATGCCATGCATTATGCTTCATTTATAAGCCTCAACTCAATAAGAACCAATGATCAGTTAAGAATGATCATTTTAACTTGCCGATCAACTTGACATGTCCGCACTAAATCGTCAGTAACGTTTGATTTATAGTTCAAAATGACACAAATCCAATGCCCACGTTAAGATAGCTCAATTTTCTATATTGTGACAAAAATGAGAGATAGAAATAGATACGATAAAGCGTCCAAGTAATCAAATCTATCCAAAATAGCGTGATGCCATTCATTATGCTTCATTTATAAGCCTTTACTCAGTGTGCACCAATGATCAGTTTAGGATGATAAAAATAACTCGCCGATAACCCGTGACTTGATTGCACTAAATCGTCCCTAAATTTTGATTTAGAACTCTGAATGACACGAAACCAATGCCCACGTTAAGCTAGCTCAAGTTTCTATATTGTGACAAATTTTGAGGCAGAAATAGATACAACAAACCTCCAAGTTATCCAATCTATCCCGAACTACGTGATGCCATACATTATGCTTTATTTATAAGCCTCAACTCAATAAGCACCAACGATCAGTTAAGAATGCTCATCTTAACTGGCCGATCAACTTGATATATTTGCACTAAATCGTCTCTAACTTTTGATTTAGAGCTCAGAATGACACGAAACCAATGCCCACGTTAAGCTAGCTCAATTTCGTATATTGTGACAAAACTTGAGACAGAAATAGATACGAGAGAGTGTCCCAGTAATCCAATCTATCCAAAAGTATGTGATGCCATGCATTGTGTTTCATTTATAAGCCATTACTCAATGAGCATCAATGATCAGTTTAGAATGATCATTTGAACTGGCCAATCAACTTGACATGTATGCACTAGATTGTCCGTAACTTTTGATTTATAGCTCAGAATGAAACGAATCAATTTTACTATATTGTGATAAATTTTGAGACACAAATAGATAAATCGTCCGTAACTTTTGATTTATAGCTTAGAATGACACGAATCAATTTACTATATTGTGATAAATTTTGAGACAAAAATAGATACGACAAAGCCTCCAAGTAATCCAATCTATCCCAAAATGCGCGATGTCATGGATTATGCTTCATTTATAAACCATTACTCAATGAGCACCAATGATCAGTTTAAAATGATCAAATTAAGTGGCCGATACGCTTGACGTATCTACACTAAATAGTCCATAACTTTATATTTAGAGCTCAGAATAACACGAATCCAATGCCCATGTTAAGCTTACTCAAGTTTCTATATTGTGACAAAATTTGAGACAAAAATAGATACGACAAAGCGTCCAAGTAATCCAATCTGTCCAAAACTACGTGATGTCAAGCATTGTGCTTCATTTATAAGCATTTACTCCACGAGCATCAGTGATCAGTTTAGAATGATCATTTTAACTACTCGATCAACTTGACATGTTTGCACTAAATCGTCCGTAACTTTTGATTTAGAGCTCAGAATGACACGAATCCAGAGCCCACGTTAAGCTAGTTCAAATTTCTATATTGTGACAAATTTCAAGACAGAAATAGATACGACAAAGCGTCCAAGTTATCCAATCTGTCCCGAACTGCGTGATGCCATGCATTATGCATCTATAAACCTCAACTCAATAAGCACCAATGACATGTCCACACTAAATCGTCCATAACTTTTGATTTATAGTTCAAAATGACCCGAATCCAATGCCCATGTTAAGCTAGCTCAATTTTCTACATTGTGACAAAATTAGAGACATAAATAGATCAGTTTAGAATGATCATTTGAACTTGTCGATCAACTTTACATTTTTGCACTAAATCATCCGTCACTTTTGATTTAGAGCTCTGAATGAGACGAATCCAATTCCCATGATAATCTAGCTCAAGTTTCAATATTGTGAAAATTTTGAGACAGAAATAGATATGACAAAGCAACCAAGTAATCCAATCTATCCCGAACTGCGTGATGCCATGCATTATGCTTCATTTATAAGCCTCAACTGAATAAGCACCAATGAACAGTTAAGAATGATCATTTTAACTGGCCGATAGACTTGACATCTCCGCTGTAAATCGTACATAACCTTTATTTGAGCTTAGAAAAAGACAAATTCAAAGCCCACATTAAGCTAGTTCAAATCGTCCCTAAATTTTGATTGCACTAAATCGTCCCTAAATTTTGATTTAGAACTCTGAATGACACGAAACCAATGCCCACGTTAAGCTTGCTCAAGTTTCTATATTATGACATATTTTGAGGCATAAATAGATACAACCAAGCATCCAAGTTATCCAATCTATCCCGAACTACGTGATGCCATACATTATGTTTCATTTATAAGCCTCAATTCAATAAGCACCAATGATTAGTTAAGAATGATCATCTTAACTGGCCTATCAACTTGACATGTCTGCACTAAATCATCCCTAACTTTTGATTTAGAGACCAGAATTACACGAAACCAGTGCCCACGTTAAGCTAGCTCAATTTTCTATATTGTGACAAAATTAGAGACAGAAATAGATACGATAAAGCATCCAAGTTATCCAATCTATCCCAAAGTATGTGATGCCATACATTATGCTTCATTTATAACCATTAACTCAATAAGCACCAATGATCAGTTAAGAATAATCATTTTAACACGCCGATGAACTTGACATGTCCGCACTAAATCGTCCATAACTTTTGATTTATAGTTCAAAATGACCCAAATCCAATGCCCACGTTAAGATATCTCAATTTTCTATATTGTGACAAAATGAGAGATAGAAATAGACGAAAAAGCGTCCAAATAATCAAATCTATCCAAAACTGTGTGATGCTATGCATTTTCTGCATTTATAAGCCTTTACTCAGTGTGCACCAATGATCAGTATAGAATGATCAAAATAACTCGCCAATAACCTTCACATGTTGCACTAAATCGTCCCTAACTTTTGATTTAGAGCTCATAATGACACGAAACCAATGCCCGCGTTAAGCTAGCTCACTTTTCTATATTGTGACAAATTTTGAGGTAGAAATAGATATTACAAACCTCCAAGTTATCCAATCTATCCCGAACTACATGATGCCATGCATTATGCTTCATTTATAAGCCTCAACTCAATAAGCACCAATGATCAGTTAAGAATGATCATATTAACTAGCCGATCAACTTGACATGTTTTCACTTAATCGTCCCAAACTTTTGATTTAGAGCTTCGAATTACACGAAACCAATTCCCACGTTAAGCTAGCTCAAGTTTCTATAATGTGACAAATTTTGAGGCAGAAATAGATACGACAAAGCATCCAAGTTATCCAATGTATCCCGAAATGCGTGATTCCATGCATTATTCTTCAATGATAAACATCAACTCAATAAGCACCAATGATCAGTTAAGAATGATCATCTTAACTGGCCGATCAACTTGACATGGCTACACTAAATCGTCCGTAACTTTTGATTTATAGATACGAATGACACGAATCCAATGCCCACGTTAAGCTTGCTCAACTTAATATATTGTGACTAGTTTTGAGACAGAAATTGATACGACAAAGTGTCCAAGTAATCCAATCTAACCAAAATTACGTGATGCCATGCATTGTGCTTCATTTATATGCCTTTACTCAATGACCATCAATGATCAGTTTAGAATGATCATTTTAACTGGTTGATCAACTTGACATGTTAGCACTAAATCTTCCATAACTTTTGATTTATAGTTTAGAATGACACGAATCCAATGCCCATGTTAAGCTAGCTAAAGTTTCTATATTGTGGAATTTTTTGAGACAGAAATAGATTTAACAAAGCGTCGAAGTTATCCAATCGGTCCCGAATTACGTGATGCCATGTATTATGCTTCATTTATAAGCTTCCACTCAATAATCACCAATGATCAGTTAAGAATGATAATTTTAACTACACGATCAACTTGACATGTTCGCACTAAATCGTCCGTAACTTTTGATTTATAGCTCAAAGTGACACGAATCCAATGCCCACGTTAAGCTAGCTCAATTTTCTATATAGTGACAAAATTTGAGACAAAAAAAGATATGACAAAGTATCCAAGTTATCCAATCTATCCCGAAGTGCGTGATGTCATGCATTATGCTTCATTTATAAGCATCAACTCAATAAGAACCAATGATTAGTTAAGAATGATCATTTTAATTTGCCGATCAACATGACATGTCCGCACTAAATCGTCCATAAATTTTGATTTATAGTTCAAAATGACACAAATCCAATGTCCACATTAAGATAGCTCAATTTTCTAAATTGTGACAAAATGAAAGATAAAAATAGATACGACAAAGCTTCCAAGTAATCAAATCTATCCAAAACCGCGTGATGCCATACATTATGCTTCGTTTATAATCCTTTACTCAGTGTGCACCAGTAATCAATTTAGAATGATCAAATGAAATGGCCGATAACCTTGACATGTTTGCACTAAATCGTCCCTAACTTTTGATTTGGACCTCATAATAACACGAAACCAATGCCCACGTTAAGCTAGCTCAAGTTTCTATATTATGACATATTCTGAGGCATTAATAGATACAACCAAGCATCCAAGTTATCCAATCTATCCTGACCTATGTGATGCCATAGATTATGTTTCATTTATAAGCCTCAACTCAATAAGCACCAATGATCAGTTAAAAATGATCATATTAACTGGCCGATCAACTTGACATGTCTGCACTAAATCGTCCCTAACTTTTTATTTAGAGCTCAAAATGACACGAAACCAATACCCACGTTAAGTTAGCTCAATTTTCTATATTGTGACAAAACTAGAGACCGAAATAGATACGACAAAGCACCCAAGTTATCCAATCTATCCCAAACTGCGTGATGCCATAAATTATGCTTCATTTATAAGCCTTAACTGAATAAGCACCAATCATCAGTTAAGAATAATCATTTTCACTAGCGAGTAAACTTGACAAGTCCGCACTAAGTCCTCCGTAACGTTTGATTAATAGTTCAAAATGACACAAATCTTGTGTCGTCGTTAACATAGCTCAATTTTCAATATTTTGACAAAATGAGAGATAGAAATAGATACAAAAAAGCTTCCAATTAATCAAATCTATCCAAAACTGCGTGATGCCATACATTATTCTTCATTTTTAATCCTTTACCCTGTGTGCACGAATAATCAATTTAGAATAATCAAATGAACTGGCCCATAACCATGACATGTTTGGACTAAATCGTCCCTAACTTTTGATTTAGAGCTCAGAATGACACGAAACCAATGCCCATGTTAAGCTAGCTCAAGTTTCTATAATGTGCCAAATTTTGAGGTAGAAATAGATATGACAAAGCATCCAAGTTATCCAATCTATCCCGAAATACAAGATGCCATGCATTATACTTCATTGATAAGCCTCAACTCAATAAGCACCAATGGTCAGTTAAGAATGATCATGTTAACTGGCCGATCAACTTGACATGTCTGCACTAAATCGTCCATAACTTTTGATTTATAGCTCAGAATGACATGAATCCAATGTCCACGTTAAGCTAGCTCAATTTTCTATACTGTGACAAAATTAGAGACAGAAAGAGATACGACAAAGCATCCAAGTTATCCAATCTATCCCGAACTGCTTGATGCCATGCATTATGCTTCATTTATAAGCCTCAACTCAATAAGAACCAATGATCAATTAAGAATGATAATTTTAAGTTGCCGATCAACTTGACATGTCCGCAGAAAATCGTCCATAACTTTTGATTTATTGTTCAAAATGACACAAATCCATTGCCCACGTTAAGATAGCTCAATTTTAAATAATTTTACAAATTTTGAGACAGAAATAGATATGACAAAGCGTACAAGTAATCCAATCTATCCAGATCTACGTGATGTCATGCATTTTGCTTCATTTATAAGCCTTTACTCAATGAGCATCAATGATCAGTTTAGAATGATCATTTGAACTGGTCGATCAACTTGACATGTCTGCTCTAAATCGTCCGTAACTTTTGATTTATAGCTCAGAATGACATGAATCCAATGCCCACGTTAAGATAGCTCAATTTTCTATATTGTGACAAATTTTGATACAGAAACAGATACAACATAGCATCCAAGAAATCAAATCTATACCAAAATGGGTGATGCTATGCATTATGCTTCCATCATAAGCTTTTACTCAATGAACACTAATGATCAGTTTAGAATGATCAAATTAACTGGTCGATAAACTTGACATGTGTGCACCAAATCGTACATAACTATTGATTTCTAGCTTAGAATGACACGAATCCAATGCCCACATTAAGCTTGCTCAATTTTCTATATTGTGACAAATTTTGAGGTAGAAATAGATTTGACAAAGTGTCCAAGTAATCCAATCTATCCAAAACTACATGATGCCATGCATTATGTTTCATTTATAAGCCTCAACTCAATGAGCACCAATGATCAGCTAATAATGATCATTCTAATTGGCCGATCAACTTGACATGTCAGGACTAAATCATCCGTAACATTTGATTAATAGTTTAGAATGACAAAAATCCAATGCCCACGTTAAGGTAGCTCAATTTTCTGCAATGTGACAAAATGAGAGATAAAAATAGATACGACAAAGCGTCCAAGTAATCAAATCAATCCAAAACTACGTGATGCCATGCATTATGCTTCATTTATAATCCTTTACTCAGTGTGCAGCAATGATCAGTTTAGAATGAGAAAATGAACTGGCCGATAATCTTGACATGTTTGCACGAAATCATCCCAAACTTTTGATTTAGAGTTCATAATGACACGAAACCAATGCCCACGTTAAGCTTGCTCAAGTTTCTATATTATGACATATTTTGACGCATAAATAGATACAACCAAGCATCCAAATTATCCAATCTATCCCGAACTACGTGATGGTATACATTATGTTTCATTTATAAGCCTCAACTCAATAAGCACCAATGATCAGTTAAGAATGATCATCTTAACTAGTTGATAACCTTGACATGCCTGCACTAAATCGTCCGTAACTTTTGATATAGAGCTCAAAATGACATGAATCCAATGCCCACGATAAACTAGCACAGTTTTCTATATTGTGAAAAAATTAAAGACAGAAATAGATACGACAAAGTATCCTAGTTATCCAATCTATCCCGAACTGCGTGTTGCCACGCATTATGCTTCATTTATAAGCCTCAACTCAATAAGAACTAATTCTCAGTTAAGAATGATTATTTTAACTTGCCAATCAACTTGACATGTCCGCACTAAATCGTCTGTAACCTTTGATTTGTAGTTGACACAAATCCAATGCCCACATTAAGATAACTCAATTTTCTATATTGTTACAAAATGACAAATAAAAATAGATACAACAAAGCATTCAAGTAATCAAATCTATCCAAAACTGTGTGATATCATACAGTATGCTTCATTTAAAATCCTTTACAAAGTATTCACCAATGATCAATTTAGAATGATCAAATGAACTGGCCGATAACCTTGACCTGTTTGCACTAAATCATCCCTAACTTTTGATTTCGAGCTCATAATGACATGAAACGAATGCCCACGTTAAGCTTGCTCAAGTTTCTATATTATGACATTTTAGGCATAAATAGATACAACCAAGCATCCAAGTTATCCAGTCTATTCCAAACTACGTGATGTCATTCATTATGTTTCATTTGTAAGCCTCAACTCAATACGCACCAATGATCAGTTAAGAATGATCATCTTAACTGGCCGATCAACTTGACATGTCTACACTAAATCGTACCTAACTTTTGATTTAGAGCTTAGAATGACACGAAACCAATACCCACGTTAAGCTATCTCAATTTTCTAAATTGTTACAAAATTAGAGACAGAAATAGATACGACAAAGCATCCAAGTTATCCAATCTATCCCAAACTGTGTGATGCCACACATTATGCTTCATTTATAAGCCTTAACTGAATAAGCACCAATGATCAGTTAAGAATAATCATTTTAACTGGCCGATAACCTTGACATGTCATCTTATATAAATGAGTTATTTTGAAAAATTTGAAGGCAGAAATAGATATAAGAAACCTCCAAGTTATCCAATCTATCCTGAACTACGTGATGTCATGCATTATGCTTCACTTATAAGGCTCAACTCAATAAGCACCAATGATCAGTTAAGAATGATCATCTTTACAGGCCGATCAACTTTGCATGTTTTCACTTAATCGTCCCAAACTTTTGATTTATAGCTCAGATTGACACGAAACCAATCCCGACGTTAAGCTAGCTCAAGTTTCTATAATGTGACAAATTTTGAGGCAGAAATAGATAGGACAAATCATCCAAGTTATCCAATCTATCCCGAAATGCGTGACGCCATGCATTATGATTCATTTATAAGCCTTTACTCAATGAGCATCAATGATCAGTTAATAATGATCATTTGAACTGGTCTATCAACTCGAAATGTCTGCACTAAATCGTCCGTAACTTTTGATTTATAGCTCCGAATGATATGAATCCAATGCCCACGTTAAGCTAGGTCAATTTTTTATATTCTAACAAATTTTGATATAGAAACGGATACAACAAAGCATCCAAGAAATCAAATCTATCGCAAAATGCGTGATGCTATGCACTATGCTTCATTCATAAGCCTTTACTCAATGAGCACCAATGATCAGTTTAGAATGATCAAAGTAACTTGTCGATAAACTTGACATGTTTGCACTAAATCGTCTGTCAGTTTTGATTTAGAGCTCAGAATGACACGAATCCAATGACCACGTTAAACTAGATCGAGTTTCAATATTGTGAAAATTTGGAGACAGAAATAGATACGACAAAGCAACCAAGTTATCCAATCTATCCCAAACTGCGTGATTCCATGCATTATACTTGCCGATCATTTTAACTTGCCGATCAACTTACATGTACAGTTAAGAATGATCATTTTAACTTGCTGATCAACTTACTTGTACACACTAAATCGTCCGTAACATTTTATTTATAGATCAAAATGACACAAATCAAATGCCCACGTTAAAATAGCTCAATTCTCTATATTATGAAAAAATGAGAGATAGAAATAGATACGACAAAGCGTAAAAGTAATCAAATATATCCAAAACTGTGTGATGCGATGCGTTATGCTTCATTTATATGCCTTTACTCAGCGTGCACCAATGATCAGTTTAAAATGATCAAAATAACCCGCTGATAACCTTGACATGTTTGCACTAAATCGTCCCAAACTTTTGATTAAGAGCTCAGAATGATACGAAACCAATGCCCACGTTAAGGTAGCTCAAGTTTCTATATTGTGAAAAATTTGGAGGCAGAAATAGATACAAGAAACCTCCAAGTTATCCAATCTATCCTGAACAACGTGATGTCATGCATTATGCTTCACTTATAAGCCTCAACTGAATAAGCACCAATGATTAGTTAAGAATGATCATCTTTACAGGCCGATCAACTTGACATGTTTTCACTTAATCATCCCAAACTTTTGATTTATAGCGCAGAATGACACAAAACCAATGCCCACGTTAAACTAGCTCAAGTTTCTATATTGTGACAAATTTTGAGGCAGAAATACATTCAACAAACCTCTACGTTATCCAATCTATCCCAAACTACGTGATGTCATGCATTATGTTTCACTTATAAGCCTCAACTCAATAAGAAGCAATGATCAGTTAAGAATGATCATCTTAAATGGCCGATCAACTTGACATGTTTTTACTTAATAGTCCCAAACTTTTGATTTAGAGCTTAGAATGACACAAAACCAATTTCCACGATAAGCTATCTCAAGTTTCTATAATTTGAAAATTTTTATGGAGGAAATCGATACGACAAAGCATCAGAGTTATCCAGTCTATCCCAAAATGCGTGATGCCATGCATTATCCTTCATTGATATGCCTCAACACAACAAGCACCAATGATCCGTTAAGAATGATCATCTTAACTGGCCGATCAATTTGACATGTCTGCAATAAATCGTCTTTAACTTTTGATTGATAGCTCTGAATGACACGAATTCAATTCCGACGTTAAGCTTGCTCAATTTATTATATTGTGACAAATTTTGAGACAGAAATAGATACGACAAAGCGTCAAAGTAATCCAATATATCCCAAAATGTGCAATGTCATGCATTATGCTTCATTTATAGGCCTTTACGCAATGAGCACCAATGATCAGTTTAGAATGATCAAATTAACAGGCCGATAACCTTGACATGTTTGCACTAAATTATCCGTAACTTTTGATTTAGAGCTCAGAATGATACGAAACCAATGCCCACGTTAAACTAGCTCAAGTTTCTATATTGTGACAAATTTTGAGGCAGAAATACAATCAACAAACCTCTAAGTTATCCAATCTATCCCAAACTACATGATGTCATGCATTATGTTTCACTTATAAGCCTCAACTCAATAAGAAGCAATGATCAGTTAAGAATGATCATCTTAAATGGCCGATCAACTTGACATGTTTTTACTTAATAGTCCCAAACTTTTTGATTTAGAACTCAGAATGACACAAAACCAATTCCCACCAAAAGCTAGCTCAAGTTTCTATAATTTGAAAATTTTTGTGGCAGAAATCGATATGATAAAGCATCAAAGTTATCCAATCTATCCCAAAATGCGTGATGCCATGCATTATCCTTCATTGATATGCCTCAACACAACAAGCACCAATGATCCGCTAAGAATGATCATCTTAACTTGCCGGTCAATTTGACATGTCTGCAATAAATCGTCTTTAACTTTTGATTTATAGCTCTGAATGACATGAATCCCATTCCCACGTTAAGCTTGCTCAATTTATTATCTTGTGACAAATTTTGAGACAGAAATAGATACGAAAAAGCGTCCAAGTAATCCAATATATCCAAAACTACGTGATGCCATGCATTGTGCTTCATTTATAAGTCTTTACTCAATGAGCATCAATGATCAGTTTAGAATGATCATTTGAACTGGTCGATCAACTTGACATGTCTGCACTAAATTGTCCGTAACTTTTAATTTATAGCTCGGAATAACACGAATCCATTGCCCATGATAAGCTAGCTCAATTTTCTATATTGTGAAAAATTTTTAGACAAAAATAGATACGACAAGGCGTAAGTTATCCAATCTGTCCCGAAATATGGGATGTCATGCATTATGCTTCATTTATAAGCCTCAACTCAATAAACACCAATGATTAGTTAAGCATGATCATTGTAACTGCCCAATCAACTTGACATGTCTGCAATAAATCGTCCATAACTTTTGATTTATTGTTCACAGTGATACGAATCACTTGCCCATGTTAAGCTACCTCAATTTTCTATATTGTGACAAAATTAGAGACAGATATAGATACGACAAAGCATCCAAGTTATCCAATCTATCCCGAACTGCGTGATGCCATGCATTATGCTTCATTTATAAGCCTCAACTCAATAAGCACCAACGATCAGTTAAGAATGATCATTTTAATTTGCCGATCAACTTGACATTTCCGCACTAAATCGTCCGTAACTCTTTATTTATAGTTTGAAATGACACAAATCCAATGCCCACGTTAAGATAGCTCAATTTTCTATATTGTGACAAAATGAAGATAGAAATAGATACGAAGAAAGCGTCCAAGTAATTAAATCTATCCAAAACTGTGTGATGCGATGCATAATAATTCATTTATATGCCTTTACTCAGTGTGCACCAATGATCAGTTTAGAATGATCAAAATAACTCGCTGATAACCTTGACATGTTTGCACTAAATCGTCCCTAACTTTTGATTAAGAGCTCAGAATGACACTAATCCAACAACCACGTTAAACTAGATCGAGTTTCAATATTGTGAAAATTATGAGACATAAATAGATACGACAAAGCAACCAAGTTATGCAATCTATCCTAAACTGCGTGATTCCATGCATTATACTTGCCGATCATTTTAACTTTCCGATCAACTTACATGTACACACTAAATCGTCCGTAACATTTTATTTATAGATCAAAATGACACAAATCCAATGCCCACGTTAAGATAGCTCAATTTCCTATATTATGAAAAAATGAGAGATAGAAATAGATATGACAAAGGGTAAAAGTAATCAAATCTATCCAAAACTGTGTGATGCGATGTGTTATGCTTCATTTATATGCCTTTACTCAGCGCGCACCAATGATCAGTTTAAAATGATCAAAATAACACGCCGATAACCTTGACATGTTGCACTAAATCGTCCCTAAATTTTGATTAAGAGCTCAGAATGACACGAAACCAATGCCCACGTTAAGGTAGCTCAAGTTTCTATATTGTGAAAAATTTGGAGGCAGAAAAGATACAAGAAACCTCCAAGTTATCCAATCTATCGTGAACTATGTGATGTCATGCATTATGCTTCACTTATAAGCCTCAACTCAATAAGCACCAATGATCAGTTAAGAATGATCATCTTTACATGTTTTCACTTAATCGTCCCAAACTTTTGATTTATAGCTCAAAATGACACGAAACCAAGCCCACGTTAAACTAGCTCAAGTTTCTATATTGTGACAAATTTTGAGGCAGAAATACATTCAAGAAACCTCTAAGTTATCCAATCTATACCAAACTACGTGATGTCATGCATTATGTTTCACTTATAAGCCTCAACTCAATAAAAAGCAATGATCAGTTAAGAATGATCATCTTAAATGGCCGATCAACTTGACATGTGTTTACTTAATAGTCCCAAACTTTTTGATTTAGAGCTCAGAATGACACAAAAGCAATTCCCACGATAAGCTAGCTCAAGTTTCTATAATTTAAAAAATTTGTGGCAGAAATCGATACGACAAAGCATCAGAGTTATCCAATCTATCCCAAAATGAGTGATGCCATGTATTATCCTTCATTGATATGCCTCAACACAACAAGCACCAATTATCCGTTAAGAATGATCATCTTAACTGGCCGATCAATTTGACATGTCTGCAATAAATTGTCTTTAACTTTTGATTTATAGCTCTGAATGACACGAATCCAATTCCCACATTAAGCTTGCTCAATTTATTATATTGTGACAAATTTTGAGGCAGAAATAGATACGACAAAGCGTCCAAGTAATCCAATATATCCAAAACTACATGCTGCCATGTATTGTGCTTCATTTATAAGCCTTTACTCAATGAGCATCAATGATCAGTTTAGAATGATCATTTGAACTGGTCGATCAACTAGACATGTCTGCACTAAATTGTCAGTAACTTTTTATTTATAGTTCAGAATGACACGAATCCATTGTCCATGATAAGCTAGCTCAATTTTCTATATTGTGAAAAATTTTGAGACAGAAATAGATACGACAAAGCGTACAAGTTATCCAATCTGTCCCGAAATACGGGATGTCATGCATTATGCTTGATTTATAAGCCTCAACTCAATAAGCACCAATGATTAGTAAAGCATGATCATTGTAACTGCCCAATCAACTTGACATATCCGCAATAAATCGTCCGTAACTTTTGATTTATTGTTCACAGTGACACGAATCACTTGCCCACGTTAAGGTACCTCAATTTTATATATTGTGACAAAATTAGAGACAGAAATAGATACGACAAAGCATCCAAGTTATCCAATCTATCCCGAGCTGCGTGATGCCATGCATTATGCTTCATTTATAAGACTCAACTCAATAAGGACCAATGATCAGTTAAGAATGATCATTTTTATTTGCCGATCAACTTGACATTTCCGCACTAAATCGTCCAGAACTCTTTATTTATAGTTTGATATGACATAAATCCAATGCCCACGTTAAGATAGCTCAATTTTCTATATTGTGACAAAATGAGAGATAGAAATAGATACGACAAAGCGTCCAAGTAATCAAATCTATCCAAAACTGTGTGATGCGATGCATAATGCTTCATTTATATGCCTTTACTCATTGTGCACCAATAATCAGTTTAGAATGATCAAAATAACTCGCTGATAACCTGGACATGTTTGCACTAAATCGTCCCTAACTTTTGATTAAGAGCTCATAATGACACTAAACCAATGCCCACGTTAAGCTAGCTCAAGTTTCTATATTGTGACAAATTTTGAGGCAGAAATAGATACAGTAAACCTCCAAGTTATCCAATCTGTCCCGAACTACGTGATGTCTTGCATTATGCTTCAATTATAAGCCTCAACTCAAAAGCACCAATGATCAGTTAAGAATGATCATCATAACTGGCCGATCAACTTGACATGTTTTCACTTAATCGTCCCAAACTTTTGATTTAGAGCTCAGAATGACATGAAACAATTGCCCACGATAAGCTAGCTCAAGTTTCTATAATGTGATAAATTTTGAGGCAGTAATAGATACGACAAAGCAACCAAGTTATCCAATCTATCCCAAAATGCGTGATGCCATGCATTATGCTTCATTGATATTCCTCAACTCAGTAATCAGCAATGATCAGTTAAGAATTATCATGATAACTGGCCGATCAACTTGACATATCTGCACTAAATCATCCGTAACGTTTGATTTATAGCTCAGAATGACACGAATCCAATTCCCACGTCAAGCTTGCTCAATTTATTATATGGTGATAAAGTTTGAGACAGAAATAGATACGACAAAGAGTACAAGAAATATAATCTATCCAAAACTACGTGATGTCATGCATTATGCTTCGTTTATAAGCCTTTACTCAATGAACATCAATGATCAGTTTAGAATGATCATTTTATAGCTTAGAATGACATGAATCCAGTGCCCACATTAAGCTAGCTCAAGTTTCTATATTGTGAAAACTTTTGAGACAGAAAGAGATACGACAAAGTGTACAAGTTGTCCAATCTGTCCCGAAATATGGAATGTCATGCATTATGCTTCATTTATAAGCCTCAACTCAATAAGCACCAATGATTAGTTAAGCATGATCATTGTAACTGCCCAATCAACTTGACATGTCCGCAATAAATCGTCCGTAACTTTTGATTTATTGTTCAAAGTGACACGAATCACTTGCCCATGTTAAGCTACCTCAATTTTCTATATTGTGATGAAATTAGAGACAGAAATAGATACGACAAAGGATCAAAGTTATCCAATCTATCCTGAACTGCGTGATGCCATGCATTATACTTCATATATAAGCCTCAACTCAATAAGCACCAATGATCAGTTAAGAATGATCATTTTAATTTGCCGATCAACTTGACATTTCTGCACTAAATCGTCCGTAACTCTTTATTTATAGTTTGAAATTACACAAATCCAATGGCCACATTAAGATAGCTCAATTTTCTATATTGTGACAAAATGAGAGATAGAAATAGATACGACAAAGCGTCCAAGTAATAAAATCTATCCAAAACTGTGTGATGGGATGCATAATGTTTCATTTATATGCCTTTACTCAGTGTGCACCAATGATCAGTTTAGAATGATCAAAATAACTCGCTGATAACCTTGACATGTTTGCACTAAATCTTCCCTAACTTTTGCTTAAGAGCTCTGAATGACAC
Organism: Pugionium cornutum; assembly: GCA_018901935.1. Taxonomy (NCBI): domain Eukaryota; kingdom Viridiplantae; phylum Streptophyta; class Magnoliopsida; order Brassicales; family Brassicaceae; genus Pugionium; species Pugionium cornutum. Next base: position 11,970,352 of record CM032165.1, on the reverse strand, counting down.
TAAACCAATGCCCACGTTAAGCTAGCTCAAGTTTCTATATTGTGACAAATTTTGAGGCAGAAATAGATATAACAAACCTCCAAGTTATCCAATCTATCGTGAAAAACGTGAGGCCAGGCAATATGCTTCATTTATAAGCCTCAACTCAGTAAACACCAATGATCAGTTAAGAATGATCATCTTAACTGGCCGATCAACTTGACATGTTTTCACTTAATCGTCCAAAACTTTTGATTTATAGCTTAGAATGACACGAATCCAATTCCCACGTTAAGCTTGCTCAATTAATTATATTGTGACAAATTTTGAGACAGAAATAGATAAGACAAAGAGTCCAATTAATCTAATCTATGCAAAACAACGTGATGCCATGCATTGTGCTTCATTTATAAGCCTTTACTCAATGCGCATCAATGATTAGTTTAGAATAATCATTTGAACTGGTTGATCAACTTGACATGTACGCACTAAATCGTCCGAAAATTTTGATTTATAGCTTAGAATGACACGAATCCAGTGCCCACGTTAAGCTAGCTCAAGTTTCTATATTGTGAAAATTTTGATACAGAAATAGATACGAAAAAGCGTACAAATTATCCAATTTGTCCCAAACTGCGTGATGTCATGCATTATGCTTCATTTATAAGCTTCAACTCAATAAACACCAATGATCAGTTAAGATTGATCATTTTAACTGCCTGATCAACTTGACATGTCTACACTAATTCGTCTATAACTTTTGCTTTATAGTTTAGAGTGACACGAATCTAATGCCCACGTTAAACTAGCTAAATTTACTATATTGGGACAAAATTTGAAACAGAAATAGATACGAAAAACAATCCAAGTAATTCATTCTACCCCAAACTGTGTGATGCCATGCATTATGCTTCCTTTATAAGCCTCAACTCAATAAGCACTAATGATCAGTTAAGAATGAACATTTTAATAGGCCGATCAACTTGACATGTCAGCACTAAATCGTCCATAACATATGATTTATTGTTCAGAATGACAAAAATCCAATGCCCACGTCAAGATAGCTCAATTTACTATATTGTGTCAAAATGAGAGATAAAAATAGATACGACAAAGCGTCCAGGAAATCAAATCTATCCAAAACTGCGTGATTCCATGCATTATGCTTCATTTATAATCCTTTACTCAGTGTGCAGCAATGATCAGTTTAGAATGATCAAATGAACTCGCCGATAACCTTTACATGTTTGCACTAAATTGTCCCTAACTTTTGATTTGGAGCTCATAATGACATGAAACCAATGCCCACGTAAAGCTAGCTCAAGTTTCTATATTGTGAAAAATTTTGAGGCAGAAATAGATATAACAAACCTCCAAGTTATCCAATCTATCATGCAAAATGTAATGCCGTGCAATATGCTTCATTTATAAGCCTCAACTCAATAAGCACCAATGATCAGTTAAGAATGATCATCTTACCTGGCCGATCAACTTGACATGTTTTCACTTAATCATCCCAAACTTTTGATTTAGAGCTCAGAACGACACGAAACTAATGCCCACGTTTGGCTAGCTCAAGTTTTTATAATGTGACAAATTTTGTGGCAGAAATAGATACGACAAAGCATCCAAGTTATCCAATATATCCTGAAATGCGTGATGCCATGCATTATGCTTCATTGATATGCCTCAACTCAATAAGCACCAATGATCAGTTAAGAATGATCATCTTAACTGGCCGATCAACTTGACATATCTGCACAAAATCGTCGGTAACTTTTGGTTTATAGCTCAGAATGACACGAATCCAATTCCCACGTTAAGCTTGCTCAATTTATTATATTGTGACAGATTTTGAGACAGAAAGAGATACGACAAAGAGTCCAATTAATCTAATCTATCCAGAACAACGTGATGCCATGCATTGTGCTTCATTTATAAGACTTTACTCAATGAGCATCAATGATCAGTTTAGAATAATCATTTGAACTGGTTGATCAACTTGACATGTACGCACTAAATCGTCCGAAACTTTTGATTTATAGCTTAGAATGACACGAATCCAGTGCCCACGTTAAGCTAGCTCAAGTTTCTATATTGTGAAAATTTTGATACAGAAATAGATACGAAAAAGCGTACAAATTATCCAATTTGTCCCAAACTGCGTGATGTCATGCATTATGCTTCATTTATAAGCTTCAACTCAATAAACACCAATGATCAGTTAAGATTGATCATTTTAACTGCCTGATCAACTTGACATGTCTACACTAATTCGTCCATAACTTTTGATTTATAGTTCAGAGTGACACGAATCTAATGCCCACGTTAAGCTAGCTAAATTTACTATATTGTGACAAAATTTGAGACAGAAATAGATACGAAAAACAATCCAAGTAATTCATTCTACCCCAAACTGTGTGATGCCATGCATTATGCTTCCTTTATAAGCCTCAACTTAATAAGCACTAATGATCAGTTAAGAATGAACATTTTAATAGGCCGATCAACTTGACATGTCAGCACTAAATCGCGAGTAACATATGATTTATTTTTCAGAATGACAAAAATCCAATGCCCTCGTCAAGATAGCTCAATTTACTATATTGTGTCAAAATGAGAGATAAAAAATAGATACGACAAAGCGTCCAAGATATCAAATCTATCCAAAACTGCGTGATTCCATGCATTATGCTTCATTTATAATTCTTTACTCAGTGTGCAGCAATGATCAGTTTAGAATGATCAAATGAACTCGCCGATAACCTTGACATGTTTGCACTAAATCGTCCCTAACTTTTGATTTGGAGCTCATAATGACATTAAACCAATGCCCATGTTAAGCTACCTCAAGTTTCAATATTGTGACAAATTTTGAGGCAGAAATAGATATAACAAACCTCCAAGTTATCCAATCTATCCTGCAAAATGTAATGCCATGCAATATGCTTCATTTATAAGCCTCAACTCAATAAGCACCAATGATCAGTTAAGAATGATACTCTTAACTGGCCGATCAACTTGACATGTTTTCACTTAATCATCCCAAACTTTTTATTTAGAGCTCAGAATGACACGAAACTAATGCCCACGTTTGGCTAGCTCAAGTTTCTATAATGTGACAAATTTTGTGGCAGAAATAGATACGGCAAAAGCATCCAAGTTATCCAATATATCCTGAAATGTGTGATGCCATGCATTATGCTTCATTGATATGCCTCAACTCAATATGCACCAATGATCAGTTAAGAATGATCATCTTAACTGGCTGATCAACTTGACATATCTGCACAAAATCGTCGGTAACTTTTGGTTTATAGCTCAGAATGACACGAATCCAATTCCCACGTTAACCTTGCTCAATTTGTTATATTGTGACAAATTTTGAGACAGAAAGAGATACGACAAAGAGTCCAATAAATCTAATCTATCCAGAACAACGTGATGCCATGCATTGTGGTTCATTTATAAGCCTTTACTCAATGAGCATCAATGATCAGTTTAGAATAATCATTTGAACTGGTTGATCAACTTGACATGTACGCACTAAATCGTCCGAAACTTTTGATTTATAGCTTAGAATGACACGAATCCAGTGCCCACGCTAAGCTAGCTCAAGTTTCTATATTGTGAAAATTTTGATACAGAAATAGATACGAAAAAGCGTACAAATTATCCAATTTGTCCCAAACTGCGTGATGCCATGCATTATGCTTCATTTATAAGCCTCAACTCAATAAACACCAATGATCAGTTAAAATTGATCATTTTAACTGCCTGATCAACTTGACATGTCTACACTAATTCGTCCATAACTTTTGATTTATAGTTCAGAGTGACACGAATCTAATGCCCACGTTAAGCTAGCTAAATTTACTATATTGTGACAAATTTTGAGACAGAAATAGGTACGAAAAACAATCCAAGTATATCATTCTACCCAAACTATGTGATGCCATACATTATGATTCCTTTATAAGCCTCAACTCAATAAGCACTAATGATCAGTCAATAATGAACATTTTAATAGGCCGATTAACTTGACATGTCATCACTAAATCGTCCATAACATATGATTTATAGTTCAGAATGACAAAAATCCAATGGCCACATCAAGATAGCTCAATTTACTATATTGTGTTAAAATGAGAGATAAAAATAGATACCACAAAGCGCCCAAGTAATCAAATCTATCCAAAACTGCGTGATTCCATGCATTATGCTTCATTTATATTCCTTTACCTAGTGTGCATCAATGATCCATTTAGAATGATCAAATGAACTGGCCGATAACCTTGACATGTTTGCACTAAATCGTCCCTAACTTTTGATTTGGAGCTCATAATGACACGAAACCAATGCCCACGTTAAGCTAGCTCAAGTTTCTATATTGTGACAAATTTTGAGGTAGAAATAGATATAACAAACTTCCAAGTTATCCAATCTATCGTGAAAAACGTGAGGCCAGGCAATATGCTTCATTTATAAGCCTCAACTCTGTAAACACCAATGATCAGTTAAGAATGATCATTTGAACTGGCCGATCAACTTGACATGTTTTCACTTAATCGTCCAAAACTTTTGATTTATAGCTTAGAATGACACGAATCCAATTCCCACGTTAAGCTTGCTCAATTTATTATATTATGACAAATTTTGAGACAAAAGTCGATACGACAAAGAGTCCAATTAATCTAATCTACCCAAAACAATGTGATGCCATGCATTGTGCTTCATTTATAAGCCTTTACTCAATGAGCATCAATGATCAGTTTAGAATAATCATTTGAACTGGTTGATCAACTTGACATGTACGCACTAAATCGTCCAAAAATTTTGATTTATTGCTTAGAATGATACGAATCCAGTGCCCACGTTAAGCTAGCTCAAGTTTCTATATTGTGAAAATTTTGATACAAAAATAGATACGAAAAAGCGTACAAATTATCCAATTTGTCCCAAACTGCGTGATGCCATGCATTATGCTTCATTTATAAGCCTCAACTCAACAAACACCAATGATCAGTTAAGATTGATCATTTTAACTGCCTGATCAACTTGACATGTCTACTCTAATTTATCCATAACTTTTGATTTATAGTTCAGAATGACACGAATCTAAGGCGCACGTTAAGCTAGCTCAATTTACTATATTGTGACAAAATTTGTGACAGAAATAGATACGAAAAACAATCCAAGTAATTCATTCTACCCCAAACTGTGTGATGCCATGCATTATGCTTCATTTATAAGCCTCAACTAAATAAGCACTAATGATCAGTTAAGAATTAACATTTTAATAGGCCGATCAACTTGACATGTCAGCACTAAATCGTCCGTAACATATGATTTATAGTTCAGAATGACAAAAATCCAATGCCCACATCATGATAGCTCAATTTACTATATTGAGTCAAAATCAGAGATAAAAATAGATAGGACAAAGTGTCCAAGTGATCAAATCCATCCAAAACTGCGTGATTCCATGCATTATGCTTCATTTATAATCCTTTACTCAGTGTGCATCAATGATCAGCTTAGAATGATCAAATGAACTGGCCGATAACCTTGACATGTTTGCACTAAATTGTCCCTAACTTTTGATTTGAACTGGTTGATCAACAAAACAACGTGATGCCATGCATTCTTAATTGATCAATTGTGATCATTGATTAAAAGCTTATAAATGAAGCATAATGCATGGTACCATGCTGTTCGGGACAAATTGGATTAGTTGGACATTTTGTCTTATCTATTTTTGTTTCAAATTTTGTCATAATATAGAAAATTAAGCTAGCTTAATGTGGGCATTAAATTCGTGTCATTTTGAGCTATTAATCAAAAGTTATGGACGATTTGTCTTAATTGATCAATTGTGATCATTGATTAAAAGCTTATAAATGAAGCATAATGCATGGTACCATGCTGTTCGGGACAAATTGGATTAGTTGGACATTTTGTCTTATCTATTTTTGTTTCAAATTTTGTCATAATATAGAAAATTGAGCTAGCTTAATGTGGGCATTAAATTCGTGTCATTTTGAGCTATTAATCAAAAGTTATGGACGATTTAGTGCAGACATAACTTTTGCAGCCATTGTGATCATTGATTAAAAGCTTATAAATGAAGCATAATGCATGGTACCATGCTGTTCGGGACAAATTGGATTAGTTGGACATTTTGTCTTATCTATTTTTGTTTCAAATTTTGTCATAATGTAGAAATTGGAGCTAGCTTAATGTGGGCATTAAATTCGTGTCATTTTGAGCTATTAATCAAAAGTTATGGACGATTTAGTGCAGCCATTAAATTGGATAATCCAAAACAACGTGATGCCATGCCATGCATTGTGCTTCATTTATAAGCCTTTACTCAATTTATTATATTGTGACAAATTTTGAGACAAAAATAGATACGATAAAGAGTCCAATTAATCTAATCTACCCAAAACAATGTGATGCCATGCATTGTGCTTCATTTATAAGCCTTTACTCAATGAGCATCAATGATCAGTTTAGAATAATCATTTGAACTGGTTGATCAACTTGACATGTACGCACTAAATCGTCCGAAACTTTTGATTTATAGCTTAGAATGACACGAATCCAGTGCCCACGTTAAGCTAGCTCAAGCTTCTATATTGTGAAAATTTTGATACAGAAATAGATACGAAAAAGCGTACAAATTATCCAATTTGTCCCAAACTGCGTGATGTCATGCATTATGCTTCATTTATAAGCTTCAACTCAATAAACACCAATGATCAGTTAAGATTGATCATTTTAACTGCCTGATCAACTTGACATGTCTACACTAATTCGTCCATAACTTTTGATTTATAGTTCAGAGTGACACGAATCAAATGCCCACGTTAAGCTAGCTAAATTTGCTATATTGTGACAAAATTTGAGACAGAAATAGTTACGAAAAACAATCCAAGTAATTTATTCTACCCCAAACTGTGTGATGCCATGCATTATGCTTTCTTTATAAGCCTCAACTCAATAAGCACAAATGATCAGTTAAGAATTAACATTTTAATAGGCCGATCAACTTGACATGTCAGCAATAAATCGTCCGTAACATATGATTTATAGTTCAGAATGACAAAAATCCAATGCCCACATCAAGATAGCTCCATTTACTATATTGTGTCAAAATGAGAGATAAAAATAGATACGACAAAGCGTCCAAGTAATCAAATCTATCCAAAACTGCGTGATTCCATGCATTATGCTTCATTTATAATCCTTTACTCAGTGTGCATCAATGATCAGCTTAGAATGATCAAATGAACTGGCCGATAACCTTGACATGGTTGCACTAAATTGTCCCTAACTTTTGATTTGGAGCTCATAATGACACGAAACCAATGCCCACGTTAAGCTAGCTCAAGTTTCTATATTGTGACAAATTTTGAGGCATAAATAGATATAACAAACCTCCAAGTTATCCAATCTATCGTGAAAAACGTGATGCTAGGCAATATGCTTCATTTATAAGCCTGAACTCAGTAAACACCAATGATCAGTTAAGAATGATCATCTTAACTGGCCGATCAACTTGACATGTTTTCACTTAATCGTCCAAAACTTTTGATTTATAGCTCAGAATGATACGAATCCAATTCCCACGTTAAGCTTGCTCAATTTATTATATTGTGACAAATTTTGAGTCAGAAATATATACGACAAAGAGTCCAATTAATCTAATCTATCCAAAACAATGTGATGCCATGCATTGTGCTTCATTTATAAGCCTTTACTCAATGAGCATCAATGATCAGTTTAGAATAATCATTTGAACTGGTTGATCAACTTGACATATACGCACTAAATCATCCGAAACTTTTGATTTATTGCTTAGAATGACATGAATCCAGTGCCCACGTTAAGCTAGCTCAAGTTTCTATATTGTGAAAATTTTGATACAAAAATAGATATGAAAAAGCGTACAAATTATCCAATTTGTCCCAAACTGCGTGATGCCATGCATTATGCTTCATTTATAAGCCTCAACTCAATAAACACCAATGATCAGTTAAGATTGATCATTTTAACTGCCTGATCAACTTGACATGTCTACACTAATTCGTCCATTACTTTTGATTTATAGTTCAGAATGACACGAATCTCATGGCCACCTTAAGCTAGCTAAATTTACTATATTGTGACAAAATTTGATACAGAAATAGATACGAAAAACAATCCAAGTAATTCATTCTACCCCAAACTGTGTGATGCCATGCATTATGCTTCATTTATAAGCCTCAACTAAATAAGCACTAATGATCAGTTAAGAATGAACATTTTAATAGGCCGATCAACTTGACATGTCGGCACTAAATTGTCCGTAACATATGATTTATAGTTCAGAATGACAAAAATCCAATGCCCACGTCAAGATAGCTCAATTTACTATATTGTGTCAAAATGAGAGAAAAAAATAGATAAGACAAAGCATCCAAGTAATAAAATCTATCCACAACTGCGTGATTCCATGCATTATGCTTCATTTATAATCCTTTACTCAGTGTGCATAAATTATTAGTTTAGAATGATCAAATGAACTGGCCGATAACCTTGACATGTTTGCACTAAATCGTCCCTAACTTTTGATTTGGAACTCATAATGACAAGAAACCAATGCCCACGTTAAGCTAGCTCAAGTTTCTATATTGTGATAAATTTTGAGGCAGAAATAGATATAACAAACCTCCAAGTTATCCAATCTATCGTGAAAAACGTGAGGCCAGGCAATATGCTTCATTTATAAGCCTCAACTCAGTAAACACCAATGATCATTTAAGAATGATCATCTTAACTGGCCCATCAACTTGACATGTTTTCACTTAATCGTCCAAAACTTTTGATTTACAGCTCAGAATGACACGAATCCAATTCCCACGTTAAGCTTGCTCAATTTATTATATTGTGATATATTTTGAGACAAAAATAGATATGACAAAGAGTCCAATTAGTCTAATCTACCCAAAACAATGTGATGCCATGCATTGTGCTTCGTTTATAAGCCTTTACTCAATGAGCATCAATGATCAGTTTAGAATAATCATTTGAACCGGTTGATCAACTTGACATGTACGCACTAAATCGTTCAAAACTTTTGATTTATTGCTTAGAATGACACGAATCCAGTGCCCACGTTAAGCTAGCTCAAGTTTCTATATTGTGAAAATTTTGATACAAAAATAGATACGAAAAAGCGTACAAATTATCCAATTTGTCCCAAACTGCGTGATGCCATGCATTATGCTTCATTTATAAGCCTCAACTCAATAAACACCAATGATCAGTAAAGATTGATCATTTTAACTACCTGATCAACTTGACATGTCTACACTAATTCGTCCATAACTTTTGATTTATTGTTCAGAATGACACGAATCTCATGCCCACGTTAAGCTAGCTCAATTTACTATATTGTGACAAAATTTGTGACAGAAATAGATACGAAAAACAATCCAAGTAATTCATTCTACCCCAAACTGTGTGATGCCATGCATTATGCTTCATTTATAAGCCTCAACTAAATAAGCACTAATGATCAGTTAGGAATGAACATTTTAATAGGCTGATCAACTTGACATGTCAGCACTAAATCGTCCCTAACATATGATTTATAGTTCAGAATGACAAAAATCCAATGCCCACATCAAGATAGCTCAATTTACTATATATTGTGTCGAAATGAGAGATAAAAATAGATACGACAAGGCGTCGAAGTAATCAAATCTATCCAAAACTGCGTGATTCCATGCATTATGCTTCATTTATAATCCTTTACTCAGTGTGCATAAATTATCAGTTTAGAATGATCAAATGAACTGGCCGATAACCTTGACATATTTGCACTAAATCGTCCCTAACTTTTGATTTGGAGCTCATAATGACACGAAACCAATGCCCACGTTAAGCTAGCTAAAGTTTCTATATTGTGACAAATTTTGAGGCAGAAATAGATATAACAAACCTCCAAGTTATCCAATCTATCATGAAAAACGTGAGGCCATGCAATATGCTTCATTTATAAGCCTCAACTCAGTAAACACCAATGATCAGTTAAGAATGATCATCTTAACTGGCCGATCAACTTGACATGTTTTCACTTAATCATCCAAAACTTTTGATTTATAGCTCAGAATGACACGAACCCAATTCCCACGTTAAGCTTGCTCAATTTATTATATTGTGACAAATTTTGAGACAAAAATAGATACGATAAAGAGTCCAATTAATCTAATCTACCCAAAACAATGTGATGCCATGCATTGTGCTTCATTTATAAGCCTTTACTCAATGAGCATCAATGATCAGTTTAGAATAATCATTTGAACTGGTTGATCAACTTGACATATACGCACTAAATCGTCCAAAACTTTTGATTTATTGCTTAGAATGACACGAATCCAGTGCCCACGTTAAGCTAGCTCAAGTTTCTATATTGTGAAAATTTTGATACAAAAATAGATATGAAAAAGCGTACAAATTATCCAATTTGTCCCAAACTGCGTGATGCCATGCATTATGCTTCATTTATAAGCCTCAACTCAATAAACACCAATGATCAGTTAAGATTGATCATTTTAACTGCCTGATCAACTTGACATGTCTACACTAATTCGTCCATAACTTTTGATTTATGGTTCAGAATGACACGAATCTCATGCCCACCTTAAGCTAGCTAAATTTACTATATTGTGACAAAATTTGATACAGAAATAGATACGAAAAACAATCCAAGTAATTCATTCTACCCCAAACTGTGTGATGCCATGCATTATGCTTCCTTTATATGCCTCAATTCAATAAGCAGTAATGATCAGTTATGAATGAACATTTTAATAGGCCGATCAACTTGACATGTCAGCACTAAATCGTCCGTAACATATGATTTATAGTTCAGAATGACAAAAATCCAATGCCCACGTCAAGATAGCTCAATTTACTATATTGTGTCAAAATGAGAGATAAAAATAGATACGACAAAGCATCCAAGTAATCAAATCTATCCAAGACTGCGTGATTCCATGCATTATGCTGCATTTATAATCCTTTACTCAGTGTGCATAAATTATCAGTTTAGAATGATCAAATGATCTGGCCGATAACCTTGACATGTTAGCACTAAATCGTCCCTAACTTTTTATTTGGAGCTCATAATGACACGAAACCAATGCCCACGTTAAGCTAGCTCAAGTTTCTATATTGTGACAAATTTTGAGGCAGAAATAGATATAACAAACCTCCAAGTTATCCAATCTATCGTGAAAAACGTGAGGCCAGGCAATATGCTTCATTTATAAGCCTCAACTCAATAAACACCAATGATCAGTTAAGAATGATCATCTTAACTGGCCGATCAACTTGACATGTTTACACTAATTTGTCCAAACTTTTGATTTATAGCTCAGAATGACACGAATCCAATGCCCACGTTAAGCTAGCTCAATTTCTATATTGTGACAAATTTTGAGACAGAAATAGATACGAAAAAACATCCAAGTAATCAATCTATCCAAAATGTGATGCCATGCATTATGCTTCATTTATAAGCCTCAACTCAATAAGCACCAATGATCAGTTAAGAATGATCATTTAACTGGCCGATCAACTTGACATGTTTCACTAAATCCTAAAACTTTTGATTTATAGCTCAGAATGACAAATCCAACGTTAAGCTAGCTCAAGTTTCTATATTGTCAAAATTTTGATACAAAAAAAGATACGAAAAAGCGTACAAATTATCCAATTTGTCCCAAACTGCGTGATGCCATGCATTATGCTTCATTTATAAGCCTCAACTCAATAAACACCAATGATCAGTTAAAATTGATCATTTTAACTGCCTGATCAACTTGACATGTCTACACTAATTCCTCCATAACTTTTGATTTATAGTTCAGAATGACACGAATCTCATGCCAACGTTAAGCTAGCTCAATTTACTATATTGTGACCAAATTTGTGACAGAAATAGATACGAAAAACAATCCAAGTAATTCATTCTACCTCAAACTGTGTGATGCCATGCATTATGCTTCATTTATAAGCCTCAACTAAATAAGCACTAATGATCAGTTAAGAATGAACATTTTAATAGGCCGATCAACTTGACATGTCAGCACTAAATCGTCCGTAACATATGATTTATAGTTCAGAATGACAAAAATCCAATGCCCACGTCAAGATAGCTCAATTTACTATATTGTGTCAAAATGAGAGATAAAAATAGATACGACAAAGCATCCAAGTAATCACCATGCATTATGCTTCATTTATACGTTAAGCTAGCTCAAGTTTCTATATTGTGACAAATAAGTTATCCAATCTATCGTGAAAAATGTGAGGCCATGCAATATGCTTCATTTATAAGCCTCAACTCAGTAAACACCAATGATCAGTTAAGAATGATCATCTTAACTGGCTGATCAACTTGACATGTTTTCACTTAATCGTCCAAAACTTTTGATTTATAGCTCAGAATGACACGAATACAATTCCCACGTTAAGCTTGCGCAATTTATTATATTGTGACAAATTTTGAGAAAAAATAGATACGACAAAGAGTCCAATTAATCTAATCTACCCAAAACAATGTGATGCCATGCATTGTGCTTCATTTATAAGCCTTTACTCAATGAGCATCAATGATCAGTTTAGAATAATCATTTGAACTGGTTGATCAACTTGACATGTACGCACTAAATCGTCCAAAACTTTTGATTTATTGCTTAGAATGACACGAATCCAGTGCCCACATTAAGCTAGCTCAAGTTTCTATATTGTGAAAATTTTGATACAAAAATAGATACGAAAAAGCGTACAAATTATCCAATTTGTCCCAAACTGCGTGATGCCATGCATTATGCTTCATTTATAAGCCTCAACTCAATAAACACCAATGATCAGTTAAAATTGATCATTTTAACTGCCTGATCAACTTGACATGTCTACACTAATTCGTCCATAACTTTTGATTTATAGTTCAGAATGACACGAATCTCATGCCCACGTTAAGCTAGCTCAATTTACTATATTGTGACAAAATTTGTGATAGAAATAGATACGAAAAACAATCCAAGTAATTCATTCTACCCCAAACTGTGTGATGCCATGCATTATGCTTCATTTATAAACCTCAACTAAATAAAAACTAATGATCAGTTAAGAATGAACATTTTAATAGGCCTATCAACTTGACATGTCAGCACTAAATTGTCCGTAATATATGATTTATAGTTCAGAATGACAAAAATCCAATGCCCACGTCAAGATAGCTCAATTTACTATATTGTGTCAAAATGAGAGATAAAAATAGATACGACAAAGCATCCAAGTAATCAAATCTATCCAAAACTGCGTGATTCCATGCATTATGCTTCATTTATAATCCTTTACTCAGTGTGCATAAATTATCAGTTTAGAATGATCAAATGAACTGGCCGATAACCTTGACATGTTTGCAATAAATCGTCCCTAACTTTTGATTTGGAGCTCATAATGACACGAAACCAATGCCCACGTCAAGCTAGCTCAATTTACTATATTGGGACAAAATTTGTGACGGAAATAGATACGAAAAACAATCCAAGTAATTCATTCTACCCCAAACTGTTTGATGCCATGCATTATGCTTCATTTATAAACCTCAACTCAATAAGCACTAATGATCAGTTAAGAATGAACATTTTAATAGGCCGATCAACTTGACATGTCAGCACTAAATCGTCCGTAACATATGATTTATAGTTCAGAATGACAAAAATCCAATGCCCACGTCAAGATAGCTCAATTTACTATATTGTGTCAAAATGAGAGATAAATATAGATACGACAAAACATCCAAGTAATCAAATCTATCCAAAACTGCGTGATTCCATGCATTATGCTTCATTTATAATCCTTTACTCAGTGTGCATAAATTATCAGTTTAGAATGATCAAATGAACTGGCCGATAACCTTGACAAATTTGCACTAAATCGTTCCTAACTTTTGATTTGGAGCTCATAATGACACGAAACCAATGCCCACGTTAAGCTAGCTCAAGTTTCTATATTGTGACAAATTTTGAGGCAGAAATAGATATAACAAACCTCCAAGTTATCCAATCTATCCCAAAACTGCGTGATGCCATGCATTATGCTTTATTTATAAGCCTCAACTCAATAAACACCAATGATCAGTTAAGATTGATCATTTTAACTGCCTGATCAACTTGACATGTCTACACTAATTTGTCCATAACTTTTGATTTATAGTTCAGAATGACACGAATCTCATGCCCACGTTAAGCTAGCTCAATTTACTATATTGTGACCAAATTTGTGACAGAAATAGATACGAAAAACAATCCAAGTAATTCATTCTACCCCAAACTGTGTGATGCCATGCATTATGCTTCCTTTATAAGCCTCAACTTAATAAGCACTAATGATCAGTTAAGAATGAACATTTTAATAGGCCGATCAACTTGACATGTCAGCACTAAATCGTCCGTAACATATGATTTATAGTTCAGAATGACAAAAATCCAATGCCCACATCAAGATAGCTCAATTTTCTATATTGTGTCAAAATGAGAGATAAAAATAGATACGACACAGCGTCCAAGTAATCAAATCTATCCAAAACTGCATGATACCATGCATTATGCTTCATTTATTATCCTTTACTCAGTGTGCAGCAATGATCAGTTTAGAATGATCAAATGAACTCGCCGATAACCTTGACATGTTTGCACTAAATCGTCCCTAACTTTTGATTTGGAGCTCATAATGACACGAAACCAATGCCCACGTTAAGCTAGCTCAATTTACTATATTGGGACAAAATTTGTGACAGAAATAGATACGAAAAACAATCCAAGTAATTCATTCTACCCCAAACTGTTTGATGCCATGCATTATGCTTCATTTATAAACCTCAACTCAATAAGCACTAATGATCAGTTAAGAATGAACATTTTAATTGGCCGATCAACTTGACATGTCAGCACTAAATCGTCCGTAACATATGATTTATAGTTCAGAATGACAAAAATCCAATGCCCACGTCAAGATAGCTCAATTTACTATATTGTGTCAAAATGAGAGATAAAAATAGATAAGACAAAGCGTCCAAGTAATCAAATCTATCCAAAACTGCGTGATTCCATGCATTATGCTTCATTTATAATCCTTTACTCAGTGTGCATAAATTATCAGTTTAGAATGATCAAATGAACTGGCCGATAGCCTTGACATGTTTGCACTAAATCGTCCCTAACTTTTGATTTGGAGCTCATAATGACATGAAACCAATGCCCACGTTAAGCTAGCTCAAGTTTCTATATTGTGAAAAATTTTGAGGCAGAAATAATTATAATAAACCTCCAAGTTATCCAATCTATCGTGAAAAACGTGAGATCAGGAAATATGCTTCATTTATAAGCCTCAACTTAGTAAACACCAATGATCAGTTAAGAATGATCATCTTAACTCGCCGAACAAATTGACATGTTTTCACTTAATCGTCCAAAACTTTTGATTTATAGCTCAGAATGACACGAATCCAATTCCCACGTTAAGCTTGCTCAATTTATTATATTGTGACAAATTTTGAGACAAAATAGATTCGACAAAGAGTCCAATTAATCTAATCTACCCAAAACAATGTGATGTCATGCATTGTGCTTCATTTATAAGCCTTTACTCAATTAGCATCAATGATCAGTTTAGAATAATCATTTGAACTGGTTGATCAACTTGACATGTACACACTAAATCCTCCAAAACTTTTGATTTATTGCTTATAATGACACGAATCCAGTGCCCACGTTAAGCCGGCTCATGTTTCTATATTTTGAAAATTTTGATATAAAAATAGATACAAAAAAGCGTACAAATTATCCAAGTTGTCCCCAACTGCTTGATGCCATGCATTATGCCTCATTTATAAGCCTCAACTCAATAAACAGCAATGATCAGTTAAGATTGATCATTTTAACTGCCTGATTAACATGACATGTCTACACTAATTCATCCATAACATTTTATTTATAGTTCAGAATGACACGAATCTCATGCCCACGTTAAGCTAGCTCAATTTACTATATTGTGACAAAATTTGTGACATAAATAGATACGAAAAACAATCCAAGTAATTCATTCTACCCCAAACTGTGTGATGCCATGCATTATGCTTCATTTATAAGCCTCAACTAAATAAGCACTAATGATCAGTTAAGAATGAACATTTTAATAGGCCGATCAACTTGACATGTCAGCACTAAATCGTCCGTAACATATGATTTATAGTTCAGAATGACAAAAATCCAATGCCCACATCAAGATAGCTCAATTTACTATATTGTGTCAAAATGAGAGATAAAAATAGATACGACAAAGTATCCAAGTAATCAAATCTATCCAAAACTACGTGATTCCATGTATTATGCTTCATTTATAATCCTTTACTCAGTGTGCATAAATTATCAGTTTAGAATGATCAAATGAACTGGCCGATAACCTGGACATGTTTGCACTAAAGCGTCCCTAACATTTGATTTGTAGCTCATAATGACACGAAACCAATGCCCACGTTAAGCTAGCTCAAGTTTCGATATTGTGACAAATTTGGAGGAAGAAATAGATATAACAAACCTCCAAGTTATTCAATCTATCGTGAAAAACGTGAGGCCAGGCAATATGCTTCATTTATAAGCCTCAACTTAGTAAACACCAATGATCAGTTAAGAATGATCATCTTAACTCGCCGATGAAATTGACATGTTTTCACTTAATCGTCCAAAACTTTTGATTTATAGCTCAGAATGACACGAATCCAATTCCCACGTTAAGCTTGCTCAATTTATTATATTGTGACAAATTTTGATACAAAAATAGATACGACAAAGAGTCCAATTAATCTAATCTACCCAAAACAATGTGATGCCATGCATTGTGCTTCATTTCTAAGCCTTTACTCAATGAGCATCAATGATCAGTTTAGAATAATCATTTGAACTGGTTGATCAACTTGACATGTACGCACTGAATCGTCCAAAATTTTTGATTTATTGCTCAGAATGACACGAATCCAGTGCCCACGTTAAGCTAGCTCAAGTTTCTATATTGTGAAAATTTTGATACAAAAATAGATACGAAAAAGCGTACAAATTATCCAATTTGTCCCATACTGCGTGATGCCATGCATTATGCTTCATTTATAAGCCTCAACTCAATAAACACAAATGATCAGTTAAGATTGATCATTTTAACTGCCTGATCAACTTGACATGTCTACACTAATTCGTCCATAACTTTTGATTTATAGTTCAGAATGACACGAATCTCATGCCCACGTTAAGTTAGCTCAATTTACTATATTGTGACAAAATTTGTGACAGAAATAGATACGAAAAACAATCCAAGTAATTCATTCTACCCCAAACTGTGTGATGCCATACATTATGCTTCATTTATAAGCCTCAACTAAATAAGCACTAATGATCAGTTAAGAATGAACATTTTAATAGGCCGATCAACTTGACATGTCAGCACTAAATCGTCCGTAACATATGATTTATAGTTCAGAATGACAAAAATCCAATGCCCACGTCAAGATAGCTCAATTTACTATATTGTGTCAAAATGAGAGATAAAAATAGATACGACAAAGCATCCAAGTAATCAAATCTATCCAAAACTGCGTGATTCCATGCATTATGCTTCATTTATAATCCTTTACTCAGTGTGCATCAATGATCAGTTTAGAATGATCAAATGAACTGGCCGATAACCTTGACATGTTTGCACTAAATCGTCCCTAACTTTTGATTTGGAGCTCATAATGACACGAAACCAATGCCCACGTTAAGCTAGCTCAAGTTTCTATATTGTGACAAATTTTGAGGCAGAAATAGATATAACAAACCTCCAAGTTATCCAATCTATCGCGAAAAACGTGATGCCAGGCAATATGCTTCATTTATAAGCCTCAACTCAGTAAACACCAATGATCAGTTAAGAATGATCATCTTAACTGGCCGATCAACTTGACATGTTTTCACTTAATCGTCCAAAACTTTTGCTTTATAGCTCAGAATGACACAAATCCAATTCCCACGTTAAGCTTGCTCAATTTATTATATTGTGAGAAATTTTGAGACAGAAATAGATACGACAAAGGGTCCAATTAAAATAATCTATCCAAAACAATGTGATGCCATGCATTGTGCTTCATTTATAAGCCTTTACTCAATGAGCATCAATAATCAGTTTAGAATAATAATTTGAACTGGTTGATCAACTTGACATGTACGCACTAAATCGTCCGAAACTTTTGATTTATAGCTTAGAATGACACGAATCCAGTGCCCACGTTAATCTAGCTTAAGTTTCTATATTGTGAAAATTTTGATACAAAAATAGATACGAAAAAGCGTAAAAATTATCCATTTTGTCCCAAACTACGTGATGTCATGCATTATCCTTTATTTATAAGCCTCAACTCAATAAACACCAATGATCAGTTAAGATTGATCATTTTAACTGTCTGATCAACTTGACATGTCAACACTAATTCGTCCATAACTTTTGATTTATAGTTCAGAATGACACGAATTTAATGCCCACGTTAAGCTAGATCAATTTACTATATTGTGATAAAACTTGAGACAAAAATAGATACGAAAAAAATCCAAGTAATTCATTCTACCCCAAATTGTGTGATGCCATGCATTATGCTTCATTTATGAGCCTCAACTCAATAAGCACTAATGATCAGTTAAGAATGAATATTTTAATAGGCCGATCAACTTGACATGTCAGCACTAAATCGTCCGTAACATATGATTTATAGTTCAGAATGACAAAAATCCAATGCCCACGTCAAGATAGCTCAATTTACTATATTGTGTCAAAATGAGAGATAAAAATAGATACGACAAAGCGTCCAAGTAATCAAATCTATCCAAAACTGCGTGATTCCATGCATTATGCTTCATTTATAATCCTTTACTCAGTGTGCATAAATTATCAGTTTAGAATGATCAAATGAACTGGCCGATAACCTTGACATGTTTGCACTAAATCGTTCCTAACTTTTGATTTGGAGCTCATAATGACACGAAACCAATGCCCACGTTAAGCTAGCTCAAGTTTCTATATTGTGACAAATTTTGAGGCAGAAGTAGATATAACAAACCTCCAAGTTATCCAATCTATCGTGAAAAACGTGAGGCCAGGCAATATGCTTCATTTATAAGCCTCAACTCAGTAAACACCAATGATCAGTTAAGAATGATCATCCTAACTGGCCGATCAACTTGACATGTTTTCACTTAATCGTCCAAAACTTTTGATTTATAGCTCAGAACGACACGAATCCAATTCCCACTTTAAGCTTGCTCAATTTATTATATTATGACAAATTTTGAGACAAAAATAGATACGACAAAGAGTCCAATTAATCTAATCTACCCAAAACAATGTGATGCCATGCATTGTGCTTCATTTATAAGCCTTTACTCAATGAGCATCAATGATCAGTTTAGAATAATCATTTGAACTGGTTGATCAACTTGACATGTACGCACTAAATCGTCCAAAACTTTTGATTTTTTGCTTAGAATGACACGAATCCAGTGCCTACGTTAAGCTAGCTCAAGTTTCTATATTGTGAAAATTTTGATACAAAAATAGATACAAAAAAGCGTACAAATTATCCAATACGTCCCAAACTGTGTGATGCCATGCATTATGCTTCATTTATAAGCCTCAACTCAATAAACACCAATGATCAGTTAAGATTGATCATTTTAACTGCCTGATTAACTTGACATGTCTACACTAATTCGTCCATAACTTTTGATTTATAGTTCAGAATGACACGAATCTCATGCCCATGTTAAGCTCTCTAAATTTACTATATTGTGACAAAATTTGAGACAGAAATAGATACGAAAAACAATCCAAGTAATTCATTCTACCCCAAACTGTGTGATGCCATGCATTATGCTTCATTTATAAGCCTCAACTCAAGAAGCACTAATGATCAGTTAAAAATGAACATTTTAATAGGCCGATCAACTTGACATGTCAGCACTAAATCGTCCGTAACATATGATTTATAGTTCAGAATGACAAAAATCCAACGCCCACGTCAAGATAGCTCAATTTACAATATTGTGTCAAAATGAGAGATAAAAATAGATACTACAAAGCGTCCAAGTAATCAAATCTATCCAAAACTGCGTGATTCCAAGCATTATGCTTCATTTATAATCCTTTACTCAGTGTGCATCAATGATCTGTTTAAAAAGATCAAATGAACTGGCCGATAAGCTTGACATGTTTGGACTAAATTGTCCCAAACTTTTGATTTGGAGCTCATAATGACACGAAACCAATGCCCACGTTAAGCTAGCTCAAGTTTCTATATTGTGACAAATTTTGAGGCAGATATAGATATAACAAACCTCCAAGTTATCCAATCTATCGTGAAAAACGTGATGCCAGCCAATATGCTTCATTTATAAGCCTCAACTCAGTAAACACCAATGATCCGTTAAGAATGATCATTTTAACTGGCCGATCAACTTGACATGTTTTCACTTAATCGTCCAAAACTTTTGATTTATAGCTCAGAATGACATGAATCCAATTCCCACGTTAGGCTTGCACAATTTCTTATATTGTGACAAATTTTGAGACAGAAATAGATACGACAAAGAGTCCAATTAATCTAATCTATCCTGAAATACGTGATGCCATGCATTATGCTTCATTAATAAGCTTCAACTCAATAAGCACCAATGATCAGTTAAGAATGATCATCTTAACTGGCCGATCAACTTGACATGGCTGCACTAAATTGTCCGTAACTTTTGATTTATAGCTCAGAATGACAGAAATCCAATGCCCACTTTAAGCTTGCTCAATTTAATAAATTGTGACAAATTTTGAAACACAAATAGGTACGACAAAGCATCCAAGTAATCCAATCTATCCAAACTACGTGATGCCATGCATTGTGCTTCATTTATAAGTCTTTACTCAATGAGCATCAATGATCAAATTAGAATGATCATTTGAACTGGTCGATCAACTTGACATGTTTGCAGTATATCGTCCGTAATTTTTGACTTATAGCTCAGAATGACACGAATCACGTGCCCACGTTAAGCTAGCTCAAGTTTCTATATTGTGAAAGTTTTTGAGACGGAAATAGATACGACAAAGCGTCCAAGTTATCCAATCTGTCCTAAACTGCATGATGCCATGCATTATGCTTCATTTATAAGACTCAACTCAATAAGCACCAATGATCAGTTAAGAATGATGATTTTAACTGCTCGATCAACTTAACATGTCCGAACTAAATTGTCCATAACTTATGATTTATAGTTCAGAGTGACATGAATCTAATGCCCACGTTAATCTAGCTCAATTTTCTATATTGTGACAAAATTAGAAACAGAAATAGATACGACAAACCATCCAAGTTATCCAATATATCCCGAACTGCGTGATGCCATGCATTATGCTTCATTTATAAGCCTCAACTCAATAAGAACCACAAATCTGTTAAGAATGACCATTTTAACTTGCCGATCAACTTGACATGT
The DNA here is from genome assembly GCA_018901935.1 of Pugionium cornutum. Taxonomy (NCBI): domain Eukaryota; kingdom Viridiplantae; phylum Streptophyta; class Magnoliopsida; order Brassicales; family Brassicaceae; genus Pugionium; species Pugionium cornutum. Next base: position 11,948,744 of record CM032165.1, on the reverse strand, counting down.
CCGCATTAAATCATCCATAACTTTTGATTTATAGTTCAAAAATACACAAATGCAATGCACACGTTAAGATAGCTCAATTTTCTATATTCTGACAAAATGAGAGATAAAAATAGATACGACAAAGCGTCTCGGTAATCAAATCTATCCAGAACTGCGTGATGCCATGCATTGTGCTTCATTTATAATCCTTTACTCAGCGTGCACCAATGATCTGTTTAGAATGATCAAATGAACTGGCCGAAACCCTTGACATGTTTGCACTAAATCGTCCCTACCTTTTGATTTAAAGCTCATAATGACACAAAACAATTGCCCACGTTAAGCTTGCTCAAGTTTCTATATTATGATATATTTTGAGGCATAATTAGATACAACCAAGCATCCAAGTTATCCAATCTATCCCGAACTACGTGATACCAAACATTAGGTTTCATTTATAAGCCTCAACTCAATAAGCACCAATGATCAGTTAAGAATGATCATCTTTGTCGATCAACTTGACATGTATGCTGTAAATCTTCCTTAACTTTTGATTTAGAGCTCCGAATGACACGAAACCAATGCCCACGTTAAGCTAGCTAAATTTTCTATAATGTGACAAAATTAGAGACAAAAATAGATAAAACAAAGCATACAAGTTATCCAATCTATCCCAAACTAAGGATGCCATACATTATGCTTCATTTATAAGCCTTAACTAAATAAGCACCAATGATCAGTTAAGAATAATCATTTTAACTGGCCGACCAACTTGCATGTATGTACTAAATCGTCCGTAACTTTTGATTTATAGTTTAAAATGAAAGAAATCTAATGCCCACGTTAACATAGCTCAAGTTTCTATATTGTGACAAAATGAGAGATAGAAATAGATACGATAAAGCGTCCAAGTAATCAAATCTATCGAAACCTGCATGATGAAATGCATTTTCTTCATTTATAAGCATTTAGTCAGTGTGTACCAATGATCAGTTTAGAATGATGAAAATAACTAGCCGATAACCTTGACATGTGTGCACTAAATCGTCCCTAACTTTTGATTTAGAGCTCAGAATGACACGAAACCAATGACCATGTTAAGCTAGCTCAATTTTCGATTTTGTGCCAAATTTTGAGGCAGAAATAGATACAACAAACCTCCAAGTTATCCAATCTATCATGAACTACGTGATGCCATGCATTATGCTTCATTTGTAAGCCTAAACTCAATAAGCACCGATGATCAGTTAAGAATGAACATCTTAGCTGGCCGATCAACTTGACATGTTTTCACTTAATCGTCCCAAAATTTTGATTTAGAGCTCAGAATGACAGGAAACCAATGCCAACGTTAAGCTAGCTCAAGTTTTTATAATGTGACAAATTTTGATGCAGAAATAGATACGAGAAAGCATCCAAGTTATCCAATCTATCCCGAAATGCGTGATGCCATGCATTGTGCTTCATTTATAAGCCTTTACTCAATGAGCAACAATGATAAGTTTAGAATGATCATTTGAACTGGTCAATCAACTTGAAATGTCTACACTAAATCGTCTGTAACTTTTGATTTATCGCTCAGAATGACACGAATCCTTTGCCCATGTTAAGGTAGCTCAAGTTTCTATATTGTGAAATTTTTTGAGAAAGAAATAGATAAGACAAAGCATCCAAGTTATCCAATCTGTCCCAAACAGCTTCATGCCATGCATCATTCTTCATTTATAATCCTCAACTCAATAAGCATCAATGATCAGTTAAGAATGATCATTTTAACTCCCCGATGAACTTGACATGTCCGTACTAAATCGTCCGTAAGTTTTGATTTATAGTTATGAGTGGCACGAATCCAATGCCCACGTTAAGCTAGCCCAATTTTCTATATTGTGACAAAATTAGAGACCGAAATAGAAACGTCAAAGCATCCAAGTTATCCAATCTACCACAAACTGCGTGATGCCATGCATTATGCTTCATTTATAAGCCTCAACTCAATAAGCACCAATGATTAGTTAAGAATGATCATTTTAACTTGCTGATCAACTTGAAATTTCCGCACTAAATCATTCATAACTTTTTATTTATAGCTCAAAATGATACAAATCCAATGCCCACGTTAAGATAATTCAATTTTCTATATTGTGACAAAATGAGAGATAGAAATAGATACGACAAAGCGTCCAAGTAATCAAATCTATCAAAAACTGTGTGATACGATTCATTATGCTTCATTTATATGCCTTTACTCAGTGTGCACCAATGATCAGTTTAGAATGATCAAAATAACTCGCGGATAACCTTGACATGTTTGCATAAAATCGTCCCTAACTTTTGATTTAGAGCTCATAATGACACGAAACCAATGCCCACGTTAAGCTAGCTCAAGTTTTTATATTGTGACAAATTTTGAGGCATAAATAGATACAACAAACCTCCAAGTTATCCAATCTATCACGAACTACGTTATGCCATGCATTATGCTTCACTTATAAGCCTCAACTCTAAAAGCACCAATGATCAGTTAAGAATGATCATCTTAACTGGCCAATCAACTTGACATGTTTTCACTTAATCGTCCCAAACGTTTGATTTAGAGCTCAGAAGGACACGAAACCAATGCACATGTTAAGCTAGCTCAAGTTTCTATAATGTGACAAATTTTTAGGGAGAAATAGATACGTCAAAGCATCCAAGTTATCCAATCTATCCCGAAATGTGTGATGTCATGCATTATGCTTCATTGATAAGCCCCAACTCAATAAGCACCAATGATCAGTTAAGAATGATCATCGTAACAGGCCGATCAACTTGACATGTCTGCAATAAATCATCCGTAACTTTTGATTTATAGTTCAGAGTGACACAAATCACTTGCCCACGTTAAGCTACCTCAATTTTCTATATTGTGACAAAATTAGAGATAGAAAGAGATACGACAAAGAATCCAAGCTATCCAATCTGTCCCGAACAGTGTCATGCCATGCATCATTCTTCATTTATAATCCTCAACTCAATAAGCATCAATGATCAGTTAAGAATGATCATTTTAACTGCCCGATCAACTTGACATGTCCGCACTAAATTGTCCGTAAGTTTTGATTTGTAGTTATGAGTGGCATGAATCCAATGCCCACGTTAAGCTAGCTCAATTTTCTATATTGTGACAAAATTAGAGACCGAAATAGATACGTCAAAGCATCCAAGTTATCAAATCTACCCCGAACTGCGTGATGCCATGCATTATGCTTCATTTATAAGCCTCAACTCAATAAGCACCAATGATCAGTTAAGAATGATCATTTTAACTTGCCGAACTACTTGACATTTCCGCACTAAATCATCCATAACTTTTTATTTATAGCTCAAAATGATACAAATCCAATGCCCACGTTAAGATAGCTTAATTTTCTATATTGTGAAATAATGGGAGATAGAAATAGATACGACAAAGCGTCCAAGTAATCAAATATATCCAAAACAGTGATGCGATGCATTATGCTTCATTTATATGCCTTTACTTAGTGTTCACTAATGATCAGTTTAGAATGATCAAAATAACTCGCGGATAACCATGACATGTTTGCACTAAATCGTCCCTAACTTTTTATTTATAGCTCAGAATAACACGAAACCAATGCCCACGTTAAGCTAGCTCAAGTTTTTATATTGTGACAAATTTTGAGGAATAAATATGTACAACAAACCTCCAAGTTGTCCAATCTATCCCAAACTACGTGATGCCATACATTATGATTCACTTATAAGCCTCAACTTAATAAGCACCAATGATCAGTTAAGAATGATCATTTTAACTTGCCGATCAACTTCACATGTCTGCACTAAATCGTACATAACTTTTTATTTATAGTTAAAAATGACCCAAATCCAATGCCCACGTTAAGATAACTCAATTCTCTACATTGTGACAAAATGAGAGATAGAAATAGATACGACAAAGCATCCACAATCAAATCTATCCAAAACTGTGTGATGCGATGCATTATGCTTCATTTATATGCCTTTACTCAGTGTGCACCAATGATCAGTTTAGAATGATCAAAATAACTCGCGGATAACCTTGACATGTTTGCACTAAATCGTCCCTAACTTTTGATTTAGAGCTCAGAATGACACGAAACTAATGCCCACGTTAAGCGAGCTCAAGTTTTTATATTGTGACAAATTTTGAGGCATAAATAGATACAACAAACCTCCAAGTTATCCAATCTATCCCGAACTACGTGATGCCATACATTACGCTTCACTTATAAGCCTCAACTCAATAAGCAGCAATGATCAGTTAAGAATGATCATCTTAACTGCCGATCAACTTGACATGTTTTCACTTAATCTTCCCAAACTTTTGATTTAGAGCTCAGAATGACACGAAACCAATCCCCATGTTAAGCTAGCTCAAGTTTCTATAATGTGACAAATTTTTTGGCAGAAATAGATACGACAAAGCATCCAAGTTATCCAATCTATCCCAAAATGTGTGATGCCATGCATTATGCTTCATTGATAAGCTTCAACTCAAAAAGCACCAATAATCAGTTAAGAATGATCATCTTAACTGGCCGATCAACTTGACATGTCTCCACTAAATCGTCCGTAACTTTTGATTTATAGCTCAGAATGACACGAATCCATTGCCCACGTTAAGCTTGCTAATTTTAATATATTGTTACAAATTTTGAGACAAAAATAGATACGACAAAGCGTCCAAGTAATCCAATCTATCCAAAACTACGTGATGCCATGCATTGTGCTTCATTTATAAGCCTTTACTCAATTAGCATCAATGATAAATTTAGAATGATCATTTGAACTGGTCGATCAACTTGACATGTCTGCACTAAATCGTCCATAACTTTTGATTTATCGCTCAGAATGCACGAATCTTGTGCCCACTTTATGCTACCTCAAGTTTCTATATTGTGAAAAATTTTGAGACCGAAATAGATACAACAAGGCGTCCAAGTTATCCAATCTGTCCCGAACTGTGTCATACCATGCATCATTCTTCATTTATAAGCCTCAACTCAATAAGCACCAATGATCAGTTAAGAATGGTCATTTTAACTGCCCGATCAATTTGACATGTCCGCACTAAATCGTCCGTAAGTTTTGATTTATAGTTCTGAGTGGCACAAATCCAATGCCCACGTTAAGCTAGATCAATTTTCTATATTGTGACAAAACTAGAGACAGAAATAGATACGACAAAGCATCAAAGTTATCCAATCTATCCCGAACTGCGTGATGCCATGCATTATGCTTCATTTGTAAGCCTCAACTCAATAAGCACCAATGATCAGTTAATAATGATCATTTTAACTGTCTGATCAACTTGACTTGTCTACACTAAATCGTCCATAACATTTGATTTGTAGTTCAGAGTGACACGAATCTAATGCCCAAGTTAAGCTAGCTCAATTTCCTATATTGTGACAAAATTTGAGACAGAAATAGATACGAAAAACAATCCAAGTAATCCATTCTACCCCAAACTGCGTGATTGCATGCATTATGCTTCATTTATAAGCTTCAACTCAATAAGGACAAATGATCAGTTAAGAATGATCATCTTAATAGGCCGATCAACTTGACATGTCAGCACTAAATCATTCGTAACATATGATTTATAGTTCAGAATGACAAAAATCCAATGCCCACATCAAGATAGCTCAATTTTCTATATTGTGTCAAAATGAGAGATAAAAATAGATACGACACAGCGTCCAAGTAATCAAATCTATCCAAAACTGCATGATACCATGCATTATGCTTCATTTATTATCCTTTACTCAGTGTGCAGCAATGATCAGTTTAGAATGATCAAATGAACTGGCCGATAACCTTGACATGTTTGCACTAAATCGTCCCTAACATTTGATTTGGAGCTCATAATGACACGAAACCAATGCCCACGTTAAGCTACCTCAAGTTTCTATATTGTGACAAATTTTGAGGCAGAAATAGATATAACAAACCTCCAAGTTATCTAATCTATCCTGAAAAACGTGATGCCATGCAATATGCTTCATTTATAAGCGTCAACTCAATAAGCACCAATGATCAGTTAAGAATGATCATCTTAACTGGCCGATCAACTTTACATGTTTTCACTTAATCGTCCCAAACTTTTGATTTAGAGCTCAGAATGACACGAAACCAATGCCCATGTTTGGCTAGCTCAAGTTTCTATATTGTGACAAATTTTGAGGCAGAAATAGACACGACATAGCATCCAAGTTATCCAATCTATCCCGAAATGCATGATGCTATGCATTATGCTTCATTGATATACCTCAACTCAATAAGAACCAATGATCAGTTAAGAATGGTCATCTTAACTAGCCGATCAACTTGACATATCTGCACTAAATCGTCCGTAACTATTGATTTATAGCTCAGAATGACACGAATCCAATATCCATGTTAAGCTAGCTCAATTTCTTATATTTTGACAAATTTTTAGACAGAAATAGATACGTCCAAAAGTCCAATTAATCTAATCTATCCAAAACTACGTGATGCCATGCATTGTGCTTCATTTATAAGCCGTTACTCAATGAGCATCAATGATCAGTTTAGAATGATCGTTTAAACTGGTTGATCAACTTGACATGTACACACTAAATCGTCCGAAACTTTTGATTTATAGCTTAGAATGACACGAATCCAGTGCCCACGTTAAGCTTGCTCAAGTTTCTATATTGTGAAAAATTTTGATACAGAAATAGATACGACAAAGTGTACAAATTCTCCAATTTGTCCCAAACTGCGTGATGCCATGCATTATGATTCATTTATAAGCCTCGACTCAATAAACACCAATGATCAGTTAAGATTGATCATTTTAACTGCCTGATCAACTTGACATGTCTACACTAATTCGTCCATAAATTTTGATTTATAGTTCAGAGTGACACGAATCTAATGCCCACGTTAAGCTAGTTCAATTTACTATATTGTGACAAAATTTGAGATAAAAATAGATATGAAAAACAATCCAAGTAATCCATTCTACCCCGAACTGTGTGATGCCATGCATTATGCTTCATTTGTAAGCCTCAACTCAATAAGCACTAATGATCAGTTAAGAATGAACATTTTAATGGCCGATCAACTTGACATGTCAGCACTAAATCGTCCGTAACATATGATTTATAGCTCAGAATGACAAAAATCCAATGCCCACGTCGAGATAGCTCAATTTACTATATTGTGTCAAAATGAGAGATAAAAATAGATACAACAAAGCGTCCAAGTAATCATATCTATCCAAATCTGCGTGATGCAATGCATTTTGCTTCATTTATAATCCTTTACTCAGCATGCACCAATGATCTGTTTAGAATGATCAAATGAACTGGCCGATAACCTTGACATGTTTGCACTAAATCGTCCCTACCTTTTGATTTAAAGCTCATAATGACATGAAACCAATGCCCACGTTAAGCTTGCTCAAGTTTCTATAATGTGACAAATTTTAAGCAGAAATAGATACGACAAAGCATCCAAGTTATCCAATCTATCCCGAAATGTGTGACGCCATGCATTATGCTTCATTTATAAGCATCAACTCAATAAGCACCAATGATCAGTTAAGAATGATCATCTTAACTAGCCGATCAACTTGACATGTCTGCACCAAATCGTCCCTCACTTTTGATTTATAGCTCAGAATGACACGAATCCAATGCCCACGTTAAGCTTGCTCAAGTTACAATGTTGTGACAAATTTTGAGACACAAATAGATATGACAAAGCATCCAAGTAAACAAATATATCCAAAACTACGTGATGCCATGCATTATGCTTCATTTATTAGCTTTTACTCAATGAACATAAATGATCAATTTAGAATGATCATTTGAACTGGTCGATCAACTTGACTTGTCCGTAACTCTTGATTTGTAGCTCAGAAAGACATGAATCCAATGCCCACGTTAAGCTAGCTCAATTTTCTATATTGTGAAAAATTTTGGTACAGAAATAGATACAACAAAGCATACATGTAATCAAATATATCCAAAAATGCATGATGCTATGCATTATACTTCATTCATAAGCCTATACTCAATAAGCACCAATGATCAGTTTTGAATGATCAAATTAACTGGTCGATAACCTTGACATGTTTGCACTAAATCGACCGTCAGTTTTGATTTAGAGCTCAGAATGACACGAATCCAATGCCCACGTTAAGCTAGCTCAAATTTCAATATTGTGATAATTTTGAGACAGAAATATATACGACAAAGCAACCAAGTAATCCAATCAATCCCGAACTGCGTGATGCCATGCATTATACTTCATTTATAAGCCTCAACTGAATAAGCACCAGTGAACAGTTAAAAATGATCATTTTAACTAGCCAATAGACTTGACATGTCCGCACTAAATCGTCCATAACCTTTGATTTAGAGCTCAGAAAAAAACACAAATTCAAAGCCCACAGTAAGCTCACTCAATTTTCTATATTTTGACAAAATTTGAGACAAAACCAAATACAACAAATCGTCCAAGTAATCCAATCTATCCGAAACTACAAGATGTCATGCATTGTGCTTCATTTATAAGTCCTTTCTCAATGAGCATCAATGATCAGTTGAGAATGATCATTTTAACTGGTCGATCAACTTGACATGTCTACACTAAATCCTCCAAAACGTTTGATTTATAGTTCCAAATGACACGAATCCAATTCTCTTGTTATGCTAGCTCAATTTTCTATATTGTGAAAAAATTAGAGACACAAATTGATATGACAAAGCATCCAAGTTATCCTATCAATCCCAAACTGCATGATGCCATACATTATGCTTCATTTATAAGCCGTAACTCAATAAGCGCCAGTGATCAGTTAAGAATGATCATTTTAACTGTCCGATCAACTTGACATGTCCGCACTAAATTGTCCGTAACTTTCGAATTATAGTTCAGAATGACAAAAATCCAATGCCCACGTGACGCTAGCTCAATTTTCTATATTGTGACTAAATGAGCGATAAAAAAAGATAAGACAAAGCGTCTAAGTAATCAAATCTATACAAAACTGCGTGATGCCATGCATTATGCTTCATTTATAATCCTTTACTCAGTGTGCACCAATGATCAATTTAGAATGATCAAATGAACTGGCCGATAACCTTGACATGTTTGCACTAAATCGTCACTAACCTTGATTTAGAGCTCATAATGACACTAAACCAATGTCCACGTTAAGCTTGCTCAAGTTTCTATAATATGACATATTTTGAGGCACAAATAGATACAACCAAGCATCAGAGTTATCCAATCTATCCCGAACTACGTGATGCCATACATTATGTTTCATTTATAAGCCTCAACTCAACAAGCACCAATCATCAGTTAATAATAATCACCTTAACTGGCCGATCAACTTGACATGTATGCACTAAATCATCACCAACTTTTGATTTAGAGCTCAAAATGACACGAAACCAATGCCCACGTTAAGCTAGCTCAATTTTCTATATTGTGGCAAAATTAGAGTCATAAATAGATACGAAAAGCATCCAAGTTATCCAATCTATCCCAAAATGCGTGATGCCATACATTATGCTTCATTTATAAGCCTGAACTCAATAATCACCAATGATCAGTTAAGAATAATCATTTTAACTGGCCGATCAACATGACATGTCTGCACTAAATCGTGCGTAACTTTTCATTTTATAGTTCAAAATGACACAAAACCCAATGCCCATGTTAAGATAGCTAAATTTTCTATATTGTGACAAAATGAGAGATAGAAATAGATACGAGAAAGTGTCCAAGTAATCAAATCTATCCACAAATGCGTGATGCCATGCATTTTCTTAATTTATAAGCCTTTACTCAGTGTGCACCAATGATCAGTTCAGAATGATCAAAATAACTCGCCGATAACCTTTACTTGTTTGCACTAAATTGTCCCTAAATTTTGATTTAGAGCTTAGAATGACATGAAACCAATGCCCACGTTAAGCTAGCTCAAGTTTCTATATTGTGAAAAATGTTTAGGCAGAAATAGATACAACAAACCTCCAAAGTATCCAATCTATCCTGAACTACGTGATGCCATGCATTATACTTTATTTATAAGCCTCAACTCCATAAGCACCAATGATCAATTAAGAATGATCATCTTAATTGGCCGATCAACTTGACATGTTTGCACGTTATCCTCCCTAACTTTTGTTTTACAGCTCAGAATGATACGAAATCAATGTTCACATTAAGCTAGCTCAGGTTTCTATAATGTGACAAATTTTGAGGCAGGAATAGATACGACAAAGCATCCAAGCTATCCAATCTATCCCAAAATGCGTGATGTCATGCATATCATTTATAAGCCTCAAGTCAACAAGCACCAATGATTAGTTCAGAATGATAATCTAATTGGCCGATCAACTTGACATGTCTACACTAAGTCGTCCCTAACTTTTTAGTTATAGCTCAGAATGACACGAATCTAGTGCCCATGTTAAGCTAGCTCGATTTTCTATATTGTGAAAAAATTTGAGACAGAAATAGATACGACAAACAATCCAAGTAATCCATTCTACCTCAAACTGAGTGATGCCATGCATTATGCTTCATTTATAAACATTTACTTATCAGCATCAATTATCAGTTTAGAACGATCATTTTAACTGGCCGATCAACTTGAATTGCCTGCACTAAATCGTCCGTTACTTTTGATTTATAGTTCAGAATGACATGAATCGAATGCCCACGTTAAGGTAACTCAAGTTTCTATATTGTGACAAAATTTGAGACAGAAAAAGATATGATAAAGTTTCCAAGTTATCCAATCTATCCCGAAATGCCTGATGCCATGCATTATGCTTCATTTATAAGCCTCAACTCAATGAGCACCAATGATCAGTTAAGAATGATCATCTTAACAAGCCGATCAACTTGACATGTTTGCACATAATCATCCCTAACTTTCGATTTAGAGCTCAGAATGACACGAAACCAATTAATGCCCACGTTAAGCTAGCTCAATTTTCTATATAGTGAAAAAATTTGAGACAGAAATAGATACAAAAAGCATCTAAGTAATCTAATCTATCCAAAACTGATTGATGTCATGCATTGTGATTCATTTATAAGCCTTTAATCAATGAGCATCAATGATCATTTTAGAGTGATCATTTTAACTGGCCGATCAACTTGACATGTCTCCACTAAATCGTCCCTAACTTTTAATTTATAGCTCTGAATGACACGAAACCAATGACCACGTTAAGCTAGCTCAAGTTTCTAAATTGTGACAAATTTTGAGGCAGTAATAGAAAAAACAAACCTCCAAGTTGTCCAATCTATCCCGAACTACGTCATGCCATGCATTATGCTTCATTTATAAGCCTCAACTCAATAAACACCAATGACCAGTTAAGAATGATCATCTTAATTGGCAGATCAACTTGACATGTTTGAAATTAATCGTCGCTAACTTTTGATTTAGAGCTCATAATTACACGAAACCAATGCCCCTGTTTAGCAAGCTCAAGTTTCTATATTGCGACAAATTTTGATGCAGAAATAGATACAACAAACCTCCAAATTATCCAATCTATCCCGAACTACGTGATGCGATGCATTATTCTTCAGTTCTAAGGCTCAACTCAATAAGCACCAATGATCATTTAAGAATGATCATCTTAATTGGCTGATCAACTTGACATATTTGCACTTAATCGTCCCTAACTTTTGATTTAGAGCTCAGAATGACATGAAACCAATGCCCACGTTAATCTAGCTTAAGCTTCTATAATGTGACAAAATTTGAGGCAGAAATAGATACAAAAAAGCATCCAAGTTATCCAATCTATCCCGAAATGCATGACGCCATGCATTATGCTTCATTTATAATCCTCAACTCAATAAGCACCAATGATCAATTAAGAATGATCATCTTAACTTTCCGATCAACTTGACATGTCTGCACTAAATCGTAATGTTTCATTTATAGCTCGGAATGACACGAATCCAATGCCCATGTTAAGCTTACTCAATTTACTATATTTTGACAAATTTTTGTGACACAAATAGATACGACAAAGCGTCCAAGTAATCCAATCTATCCAAAAGTCATGATGCCATACAGTGTGCTTCATTTATAAGCCTTTACTCAATGAACACAAATTATCAGTTTAGAATGATCATTTGTACTGTTTGATCAACTTGACATTTATGCACTAAATCTTCTGTAACTTTTGATTTATAGCTCAGAATGACACGAATCCAGTGCCCACATGTCCACACTAAATCATCCAAAAAATTTTGTTTAGAGCTCAGAATGACCAAAAACAAAAGCCCACGTTAACCTAGCCAATTTTCTATATTGTGACAAAATTTGAGAGAGAAATAGATTATACAAAGCGTCCACGTAATCCAATCTATCCAAAACTGCGTCACGCAATGTATTGTGCTTTATTTATAAGGCTTTACTCAATGAAAATCAATGATCAGTTTAAAATGATCATTTTAACTGGCCGATCAACCTACCATGTCCGCACTAAATCGTCCGTAACTTTTGATTTAGAGCTCCAAATGATCCAAAACCAAAGCTCACGTTAACCTAGCTCAATTTTCTATATTGTGACAAAATTTGAGGCAGAAATAGATTTGACAAAGCGTCCAAGTAATCCAATCTATCCAAAACTGCGTATTGCCATGCATTGTGCTTCATTAATAAGCCTTTACTCAATGAGCATCAATGATGAGTTTAGAATGATTATTTTAACTGGTCGATCAACTTGACATTTCGGCATTAAATCGTCCGTAACTTTAGATTTATAACTCAAAATGACACAAATCCAAAGCCCACGGTAAGTTAGTTCAATTATCTATATTGTGACAAAATTTGAGACAAAAATAGATTCGACAAAGCATCCAAGTTATACAATCTATCCAAAATTGAGTCATGCCATGCATTGTTGTTTACTCATAAGCCTTTACTCAATGAGCATCAATGTTCAGTTTAGAATGATCATTTTAACTGCCCGATCAACTTGACATATCTGCCCTAAATTGTCCGTAACTTTTGATTTATAGCTCATAATGACATGAATTAAATGCCCACGTTAAGCTTGCTCAATTTCTATATTGCGACAAAATTTGAGACAAAAATAGATTCTACAAAGCGTCCAATTAATCCAATCTATCCAAAACTGCGTCATGCCTCGCATTGTGCTTCATTTATAATCCATTACTCAATGAGCATCAATGATCAATTTAGATTGATCATTTTAATTGGCCAACCAACTTGACATGTCTGCACTAAATCGTCCATAACTTTTGATTTAGATCTCAGAATAACTCAAATCCAAAGCCCACCTTAAGCTAGCTCAATTTTCTATATTATGACAAAATTTGAGACTGAAATAGATTTGACAAAGCATCCGGGTTATCCAATCTATCCAAAACTGTGTCTTGCCCTGCATTGTGCTTCATTAATAAGCCTTTACTCAATGAGCATCAATGATCAGCTTAAAATGATTATTTTAAGTTGTCGATCAACTTGACCTATCTGCACTAAATCGTCCGTAATTTTAGATTTAGAACTCAAAATGACACAAATCCAAAGCTCACGTTAAGCTAGTACAATTTTCTATATTGTGACAAAATTGGAGACAGAAATAGATTCGACAAAGCGTCCAAGTAATCCAATCTATCTAAAACTGCGTCATGCCATGAATTATGCTTTATTTATAAGCCTTTACTTAATGAGCATCAATGATCAGTTTAGAATGATCATTTTAACTAGCTCATCAACTTGACAAGTCCGCACAGAATTGTCCGTAACTTTTGATTTAGAGCTCAGAATGACAAAAATCCAAAGCTCACATTAACCTAGCACAATTTTCAATATTGTGACAAAATTTAAAACATAAATAGATTCGACAAAGGCTCCAAGTAATGCAATCTATCCAAAATTGCGTCTTGCCATGCATTGTGCTTCATTAATAAGCATTTACTCAATGAGCATCAATGATCAGTTTAAAATGATTATTTTAACTGGTCGATCAACTTGACATATCTGCACTAAATCGTCCGTAACTTTAGATTTAAAACTCAAAATGACACAAATCCAAAGCCCACGTTAAGCTAGTTCAATTTTCTATATTGTGACAAAATTTGAGACAGAAATATATTCGACAAAGTGTCCAAGTAATCCAATCTATCCAAAACTTCGTATTGCCATGCATTATGGTTTATTTATAAGCCGTTACTCAAGGAGCATCAATGATCAGTTTTGAATGATCATTTTAACTGGCCAATGAACGTGATATGTCCGATTAAATCGTCCATAACTCTTGATTTATAGCTTAGATTGACAGAAATTCAATGCCCACGTTAACCTATCTCAATTTTCAATATAGTGACAAAGTTTGAGACAGAAATAGATACGACAAAGCGTAGAAGTTATCCAATCTATCCAAAACCTCGTCATGCAATGCATTGTTCTATATGTATAAGCCTTTACTCAATGAGCATCAATGATCAGTTTAGAATGATTATTTTAACTGGTTGATCAACTTGAAATGTCTGCACTAAATCGTCCATAACTTTAGATTTAGAACTCAAAATGACAAAAATCCAAAGCCCATGTTCAGCTAGTTCAATTTTCGATATTGTGACAAAATTTGATACAGAAATAGATTCGACAAAGCGTCCAAGTAATCCAATCTATCCAAAACTGCATCTTGCCATGCATTGTGCCTCATTAATAAGCCTTTACTCAATGAGCAAAAATTATTAGTTTGGAATAATTATTTTAACTGGTCGATCAACTTGATATGTCTACACTAAATTGTCCATAACATTAGATCTAGAACTCAAAATGACACAAATCCAAAGCCCACGTTAAGCTAGTTCAATTTTCTATATTGTGACAAAATTTGAGACAGAAATATATTCGACAAAGTGTCCAAGTAATCCAATCTATCCAAAACTTCGTATTGCCATGCATTATGGTTTATTTATAAGCCGTTACTCCAGGAGCATCAATGATAAGTTTTGAATGATCATTTTAACTGGCCAATGAACGTGATATGTCCGCTTAAATCATCCATAACTCTTGATTTATAGCTTAGATTGACAGAAATCCAATGCCCACGTTAACCTATCTCAATTTTCAGTATAGAGACATAGTTTGAGACAGAAATAGATACGACAAAGCGTAGAAGTTATCCAATCTATCCAAAACTTCGTCATGCAATGCATTGTGCTATATTTATAAGCCTTTACTCAATGAGCATCAATGATCAGTTTAGAATGATTATTTTAACTGGTTGATCAACTTGACATGTCTGCACTAAATCGTCCATAACTTTAGATTTAGAACTCAAAATTACACAAATCCAAAGCCCATGTTCAGCTAGTTCAATTTTCGATATTGTGACAAAATTTGATACAGAAATAGATTCGACAAAGCATCCAAGTAATCCAATATATCCAAAACTGCATCTTGCCATGCATTGTGCCTCATTAATAAGCCTTTACTCAATGAGCATCAATGATTAGTTTAGAATAATTATTTTAACTGGTCGATCAACTTGACATGTCTGCACTAAATCGTCCATAACATTAGATCTAGAACTCAAAATTACACAAATCCAAAGCCCATGTTCAGCTAGTTCAATTTTCGATATTGTGACAAAATTTGATACAGAAATAGATTCGACAAAGCGTCCAAGTAATCCAATCTATCCAAAACTGCATCTTGCCATGCATTGTGCCTCATTAATAAGCCTTTACTCAATGAGCAAAAATTATTAGTTTGGAATAATTATTTTAACTGGTCGATCAACTTGATATGTCTACACTAAATTGTCCATAACATTAGATCTAGAACTCAAAATGACACAAATCCAAAGCCCACGTTAAGCTAGTTCAATTTTCTATATTGTGACAAAATTTGAGACAGAAATAGATTCGAAAAAGCGTCCAAGTAGTCCAATATATCCAGAACTGTGTTTTGCCATGCAGTGTGCTTCATTTATAATCCTTTACTCAATGAGCATCAATTATCAGTTTATAATGATCATTCTAACAGGCCGATCAACGTGACATTTCCTCACTAAATTATCCGTAACTTTAGATTTAGAATTCAGAATGACACAAATCCAAAACTCAGGTTAACCTAGCTCAATTTTCAATATTGTGACAAAATTTGAGGCATAAATAGATTCGTCAAAGGGTCCAAGTAATGCAATCTATCCAAAATTGCGTCTTGCCATGCATTGTGCTTCATTAATAAGCATTTACTCAATGAGCATCAATGATCAGTTTAAAATGATTATTTTAAATGGTCGATCAACTTGACATATCTGCCCTAAATCGTCCGTAACTTTAGATTTAAAACTCAAAATGACAAAAATCCAAAACCCACGTTAAGCGAGTTCAATTTTCTATATTGTGACAAAATTTGAGACAGAAATATATTCGACAAAGCGTCCAAGTAATCCAATCTATCCAGAACGTTGTCTTGCCATGCATTATGGTTTATTTATAAGCCGTTACTCAAGGGGCATCAATGATCAGTTTTGAATGATCATTTTAACTGGCCGATCAACGTGATATGTCCGATTAAATCGTCCATAAATTTTGATTTATAGCTTAGAATGATAGAAATCCAATGCCCACTTTAACCTATCTCAATTTTCAATATGGTGACAAAGTTTGAGACCGAAATAGATACGACAAATCGTCCAAGTTATCCAATCTATCCAAAACTTCGTCATGCAATGCATTGTGCTTTATTTATAAGCCTTTACTCAATGAGCATCAATGATCAGTTTAGAATGATTATTTTAACTGGTTGATCAACTTGACATGTCTGCACTAAATCGTCCATGACTTTAGATTTAGAACTCAAAATGACACAAATCCAAAGCCCACGTTCAGCTAGCTCAATTTTCAAAATTGTGATAAAATTTGATACAGAAACAGATTCGATAAAGCATCCAAGTAATCCAATCTATCAAAAACTGCATCTTGCCATGCATTGTGCCTCATTAATAAGCCTTTACTCAATGAGCATCAATGATTAGTTTAGAATAATTATTTTAACACGTCGATCAACTTGACATTTCTGCACTAAATCGTCCATAACTTTAGATCTAGAACTCAAAATGATACAAATCCAAAGCCCACGTTAAGCTAGTTCAATTATCTATATTGTGACAAAGTTTGAGACAGAAATAGATTCGACAAAGCGTCCAAGTAATCCAATATATCCAGAACTGCGTCTTGCCATGCATTGTGCTGCATTTATAATCCTTTACTCAATGAGCATCAATGATCAGTTTATAATGATCATTCTAACAGGCCGATCAACTTGACATTTCCTCACTAAATCATCCGTAACTTTAGATTTAGAATTCAGAATGACACAAATCCAAAACCCGCGTTAACCTAGCTCAATTTTCAATATTGTGACAAAATTTGAGACATAAATAGATTCGACAAAGGGTCCAAGTAATGCAATCTATCCAAAATTGCGTCTTGCCATGCATTGTGCTTCATTAATAAGCATTTACTCAATGAGCATCAATGATCAGTTTAAAATGATTATTTTAACTGGTCGATCAACTTGACATATCTGCACTAAATCGTCCGTAACTTTAGATTTAAAACTCAAAATGACACAAATCCAAAGCCCACGTTAAGCTAGTTCAATTTTCTATATTGTGACAAAATTTGAGACAGAAATATATTCGACAAAGCGTCCAAGTAATCCAATCTATCCAAAACTTCGTCTTGCCATACATTATGGTTTATTTATAAGCCGTTACTCAAGGAGCACCAATGATCAGTTTTGAATGATCATTTTAACTGGCCGATCAATGTGATATGTCAGATTAAATCGTCCATCAATTTTGATTTATAGCTTAGAATGATAGAAATCCAATGCCCACGTTAACCTATCTCAATTTTCAATATGGTGACAAAGTTTGAGACCGAAATAGATACGACAAATCGTCCAAGTTATCCAATCTATCCAAAACTTCGTCATGCAATGCGTTGTGCTTTATTTATAAGCCTTTACTCAATGAGAATCAAAGATCAGTTTAGAATGATTACTTTAACTGGTTTATCAACTTCACATGTCTGCACTAAATCGTCCATAACTTTAGATTTAGAACTCAAAATGACACAAATCCAAAGCCCACATTCAGCTAGCTCAATTTTCGATATTGTGACAAAGTTTGATACAGAAATAGATTCGACAAAGCGTCCAAGTAATGCAATCTATCCAAAACTGCATCTTGCCATGCATTGTGCCTCATTAATAAGCCTTTACTCAGTGAGCATCAATGATTAGTTTAGAATAATTATTTTAACAGGTCGATCAACTTGACATGTCTCCACTAAATCGTCCATAACTTTAGATCTCGAACTCAAAATGACATAAATCCAAAGCCCACGTTAAGCTAGTTCAATTTTCTATATTGTGACAAAATTTGAGACAGAAATAGATTCGACAAAGCGTCCAAGTAATCCAATATGTCCAAAACTGCGTCTTGCCATGCATTGTGCTTCATTTATAATCCTTTGATCAATGAGCATCAATGATCAGTTTATAATGATCATTTTAACAGGCCGATCAACTTGACATTTCCGCACTAAATCGTCCGTAACATTAGATTTAGAGCTCAGAAATACACAAATCCAAAGCCCACATTACTTAGCTCAATTTTCTATATTGTCACAAAATTTGATAATGAAATAGATTCGAAAAAGCGTTCAAGTTATCCAATCTGTCCAAATCTACGTCTTGCCATGCATTGTGCTTCATTAATAAGCCTTTACTCAATGAGCATCAATGATCAGTTTAGAATGGTTATTTTAACTGGTCGACCAACTTGACATATCTGCACTAAATCGTCTAGAACTCAAAACGACACAAATCCAAAGCCCACGTTAAGCTAGTTCTATTTTCTATATTGTGACAAAATTTGAGACAGAAATAGATTCGACAAGGCGTCCAAGTAATCCAATATATCCAAAACTGCGTCTTGCCATGCATTTTGCTTCATTAATAAGCCTTTACTCAATGAGCATCAATCATCAGTCTAGAATGATTATTTTAACTGGTCGATCAAATTGACATGTCTGCACTAAATCATTTGTAACTTAGATTTAGAACTCAAAATAACACAAATCCAAAGCCCACATTAAGCCAGGTCAAATTTCTATATTGTGACAAAATTTGAGATAGAAATAGATTGGACAAAGTGTGCAAGCAATCCAATCTATCCACAATTGCGTCATGGCATGCATTGTGCTTTATTTATAAGTCTCTACTCAATGAACATCAATGATCAGTTTAGAATGATCATTCAAACTGGCCGATCAACTTGCCATGTCCGCTCCAAATCATCTGTAACTTTTGATTTAGAGCTCAGAATGACCCAAAACCAAAGCACACGTTAACCTAGCTCAATTTTCTATATTGTGACAAAATTTGATACAGAAATAGATTCCACAAATCGTCCAAGTAATACAATCTATCCAAAACTGCGTCTTGTCAAGCATTGTGCTTCCTTAATAAGCCTTTACTCAATGAGCATAAATGACCAGTTTAGAATGAATATTTTAATTGGTCGATCTACTTGACATGTCTGCACTAAATGATCGGTAACTTTAGATTTAGAACTCAAAATGACACAAATCCAAAGCCCACGTTAAGCTAGTACAATTTTCAATATTGTAACAAAATTTGAGACAGAAATAGATTCGACAAGCTGTCCAAGTAATCCAATCTATCCAAATTTGCGTCATCCATGCATTGTGCTTTATTTATAAGCCGTTACTCAAGGAGCATCAATGATCAGTTTAGAATGATCATTTTAACTGGCCGATCAACATGACATGTCCGATTAAATCGACCATTAGTTTTGATTTAGAGCTTAGAATGACATAAATCCAAAGCCCAGGTTAACCTAGCTCAATTTTCAAAATGATGACAAAATATGAGACAGATATAGGTACGACAAAGCGTCCAAGTTATCCAATCTATCCAAAACTTCATCATTCAATGCATTGTGCTTTATTTATAAGCCTTTACTGAATGAGCATCAATGATCAGTTTCGAATGATTATTTTAACTGGTCGATCAACTTGACATGTCTACACTAAATCGTCCATTACTTTAGATTTAGAACTCAAAATGACACAAATCCAAAACCCACGTTAAGCTAGTTCAATTTTCTATATTGTGACAAAGTTTGAGACAGAAATAGATTAGAAAATGTGTCCAAGTAATCCAATATATCCAAAACTGCGTCTTGCCATGCATTGTGCTTCATTAATAAGCCTTTACTCAATTAGCATCAATCATCAGTCTAGAATGATTATTTTAACTGGTCGATCAAATTGACATTTCTACACTAAATCATTCGTAACTTTTGAATTAGAACTCAAAATAATACAAATCCGAAGCCCACATTAAGCCATGTCAACTTTCTATATTGTGGCAAAATTTGAAATAGAAATAGATTCGACAAAGTGTCCAAGCAATCCAATCTATCCGAAATTGCGTCATGGCATGCATTGTGCTTTATTTATAAGTCTCTACTCAATGAACATCAATGATCAGTTCAGAATGATCATTCAAACTGGCCGATCAACTTTCCATGTCCGCTCCAAATCGTCTCTAACTTTTGATTTAGAGCTCAGAATGACCCAAAAGCAAAGCACATGTTAACCTAGCTCAATTTTCTATATTGTGACAAAATTTGATACAGAAATAGATTCGACAAAGCGTCCAAGTAATACAATCTATCCAAAACTGCGTCTTGTCATGCATTGTGCTTCCTTAATAAGCCTTTACTCAATGAGAATCAATGACCAGTTTAGAATGATTATTTTAATTGGTCGATCAACTTGACATGTCTGCATTAAATCATCTGTAACTTTAGATTTAGAACTCAAAATGACACAAATCCAAAGCCCACGTTAAGCTAGTACAATTTTCTATATTGTTACAAAATTTGAGACAGAAATAGATTCGACAAACTGTCCAAGTAATCCAATCTATCCAAATTTGCGTCATCCATGCATTGTGCTTTATTTATAAGCGTGTACTCAATGAGAATCAATGATCAGTTTAGAATGATCATTTTAACTGGCCGATCAACTTGAAATGTCCGCACTAAAAAGTCCTTAATTTTTTATTTAGAGCTCAGAAAGACAAAAATCCAAAGCCCACATTAACCTAGCTCAATTTTCTATTTTGTGAAAAAATTTGAGATCGAAATAAATTCGACAAAGCGTCGAAGTAATCCAATCTATCCAGAACTACGTCTTTCCATTTATTTTGCTTTATTTTTAACCCTTTACTCAATGAGCATCAATGATCAGTTTAGAATGGTCATTTTAATTGACCGATCAACTTGAGATTTCCGCATTAAATTGTTCGTAAATTTTGTTTTAGAGCTCAGAATGACACAAATCCAAAGGCCACGTTAACCTAGCTCAATTTTCTATATTGTGACAAAATTTGAGACTAAAATACATTCAACAAAGCGTCCAAGAAATCCAATCTATCCAAAAATGCGTCATGCCATGCATTGTGTTTTATTTATAAGCCATTACTCATTGAGCATCAATGATAAGTTTAAATGGTCATTTTAACTGGCCGATCAACTTGACATGTCTGCACTAAATCATCCGTAACATTTTATTTAGAGCTCAGAATGACCCAAAACCAAAGCCCACGCAAACATAACTCAATTTTTTATATTGTGACAAAATTCGAGATAGAAATAGATTCGACAAAGCGTCCAAGTAATCCAATCTATCCAATACTGCGTCTTGCCATGCATTGTGCTTCATTAATAAGCCTTTACTCAATGAGCATCAATGATCAGTTTAGAATGATTATTTTAACTGGTCTATCAATTTGACATTTCTGCACTAAATTGTCCGTAAATTTAGGTTTAGAACTCAAAATGACAGAAATACAACGCCCACATTAAGCTAGTTCAATTTTGTATATTCTGACAAAATTTTAAACAGAAATAGATTCAACAAAGGGTCCAAGTAATCCAATCTATCCAAAACTACGACATTCCATGCATTGTGCTTTATTTAAAAGCCTTTACTCAATGAGCACCAATGATCAGTGTAGAATGATCATTTTAACTGACCGATCAACCTGACATGTCCACACTAAATCGTCCAAAAATTTTTGTTTAGAGCTCAGAATGACCAAAAACCAAAGCCCACGTTAACCTAGCTCAATTTTATATATTGTCACAAAATTTGAGAGAGAAATAGATTCTACAAAGCGTCCAAGTAACCCAATCTATCCAAAACTACGTCACGCCATGTATTGTGCTTTATTTATAAGCCTTTACTCAATGAGTATCAATGATCAGTTGAGAATGATCATTTTAACTGGCCGATCAACCTACCATGTCCGCACAAAATCGTTGTAACTTTTAGATTTAGACAAATGACACAAATCAAAGCCCACGTTAAGCTAGCTCAATTTTCTATATTGTGACAAAATTTGAGACAAAAATAGATTTTTCAAAGCGTCCAAGTAATCCAATCTATCCAAAACAGAGTCTTGCCATGCATTGTGCTTCATTAATAAGCCTTTACTCAATGAGCATCAATGATCAGTTTAGAATGATTATTTTAACTGGTCGATAACCTTGGCATGACTGCATTAAATCGTCCGTAACTTTAGATTTATAACTCAAAATAACACAAATCCAAAGCCCACATTAAGTTAGTTCAATTATCTATATTGTGACAAAATTTGAGACAAAAATAGATTCGACAAAGCACCCAGGTTATACAATCTATCCAAAATTTTGTCATGACATGCATTGTTGTTTATGCATAAGCCTTTACTCGATGAGCACCAATGATCAGTTTACAATGATCATATTAACTGGCCGATCAACTTGACATGTCCGCACTAACTCATCTTTAACTTTTGATTTAGAGCTTAAAATGACACGAATCCAATGCCCACGTTAAGCTAGCTCAATTTCCTATATCGTGCAAAATTTGAGACAGAAATAGAGACAACAAGAAGTCAAAGTAATCCAATCTATTCAAAACTGTGTGATGTCATGCATTGTGCTTCATTTATAAGCTTTTACTCAATGAGCATCAATGATCAGTTTAGAATGATCATTTTAACTTGCCCATCAACTTGACATGTCGGCAGTAAACCGTCCTTTACTTTTGATTTTATAGCTCAGAATGACACGAATTCAATGCGCACGTTAAGCTAGCTCAAGTTTCTATATTGTGACAAAAGTTGAGACAGAAATAGATACGACAAAGCGTCCAATTTATCTCAAACTGTGTGATGTCATGGATTATGCGTCATTTATAAGCCTCTTACAAATCAGAAAAATGATCACTTAAGAATGGTCATTTTAACTGGCTGATCAACTTGACATGTTATAACTCAGAATGTTAGGAATCCAATGACCACGTTAATATAGCTCAATTTTCTATATATTGACAAAATTTGAGATAGAAATAGATACGAAAAAGCATCCAAGTAATCCAATCTTTCCGAAACTACTTGATGACATGCATTATGCTTCATTTATAAGCCTTTGCTCAATGAGCACTAATGATTAGTTTAGAATGATCATATTAACAGGCCGATCAACTTGACATTTCGGCACTAAATCATATGTAACTTTTGATTTAGAGTTCAGAATGATAGAAATCCAAATCCCACGTTAAACTAGCTCAATTTTCAATATTGTGATAAAATTTAAGACTAAATTTTCTTATAGAAATCCTAAAAGTAATCAAATCTATCAAAAAGTGTGTAATGTCATGCATTATGTTTCATTTATAATCCTAAACTCAAGGAGCACCAATGATCACTTAAGAATGAATAATTTAACCGGCCTATCAACTCCACATCTGTGTACTAAATCATCTGTAACTTTTAATTTAGAACTCTGAATGACACGAATCCAAAGCCTACGTTAAGCTAGCTCGAGTTTCTATATAGTCACAAAATTTGAGATAGAAATAGATGATAAAAGGCATCTAAATTATCCAGTATATCCCAAACTCCGTCATGCCATACATATGCATTATGTTTCATTAATAAGCCTTTACTCAAGGAGCACGAGTGATAAGTTTAGAATGATCATTTTAACTGGTCAATCAACTTGACATATCTGCACTAAATTGTCCGTAACTTTAGATTTGAAACTCAAAATGACACAAATCCAAAGCCCACGTTAAGCTAGTTCAATTTTCTATATTGTGACAAAATTTGAGACAGAAATATATTCGACAAAGCGTCCAAGTAATCCAATCTATCCAAACCTTCGTCTTGCCATGCATTATGGATTACTTATAAGCCGTTACTCAAGGAGCATCAATGATCCATTTTGAATGATCATTTTAACTGGCCGATCAACGTGATATGTCCAATTAAATCGTCCATAAATTTTGATTTATAGCTTAGAATGATAGAAATCCAATGCCCATGTTAACCTATCTCAATTCTCAGTATGGTGACAAAGTTTGAGACCGAAATAGATACGACAAATCGTCCAAGTTATCCAATCTATCCAAAACTTCGTCATGCAATGCGTTGTGCTTTATTTATAAGCCTTTACTCAATGAGCATCAATGATCAGTTTAGAATGATTACTTTAACTGGTTGATCAACTTGACATGTCTGCACTAAATCGTTTATAATTTTAGATTTAGAACTCAAAATGACACAAATCAAAAGCCCAGGTTCAGCTAGCTCAATTTTCGATATTGTGACAAAGTTTGATACAGAAATATATTCGACAAAGCGTCCAAGTAATCCAATCTATCCAAAACTGCATCTTGCCATGCTTTGTGCCTCATTAATAAGCCTTTACTCAATGAGCATCAATGATTAGTTTAGAATAATTATTTTAACAGGTCGATCAACTTGACATGTCTGCACTAAATCGTCCATAACTTTATATCTAGAACTCAAAATGACATAAATCCAAAGCCCACGTTAAGCTAGTTCAATTTACTATATTGTGACAAAATTTGAGACAGAAATAGATTCGAAAAGGCGTCCAAGTAATCCAATATATCCAGATCTGCGTCTTGCCATGCATTGTGCTTCATTTATAATCCTTCACTCAATGAGCATCAATGATCAATTTATAATGATCATTCTAACAGGCCAATAACTTGACATTTTCTCACTAAATCGTCCGTAACTTTAGATTTAGAATTCAAAATGACACAAATCCAAAGCCAACGTTAACCTAGCTCAATTTTCAATATTGTGACAAAATATGAGACATAAATAGATTCGACAAAGGGTCCAAGTAATGCAATCTATCCAAAACTACGTCTTGCCATACATTGTGCTTCATTAATAAGCATTTACTCAATGAGCATCAATGATCAGTTTAAATTATTATTGTAACGGGTCGATCAACTTGACATATCTACAGTAAATCGTCCGTAACTTTAGATTTAAAACTCAAAATGACACAAATACAAAGCCCACGTTAAGCTAGTTCAATTTTCTATATTGTGACAAAATTTAAGACAGAAATATATTCGACAAAGCGTCCAAGTAATCCAATCTATCCAAAACTTCGTCTTGCCATACATTATGGTTTATTTATAAGCCGTTACTCAAGGAGCACCAATGATCAGTTTTGAATGATCATTTTAACTGGCCGATCAACATGATATGTCAGATTAAATCGTCAATAAATTTTGATTTATAGCTTAGAATGATAGAAATCCAATGCCCACGTTAACCTATCTCAATTTTTAATATGGTGACAAAGTTTGAGACCGAAATAGATACGACAAATCGTCCAAGTTATCCAATCTATCCAAAAATTCGTCATGCAATGCATTGTGCTTTATTTATAAGCCTTTACTCAATGAGCATCAATGATCAGTTTAGAATGATTATTTTAACTAGTTGATCAACTTGACATGTCTGTACTAAATCGTCCATGACTTTAGATTTAGAACTCAAAATAACACAAAACCAAAGCCCACGTTCAGCTAGCTCAATTTTCAAAATTGTGACAAAATTTGATACAGAAATAGATTCGATAAAGCATCCAAGTAATCCAATCTATCAAAAACTGCATCTTGCCACGCATTGTGCCTCATTAATAAGCCTTTACTCAATGAGCATCAATGATTAGTTTAGAATAATTATTTTAACAGGTCGATCAACTTGACATGTCTGCACTAAATCGTCCATAACATTAGATCTAGAACTCAAAATGACACAAATCCAATGCCCACGTTAAGCTAGTTCAATTTTCTATATTGTGACACACTTTGAGACATATTCGAAAAAGCGTCCAAGTAATCTAATATATCCAGAACTGTGTCTTGCCATGCATTGTGCTTCATTTATAATCCTTTACTCAATGAGCATCAATAATCAGTTTATAATGATCATTCTAACAGGCCGATTAACTTGACATTTTCTCACTAAATCGTCCGTAACTTCAGATTTAGAATTCAAAATGACACAAATCCAAAGCCAACGATAACCTAGCTCAATTTCCAATATTGTGACAAAATTTAAGACATAAATAGATTCGACAAAGGGTCCAAGTAATGCACTCTATCCAAAACTGCGTCTTGCCATGCATTGTGCTTCATTAATAAGCATTTACTCAATGAGTATCAATGATCAGATTAAAATGATTATTGTAACTGGTCGATCAACTTGAAATATCTACACTAAATCGTCCGTAACTTTAGATTTAAAACTCAAAATGACACAAATACAAAGCCCACCTGAAGCTAGTTCAATTTTCTATATTGTGACAAAATTTGAGACAAAAATATATTCGACAAAGCGTCCAAGTAATCCAATCTGTCCAAAACTTCATCTTGCCATGCATTATGGTTTATTTATAAGCCGTTACTCAAGGAGCACCAATGATCAGTTTTGAATGATCATTTTAACTGGCCGATCAATGTGATATGTCAGATTAAATCGTCCATCAATTTTGATTTATAGCTTAGAATGATAGAAATCCAATGCCCACGTTAACCTATCTCAATTTTGAATATGGTGACAAAGTTTGAGATCGAAATAGATACGACAAATCGTCCAAGTTATCCAATCTATCCAAAACTTCGTCATGCAATGCATTGTGCTTTATTTATAAGCCTTTACTCAATGAGCATCAATGATCAGTTTAGAATGATTATTTTAACTGGTTGACCAACTTGACATGTCTTCATTAAATCGTCCATAACTTTAGATTTAGAACTCAAAATGACACAAATTCAAAATCCACGTAAAGCTAGCTCAATTTTCGATATTGTGACAAAATTTGATACAGAAATAGATTCGACAAAGCATCCAAGTAATCCAATCTATCCAAAACTGCATCTTGCCATGCATTGTGCCTCATTAATAAGCATTTACTCAATGAGCATCAATGATTAGTTTAGAATAATTATTTTAACTGGTCGATCAACTTGACATGTCTGCACTAAATAGTCCATAACTTTATATCTTGAACTCAAAATGACACAAATCCAAAGCCCACGTTAAGCTAGTTCAATTTTCTATATTGTGACAAAATTTGAGACAGAAATAGATTCAAAAAAGCATCCAAGTAATCGAATATATCCAGAATTGCGTCTTGCCATGCATTGTGCTTCATTTATAATCCTTTATTTAATGAGCATCAATGATCAGTTTATAATGATCATTCTAACAGGCCGATCAACTTAATATTTCCTCACTAAATCGTCCGTAACTTTAGATTTAGAATTCAGAATGACACAAATCCAAAGCCAACGTTAACCTAGCTCAATTTTCAATATTGTGACAAAATTTAAGACATAAATAGATTCAACAAAGGGTCCAAGTAATGCAATCTATCCAAAACTGCATCTTGCCATGCATTGTGCTTCATTAATAAGCATTTACTCAATGAGCATCAATGTTCAGTTTAAAATGATTATTGTAACTTCTCGATCAGCTTGACATATCTACACTAATCATCCGTAACTTTAGATTTAAAACTCAAAATGACACAAATCCAAAGCCCACGTTAAGCTAGTTCAATTTTCTATATTATGAAAAATTTTGAGACAGAAATAGATTCGACAAAGCGTCCAAGTAATCCAATATATCCATAACTGCGTCTTTCCATGCATTGTGCTTCATTTATAATCCTTTACTCAATGAGCATCAATGATCAGTTTATAATGATTATTTTAAAAGGCTGATCAACTTGATATTTCTGTACTAAATCGTCCGTAACTTTAGATTTAGAGCTCAGAAATACACAAATCCAAAGCCCACATTAACCTAGCTCAATTTTCTATATTGTCATAAAATTTGATACAGAAGTAGATTTGAAAAAGTGTTCAAGTTATCCAATCTATCCTAAACTACGTCTTGCCATGCATTGTGCTTAATTAATAAGCATTTACTCAATGAGCATCAATGATCAGTTTAAAATGATTATTGTAACTGGTCGATTAACTTGACATATCTACACTAAATCGTCCGTAACTTTAGATTTAAAACTCAAAATCACGCAAATACAAAGCCCACGTTAAGCTAGTTCAATTTTTTATATTGTGACAAAATTTGAGACAAAAATATATTCGACAAAGCGTCCATGTAATCCAATCTATCCAAAACTTCGTCTTGCCATGCACTATGGTTTATTTATAAGCCGTTACTCAAGGAGCACCAACGATCAGTTTTGAATGATCATTTTAACTGGCCGATCAACGTGATATGTCCGATTAAATCGTCCACAAATTTTGATTTATAGCTTAAAATGATAGAAATCCAATGCCCACGTTAACCTATCTAAATTTTCAATATGGTGACAAAGTTTGAGACCGAAATAGATACGACAAATCGTCCAAGTTATCCAATCTATCCAAAACATAGTCATGCAATGCATTGTGCTTTATTTATAAGCCTTTACTCAATGAGCATCAATGATCAGTTTAGAATGATTATTTTAACTGGTTGATCAACATGACATGTCTGCACTAAATCGTCCATAACTTTGGATTTAGAACTCAAAATGACACAAATCAAAAGCCCACGTTCAGCTAGCTCAATTTTCGATATTGTGACAAAATTTGATACAAAAATAGATTCGACAAAGCATCCAAGTAACCCAATCTATCCAAAACTACGTCACGCCATGTATTGTGCTTTATTTATAAGCCTTTACACAATGAGTATCAATGATCAGTTTAGAATGATCATTTTAACTGGCCGATCAACCTACCATGTCCGAACTAAATCGTTAGTAACTTTTGATTTAGAGCTCAGAATGACCCAGAACCAAAGCCCACGTTAACCTAGCTCAATTTTCTATATTGTGACAAAATTTGAGACAAAAATTGATTCGAAAATGCACCCAGATTATACAATCTATCCAAAATTTTGTCATGACATGCATTGTTGTTTATGCATAAGGCTTTACTCAATGAGCACCAATGATCAGTTTACAATGATCATATTAACTGGCCGATCAACTTGACATGTCCGCACTAACTCATCCTTAACTTTTGATTTAGAGCTTAGAATGACACGAATCCAATGCCCACGTTAAGCTAGCTCAATTTCCTATATCGTGCAAAATTTGAGACAGAAATAGAGACAACAAGAAGTCGAAGTAATCCAATCTATTCAAAACTGCGTGATGTCATGCATTGTGCTTCATTTATAAGCTTTTACTCAATGAGCATCAATGATCAGTTTAGAATGATCATTTTAACTTGCCCATCAACTTGACATGTCGGCACTAAATCGTCCATTACTTTTGATTTATAGCTCAGAATGACACGAATCCAATGCCCACGTTAAGCTAGCTCAAGTTTCTATATTGTGACAAAAGTTGAGACAGAAATAGATATGACAAAGCATCCAATTTATCCCAAACTGTGTGATGTCATGGATTATGCGTCATTTATAAGCCTCATACAAATCAGAACCAATGATCACTTAAGAATGGTCATTTTAACTGGCTGATCAACTTGACATGTTATAACTCAGAATGACACGAATCCAATGATCACGTTAACATAGCTCAATTTTCTATATATTGACAAAATTTGAGATAGAAATAGATACGAAAAAGCATCCAAGTAATCCAATCTTTCCGAAACTACGTGATGACATGCATTATGCTTCATTTATAAGCCTTTGCTCAATGAGCACTAATGATTAGTTTAGAATGATCATATTAACAGGCCGATCAACTTGACATTTCTGCGCTAAATCATCTGTAACTTTTGATTTAGAGTTCAGAATGATAAAAATCCAAATCCCACGTAAAACTAGCTCAATTTTCAATATTGTGATAAAATTTAAGACTAAATTTTCTTATAGAAATCCTAAAAGTAATCAAATCTATCAAAGAGTGTGTAATGTCATGCATTATGTTTCATTTATAATCCTCAACTCAAGGAGCACCAATGATCACTTAAGAATGAACAATTTAACCGGCCGATCAACTCCACATCTGTGTACTAAATCGTCTGTAACTTTTAATTTAGAACTCCGAATGACACGAATCCAAAGCCTACGTTAAGCTAGCTCGAGTTTCTATATTGTGACAAAATTTGAGATAGAAATAGATGCTAAAAGGCGTCTAAATTATCCAGTATATCCCAAACTCCGTCATGCCATACATATGCTTCATTTATATGCCTCTACTCAATGAGCACCAATGACCAGTTAAGAAAGATCATTTTAACTGCCCGATCAACTTGACATTTTCGCATTAAATCATCACTAACTTTTGATTTAGAGCTCAGAATAACACAAATCCGGAGCACACGTTAAGATAGCTCAATTAATATTGTATTATGCTTCAATTATAAGCCTCAACTCAATGAGAACCAATGATCAGTTAAGAATGGTCATTTTAACTGGCCAATCAACTTGGTATGTCCGCACTAAATCGTCCGTCACTTTTGATTTAGAGTTCAGAATGACACAAATCCAAAGCCCACGTTAAGCTAGCTAAATTTTCTATATTATTACAAAACTCGAGACGAAAATAGAAACGACAAAGCATCCAACTAATCCAATATATCTAAAACTTCATGATGTCATGCATTGTGATTCATTCATAAGCCTTTACTCAATGAGCATCAGTGATCAATTTAAAATGATTATTTTAACTAGCCGATCAACTTGACATGTCTTTAGTAAATCATCCATAACTTTTTATTTATTTCTCAGAATGACACGAATCCAATTCCCAAGTTAAGCTAGCTCAATTTTCTATATTGTGACAAATTTTGAGACAGAAATAGATTCGTCAAAGCATCTTAGTATTTAAATCTATCCCAAAATGCATGATGCCATGAATTATGCTTCATTTATAAGCCTTTACTTAATGAACACCAATGATCAGTTTATAATGAGCATATTAACTAGTCTATCAACTTGACATATCTGCACTAAATTGTCCATAACTTTTGATTTAGAACTCCGAATGACACGAATCTAATGCCCATGTTAAGCTAGCTCAAGTTTCTATATTGTGACAAAATTTAAGGTAGTAATAGATTTGACAAAGCGTCCAAGTTATCCAATCTATGCCGAAATACGTGATGCAATCACTACAAGAAAATATATATTTCCCAACGACAATATTTTTCTGAAATCCGTTAGGAAATGCGCTTTCCGACAGATTTCCAACAAAATATGTGCGTCGGGACTATTTCATTGGAAATCTTACACCGTCAGAAAATAGTCGGGAATTACCGACGGGTTTGCGATGAAGAAAACCCATCGGCAATAACATACTGATATTCAATGGGCAGGAGCCATCGGACATTACAGACATATTTGCGATGGAAGCCATCCGTAGGTACCCGGCCGATGACTTCTGATGAAAAAGGCCATCGGGAATGACATACTTAATACCGATGATACATGGCATCGGAAACTACTGACGCACATCCGATGGTGTATAGCTGTCGATATTTTCCGACGGTTTGCATCCGTCAGGAATATTCCAACACCATCCCGATGACATACACTTCCTGACGAACTCTATCCATCGGTAATTCTGATGGATTAGCAATAACGCTATCCATCCAACCCTTCTCAGTTTTCCGATGACTCCTTCCCTCGGAAATAACCAAACATGTAACAATTGTTTTTAATAATTATTTTTTAATTTTAAATAAATAATAATTAAAATTTTAAATTTAATAAATATTTTTAAATATTTAATACAAATATTAAAACAATTAAAGAAAAATAATATTTCAAATTAAAAATATAATAAAATTCATCCGGATATTCGAGGAATTTAGTTTTCATAAAATCTACAAAATATTTTAGCCTGGCCATCTCTATCTCAATAGCCGCTATTTTTTCTTTAAATTGGGTGTTCTCCTTATTTCCAACCGCATATGTTGCACCACTAGTTTCTGCAACTCTACCGACTCTTGGATGACAACCCTTCGAAAATGGTACTTCGTGTAAAAAATTTTAAAATATTATGATATTAAATATAAAAACAAATAAAAAGAGAAATCAAACTTACATTAAGAACCAGATGGTTAATCTCAGAACGAGGCAATTGGGCAACCGAAAATGAAAAACCGACTAGAGACTACTGAGTAAAAATATCACTTTTTTCTTTTTAACTTTTTCGATGATCTCACTAACAATACCATCTTGGATGCGACCAGTTTTTTGGTTGTTGTGGACGGTCTCGAGAAGTTGCAAGTGATCTGGAGACACTCCAAATTCTTGTACCTAAAAGTAAAAAAATACTAAATGAATATTAAATTTTTTTTCAAATAATAATAAATAAAACTAATATAATAATAAATTTACCAAATCATCGGCTCGTTTCAGAAAATTAGTCGATACAGTATTGTGAATGTAAATGCCTTTGCCTCCTCGGTCTCTCTTCTAGTTTCCCGAATTTGTCCTCGAGATGGCCTTATCACTGGAAGATTCCCAATAACAAATAAAGTCGTTCCAAACCGACTTATTCAACCATCTTTGTTTGTCTTTTCCCTTTTTCCATTTTTGTTTACACTCGTTCATGTGGCGGAAAAATTATACCGCAGCCACTTTTTGAAAATCTTTTTCCACCAACTTTGTGTTCATGAGATCCCATGTAAAGTTTTGCTGCGAAATTTACTTATATATATATATATATATTACTAAAAAATATTTAAAATACATATTTAAAAATAAATTAACGTACTGCAAACGTCCTGAACCAAATATGACGTTCTTTGTACGGAATATCTCTAAATTTTGTATATAGTTTGTTCAAAACAGAATGAAGCATCTTTAATATAGATTTGCTTATTACGTTGTTTGAAATACCAAATCTATGGATTTTTATTATAATAACGTTAAAATAATTATTTTAAATATAATTATAGTAAATTTAAAATACCATGTCGAATTTCCTTGACGCCTCGGATCGAGAAAAGTAAGAAGTTCGCGACTGGTCTGCTGAACTAGTTCTTCAATGGTTATTGGTCGAAAGGGATCATTTCCAGATTGTAGAACTTGAGTTGGTATAAAACTCATACTAGACAAATCACCACGTCTTTAATAATCTTGATACGACTTTTAAATATTATGATTATGACAATTTATTAGTCTATCTACATTTTCTATTTGCCATTTTCTCTTCAAAACCTAATTTTAAAAATATTATAATTGAATATTATTTAAAATATTTATATAAACCATAAACGTTTCCACTCGTTAAAAATTGATTCTCAATTCTCAATTGGAAATAGTGAGTTTTCATATTAGCAACTTATAGTGAATTTTCATATTAGCAACTTACAGTGAATTTTCATATTAGCAACTTACAGTCAATTTTCATATTAGCAACTTACAGTCAATTTTCATATTAGCAACTTACAGTCAATTTTCATATTAGCAACTTACAGTCAATTTTCATATTAGCAACTTACACTGAGTTTTCACATTACCAACTTACATTGAGTTTTCACATTACCAACTTAATAAGCCTTTGGTAATCAATAACATCATAGGTAATCAATAACATCATAGGTAATCAATAACATCATAGGTAAGGAAAAGCTCTTTGGAATGAACCATGGATAGATTGATTGAAAGCTGCAATCTATCCAAAACTGTGTAATGTCATGCACTATGCTTCATTTATAAGCCTTTACTCAATGATCACTAATGATCAGTTTAGAATAATCATTTTAACTGGCCGATCAGCTTCACTTGTCTCCACTAAATTATTTGTAACTTTTTATTTATAGCTTTGAATGACACATATCCAATGCCAACGTTAAGTTAGCTCAATTTTCTATATTGTGACAAAATTTGAGATAGAAATAGATGAGACAACGCGTTCAAATAATCCAACCTATCCAAAACTGTGTGATGCCATGCATTATGTTTCATTAATAAGCCTTTACTCAAGGAGCACCAGTGATAAGTTTAGAATGATCATTTTAACTGGTCAATCAACTTGACATATCTGCACTAAATCGTCCGTAACTTTAGATTTGAAACTCAAAATGACACTAATCCAAAGCCCACGTTAAGCTAGTTCAATTTTCTATATTGTGACAAAATTTGAGACAGAAATATATTCGACAAAGCATCCAAGTAATCCAATCTATCCAAACCTTCGTCTTGCCATGCATTATGGATTATTTATAAGCCGTTACTCAAGGAGCATCAATGATCCGTTTTGAATGATCATTTTAACTGGCCGATCAACGTTATATGTCCGATTAAATCGTCCATAAATTTTGATTTATAGCTTAGAATGATAGAAATCCAATGCCCACGTTAACCTATCTCAATTTTCAATATGGTGACAAAGTTTGAGACCGAAATAGATACGACAAATCGTCCAAGTTATCCAATCTATCCAAAACTTCGTTATGCAATGTGTTGTGCTTTATTTATAAGCCTTTACTCAATGAGCATCAATGATCAGTTTAGAATGATTACTTTAACTGGTTGATCAAGTTGACATGTATGCACTAAATCATTTATAATTTTAGATTTAGAACTCAAAATGACACAAATCCAAAGCCCACGTTCAGCTAGCTCAATTTTCGATATTGTGACAAAGTTTGATACAGAAATAGATTCGACAAAGCATCCAAGTAATCCAATCTATCCAAAACTAAATCTCGCCATGCTTTGGGCCTCATTAATAAGCCTTTACTCAATGAGCATCAATGATTAGTTTAGAATAATTATTTTAACATGTCGATCAACTTGACATGTCTGCACTAAATCGTCCATAACTTTAGATCTCGAACTCAAAATGACATAAATCCAAAGCCCACGTTAAGCTAGTCCAATTTTCTATATTCTGACAAAATTTGAGACAGAAATAGATTCGAAAAGGCGTCCAAGTAATCCAATATATCCAGATCTGCGTCTTGCCATGCATTGTGCTTCATTTATAATCCTTTAGTCAATGAGCATCAATGATCAATTTATAATGATCATTCTAACAGGCCAATCAACTTGACATTTCCTCACTAAATCGTCCGTAACTTTAGATTTAGAATTCAAAATGACACAAATCCAAAGCCAACGTTAACCTAGCTGAATTTTCAATATTGTGACAAAATATGAGATAAATAGATTCGACAAAGGGTCCAAGTAATGCAATCTATCCAAAACTGCGTCTTGCCATGCATTGTGCTTCATTAATAAGCATTTACTCAATGAGCATCAATGATCAGTTTAAAATGATTATTGTAACTGGTTGATCCCCTTGACATATCTACACTAAATCGTCCGTAACTTTAGATTTAAAACTCAAAATGACACAAATCCAAAGCCCGCGTAAAGCTAGTTCAATTTTCTATATTATGACAAAATTTGAGACAGAAATATATTCCACAAAGCGTCCAAGTAATCCAATCTATCCAAAACTTTGTCTTGCCATGCATTATGGTTTATTTATAAGCCGTTACTCAAGGAGCAACAATTATCAGTTTTGAATGATCATTTTAACTGGCCGATCAATGTGATATGTCTGATTAAATCGTCCATAAATTTTGATTTACAGCTTAGAATGAAAGAAATCCAATGCCCAGGTTAACCTATCTCAATTTTCAATATGGTGACAAAGTTTGAGACCGAAATAGATACGACAAATCGTCCAAGTTATCCAATCTATCCAAAACTTCGTCATGCAATACATTGTGCTTTATTCATAAGCCTTTACTCAATGAGCATCAATGATCAGTTTAGAATGATTATTTTAACTGGTTGATCAACTTGACATGTCTGCACTAAATCGTCCATAACTTGAGATTTAGAACTCAAAATGACACAAATCCAATGCCCACGTTCAGCTAGCTCAATTTTCGATATAGTGACAAAATTTGATACATAAATAGATTTGACAAAGCGTCCAAGTAATCCAATCTATGCAAAACTGTATCTTGCCATGCATTGTGCCTCGTTAATAAGCCTTTACTCAATGAGCATCAATGATTAGTTTAGAATAATTATTTTAACAGGTCGATCAACTTGACATGTCTGCACTAAATCGTCCATAACTTTAGATCTAGAACTCAAAATGACACAAATCCAAAGCCCACGTTAAGCTAGTTCAATTTTCTGTATCGTGACAAAATTTGAGACAGATTCGAAAAAGCGTCCATCTAATCCAATATATCCAGAACTGCATCTTGCCATGCATTGTGCTTCATTTATAATCCTTTACTCAATGAGCATCAATGGTCAGTTTATAATGATCATTCTAACAGGCGGATCAACTTGACATTTCCTCACTAAATCGTCCGTAACTTTAGATTTAGAATTCAGAATGACAAAAATCAAAAGCCAACGTTAACCTAGCTCAATTTTCAATATTGTGACAAAATTTAAGACATAAATAGATTCGACAAAGCGCCAAGTAATGTACTCTATCAAAAACTGCGTCTTGCCATGCATTGTGCTTCATTAATAAGCATTTACTCAATGAGCATCAATGATCAGTTTAAAATGATTATTGTAACTGGTAGATCAACTTGACATATCTACACTAAATCGTCCGTAACTTTAGATTTAAAACTCAAAATGACACAAATACAAAGCCCACGTTAAGCTAGTTCAATTTTCTATATTGAGACAAAATTTGAGATAGAAATATATTCGACAAAGCGTCCAAGTAATCCAATCTATCCAAAACTTCGTCTTGCCATGCATTATGGTTTATTTATAAGCCGTTACTCAAGGAGCACCAATGATCAGTTTTGAATGATCATTTTAACTGGCCGATCAACGTGATATGTCTGATTAAATCGTCCACAAATTTTGATTTATAGCTTAGAAGGATAGAAATCCAATGCCCACGTTAACCTATCTCGATTTTCAATATGGTGACAAAGTTTGAGACCGAAATAGATACGACAAATCATCCAAGTTATCCAATCAATCCAAAACTTTGTCATGCAATGCATTGTGCTTTATTTATAAGCCTTTACTCAATGAGCATCAATAATCAGTTTAGAATGATTATTTTAACTGGTTGATCAACTTGACATGTCAGCATTAAATCGTCCATAACTTTAGATTTAGAACTCAAAATGACACAAATTCAAAGCCCACGTTCAGCTAGCTCAATTTTTGATATTGTGACAAAATTTGATACAGAAATAGATTCGACAAGGCGTCCAAGTAATCCAATCTATCCAAAACTGTATCTTGCCATGCATTGTACCTCATTAATAAGGCTTTACTCAATGAGCATCAATGATTAGTTTAGAATAATTATTTTAACTGGTCGATCAAGTTGACATGTCTGCACTAAATTGTCCATAACTTTAGATCTTGAACTCAAAATGACACAAATCCAAAGCC
The DNA here is from genome assembly GCA_018901935.1 of Pugionium cornutum. Lineage (NCBI taxonomy): Eukaryota > Viridiplantae > Streptophyta > Magnoliopsida > Brassicales > Brassicaceae > Pugionium > Pugionium cornutum. The sequence continues at coordinate 11,910,889 of CM032165.1, read as the reverse complement.
CACATTAAGCTAGTTCAATTTTCTATATTGTGACAAAATTTGAGACAGAAATAGATTCGAAAAAGCGTCCAAGTAATCAAATATATCCAGAATTGCGTCTTGCCATGCATTGTGCTTCATTTATAATCCTTTACTCAATGAGCATCAATGATCAGTTTATAATGATCATTCTAACTGGCCGATCAACTTGATGTTTCCTCACTAAATCATCCGTAACTTTAGATTTAGAATTCAGAATGACACAAATCCAAAGCCAACGTTAACCTAGCTCAATTTTCAATATTGTGAGAAAATTTAAGACATAAATAGATTCGACAAAGGGTCAAAGTAATGCAATCTATCCAAAACTGTGTCTTGCCATGCATTGTGCTTCATTAATAAGCATTTACTCAATGAGCATCAATGATCAGTTTAAAATGATTATTGTAACTGGTCGATCAACATGACATATCTACACTAAATCGTCTGTAACATTAGATTTAAAACTCAAAATGACAGAAATCCAAAGCCCACGTTAAGCTAGTTCAATTTTCTATATTATGAAAAAATTTGAGACATAAATAGATTCGACAAAGTGTCCAAGTAATCCAATATATCCAGAACTGCGTCTTGCCATGCATTGTGCTTCATTTATTTTCCTTTACTCAATGAGCATCAATGATGAGTTTATAATGGTTATTTTAAAAGGCCGATCAACTTGATATTTCCATACTAAATCGTCCGTAACTTTAGATTTAGAGCTCAGAAATACACAAATCCAAGGCCCACATTAACCGAGCTCAATTTTCTATATTGTCATAAAATTTATCCAATCTATCCAAAACTACGTCTTGCCATGCATTGTGCTTCATTAATAAGCATTTACTCAATAAGCATCAATGATCAGTTTAAAATGATTATTGTAACTGGTCGATCAACTTGACATATCTACACTAAATCGTCCGTAACTTTAGATTTAAAACTCAAAATGACACAAATACAAAGCCCACGTTAAGCTAGTTCAATTTTTTATATTGTTACAAAATTTGAGACAAAAATATATTCGACAAAGCATCCATATAATCCAATCTATCCAAAACTTCGTCTTGCCATGCACTATGGTTTATTTATAAGCCATTACTCAAGGAGCAACAACGATCAGTTTTGAATGATCATTTTAACTGGCCGATCAACGTGATATGTCCGATTAAATCGTCCATATAGATTGATTTATAGCTTAGAATGATAGAAATACAATGCCCACATTAACCTATCTCAATTTTCAATATGGTGACAAAGTTTGAGACCGAAATAGATACGACAAATCGTCCAAGTTATCCAATCTATCCAAAACATCGTCATGCAATGCATTGTGCTTTATTTATAAGCCTTTACTCAATGAGCATCAATGATCAGTTTAGAATGATTATTTTAACTGGTTGATCAACATGACATGTCTACACTAAATCGTCCATAACTTTGGAAATAGAACTCAAAATGACACATATCCAAAGCCCACGTTCAGCTAGCTCAATTTTCGATATTGTGACAAAATTTGATACAAAAATAGATTCGAAAGAGCGTTCAAGTTATCCAATCTATCAAAACTACGTCTTGCCATGCATTGTGCTTCATTAATAAGCCTTTACTCAATGAGCATCAATGATCAGTTTAAAATGATTATTGTAACTGGTCGATCAACTTGACATATCTACACTAAATCGTCTGTAACATTAGATTTAAAACCCAAAATGACACAAATCCAAAGCCCACGTTAAGCTAGTTCAATTTTCTATATTATGAAAAAATTTGAGGAAGAAATAGATTCGACAAAGCATCCAAGTAATCCAATATATCCAGAACTGCGTCTTGCCATGCATTGTGCTTCATTTATAATCCTTTACTCAATGAGCATCAATGATCAGTTTATAATGATTATTTTAAAAGGCCGATCAACTTGATATTTCCGTACTAAATCGTCCGTAACTTTAGATTTAGAGCTCAGAAATACACAAATCCAAAGCCCACATTAACCTAGCTCAATTTTCTATATTGTCATAAAATTTGATACAGAAGTAGATTCGAAAAAGCGTTCAAGTTATCCAATCTATCCAAAACTACGTCTTGCCATGCATTGTGCTTCATTAATAAGCATTTACTCAATGAGCATCAATGATCAGTTTAAAATGATTATTGTAACTAGTCGATCAACTTGACATATCTACACTAAATCGTACTTAACTTTAGATTTAAAACTCAAAACGACACAAATACAAAGCCCACGTTAAGCTAGTTCAATTTTTTATATTGTGACAAAATTTGAGACAAAAATATATTCGACAAAGCGTCCATATAATCCAATCTATCCAAAACTTCGTCTTGCCATGCACTATGGTTTATTTATTAGCCATTACTCAAGGAGCACCAACGATCAGTTTTGAATGATCATTTTAACTGGCCGATTGACGTGATATGTCCGATTAAATCGTCCATAAATTTTAATTTATAGCTTAGAATGATAGAAATCCAATGCCCACCTTAACCTATCTCAATTTTCAATATGGTGACAAAGTTTGAGACCGAAATAGATACGACAAATCGTCCAAGTTATCCAATCTATCCAAAACATCATCATGCAATGCATTGTTCTTTATTTATAAGCCTTTACTCAATGAGCATCAATGATCAGTTTAGAATGATTATTTTAACTGGTTGATCAACATGACATGTCTGCACTAAACCGTCCATAACTTTGGAAATAGAACTCAAAATGACACAAATCCAAAGCCCACGTTCAGCTAGCTCAATTTTCGATATTGTGACAAAATTTGATACAAAAATAGATTCGACAAAGCGTGCAAGTAATCCAATCTATCCAAAAATGCATATTGCCGTGCATTTTGCCTCATTAATAAGCCTTTACTCAATGAGCATCAATGATTAGTTTAGAATAATTATTTTAACACGTCGATCAACTTGACATTTCTGCACTAAATCGTCCATAACTTTAGATCTAGAACTCAAAATGATACAAATCCAAAGCCCACGTTAAGCTAGTTCAATTATCTATATTGTGACAAAGTTTGAGACAGAAATAGATTCGACAAAGCGTCCAAGTAATCCAATATATCCAGAACTGCGTCTTGCCATGCATTGTGCTTCATTTATTTTCCTTTACTCAATGAGCATCAATGATGAGTTTATAATGGTTATTTTAAAAGGCCGATCAACTTGATATTTCCATACTAAATCGTCCGTAACTTTAGATTTAGAGCTCAGAAATACACAAAACCAAAGCACACATTAACCTAGCTCAATTTTCTATATTGTCATAAAATTTGATACAGAAGTAGATTTGAAAAAGCGTTCAAGTTATCCAATCTATCCAAAACTACGTCTTGCCATGCATTGTGCTTAATTAATAAGCATTTACTCAATGAGCATCAATGATCAGTTTAAAATAATTATTGTAACTGGTCGATCAACTTGACATATCTGCACTAAATCGTCCGTAACTGTAGATTTAGAACTCAAAATGACATAAATCCAAATCCCACGTTAAGCTAGTTCAATTTTCAATATTGTGACCAAATTGGAGACAGAAATAGATTTGACAAAGCATCCAAGTAATCCAATCTATCCAAAACTGCGTCATGCCATGCATTATGATTTATTTATAAGCCTTTACTCAATGAACATCAATGATCAGTTTTAAATGATCATTTTAACTGGTAGATCAACTTGACATGTCCGCACTAAATTATCCGTAACTTTAGATTTAGAGCTCAGAATTACACAAATCCAAAGCCCACGTTAAACTAGCTCAATTTTCTATATTGTGACAAAATTTGAGACAGAAATAGATTCGACAAAGGGTCCAAGTAATGAAATCTATCCAAAACTGCGTCTTGCCATGCATTGTGCTTCATTAATAACCCTCTACTGAATGAGCATCAATGATCAGTTTAAAATGATTATTTTTACAGGTCGATCAACTTGACATGTCTGCACTAAATCGTCCATAACTTTAGATCTAGAACTAAAAATAACACAAATCCAAAGCCCACGTTAAGCTAGTTCAATTTTCTATATTGTGACAAAATTTGAGACAGAAATAGATTCGACAAAGCGTCCAAGTAATCCAATATATCCAGAACTGCGTCTTGCCATGCATTGTGCTTCATTTGTAATCCTTTGATCAATGAGCATCAATGATCAGTTTATAATGATCATTTTAACAGGCCGATCAACTTGACATTTCCGCACTAAATCGTCCGTAACTTTAGATTTAGAGCTCAGAAATACACAAATCCAAAGCCCACATTACTTAGCTCAATTTTCTATATTGTCACAAAATTTGATAATGAAATAGATTCGAAAAAGCGTTCAAGTTATCCAATCTATCCAAAATTACGTCTTGCCATCCATTGTGCTTCATTAATAAGCCTTTACTCAATGAGCATCAATGATCAGTTTAGAATGGTTATTTTAACTGGTCGACCAAATTGACATATCTGCACTAAATCGTCCATAAATTTGGATCTAGAACTCAAAATGACACAAATCCAAAGCCCACGTTAAGCTAGTTCAATTTTTATATTGTGACAAAATTTGAGATAGAAATAGATTCGACAAGGCGTCCAAGTAATCCAATATATCCAGAATTGCATCTTGCCATGCATTTTGCTTCATTAATAAGCCTTTACTCAATGAGCATCAATCATCAGTCTATAATGATTATTTTAACTGGTCGATCAAATTGACATGTCTGCACTAAATCATTTGTAACTTAGATTTAGAACTCAAAATAACACAAATCCAAAGCCCACATTAAGCCAGGTCAAATTTCTATATTGTGACAAAATTTGAGAAAGAAATAGATTCGACATAGTGTCCAAGCAATCCAATCTATCCGGAATTGCGTCATGGCATGCATTGTGCTTTATTTATAAGTCTCTACTCGATGAACATCAATGAACAGTTTAGAATGATCATTCAAACTGGCCGATCAACTTGCCATGTCCGCTCCAAATCGTCTATAACTTTTGATTTAGAGCTCAGAATGACCCAAAACCAAAGCACACGTTAACCTAGCTCAATTTTCTATATTGTGACAAAATTTGATACAGAAATAGATTCGACAAATCGTCCAAGTAATACAATCTATCCAAAACTGCGTCTTGTCATGCATTGTGCTTCCTTAATAAGCCTTTACTCAATGAGCATCAATGACCAGTTTAGAATGAATATTTTAATTGGTCGATCAACTTGACTTGTCTGCACTAAATGATCGGTAACTTTAGATTTAGAACTCAAAATGACACAAATCCAAAGCCCACGTTAAGCTAGTACAATTTTCTATATTGTTACAAAATTTGAGACAGAAATAGATTCGACAAGCTGTCCAAGTAATCCAATCTATCAAAATTTGCGTCATCCATGCATTGTGCTTTATTTATAAGCCGTTACTCAAGGAGCATCATCAGTTTAGAATGATCATTTTAAGTGGCTGATCAACATGACATGTCCGATTAAATCGTCCATGACTTTTGATTTAGAGCTTAGAATGACATAAATCCAAGCCCATGTTAACCTAGCTCAATTTTCAAAATGATGACAAAATATGAGACAGATATAGGTACGACAAAGCGTCCAAGTTATCCAATCTATCCAAAACTTCATCATCCAATGCATTGTGCTTTATTTATAAGCCTTTACTCAATGAGCATCAATGATCAGTTTCGAATGATTATTTTAACTGGTCGATCAACTTGACATGTCTACACTAAATCGTCCATTACTTTAGATTTAGAACTCAAAATGACACAAATCCAAAAACCTACGTTAAGCTAGCTCAATTTTCGATATTGTGACAAAATTTGATACAGAAATAGATTCGGCAAAGCGTCCAAGTAATCCAATCTATCTGAAACTGCATCTTGCCATGCATTCTGCCGCATTAATAAGCCTTTACTTAATGAGGATCTAGGACTAGTTTAGAATGATTATTTTAACAGGTCGATCAACTTGACATGTCTACACTAAATCGACCATAACTTTAGATCTAGAACTCCAAATGACACATATCCAAAGCCCACGTTAAGCTAGTTCAATTTTCTATATTGTGACAAAGTTTGAGACAGAAAAAGATTCGAAAAAGTGGCCAAGTAATCCAATATATCCAAAGCTGCGTCTTGCCATGCATTGTGATTCATTAATAAGCCTTTACTCAATTAGCACCAATCATCAGTCTAGAATGATTATTTTAACTGGTCGATCAAATTGACATTTCTGCACTAAATCATTCGTAACTTTTGATTTAGAATTCAGAATAACACAAATCTGAAGCCCACAATAAGCCATGTCAAATTTCTATATTGTGACAAAATTTGAGATAGAAATAGATTCGACAAAGTGTCCAAGCAATCCAATCTATCCGAAATTGCGTCATGGCATGCATTGTGCTTTATTTATAAGTCTCTACTCAATGAACATCAATGATCAGTTCAGAATGATCATTCAAACTGGCCGATCAACTTGCCATGTCCGCTCCAAATCATCTCTAACTTTTGATTTAGAACTCAGAATGACCCAAAACCAAAGCAAACGTTAACCTAGCTCAATTTTCTATATTGTGACAAAATTTGATACAGAAATAGATTCGACAAAGCGTCCAAGTAATACAATCTATCCAAAAATGCGTCTTGTCATGCATTGTGCTTCCTTAATAAGCCTTTACTCAATGAGCATCAATGAACAGTTTAGAATGATTATTTTAATTGGTCGATCAACTTGACATGTCTGCATTAAATCATCTCTAACTTTAGATCAAAATGACACAAATCCAAAGCCCACGTTAAGCTAGTACAATTTTCTATATTGCTACAAAATTTTTGACAGAAATAGATTCGACAAACTGTCCAAGTAATCCAATCCATCCAAATTTGCGTCATCCATGCATTGTACTTCATTTATAAGCGTGTACTCAATGAGAATCAATGATCAGTTTAGAATGATCATTTTAACTGGCCGATCAACTTGACATGTCCACACTAAAAAGTCCTTAATTTTTTATTTAGAGCTCAGAAAGACACAAATCCAAAGCCCACATTAACCTAGCTCAATTTTCTATATTGTGAAAAAATTTGAGATCGAAATAAATTCGACAAAGCCTCCAAGAAATCCAATCTATCCAAAACAGCGTCTTGCCATGCATTGTGCTTCATTAATAAGCCTTTACTCAATGAGCATCAATGAACAGTTTAGAATGATTATGTTAACTCGTCGATCAACTTGACATGTCTCCACTAAATCGTCCGTAACTTTAGATTTAGAACTCAAAATGACACGAACCCAATGCTTACGTTAATCTAGCTCAATTTTCTATATTGTGACAAAATTTGAGACAAAAATAGATTTGACAAAGCGTCGAAGTAATCCAATCTATCCAGAACTACGTCTTTCCATTTATTTTGCTTTATTTTTAACCCTTTACTCAATGAGCATCAATGATCAGTTTAGAATGGTCATTTTAACTGACCGATCAACTTGAGATTTCTGCGTTAAATTGTTCGTAAATTTTGATTTAGAGCTCAGAATGACACAAATCCAAAGGCCACGTTAACCTAGCTCAATTTTCTATATTGTGACAAAATTTGAGACTAAAATACATTCGACAAAGCGTCCAAGAAATCCAATCTATCCAAAAATGCGTCATGCCATGCATTGTGTTTTATTTATAAGCCATTACTCATTGAGCATCAATGATAAGTTTAGAATGGTCATTTTAACTGGCCGATCAACTTGACATGTCTACACTAAATCATACGTAACTTTTGATTTAGAGCTCAAAATGACCCAAAACCAAAGCCCACGTAAACATAACTCAATTTTCTATATTGTGACAAAATTCGAGATAGAAATAGATTCGACAAAGCATCCAGGTAATCCAATCTATCCAATACTCCGTCTTGCCATGCATTGTGCTTCATTAATAAGCCTTTACTCAATGAGCATCAATGATAAGTTTATAATGATTATTTTAACTGGTCGATCAACTTGACATTTCTGCACTAAATTGTCTGTAAATTTAGGTTTAGAACTCAAAATGACAGAAATGCAACGCCCACATTAAGCTAGTTCAATTTTGTATATTGTGACAAAATTTTAAACAAAAATAGATTCAACAAAGGGTCCAAGTAATCCAATCTATCCAAAACTACGTCATTCCAAGCATTGTGCTTTATTTAAAAGCCTTTACTCAATGAGAACCAATGATCAGTGTAGAATGATCATATTAACTGACCGATCTACCTGACATGTCCACACTAAAGCGTCCAAAAAATTTTGTTTAGAGCTCAGAATGACCAAAAACCAAAGCCCACGTTAACCTCGCTCAATTTTATATATGGTGAAAAAATTTGAGAGAGAAATAGATTCTACAAAGCGTCCAAGTAACCCAATCTATCCAAAACTGCGTCACGCCATGTATTGTGCTTTATTTATAAGCCTTTACTCAATGAGTATCAATGATCAGTTTAGAATGATCATCTTAACTGGCCGATCAACCTACCATGTCCGCACTAAATCGTCAGTAACTTTTGATTTAGAGCTCAGAATGACCCAGAACCAAAGCCCACGTTAACCTAGCTCAATTTTCTATATTGTGACAAAATTTGAGACAAAAATAGATTTGTCAAAGCGTCCAAGTAATCCAATCTATCCAAAACAGAGTCTTGCCATGCATTGTGCTTCATTAATAAGCCTTTACTCAATGAGCATCAATGATCAGTTTAGAATGATTATTTTAACTGGTCGATAACCTTGACATGACTGCATTAAATCGTCCGTAACTTTAGATTTATAACTCAAAATAACACAAATCCAAAGCCCACATTAAGTTAGTTCAATTATCTATATTGTGACAAAATTTGAGACAAAATAGATTCGACAAAGCATCTAGGTTATACAATCTATCCAAAATTTCGTCATGACATGCATTGTTGTTTATTCATAAACCTTTACTCAATGAGCACCAATGATCAGTTTACAATAATCATATTAACTGGCCGATCAACTTGACAGGTCCGCACTAACTCATCCTTAACTTTTGATTTAGAGCTTAGAATAACACGAATCCAATGCCCACGTTAAGCTAGCTCAATTTCCTATATCGTGCAAAATTTGAGACAGAAATAGAAACAACAAGAAGTCGAAGTAATCCAATATATTCAAAACTGCGTGATGTCATGCATTGTGCTTCATTTATAAGCTTTTACTCAATGAGCATCAATGATCAGTTTAGAATGATCATTTTAATGGGCCCATCAACTTGACATGTCGGCACTAAATCGCCCATTACTTTTGATTTATAGATCAGAATGACACGAATCCAATGCCCACGTTAAGCTAGCTCAAGTTTCTATATTGTGAAAAAAGTTGAGACAGAAATAGATACGACAAAGCATCCAATTTATCCCAAACTGTGTGCTGTCATGGATTATGCGTCATTTATAAGCCTCTAACAAATCAGAACCAATGATCACTTAAGAATGGTCATTTTAACTGGCTGATCAACTTGACATGTTATAACTCAGAATGACACGAATCCAATGACCACGTTAATATAGCTCAATTTTCTATATATTGACAAAATTTGAGATAGAAATAGATACGAAAAAGCATCCAAGTAATCCAATCTTTCCGAAACTACGTGATGACATGCATTATGCTTCATTTATAAGCCTTTACTCAATGAGCACTAATGATTAGTTTAGAATGATCATATTAACAGGCCGATCAACTTGACATTTCCGCACTAAATCATCTGTAACTTTTGATTTAGAGCTCAGAATGATAGAAATCCAAATCCCACGTTAAACTAGCTCAATTTTCAATATTGTGATAAAATTTAAGACTAAATTTTCTTATAGAAATCCTAAAAGTAATCAAATCTATCAAAAAGTGTGTAATGTCATGCATTATGTTTCATTTATAATCCTCAACTCAAGGAGCACCAATGATCACTTAAGAATGAATAATTTAACCGGCCGATCAACTCCACATCGGTGTACTAAATCGTATGTAACTTTTAATTTAGAACTCCGAATGACACGAATCCAAAGCCTACGTTAAGCTTGCTCGAGTTTCTATATTGTGACAAAATTTGAGATAGAAATAGATGCGAAAAGGCATCTAAATTATCCAGTATATCCCAAACTCTGTCATGCCATACATATGCTTCATTTATATGCCTCTACTCAATGAGCACCAATGACCAGTTAAGAATGATCATTTTAACTGCCCGATCAACTTGACATTTTCGCATTAAATCATCACTAAATTTTGATTTAGAGCTCAGAATAACACACATCCGGAGCACACGTTAAGATAGCTCAATTAATATTGTATTATGCTTCAATTATAAGCCTCAACTCAATGAGAACCAATGATCAGTTAAGAATGGTCATTTTAACTGGCCAATCAACTTGGTATGTCCGCACTAAATCGTCCATCACTTTTGATTTAGAGTTCAGAATGACACAAATCCAAAGCCCACGTTAAGCTAGCTCAATTTTTTATATTATTACAAAACTCGAGACAAAAATAGAAACGACAAAGCATCCAACTAATCCAATATATCTAAAACTTCATGATGTCATGCATTGTGATTCATTCATAAGCCTTTACTCAATGAGCATCAGTGATCAGTTTAAAATGATTATTTTAACTAGCCGATCAACTTGACATGTCTTTAGTAAATCGTCCATAACTTTTTTTTTATTTCTCCGAATGACACGAATCCAATTCCCAAGTTAAGCTAGCTCAATTTTCTATATTGTGACAAATTTTGAGACAGAAATAGATTCGTCAAAGCATCTTAGTATTTCAATCTATCCCAAAATGCATGATGCCATGAATTATGCTTCATTTATAAGCCTTTACTTAATGAACACCAATGATCAGTTTATAATGAGCATATTAACTAGTCTATCAACTTGACATATCTGCACTAAATTTTCCATAACTTTTGATTTAGAACTCCGAATGACACGAATCTAATGCCTACGTTAAGCTAGCTCAAGTTTCTCTATTGTGACAAAATTTAACGCAGTAATAGATTTGACAAAGCGTCCAAGTTATCCAATCTATGCCGAAATGCGTGATGCCATCACTACAAGAAAATATCTATTTCCCAACGATAATATTTGTCTGAAATCCGTTAGGAAATGCGCTTTCCGACAGATTTCCAACAAAATATGTCCGTCGGGACTATTTCATTGGAAATCTTACACCGTCAGAAAATAGTTGGGAATTACCGATGGGTTTGCGATGAAGAAAACCCATCGGTAATAACATACTGATATTCAATGGGCAGGAGCCGTCGGACATTACAGACATATTTGCGATGGAAGCCATCCGTCGGTACCCGGCCGATGACTTCCGATGAAAAGGGCCATCGGGAATGACATACTTAATACCGATGATACATGGCATCGGAAACTACTGACGCACACCCGATGGTGTATAGCTGTCGATATTTTTCGATGGTTTGCATCCTTCAGGAATATTCCAACACCATCCCGATGACATACACTTCCTGACGAACTCTATCCGTCGGTAATTCTGACGGAATAGCAATAACGCTATCCATCCAACTGTTCTCAGTTTTCCGATGACTCCTTCCCTCGGAAATAACCGAACATGTAACAATTTTTTTTAATAATTATTTTTTAATTTTAAATAAACAATTTTTAAAATTTTAAATTTCATAAATATTTTTAAATATTTAATACAAATATTAAAAAAATTAAAGAAAAATAATATTCCAAATTAAAAATATAATAAAATTCATCCGGATAATCGAGGAATTTAGTTTTCATAAAATCTACAAAATATTTTAGCCTGGCCATCTCTATCTCAATAGCCGCTATTTTTTCTTTAAGTTGGGTGTTCTCCTTATTTCCAACCACATATGTTGCACCACTAGTTTCAGCAACTCTACCGACTCTTGGATGACGACCCTTCGAAAATGGTACTTCGTGTAAAAAAATTTAAAATATTATGATATTAAATATAAAAACAAATAAAAAGAGAAATCAAACTTACATTAAGAACCAGATGGTTAATCTCAGAACGAGGCAATTGGGCGACCGAAAATGAAAAACCGACTATAGACTACTGAGTAAAAATATCACTTTTTTCTTTTTAACTTTTTCGATGATCTCACCAACAATACCATCATGGATGCGACCAGTTTTTTTGTTGTTGTGGACGGTCTCAAGAAATTGCAAGTGATCTGGAGACACTCCAAATTCTTGTACCTAAAAGTAAAAAAATACTAAATGAATATTAAAATTTTTTTCAAATAATAATAAATAAAACTAATATAATAATAAATTTACCAAATCATCAGCTCGTTTCAGAAAATTAGTCGATACAGTATTGTGAATGTAAATGCCTTTGCCTCCTCGGTCTCTCTTCTGGTTTCCCGAATTAGTCCTCGAGATGGCCTTATCACTGGAAGATTCCCAATAACAAATAAAGTCATTCCAAACCGACTTATTCAACCATCTTTGTTTGTCTTTTCCCTTTTTCCATTTTTGTTTACACTCGTTCATGTGGCGGAAAAATTATACCGCAGCCACTTTTTGAAAATCTTTTTCCACCTACTTTGTGTTCATGAGATCCCATGTAAAGTTTTGCTGCGAAATTTACTTATATATATTTATTACTAAAAAATATTTAAAATACATATTTAAAAATAAATTAATGTACGGCAAACGTCCTGAACCAAATATGACGTTCTTTGTACGGAATATCTCTAAATTTTGTATATAGTTTGTTCAAAACAGAATGAAGCATCTTTAATATAGATTTGCTTATTGCGTTGTTTGAAATACCAATTCTATGGATTTTTATTATAATAACGTTAAAATAATTATTTTAAATATAATTATAGTAAGTTTAAAATACCATGTCGAATTTCCTTGACGCCTCGGATCGAGAAAAGTAAGAAGTTCACGACTGGTCTACTAAACTAGTTCTTCAATGGTTATTGGTCGAAAGGGATCATTTCCAGATTGTAGAACTTGAGTTGGTATAAAACTCATACTCGACAAATCACCATATCTTTAATAATCTTGATACGACCTTAAAATATTATGGTTATGACAATTTATTAGTCTATCTACATTTTCTATTTGCCATTTTCTCTTCAAAACCAAATTTTAAAAATATTATTTAAAATATTATTTAAAATATTATTTAAAATATTTATATAAACCATAAACGTTTCCACTCATTAAAAATTGATTCTCAATTCTCAATTGGAAATAGTGAGTTTTCATATTAGGAACTTATAGTGAATTTTCATATTAGCAACTTACAGTGAATTTTCATATTAGCAACTTACAGTCAATTTTCATATTAGCAACTTACAGTGAATTTTCATATTAGCAACTTATAGTCAATTTTCATATTAGCAACTTACAGTGAGTTTTCACATTACCAACTTACATTGAGTTTTCACATTACCAACTTACAATGAGTTTTCATATTTAAAATAAATATTTATTCTGTAATGATAGAATGGTTATAACAAATATTATACACGTAAAATAATATAGAATTTTCAGAAAATAGATTAATATGACCTAAATGAAAATATATTAGATAATTTAGATGTCCACATGTATATAATTATGCAAAGCAGACCATGTTAAAGTGAAAATAGCTGAACTTTTTAACTAAAGCCCTCTCTTTGATAGAGGTAATCAATAACATCATAGGTAAGGAAAAGCTCTTTGGAATGAAACATGGATAGATTGATTGAAAGTTGCAATCTATCCAAAACTGTGTAATGTCATGCACTATGCTTTATTTATAAGCCTTTACTCAATGATCACTAATGATCAGTTTAGAATAATCATTTTAACTGGCCGATCAGCTTCACTTGTCTCCACTAAATTATTTGTAACTTTTTATTTATAGCTTTGAATGACACATATCCAATGCCAACGTTAAGTTAGCTCAATTTTCTATATTGTAACAAAATTTGAGATAAAGAGATAGAAAACGCGTTCAAATAATCCAACCTATCCAAAACTGTGTGATGCCATGCATTATCTTTCATTAATAAGCCTTTACTCAAGGAGCACCAGTGATAAGTTTTGAATAATCATTTTAACTGGCCGGTCAATTTGACATGTTTGCACTAAATCGTCCGTAACTTTTGATTTAAGCTTAGTATGACATGAATCAAAAGCATGTGTTAAGCTAGCTAAATTGTCTATATTGTGATTGAATTTGAGACAGATATGGATACGACAAAGCGTCCAAGGTATCCAATCTATCCAAAACTGTGTGATGCAATGCATAATACTTTATTTGTAAACCTTTACTCAATGACCACCAATGATAAGTTTAGAATGGCCATTTTAAGAGGCCGATTAACTTGTAATGTCAGCAATAAATCGTGTATAACTTCTGATTTAGACCTCAGAATGACATGAATCGAATGCCCAGTTTAAACTAGCTCATTTTTCTATATTTTGACAAAATTTGAGATAAAATAGATACGACAAATCATTCAAGTAATCTAATCTATCCAAAATTGCGTGATGCCATGCTTTACGTTTCATTTATAAGCCTTTACTCAATGAGCACCAATGATAATTTTAGAATGATCATCTTAACTGGCTGATAAACTTGACATGTTACCAATAAATCGTCCGTAACTTTTGATTTAGAGTTCAGAATGACACCATTACAATGCCCACGTTAAACTAACTCAATTTCCTATATTGTGAAAAAATTTGAGACAGAAATAGATACGACAAAGCATCCAAGTAATCCAATCTATTTGGTTCTTTGATAAACCTTTACTCAACTAGCACCAATGATCAGTTTAGAATGATCATTTTAACTACATGTCCACACAAAATCGTCCGTAACTTTTTTTTTAGAGATCAGAATGACATGAATTCAATGTCCACATTAACCTAGCTCAAATTTCTATATTGTGACAAAATTTGAGACAGAAATAGATACGACAAAGCATCCAACTAATCCAATATATCTAGAATAGCATGTTGCCATGCATTATGGTTCATTTATAAGCCGTTACTCAATGAGAACCAATGATCAGTTTAGATTAATCATTTTAACTGGTCGATCAACTTGATATGTCTGCACTAAATTGTTTGTAACTTTCTATTTATACCTCAGAATGACACAAATCCAATTCCCATATTAAGCTAGTTCAATTTTCTATATTGTGACAAAATTTTAGACAGAAATAGATACAAGAACTGTGTGATGCCTTGCATTATGTTTCATTTACAAGCCTTTACTCAATGAGCTCCAATGGTCAGTTTACAGTGATCATTTTAACTGGACGATCAACTTGACATGTCGGCACTAAATAATCGGTAACCTTTTATTTAGAGCTCAGAATGACACGAACCCCATACCCATGTTACGATAGCTCCATTTCCTATATAGTGATAAAATTTAAGATTGAAATAGGTACGACAAAGCGTCCAAGTAATCCAATCTATCCAAAACTGCATGATGCAATGCATTATATGTCTTTTATAAGCCCTTACTCAATTATCACCATTGTTCAGTTTACAATGATGATCTTAACTGGCCGATCAACTTCACATGTCCGCACTAAATCATCCGTAACGTTTGATGTAGAGCTCCTAATGACATGAACCCAATGCCCACGTTAATCTAACTCAATTTTCTATATTTTGACAAAATTTGAGACAGAAATGGATACGACAAAGCATCCAAGTAATACAATCTATCCAAAACTCTGTAATGTCATGCATTATGCTTCATTTATAAGCCTTTACTCAATGATCACTAATGATCGGTTTAGAATAATCATTTTAACTGGCCGATCAACTTCACTTGTCTGCACGAAATCATTTGTATCTTTTGATTTATAGCTTTGAATGACACAAATCCAATGCCAACGTTAAGTTAACTCAATTTTCTAAATTGTAACAAAATTCGAGATAGAAATAGATAAGACAACGCGTTCAAATAATCCAACCTATCCAAAACTGTGTGATGCCATGCATTATGTTTCATTAGTAAGCCTTTACTAAAGGAGAACCAGTGATAAGTTTAGAATGATCATTTTAACTAGCCGGTCAATTTGACATGTTTGCACTAAATCATCCGTAACTTTTTATTTAAGCTTAGTATGACACGAATCCACAGCATACGTTAAGCTAGCTAAATTGTCTATATTTTGATAGAATTTGAGACAGAAATTGATACGACAAAGTGTCCAAGGTATCCAATCTATCCAAAACGGTATGATGCAATGCATTATACTTTATTTGTAAACCTTTACTCAATGAGCACCAATGATAAGTTTAGAATGACCATTTTAACTGGCCGATTAACTTGACATGTCAGCAATAAATCGTCTATAGCTTTTGATTTAGACCTCAAAATGATATGAATCGAATGCCCAGTTTAAACAAGCTCAATTTTATATATTGTGATAAAATTTGAGATAGAAATAGATATGAAAAAGCATCCAAGTAATCTAATCTTTCCAAAACTGCGTGATGCCATGATTTACGTTTCATTTATAAGCCTTTACTCAATCAACAGCAATGATCAGTTTAGAATGATCATCTTAACTGACTGATAAACTTGACATAATCGCATTAAATCGTCCGTAACTTTTGATGGAGTTCCGAATGACACCAATCTAATTCCCACGTTAAACTAACTCAATTTTCTATATTGTGAAAAAATTTAAGACAGAAATAGATACGACAAAGCATCCAAGTAATCCAATCTATCCAAAACTGAGTGATGCAACGCATTATGCTTCTTTGATAAGCCTTTACTCAACTAGCACCAATGACCAGTTTAGAATGATCATCTTAACTACATGTCTACACAAAATCGTCCATAATTTTTGATTTAGAGATTGAATCCAATGTCCACGTTAAGCTAGCTCAATTTTCTATATTGTGACAAAATTTGAGACAGAAATAGATACGACAAAGCGTCCAAGTAATCCAATATATCTAGAACAATATGTTGCCATGCATTATGCTTTATTTATAAGCTCTTACTCAATGAGAACCAATGATCAGTTTAGACTGATCATTTTAACTGGCCAATCAACTTGATATGTCTGCACTAAATCGTTCGTAACTTTTTATTGATAGGCCAGAATGACATGAATCGTATGCTCATATTAAGCTAGCTCAATTTTCTATATTGTGACAAAATTGGAGACAGAAATAGATACAAGAACGGTGTGATGGCTTGCATTATGCTTCATTTACAAGCCTTTACTCAATGAGATCCAATGATCACTTACATGTCCGCAATAAATAGTCTATTTAACTTGACATATCCGCACTAAATCGTCCGTAACTTTTGATTTAGAGCTCAGAATGACACCAATCCAATGCCCACGTTAAGCTAGCTGAATTTTCGATATTGTATCTATTTTAGACAGAAATAGATACGTTAAAGCATCCATGTATTCCAATCTATCCAAAACTACGTGATGCAGTGCATTATGCTTCTTTTATAAGCCTTTACTGAATTAGCACCAATGATCAGTTTAGAATGATCATCTTAACTGACCGATCAACTTGACATATCAGCATTAAGTCATCCGTAACTTTTGATTTAGAGCTCAGAATGACATGAATAGAATGCCCACGTTAAGGTAGCTTAATTTTCTGTATTGTGACAAAATCTGAGATAGAAATAGATACAACAACGCATCCAAGTAATGCAATCTATCTAAGACAGCATGATGCCAGGCATTATGCTTTATTTATAATCCTTTACTCAATGAGAACCAATGATCTCTTTAGACTGATCATTTTAACTGGCCGATCAACTTGACACGTATGCACAAAATTGTTCATAACTTCTGATTTATAGCTCAGAATAATACTAATCCAATGCCACGTTTAGCTAGATTAATTTTTATATTGTGACAAAATTTGAGACAAAACTAGATACACGAAGCATCCAAGTAATCCAATATATCCAAAATTGTGTGATGTCATGCATTATGTTTCATATAAGCCTTTACTTAATGAAAACCAATGATCAGTTTAGAATTATCATCTTAACTGGCTGATAAACTTGACACGTCCGCACTAAACCATCCATAACTTTTGGTTTAGAGATCAAAATGACACCA
The DNA here is from genome assembly GCA_018901935.1 of Pugionium cornutum. Taxonomy (NCBI): domain Eukaryota; kingdom Viridiplantae; phylum Streptophyta; class Magnoliopsida; order Brassicales; family Brassicaceae; genus Pugionium; species Pugionium cornutum. The sequence goes on along the minus strand of CM032165.1, from coordinate 11,892,705 downwards.
ATCCAATGCCCACGTTAAGCTAGCTCAATTTTCTAAATTGTGATAAAATTTGAGACAGAAATAGATATGACAAAATGTCCAAGTTATCTAATCGATCCAAAAATGGGTGATGCAATGCATTATGCTTTATTTATAAGCCTTTACTCAATGACCACTAATGATCAGTTTAGAATAATCATTTTAACTGGCCGATCAAGTTGACATGTCCGGTCTGCACTAAATCATCAGAAACTTTTGATTTAGAGCTCAGAATGACATGAATCCAATGTCCACAACTAGCTCAATTTTCTATATCATAAAAAAATTTGAGAGATAAATAGATACGACAAAGCGTCCAATTAATCCAATATATCTGAAACCATGTGATGCGATGCACTAGGCTTTATTTATAAGCCTTTACTCAATGAGAACCAATGATCAATTTAGACTGATTATTTTAACTGGCCGATCAACTTGACATGTCTACACAAAATCATTGTAACTTTTGATTTATAGCTCAGAATGACACGAATCCAATGCCAACGTTACGCTAATGTAAACATATCAAAATTGCGTGATGTCATGCATTATGCTCCATTTATAAGGCTTTACTCAATGATCTCTTTAGAATGATCATTTTAACCGGCCGATCAACTTTACATGTCCGCACTAAATCATCTGTAACTATTGATATAGAGCTCGGAGTGACATAAATCCAATGCCCACGTTACGCTAGCTCAATTTCCTATATAGTGACAAAATTTGAGATAGAAATATATGACAAAGCGTCCAAGTAGTCCAATCTATTCAAAACTGCGTGATGCAATGCATTATGCTTCTTTTATAAGCCTTTACTCAATTAGCATGATTAGTTTAGAATGATCATTTTAACTGAATGATCAACTTGACATATCCGCACTAAATCACTCGAACTTTTGATTTAGAGCCCAGAATAACATGAATCCAATGCCCACGTTAAACTACCTCAATTTTCAATAATGTGACAAAATTTGAGACAGAAATAGATTCAAAAAGTGTCCAATTAATCCAATCAATCTAAAACAGGGTGATGCCATGCATTCTGCTTTATTTATAAGCCTTTACTCAATGAGAATCAATGATAAATTTCGACTGATCATTTTAACTAGCCGATCAACTTGACATGTCTAAACTAAATTGTTCGTAACTTTTGATTTATAGCTCAGAATGATACGAATCCAATTATCACGTTAAGCGAGCTCAATTTTCTATATTGTGTCAAAATGTGTGACATAAATAGATACGACAAAGTTTCCAAATAATCCAATCTATCCAAAACTGCATAATGTCACACATTATGCTTTATTTATAAGCCTTTACTAATGTCCACTAATGATCAGTTTAGAATAATAATTTGAACTTGCCGATCAATTTGAAATGTCTGCACTAAATAGTCTCTAACTTCTGATTAATAGCTTTGAATGACACGAATCCTATGCCCACGTTAAGCTAGCTCAATTTTCAATATTGTGACAACAATTGAGAAAGAAATATATACGACAAAGCATCAGCGTAATCCAATATTTCCAAAAATGTGTGATCCAATGCATTATGCTTCGCTTATAAGCCTTTACTCAATGAGAACCAATGATCAGATTAAAATCATCATTTTAACTGGACGATCAACTTGACATGTCTGCATTAAATCGTCTATAACTTTTGATTTATAGCTTTGAATGACATGAATCCAATGTGCACGTTAAGCTAGCTCAATTTTCTATATTGTGACAAATTTGTGATAGAATTCTATATGATAAAACGTCCAAGTAATTCAATCTATCCAAAACTGCATAATGTCATGCATTATGCTTTATTTATAAGCCTTTACTCAATGACCACTAATGATCAGTTTAGAATAATTATTTTAACTGGCCGATCAACTTGACATGACCGCACTAAATCATCCATAAATTTTTATTTAGAGCTCAGAATGACATGAATCTAAAGTCCACGTTAAGCTACCTCAATTTTCTATATTATGAAAAACATTTGAGACAGAAATAGATACGACAAATCGTCCAAGTAATCCAAGCTATCCAAAACTCTATGATGCCATGCATTATGCTTCATTAATAAGCCTTTACTCATGGAGCAGCAATGATCAGTTTAGAATGACCATTTTAACTGGCCGATCAACTTGACATGTTTGCACTAAATCGTCCGTAACTTTTGATTTAAGTTCATAATTAAAATAATACAATACCTACGCTAACCTAGCTACATCTCCTATAGTGTAAAAGAATTTGTGACAGAAATAGATATAACAAAGCGTCTAAGTAATCCAATCTTTTCAAAATTGTGTGATGCAATGCATTATATTTAATTTATAAGCCTTTACTCAAAAAGCACCAATGCTAACTTTAGACTGATCGTTTTAAGTGTCCAATCAATGATGACATGACCGAACTAAATCGTCTATAACTTTTGATTTATAGCTTAAAATGACTCGAATCCAATGCCCATGTTAATCTAGTTAAATTTTCTATATTGTGACAAAATTTAAGATATGACCAAGCATACAAGTAATCCAATCTATTCCTAACTGTGTGATGCCATGCATTATGCTTCATTTATAAGCCTTTGCTCAATGAGCCGCAATGATCAGCTTAAAATGATCATATTAGCTAGCCGATCAACTTGACATGTCCGAGCTAAATCGTCTATAACTTTGGATTTATACCTCAGAATGACACGAATGAAATCCCCACGTTAAAGTAGTTCAATTTTCTATATTGTGATAAAATTTCAGACTAAAATTACCTCAAAAATCCTCCAAGTAATGAAATCCATCCCAAACTTTGTAATGTCATGCATTATGCTTCATTTATATGCCTTTACTCAATAAGCACCAATGATCAGTTTAGAATGATCATTTTAACTAGCCGATGAACTTGACATGTCTGCAATAAATCGTCCATAACTTTTGATTTATAGCTCGCAATGACACGAATCTGATGTCCACGTTAAGCTAGCTTTGTTTTCTATATTGTGACAAATTTAAGACATAATTAAAAACGAAATAGCGTCCATATAATGCAATCTATCCAAAACTATGTGATTCCATGCATTATGTTTCGTTAATAAGCCTTTACTCAATGAGCACCAATGATCACTTTAAAATGATCATTTTAACTGGCCGATCAACTTGACATGTCCGCACTAAATCGTCCATAACTTTTGATTAAGATCTCAGAATGACATGAATCCAATGACAATGTTAAGCTAGCTCAATTTTCTATATTGTGATAAAATTTAAGACTAAAATTGCTTGGACATATCCTTCAAGTAATCAAATCTATCCAAACTCCGTAATGTCATGCATTAGGCTTCATTTATAAGCCTTTGCTGAATAAGCAGCAATGATCAATCTAGAATGATCATTTTAACTGGTCGATCAACTTGACATTCCCGAAGTAAATCTTCAGTAACTTTTGATGTATAGCTCAGAATGATACGAGTCCAATGTCCACGTTAAGCTAGCTTAATTTTATATATTGGACAAAATTCAAGATAGAAATATATAGGACAAAGCATCCAAGTAATTCAATTTATCCCAAACTACGTGATGCCATGTATCATGCTTCATTTATAAGCTTTTGCTCAGTGAGCAGCAATGATCAGTTTAGAATGATCATATGAACTAGCCGATCAACATGACATGTCTGAACTAAATCGTCTATAAGTTTTGATCAACTTGACATGTCTGAATCCAATGTTTACCTTGACCTAGCTCAACTTTTTATATTGTGACAAAATTTAAGATAGAAATGATACGAAAAAGCATTCAAGTAACCTAATCTATCCCAAACTGCTTGATGCCATGCATTATGCGTCATTTATAAGCCTTTGATCAACGCGTAGAATTGATCAGTTTAGAATGATCATATTAACTGCCCGATCAACTTGACAAGTCTACACTAAATCGTCCATAACTTTTCATTTGTAGCTCAGAATTACATGAATCCCAATTTCCACATTAAGCTAGCTCAGTTTTCCATATTGTGACAAAATTTCAGACATAATTAGATACGAAATAGCGTCCAGGTAATCCAATCTATCCAAAACTGTGTGATGTCATGCATTATGCTTCATTAATACGCCTTTACTCAATGAGCACCAATGATCACTTTAGAATGATCATTTTAACTAGCTGATCAAATTGACATGTCCGCACTAAATCGTCCGTAACTTTTGATTAAGAGCTCAAAATGACACGAATCCAATACCGACATTAAGCTAGCTCAATTTTCTAGGTTGTCATAAAATTTCAGACTAAAGTTGCCTCGACAAATTCTCCAAATAATCAAATCCATCCAAAACTGTGTAATGTCACGAATTATGCTTCATTTATAAGACTTTTCTCAATGGGCACCAATGATTAGTTTAGAATAATCATTTTAACTGCCCCATCAACCTTACATATCTGCACTAAATCGTCCATAACTTTTGATTTATAACTCAGAATGACACGAATCCCAATGTCCATGTTAAACTAGCTTAGTTTTATATATTGTGACAAAATTTAGGACAGAATTAGATATGAAATAGCGTCCATGTAATCCAGTCTATCCAAAACTTTGTGATGCCATGCATTATGCTTCATTAATAAACCTTTACTCAATGAGCACCAATGATCCCTTTAAAATGATCATTTTAACTGGCCGATCAACTTGAAATTTCCGCACTAAATCATTTGTAACTTTTGATTTAGAGCTCAAAATGACATTAATCCAATGTCCATGTTAAGTTAGATCAATTTTCTATATTGTGACAAAATTTAAGATAGAAATAGATACGACAAAGTATCCTAGTAATACAATATGTCCTAAACTACGTGATGCCATGCATTATGACTCATTTATAAGCCTTTCCTCAACGAGCAGCAATGATCATTTTAGAATGATCATATTAACTTGCCGATCAACTTGACATGTCTGAACTAAATTATCTATAACTTTGGGTTTATTGCTCAAAATGACACGAATTCAATCCCCATGTTAAGCTAGCTCAATTTTCTATAATGTGGTAAAATTTCAGACTAATATTGCCTCAACAAATCCTCCAAATAATCAAATGCATCCAAAACTGTGTAATGTCATGCATTATGATTCATTTATAAGTCTTTGCTCAATGAAAAACACTGTTCAGTTTAGAATGATCATATTAACTAGCCAATCAACTTGATATGTTCGAACTAAATCGTCTATAACTTTTGATTTATAGATCAGAATGACACGAATCCAATACCCACATTAATCTAGCTCAATTTTCAATATTGTGATAAACTTTCAGACTGAAATTGCCTTGACAAATTCTCCAACTAATCAAATCCATCCAAAATCGTGCAATGTCATTAATTATTCTTCATTTATAAGGATTTACTCAATAAGCACCAATGATCAGCCTAGAATGATCATTTTAACTGCCCGATTAACTTGACATGTCTGCACTAAATCGTCCATCACTTTTGATTTATAGCTCAGAATGACACAAATCCAAAGTCAACTTTAAGTTAGCTCAATTTTCTATATTGTGACAAAATTTAAGATAGAAATAAATACGAAAAAGCGTACAAGTGAAATCATGCATTATGCTTCATTTATAAGCCTTTACTCAATAAGCACCAATGATCAGTCTAGAATGATCATTTTAACTACCCGATCAACTTGACATATCTGCACTAAATCGTCCATCACTTTTGATTTATAGCTCAGAATGACACAAATCTAATGTCCACCTTAAGTTAGCTCAATTTTCTATAGTGTAACAAAATTTAAGATAGAAGTAAATACGACAAAGCATTCAAGTAATCCAATCTATCCCAAACTACGTGAAGCCATGCATTTTGTTTCATTTATAAGCCTTTGCTCAACGAGCAGCAATGATCAGTTTAGAATGATCATATTAACTAGCCGATCAACTTGACATTTCCGCACTAAATCATCTATAACTTTTGATTTATAGCTCAGAATGACACGAATCCAATCCCCACGTTAAGCTAGCTCAATTTTCTATATTGTGATAAAATTGCAGACTAAAATTGCCTTGAAAAATCCTCGAAGTAATAAAATCCATCCAAAATTGTGTAATGGCATGCATTATACTTCATTTATAAGCCTTTACTCAATGAGCACCAATGATCAATTTAGAACGATCATTTTCACAACCCGATCAACTTGACATGTATGCACTAAATCATTCATAACTTTTGATTTTTAGCTCAAAACGACACGAATTCAATGTCCACGTTAAGCTAGCTCAGTTTTCTATATTGTGACAAAATTTCAGACACAATTAGATACCAAATAGCATCCATGTAATCCAATCTATCCAAAACTGTGTGATGCCATGCTGATACAAGCCTTGAATCAAGGTTGTAACACTCGCGGACTGGTTGGAGAAGATTAGGCGAGAAACTCGGCATTAGGCTTATGGATAGGGGTTTTCTAGTGGGTATTGGATGTAGGGGTGAAGTGAACCACACGAGGGATGATGAACCTCGTGATAAATCACAACTTAGAAGCTAGGAGGGCTGGTCTCAACTAGGGTTCTAAGCAATAGAGTTTTAGGAGAAAAACTCGTAAGAAAAAGATCTATCTTTATTAATAATCAAAGGTTGTCGAACTACAATGCTGAAGGAGCCTTATTAATATGCTCGGCAGCTTGACCTTCTAGGGTCGACCCAAATTAGAAAAATGGAAAAGTTACAAAAGTGCACAAAGAAGATTACAAAAAGGAAATAATCGAAAAAGGACAACTAACTAAATTGTTCTTGACTCAAAAATGTAAAACTTCTAATTCCTACCCTGCAAAACAGAAAAGGCAAGTATATAATTGAAAATTTACCATTCTTACCTTTCGGCCAAGAAATGGAAGGTGGCCGACCTTGTGGCAGTAGGGTTATGAATTGTTGGGCCCTGACTTCTTTTGCCACGAAAGCCCAAGCCTCTGGAGTCTTTTGCAATGTTGAGAAGCCTTTGGACTCTTCCTTGTACTCTTGGCCCAATGCACCTTGTCTATGATCTTCTAGGAGCTTGTCTACCCGCAAACTGAACTTGTGGAAGAGTGCCCTTGTTCTGCTCCTTGTCATGGCTCCTGGTGGCACCACTGGTGTAGAGACTTCATCCAGATTCATGCCTTGAAGCTGGTAGCTTAGCTGATCCGAGTCTCTTTAGAAGCTGGGAGGGCTGGTCTCAACTAGGGTTCTAAGCAATAGAGTTTTAGGAGAAAAACTCGTAAGAAAAAGATCTATCTTTATTAATAATTAGAAGCGGTACCGCCGGCCCTATGCCTTGAAGCTGTCTCGGGCAAACATTCTGGTCGGTCATTCTGGTCTTCTGGCTGGCCAGACGATCTGATGCCCTCATCATCCCCTCCCTCTTCAGTAGGTTTTGACCTCAAAACTAGCTCATCTGAAAGGAAAGGAGCTAAATCAGTTACATTGAATGTGTTAGACACATTAAACTCACCTGGAAGCTCAATCCGGTAGGCATTGTTGTTGATCCTCTCCAGCACTCTGAATGGTCCATCTCCTCTTGGGGCCAGCTTGGAACTCTTTAGGTTGGGGAACCTCTCTTGCCGTAGGTGTAGCCACACCCAATCGCCTGGTTCAAAAATCATCTCTCTTCTCGCCTTGTTGGCGTGAGTCACGTACTGCCCGGTCCTCTTCTCCAGGTTCTCTGCTACCTTCAGGTATATCTTCTTGATGAATTCTGCCTTGGATGCTCCATTGAGGTTGGTCATTTCTGCTGGTGGCAGTGGTGTCTGCTCCAAGGGTGTTTGCTCCAAGGGTGTTTGAGGGTTGAAACCGTAGACCATTTCAAAAGGGGTATTCTTTGTAGCTGAATGCACTGCTCGGTTGTACGCAAACTCTATGAATGGCAGGCACTCCACCCATGTCTTGAGGTTCTTCCCTAGTGTGGTCCTGAGAAGAGTCGACAATGTCCGGTTGACTACTTCAGCTTTGCCATCGGTTTGAGGATGGTAGATGGTAGAGAAGAGCTGCTTCGTGCCTTGCTTCCTCCAAAAGGTCCTCCAGAAGTGGCTGAGAAATTTGGTGTCTCTGTCTGACACGATGGTCCTCGGCACTCCATGAAGCGGTACTGTTTCCCTGAAGAACAGCTCGGCTGTTTGCATGGCATCATTCAGATTGGCACATGGGATGAAATGTGCCATCTTGGAGAATCGGTCCACCACTACAGAGATGGCATCTTTGTGGTTGATCTTGGGCAGACCTAGAACGAAGTCCATGGAAATGTCCACCCATGGGTGAGTAGGTATGGGCAGAGGGAGATACAACCCGTGAGGGTGCACTCGGGACTTCGCCTTCTTGCAAGTGATGCACCTTGCACAATTGGCTTCTACTGACCTCTGGATGTGTGACCAGTAGAAGTGCTCCTTGACCACTGCTAGTATTTTGTCAGCACCAAATCCTCCATGATTTTCTCGGGTGATAAGCTCTCGTAAAGATCCTTGTGGTATGCATAGCCTTCTTTCTCGGAACAAGAACCCATCATAGAAGTAGAACTTGCCATGACTCCCTATGCCACACTCCTTTTAGCTCTCAGCAAAGTCAGGATCATCCTTGTACAGGTCCTTGATGTGCTCGAATCCTAAGACCTTTGCTTCCATGGTAGATATCAAAGCAAACCGTCCAACTTGACATTTCTGCACTATATCGTCCATAACTTTTGATTTATAGCTCAGAATGACACGAATCCAATGCCCACGTTAAGCTAGCTCAATTTTCTATATTGTGACAAAATTTGAGACAAAAATAGATTCGAAAAAGCATCCAAGTAATCCAATCTATCAAAAATTGCGTCATGACATGCATTGTTCTTCATTTATAAGCCTTTTCTCAGTGAGCATCAATGGTAAGTTTATAATGATCATTTTAACTGCCCCATCAACTTGACCTATCTGCATTATATCGTCTATAACTTTTGATTTATATCTCAGAATAACACAAATCCAATACCCATGTTAAGCTAGCTCAATTTTCTATATTGTGATAAAATTTGAGACAGAAATAGATTCGACAAAGTATCCAAGTAATCCAATCTATTCAAAACTGTGTCATACCATGAATTGTGCTTCATTTATAAACCTCTACTCAATGAGCACAAATGATCAGTTAAGAATGAACTTTTTAACTGGCCGATCAACTTGAGATGTCCGCACAATATCATCCGTAACTTTTGATTTAGAGCTTAGAATGACACAAATCCAAAGCCCACGTTAAGCTAGCTCAATTTTCTATATTGTGACAAAATTTGAGTCAGAAATAGATACCAAAGATCGTCAAGTAATCCAATCTATCCAAAACTGCTTCATGCCTTGCATTGTGATTCATTTATAAGCCTTTACTCAATCGCATCAGTGATTAGTTTAGAATGATCACTATAACAGGCCGATAAACTTCACATGTTTGCACTATATCGTCCATAAATTTTGACTTATAGCTCAGAATGACATGAGACCAATGTCCACGTTAAGCTAGCTCAATTTCCTATATTGTGAAAAATTTGAGACACAAATAGATTCGAAAAAGCATCCAAGTAATCCAATCTATCCAAAACTGCTTCATACCTTGGATTGTACTTCATTTATAAACCGTTACTCAATGAACATCAATGATCAGTTTATAATGAACATTTTGACTTGCTGATCAACTTGATATATCTACACTATATCGTCCGTAACTTTTGATTTATAGCTCATAACGACACGAATCCAATGCCCACGTTAATCTAGCTCAATTTTCTATATTGTGACAAAATGTGAGATAGAAATAGATTCGACAAAGCGTCCAAGTAATCCAGTCTGTCCAAAACTGCGTCATGCATTGCATTGTGCTTCATTTAGCCGTTACTCAATGAGCACCAATGATCAGTTTAGAATGATCATTTTCACTGCTGATCAACTTGACATGTATGCACTATATTGTCCGTAACTTTTCATTTATAGCTCATAATGACACGAATCCAATGCCCACGTTAATCTAGCTCTATTTTCTATATTGTGACAAAATTTGAGATAGAAGTAGATTCGGAAAACATCCAAGTAATCCAATCTATCCAAAACTGCGTCATGCATTGCATTGTGCTTCATTTATAAGCCGTTACTCAATGAGCATCAATGATCAGTTTAGAATGTAAATTTTAACTGGCCGAACAACTTGACATGTCTGCACTATATCGTCCATAACTTTTCATTTTAGGGCTTTGAATGACACAAATCCAAATACCACGTTAAGCTAGCTCAATTTTCTATATTGTGACAAAATATGAGACAGAAATAGATTCGATAAAGCGACTAAGAAATCCAATCTATCCAGAACTGTGTCATGCCTTGCATTGGGCTTCATTTATAAGCCATTACTCGATTAGCATCAATGATCAGTTTAGAATGATCATTTTAACTGGCTGATCCACTTGACATGTATGCACTATATCGTCCGTAACTTTTGATTTATAGCTCATAATGACACGAATCCAATGCCCATGTTAAACTAGCTCAATTTTCTATATTGTGACAAAATGTTAGATAGAAATATATAAGAAAAAGCGTCGTGTAATCCAATCCATCCAAAACTTTATCTCGCCATACATTGTGCTTCATTTACATGTCTCTATTCAATGAGCACCAATGATCAGTTTAGAATGATCATTTTAAATGGCCGATCAACTTGACATTTCCGCACTAAATCGTCCGTAACTTTTGATTTAGAGCTCAGAATGACAAAAATAAAAAGCTTACGTTAAGCTATCTCAATTTTCTATAATGTGACAAAATTTGAGAAAGAAATAGATTCGAAAAAGCATCCAAGTAATCCAATCTATCCAGAACTGCTTTATGCCATGCATTGTGCTTCGTTTATAAGCCGTTACTCAATGAGCATCAATGATCATTTTAGAATGATCATTTTAACTGGCCGATCAACTTGACATATCCGCACTAAATTGTCCATAACTTTTGATTTATATCTAAGAATGACACGGATCCAATGCTCACGTTAAGCTAGCTCAATTGTTTATATTGTGAAAAACAATTTGAGACAAAAATAGATTTGACAAAGCGTCCAAGTAATCCAATCTATCCAAAACTGCATCATGCCTTGCATTGTGCTTCATTTATCAGACGTTACTCAATGAGTATCAATGATCAGTTTACAATAAGCATTTTAACTGGCTGATCAACTTTACATGGCTGCATAATATCGTCCGTAACTTTTGATTTATAGCTCATAATTACGTTAATTCAATGCCCACGTTAAGCTAGCTCAACTTTTTATATTCTGACAAAATTTGAGATACAAGTAGATTCGACAAAGCGTCCAAGTAGTCCAATCTATCCAAAACTGCGTCTTGCCATGCATTATGGTTCATTTATAAGCTTATACTCAATGAGTATCAATGATCAGTTTAGAATGATCATTTTAACTGGCCGATCAACTTGACACGTTTCCACTAAATCGTCCTTTAGTTTTGATTTATAGCTTAGAATGACACAAATCCAATGCCCTCGTCAAGCTAGCTCAATTTTCTATATTGTGATAAATTTTGAGATTTAAATAGATACGACAATGCATCCAAGTAGTCCAATCTATCCCAAAATGCGTGATGCCATGCATTATGCTTCATTTATAAGCCTTTACTTAATGAGCACCAATGATCAATTTAGAATGATCATATTAACTGGCCAATCAACTTGACATGTCTGCACTATATTGTCCGTAACTTTTGATTTCGATCTTATAATGGCACGAATCCAATGCCCATGTTAAACTAGCTCAAGTTTTTGTATTGTAACAAAATTTGAAACATACATTAATACAAAAAAGCATTCAAGTTATCCAATCTATCTAAAATTATGTGATGTCGTGCATTGTGCTTCATTTATAAACCTTTACTCAATGATCATCAATGATCAGTTTTGAATGATCAATTTAACTGTTCGATCAGCTTGAAATATCTGAACTAATTCGTCCGTAACTATTGATTTATAGCTTACAATTATACGAATCCAATGCCCACGTTAAGCTAGATAATTTTTTTATATTGTGACAATTTTTGAGACAGAAATAGATACGACAAAGAATCCAAGTCATCCAATCTATCCCAAAATATGTGATGCCATGCATTATGCTTCATTTATAAGCCTTTACTCAATGAGCAACAGTGATCTACTTAGAATGATCATATTAATTGGCCGATAAACTTGACATGCATGCCCTAAATTGTCCATAACTTTTAATTTAGAGCAAAGAATGACAGGAACCCAATGTCCACATTAAGATAGCTCAAGTTTCTATATTGTGCCAAAATTTGAGACATAAATAGATTCGAAAAAGCTTCCAAGTTATCAAGTGTATCCCAAACTCAGTGATGCCATGCATTATGCTTCATTTATAACATCTACTCAACGAGCACCAATGATAAGTTAAGAATGATAATTTTAATTGGCCGATAAACTTGACATGTCCCCATTAAATAATCCATAACTTTTGATTTATACCTCAGAATGACACATATCAAATGCCCTGGTTAAGCTAACACGATTTTCTATGTTGTGACTAATTTGGAGACAGAAATAGATATTACAAAGCGTCCAACTAATCTAGTATATGTAAAACTTCCTGATTTATGCATTGTGTTTTATTTATAAGCCTTTACTAAATAAGCATCAATGATCAGTTTAAAGTATCATTTTAACTGGTCGATCAACTTGACATTTCAGCACTAAATCGTTTGTAACTTCTGATTTATAGCTCAGAATGACACGAATCCAATGTCAACATTAAGCTAGCTCAATTTTCTATATTATGACAAATTTTGAGACAGAAATAGATATGACAAAGCATCCAAATAATACAATCTGTCCCAAACTGGGTGAAGCCATGCATTATGCTTTAATTATGAGTTTTTACTCAATGATCAGTTTAGAGTTATCATATTAACAGGCCGATCAACATGACATTTCCGAATTAAATCTTCTGTAACTTTTGATTTAGAGCTCCGGATGACACGAATCCAATGCCCACATTAAGCTATCTAAAGTTTCTATATTATGAAAAAATATAAGACAGAAATAGATTTAAAAAAGCATCCAAGTTATCCAATTTATCCCGAACTGCGTGATGTCATGCATTATGCTTCATTTATAAGGCTCTAATCAATGAGAACTAATGGTCAGTTAAGAATGGTCATTTTAACTGGCCGATCAACTTGACATGTCCGCACTAAATCGTCTGTAACTTTTGATTTAGAGCTCAGAATGACACAATCCGAAGCCCACATTAAGCTAGCTCAATTTTCAATATTGTGATAAAATTTAAGACTAAAATTGCTTATACAAATCCTCCAAGTAATCAAAATCTATAAAAAAAGGCATAATGTAACACATTATGCTTCATTTATAAGCCTAAACTCAAGGAGCACACAATGAGCACCAATGATCAGTTAAGAATGATCATTTTAACTATCCGAATAACTTGACATGTCCGGATTAAATCGTCATTAGCTTTTGATTTATAGCTGCGAATGACACGAATCCAATACCGATTTTAAGCTAGCTCAATTTTCTTTACTGTGATAAAATTTGAGACAAAAATAGATACGCCAAAGTGTCCAAGTAATTTAATATATCCAAAACTGCGTGATGTGATGCGTTAACTCAATAAGCATCACTGATCAGTTAGAATTATCATTTTAACTGGCCGATCAACTTGATATGTAAGCACTAAATCATTCGTAACTTTTGATTTATATCTACGAATGACACGACTTCAATTCACACGTTAAGATAGCTTAATTTTGAATATTGTGAAAATTTTTGAGACAAAAATAGATACAAAAAAGAATCTAAATAATCCAATCTATCCCAAACTGTGTAATGGCGTGCATTATGCTTCATTTATAAGCCTTTACTCATTGAGCACCAATGATCAGTTAAAAAATGATAATATTAAGTGGCCAATCAACTTTACATGTCCGCACTAAATCATCCGTAACATTTGATTGATAGCTCGGAATGATACGAATTCAATGCCCACGTTAAGCTAGCTCAAGTTACTATATTGTGACAAAATTTTAGATAGAAATAGATACGACAAAGCATCCAAGTTATCCAATCCATCCCGAACAATGTGATGTCATGCATTATGCTTCATTTATAAACCTCTATTGAATGAGAACCAATGATCAGTTAAGAATAGTCATTTTAACTGGGCGATAAACTTGACATGAGCGCACTAAATCGTCTATAACTTTTGATTTAGTGCTCAGAATGACACAAATCCAAAGCCCACGTTAAGCTAGCTCAATTTTCTATATTTTGATAAAATTTAAGAGCAAAATTGCTTCGACAACTCCTCCAAGTAATCAAATCTATCAAAAAGTGTGTAATGTCATGCATTATGCTTCATTTATTAGCATCAACTTAAGGAGCACCAATATCAGTTAAAAAAAGATAATTTTAACTGGCTGATCAACTTGACATGTCCATACTAAATCGCCGTAACTTTTTATTTAGAGCTTATAATGACACGAATCCAAAGACCACGTTACGCTAGCACAGTTTTCTATATTGTGACAAAATTAAAAACTGAAATAGATACGACAAAGCATCCAAGTTATCCAATCTAGCCCAAACTGCATGATGCCATGCATTATGCTTCACTTATAAGCTTCTAATCAATAAGAACCAATGGTACGTTAAGAATGATCATTTTAATTTGGCGATCAACTTGACATGTTCGCATAAAATCGTCTGTAACTTTTGATTTAGAGCTCCGAATGACACGAATCCAATGTCCATGTTAAGCTAACTCAATTTCCTATATCATGAAAAAATTTGAGACAAAAATAGATACGACAAAGCATACAAGTAATCCAATCTATCCCAAAACGCGTGATACCTTGCATTATGCTTCATTTATAAGCCTTTACTCAGTAAGCACAAATGATAAGTTTAGAATGATCATATCAACTGGCCGATACACTTGACATGTCGGAACTAAATCGTCCGTAACTTTTGATTTAGAGCTCAGAATGACACGAATCCAATGCCCACGTTAAGCTAGCTCAATTTCCTATATCGTAATAAATTTGAGAAAGAAATAGATCTGAAAAAGCGTCCAAGTTATCCAATCAGTCCCAAACTGCATGACACCATGCATTATGCTTCATTTATATGTCCTTACTCAATGAGCACCAGTGCTCAGTTTAGAATGATCAAATTAACTGGCCGATAACCTTGACACGTTTGCACAAAATCCTCAGTAACTTTTGATTTATAGCTCAGAATGACACGAATCCAATGCCCACATTAAGCTAACTCAAGTTCCTATATTGTGACAAATTTTGAGAAAAAAATATAGGTTCGAAAAAGCAACCAAGTTATCCAATCTATCCCGAACGGCGTCTTGCAATGCATTATGCTTCATTTATAAGCCTCAACTCAATGAGCACCTAGTTAAGAATGATCATTTTAACAGGCCGATCAACTTGACATGTCAGCACTCATTCATCCGTAACTTTCGATTTAGAGCTAAGAATGACACAAATTCAAAGTCCATGTTAAGCTAGCTCAATTTTCTATATTGTGCAAAATTTGAAACAAAAATAGATACATCAAAGTGTCCAAGTAATCCAATCTATCCAAAACTGCGTGATGTCATGCATTGTGCTTCATTTATAAGACCTTACTCCATGAGAATCAATGATCATTTAGAATGATCAAAATAACTGGCCGATAACCTTGACATGTCTGCACTAAATCGTCCATAACTTTTTATTTATAGCTCAGAATGACATGAATCCAATGCCCACGTTAATATTTCTCAAGGTTCTATATTGTGACAAAATTTAAGACAGAAATAGATACGACAAAGCGTCCAAGTAATCCAATCTATCCAAAAATATGTGATGCCATGCATTGTGCTTCATTTATAAGCCTTTAGTCAATGAGCATCAATGATCAGTTTAGCATGATCATTTCAACTCATCGATCAACTTGAAATGTGTGCACTAAATCGTACGTAACTTTTGATTTATAGCTCAGAATGGCACGAATCCAATGCCCACGTTAAGCTAGCTCAATTTACTATATTGTGAAAAATTTGTTTTAGAAACATATACGTCAAAACTTCCAAGTAATAAAATCTATCCCATAATGCGTGAAGCCATGCACTATGCTTCATTTATATGCCTTTACTTAATGAGCCCAAATGATCAGTTTAGAATGATCATATTAACTGGCCAATCAACTTGACATATCCGTGCTAAATCGCCGTAATTTTTGATTTAGAGCTCATAATGACAAGAATCCGAAGCCCACGTTACGCTAGCACAATTTTCTATTTTGTAACAAAATAAAAAACTGAAATAGATACGCCAAAAGCATCCAAGTTATCTAATCTATCCCAAACGGCGTGATGCCATGCATTATGCTTCACTTATAAGCCTCTAATCAATAAGAACCAATGGTACCTTAAAAATGATCATTTTAATTTGGTGATCAACTTGACATGTCCGTACAAAATCGTTCGTAACATTTGATTTAGAGCTCCGAATGACACGAGTCCAATGTCCACGTTAAGCTAGCCTGATTTCCTATATCATGAATAAAATTTGAGACAGAAATAGATACGACAAAGCATACAAGTAATCCAATCTATCCCAAAAGGCGTGATAACCTTTTATAAGTAATCCATACATATACAAGTATTATGCTTCATTTATAAGCTTTTACTCTGTGAGCACTAATGATCAGTTTAGAATGATCATATTAACTGGCCGATCCACTTGACATGTCGGAACTAAATCTTACGTAACTTTTGAGTTAGAGCTCAGATTGACACGAATCCAATGACCACGATAAGCTAGCTCATTTTCCTGTATCGTAACAAAATTTGAGAGAGAAATAGATACAGAAAAGCGTCCAAGTTATCCAATCAGTCCCAAACTGCGTGACGTCATGCATTATGCTTCAATTTGATGTATGGTGCATGACTTCATCTGGCCTTTTTTGGGGTGAGCTCCATGTCGCCGCGTGTCCTCTATGAGTCAGGATTATAGGCCAGGTTTGATCTTGGCTGGCCGCTTCTTGCTTAAGCTTGGATTCATGAAGATACACCCATGTATCCTTTTGCGTGTATTTGGCCGCCTTTGTGTTCCTTGGGCCGGCCGGGCTGGGCAGTTGGCCGGGGGTTGTGCTGATGACCTCATCAAACCCTCCCCCTTCGAAATGTTTTGCCCTCAAAACATTTTTGCCTGCACATAGAGAAGGCAAGTTAATACCCTGATTTACTTGTGGGTTTAGGGCATTACCTCGATTTATGGCCCTTATATTGTTTGGATGTGGCCATGGTGCATCTGGCGGTTGCTCCCTGATAAGAAAGGAAGAAATTACTCCTTTCCATTGCCGCTGGTTTATTTTCTTTGCCTCCAAGGTGTTGGGTTCTCCATGGTCTCCTCTTGATTCCAAACATCGGTTTAATGTAGGAGGTAGGTCTTCTTGATCTTTGTTGAATCCTTTCTTTATTAGACCTGTTTCAACAACTTTTGGCAAAGACAAGTGCATTATGCTTGTACTGGAAATTTCAAATTGAAGCTCCTTTATTGCCTTAACACTTTTAGGCTTAACATTTTCGAGTTCTACTTGTAAGCTTGTTATTAGTTGTCTAGTTGGGCATGTCTTAGCAAAGTGTCCTCTTTCTTGACATCTATAGCATATAATTTCATCTGTTTTCACATTGTTAGAGGACTTACCTGGAATTTTCTTGACGTGTATTCCAAGCAATGGCTTTGATGGTTTCATGTGTGCTATGGCTTGAGGCTTTTGAACTTGCTGGTCAATTTCTGGTTTGACCATCGGCTTAGCTACCTTTTTTCCTTCTAAGGTGTTTGAAAACACGTTGTTATTATCAGAGCAGTAGGCAAACTTGGGCTTATGAAAGGGCTGCATGTTTGGTGTAAAACAACTCACTCCTTGATGTTGTTGGGTGCATAGGTTGTGTGGTGATGTTTCTGCGTATTTGGTGCTTTTTCACAAACTCCCTATACATTCGTGCCTTAAGGTCTCCCCAATCAAGTACTTGTTTGTAGTAGAAGGTCCGTGCATTTTCCTTCAACCACCAATTGTAGGCATCTCCAACGAGCATATCGACGGCATATGAAAGCTTCTCCTCTTTGGGGATGTTGTTTGAGCGCAGCCATTGTTTCATGTTGGTTTCCCATCGGAGGTATTCATCTGGGTCCTTGTTATAACCTGAAAATGTTAGAGATTTGGAATTGTAAATATATACCTTACTGGTCTGATTCCTTGATCTAGTTGGAGTGGTGTAGGTTGGCACTCGGCTTGACACAGCGAAGTGGCAAGGTGTAATTTTCTTTGGCCAGCTTCTGTCAGTGGAATAGTAGTCTGGTGGATCTGGTTTGAGTTCTTCAAATTCTGTTTCATTGTCAAAATGATATTCTGAATAGTCTTCATGCCATGTCTCATATCCATTAGAATCATCTACGTCGGACAAGTCTTGGTCATAGTCCAGTGGTTCTGGTTCAAGGTTTTCTCCATCTGATTCTTCCCTAAAATCAGTCTCCAAATAGTATTGATTCCATGACTCTTCTGCATAGTCACACTCGCTGGTGCTTAGGCATTGATCATAGTCGTTGTCTAGACTACAATCAGTTTGTGGTATGCTCATGGCGTCTTCTTCTTCATCATAGTGCTCCATCATTAAATTTTGTACCTTGCATGACAATAAGAAGAGATATCAGGCCCAAATCAACAAATAAGGAAACTACACTCTAGTGAATATATCATATAAACACATAAGTAGTAGTAAAAGGAAAATCGATACAAGTAAATATTTTGAGGTTTTTGTTTTTGTTTCTTTTGGAAACTAAATTTAAAGCAAACTAAAAGAAAATATTTTTTTGTTTTTTTGATATTTTAGATTAATTAGGACGAAAAAAGTATTCTATGAATCTCTCTTTTTTTTTAAAAAAAAGCTTTACTAGTAACTAAATTCAAAAATAACAAAATGAGTGATGCTTATATTTTGGTTTCTTTTTTCTTATGATGAACGAAATTAAGTAAACATGTAATAAAAAAATTTTGAGTTTTTTTTAGATTTATATGAGAGGAGACAAAAGAAACAACAAGAATCAACAAGAAACAATGCAAATGAAGAATAAGAACAAATATATTTTTTTGGTTTTTCGATAAGATGTAAATAACAAAATGCAAAACAAAATCATGAAAGATAAATGATAAAGGGTGGATGAACACAACCTGGGATAGGAGCTTTTAGCTCTGATACCAAAACGATACAAGCCTTGATTCAAGGCTTATATGCGCGTGGGCTCTTTGGAGAAGGTTAGGTGAGAAACTCGACCTTAGACTTCTTGGATAGGGGTTTTTGGGTTGGTATTTGATGGAAGGGTGAAGTGAACCACACGAGGGGTGATGAACCTCGTGATAAATCACAAACTTAGAGCTAGGAGGGCTGGTCTCAACTAGGTTCTAAGCGCACAAGTTTCTTGAGAGAAAACTTGTAAGAAAATTCGATCTTTATTGATTAGCAAAAAGGTTGTCGAACTACAATGCTGGAAGGAGCCTTATTAGTATGCTCGAGAGCTTGACCTTCTAGGGTTGACTCAAATAAGAAACTGAGAATTTACAAAAGTGCACAAAAGGAAAAGATACAAAACTGTAAAATATAAAAAGGACCTATTCCTAAAATGTCTTTGACTCAATAAATGTTAATATTCTAGATCCTACCCTGCAAAACAGAAAGAGGTAAATATTCTTATTGAAAACTTACCTTACTTACCTCACGGCCAAGAAATGGAAGGTGGCCGTCCTTGTGGCATGCACGCGCCTTGCTCCTAGTCTTCGACTTGGAGTAGGGTTAGGAATCTTTGGGCCCCGACCTCTCTTGCCACTAAAGCCCAAATCTCTGATGCCCCTTGTGTTGTTGAGAAGCCTTTGGACTCTTCCTTTCACTTCTGGCCCATTGTCCTTAGTCGATCTTCCTCTAGGAGCTTGTCGACCCATAAGCTGAATTTGTGGAAGAGTGCCCTTGATCTGCTTCTTTTCATTGCTCCTTGAGGTACCACTAGTGTAGAGACTTCCTCTAGGTGCATGTCCTGGAGCTGGTAGCTCATCTGGTCCGAGTCTTCTTGTGTAGAAGTGGAAATGCGTTTGTACTCGGCTGGATCGGCTGTACCGGCTGGATTGTGCGAGGTACTGGCCGGAATGCCTTCAGGACCGGCCAAGTTGATCCCGGAGTCGGTGGCATCACCAACGGGACCGGCGGTGTCATCCACGTCGCCACCAAGTTTGCCGGAAGCTTGGGCCTCTCCGCCAGAAATGCTGACCGGTCTGGCCCTATTGGTCGAGGGTCCGGCGGTACTTCTTGGTCCGGCAGACGTGCCAAATGGCCCGGCTGTCTCGGGAAAGCTTCCTGGTCGGCCAGTCTGGTCTCCTGGCTGGATGTACGACCTGATGTCCTCATCATTTACTCAATGAGCACCAATGATCAGATTAGAATGATAATATTAACTGGCTGATAAACTTGACATGTTTGCACTAAATCATGCGTAACTTTTGGATTTAGAGATTAGAATTACACGAATCCAATACCCACGTTAAGCTACCTCAAGTTTCTATATTGTGAAAAATTTTGAGACAGAAAATAGATACGAAAAAGCCTCCAAGTAATCCAATCTATCCAAAACTGGGTGATGTCATGCATCGTGCTTCATTTATAAGCCTTTACTCGATGAGCACCAATGATAAGTTTAGAATGATTAAATTAATTGGCCGATAAACTTGACATATCTGCACTAAATAGTCAATAAGTTTTTATTTAGAGCTCACAATGACACATATCAAATGCCCATGTTAAGCTAGCTCAAGTTTCTATATTGTGACAAAATCTGAGATGGAAAAAGATACAACCAAGCCTCCAACTTATCCAATCAGTCCCGAACGGCGTGATGCAATGCATTATGCTTCATTTATAAGCCTCAACTCAATGAGCTCCAATGAATAGTTAAGAATGATCATTTTAACAGGCCGATCAACTTGACATGTGCGCACTAATTCGTCCGTAACTTTGATTTAGAGCTCAGAATGACACAAATTCAAAGCCCACGTTAAGCTAGCTCAATTTTCTAAATTGTGACAAAATTTGAAACAAAAAGAGATACGTCAAAGAGTCCAAGTAATCCAATCTATCCAAAACTGCGAGATGTCATGCATTATGCTTCATTTAAAAGACCTTACTCATTGAGCATCAATGATCATTTAGAATGATCAAAATAAATGGCCGATAACCTTGACAAGTCTGCACTATATCATCCATAACTTTTTATTTAGAGCTCAGAACGACACGAATCCAATACCCACATTAAGCTCGCTAAAATTTCTATATTGTGATAAAATTTGAGACAAAAACAGATACAACAAATCGTCCAAGCAATCCAATCTATCCAAAACGTTATGATGCCATGCATTGTGCTTCATTCATAAGCCTTTACTCAATGAACATCAATGATCAGTTTAGCATGATCATTTTAACTCATTGATCAACTTGAAATTTCTGCATGAAATTGTCCGTAACTTTTGATTTATAGTTCAGAATGGCACGAATCCAATGCCCACATTAAGCTAGCTCAATTTTCTATATTGTGAAAAATTTTGATATAGAAACAGATACGACAAAGAATCCAAGTAATAAAATCTATCCCAAAATCCATGATGCCATGCATTATGCTTCATTTGTAAGCCTTTACTGATGTAAGACTGAATATCAATCTCACAAGCGGTACGGCCGTGACTCGCAAGACCGAGAATCTCTCTTGGCTTAAGCAGGAAAGGGAACTAAAAGGAGGGGGTTTTGATCGAATCACATGATCAAAGGTTAACCAAGGGAGTTTGAATCTCTCAAACTAACTTGGCCGTGGCTTCAATAGATAGGAAGTGAATGACACACTTTATTTCTAAAGAACAAGAACAAGACTCAAAGACAAGGATTTGAAGAAAATACTTTGTATTCAAATTTAATTTCAGTGGTGGTCTATCTTTACAGTGAGGTCGTTCTGAGCTTATATAGTGCTCCTAGCAATGGTCCTAAACCTAAAAAGGAGAAAAGGAAATCATACATTTAAAATATATGGCTGTTAGCCATTAATGTCTAGTTTGGCCAACAAGGAAAGTGTATATGCTTGTATCTTGAGAGCTTTGGGGCGAATGTAATGTGTCTAGGTACATCCTGGATGCTTTGGAAAGTCTTCAATACGTGCCCAAGTTGCAAGGAATAGAGATATTGCAATCTGAACACATGAAGTGCACTTCGGTCCATATATGGCAAGTCTTGGAGGAAAGGGATTCGCCTGATCCTCTGGTGGCTGGTGCATGGTAGATTTATTTGGGCTTCCTTAGGGCCTTAATAATATCTCCTGGACGCCATGTTTTGGTTTGCAAGTGATTAAACCAGTTGCCCATCTCACTTGCCATAAACGGCTCCAATCGGTTCATTTGAAGGCACGGATGGACCCGCCTGGTCCAAAGAGTGTTTGAGAATCTAGAAGTGCTTATGGGAGCTCCTAGAAGTACCAAAAAGTCTCCTGGTCGCCAAAAAAACGTTTGGAGACTTTCATATAAGGAAAGTTCCAAATATGGTAAGTTTTGAAATCTCCAATTTGATGTATGGTGCATGACTTCATCTGGCCTTGTTTGGGGTGAGCTCCATGTTGCCGCGTGTCCTCTATGAGTCAGGATTATAGGCCAGGTTTGATCTTGGCTGGCCGCTTTTGGTTAAGCTTGGATTCATGAAGATACACCCCTGTATCCTTTTGCGCGTATTTGGCCGCCTTTGTGTTCCTTGGGCCGGCCGGGCTGGGCCGTTAGCCGGGGGTTGTGCTGATGACCTCATCAAACCCTCCCCCTTAAAAATTTTTTGCCCTCAAAACATTATTTCCTGCACATAGAGAAGGCAAGTTAATACCGTGATTTACTTGTGGGTTTAGGGCATTACCTCGGTTTATGGCCCTTATATGGTTTGGATGTGGCCATGGTGCATCTGGCGGTTGCTCCCTGATAAGAAAGGAAGAAATTACTCATTTCCATTGCCGCTGGTTTCTTTGCTTTGCCTCCCAGGTGTTGGGTTCTCCATGGGCTCCTCTTGATTCTGAACACCGGTTTAATGTAGGAGGTGGGTCTTCTTGATTTTTGTTGAATCCTTTCTTTATTAGACCTGTTTCAACAACTTTTGGCAAAGACAAGTGCATTATGCTTGTACTGGAAATTTCAAATTGAAGCTCCTTTATGGCCTTAACACTTTTAGGCTTAACATTTTCGAGTTCTACTTGTAAGCTTGTTATTAGTTTTTATTGGGCATGTCTAGCAAAGTGTCCTCTTTCTTGACATCTATAGCATATAATTTAATCTGTTTTCACATTGTTAGAGGACTTACCTGGCGTTTCCTCAAAGTGTATTCCAAGCAATGGCTTTGATGGTTTCATGTGTGCTATGGCTTGAGGCGTTTGAACTTGCTGGTCAATTTTTGGTTTGACCATCGGCTTAGCTACCTTTTTCCTTCTAAGGTGTTTGAAAACACGTTGTTATTCTCAGATCAGTAGGCAAGCTTGGGCTTATGAAAGGGCTGCATGTTTGGTGTAGACATCTCACTCCTTGATGATGTTGGATGCATAGGTTGTGTGGTGATGTTTCTGCGTGTTTGGTGCTTTTTCATAAACTCCCTATACATTCGTGCCTTAAGGTCTCCCCAATCAAGTACTGGTTTGTAGTAGAAAGTCCGTGCATTTTCCTTCAACCACCAATTGTAGGCATCTCCAACGAGCTTATCGACGGCATATGAAAGCTTCTCCTCTTTGGCGATGTTGTTTGAGCGCAGCCATTGTTTCATGTTCGTTTCCCATCGGAGGTATTCATCTGGGTCCTTGTTATACGCTGAAAATGTTAGAGATTTGGAATTGTAAATATATACCTTACTGGTCTGATTCCTTGATCTAGTTGGAGTGGTGTAGGTTGGCACTCGGCTTGACACAACGAAGTGGCAAGGTGTAATTTTCTTTGGCCAGCTTCTGTCAGTGGAATAGTAGTCTGGTGGCTCTGGTTTGAGTTCTTCAAATTCTGTTTCATTGTCAAAATGATATTCTGAATAGTGTTCATGCCATGTCTCATATCCATTAGAATCATCTACGTCGGACTAGTCTTGGTCATAGTCCAGTGGTTTTGGTTCAAGGTTTTCTCCATCTGATTCTTCCCTAAAATCAGTCTCCAAATAGTATTGATTCCATGACTCTTCTGCATAGTCACACTCGCTGGTGCTTAGGCATTAATCATAGTCATTGTCTAGACTACAATCAGTTTGTGGTATGCTCATGGCGTCTTCTTCTTCATCATAGTGCTCCATCATTAAATTTTGTACCTTGCACGACAATAAGAAGAGATATCAGGCCCAAATCAACAAATAAGGAAACTACACTCTAGTGAATATATCATATAAACACATAAGTAGTAGTAAAAGGAAAACCGATACAAGTAAATATTTTGAGGTTTTTGTTTTTGTTTCTATTGGAAACTAACTTTAAAGCAAACTAAAAGAAAATATTTTTTTTGGTTTTTTGATATTTTAGATTAATTAGGACGAAAAAAATATTCTATGAATGTCTCTTTTTTAAAAAAAAAGCTTTACTAGTAACTAAATTCAAAAATAACAAAATGAGTGATGCTTATATTTTTGGTTTCTTTTTTTCTTATGATGAACGAAATTAAATAAACATGTAATACAATATTGTTGAGTTTTTTTTAGATTTATATGAGAGGAGACAAAAGAAACAACAAGAATCAACAAGAAACAATGCAAATGAAGAATAAGAACAAATATATTTTTTTGGTTTTTCGATAAGATGTAAATAACAAAATGCAAAACAAAAATATAAAAGATAAATGATAAAGGTTGGATGAACACAACCTGGGATAGAAGCTTTTAGCTCTGATACCAAAATGATACAAGCCTCGATTCAAGGCTTATATGCGCGTGGGCTGTTTGGAGAAAGTTAGGTGAGAAACTCGACCTTAGACTTCTTGGAAGGGTGAAGTGAACCACACGAGGGGTGATGAACCTCGTGATAAATCACAAACTTAGAGCTAGGAGGGCCGGTCTCAACTAGGTTCTAAGCGCACAAGTTTCTTGAGAGAAAACTTGTAAGAAAATTCGATCTTTATTGATTAGCAAAAAGGTTGTCGAACTATAATGCTGGAAGGAGCCTTATTAATATGCTCAACAGCTTGACCTTCTAGGGTCGACTCAAATAAGAAAAGGAAAATTTACAAAAGTGCACAAAATGAAAAGATACAAAAGTGTATAATCTAAAAAGGACCTATTCCTAAAATTTCTTTGACTCAATAAATGTAAATATTCTAGATCCTACCCTGCAAAACAGAAAGAGGAAAATATTCTTATTGAAAACTTACCTTACTTACCTAATGGCCAAGAAATGGAAGGTTGCCGTCCTTGTGGCATGCACGCGCCTTGCTCCTAGTCTTCGACTGGGAGTAGGGTTAGGAATCTTTGGGCCCTGACCTCTCTTGCCACTAAAGCCCAAGTCTCTGATGTCCCTTGTGTTGTTGAGAAGCCTTTGGACTCTTCCTTGCACTTCTGGCCCATTGTCCTTAGTCGATCTTACTCTAGGAGCTTGTCGACCCATAAGCTGAATTTGTGGAAGAGTGCCCTTGATCTACTTCTTGTCATTGCTCCTTGAGGTACCACTGGTGTAAAGACTTCCTCTAGGTGCATGTCCTGGAGCTGGTAGCTCATCTGGTCCGAGTTTTCTTGTGTAGAAGTGGAAATGCGTGTGTACTCGGCTGGATCGGCTGTACCGGCTGGATTGTGCGAGGAACTGGCCGGAATGCCTTCAGGACCGGCCAAGTTGATCCCGGAGTCGGTGGCATCACCAACGGGACCGGCAGTGTCATCCACGTCGCCACCAAGTGTGCCGGAAGCTTGGGCCTCTCCGCCGGCAATGCTGACCGGTCTGGCCCTATTGGTCGAGGGTCCGGCTGTACTGCTTAGTCCGGCAGACGTGCCAAATGGCCCGGCTGTGTCGGGCAAGCTTCCTGGTCGGCCAGTCTGGTCTCCTGGCTGGATGTACGACCTGATGTCCTCATCATTTACTCAAAGAGCACCAATGATCAGATTAGAATGATCAAATTAACTGGCTGATAACCTTGACATGTTTGCACTAAATTGCGTAACTTTTGGATTTAGATTTTAGAATTACACGAATCCAATGCCCACGTTAAGCTACCTCAAGTTTCTATTATGTGAAAAATTTTGAGAAAGAAAAAGATACGACAAAGCAACCAAGTTATCCAATCTATCCCGAATGGCGTGATGCAACACATTATGCTTCATTTATAAGCCTCAACTCAAAGAGCACCTAGTTAAGAATGATCATTTTAATTGGCCGATCAACTTGACATGTCCGCACTAATTCGTCCGTAACGTTTGATTTAGAGCTCAGAATGACAAAAATTTAAAGCCCACGTTAAGCTAACTCAATTTTCTATATTGTGACAAAATTTGAAACAAAAATAGATACGTCAAAGCATCCAAGTAATCCAATCTATCCAAAACTGCGTGATGTCATGCATAACTTTTTATCAAAATAACTGGCCGATAACCTTGACATGTCTGCACTAAGTCTTCCATAACTTTTTATTAAGGGCTCAGAATGACACGAATGCAATTCCCACGTTAAGCTTGCTCAAGTGTCTATATTGTGACAAAAGTTGAGACAGAAATAGATACGACAAAATGCCCAAGTAATCCAATATAACCAAAACTATATGATGCCATGCATTGTGCTTCATTTATAAGCCTTTACTCAATGAGCATCAATGATCAGTTTAGCATGATCATTTTAACTCATCGATCAAATTGAAATGTTTGCACTAAATCGTACGTAACTTTTGATTTACAGATCCGAATGGCACGAATCTAATGCTCACGTTAAAGTAGCTCAATTTTCTGTATTGAGAAAAAATTTTATTTAGAAACAGATACGAAAAAGCATCCAAGTAATAAAATCTATCCCAAAATGTCTGATGCCATGCATTATGCTTCATTTGTAAGCCTTTACTCAATGAGCACCAGTGACCAGTTTAGAATGATCAAATTAACTAGTCGATAACCTTGACATGTTTGCACTAAATCATGCGTAACTTTTGGATTTAGATCTTAGAATGACACGAATCCAATGCCCACGTTAAGCTAGCTCAAGTTTCTACATTGTGAAAAATTTTGAGACATATATAGATACGACAAAGAAACCAACTTATCTAATCTATTCCAAACTGCGTGATGCCATTTATTATGCTTCATTTATAAGCCTCAACTAAATAAGCACCAATGATCAGTTATTAATGTTTGTTTTAAATGGTCGATCAACTTGACATGTCTGCAATAAATTGTCCGTAGCTTTTGATTTATAGTTTAGAATGACTCAAATCCATAGCCCACGTTAAGCTAGCTCAATTTTCTATATTGTGACAAAATTTGAGACTGAAATAGTTACAACAAAGTGTCCAATTAATCCAATCTATCCAAAACTGTGTGGTGTCATGCTTTGGGCTTCATTTATAAGCCTTTACTCAATGAGCATCAACGATCAGTTTAGAATGATCATTTTAACTAGTCGATCAACTTGACATGTCTGCACTAAATCATCGATAACTTTTGATTTATAGTTCAGAATAACACGAATCAAATTCCCACGCTAAGCTAATTCAATTTTCTATATTGTGAAATTTTTTGATACAGAAACAGATACGACAAAGTATCCAAGTAATCAAATCTATCCAAAAATGCTTGATGCCATGCATTATTCTTCATTTATAAGCCTTTACTCAATGAGCGCCAATGATCAGTTTAGAATGATCAAATTAACTGGCCGATAACCGTGACATGTTTGCACTAAATCGTTAGTAACATTTGATTTATAGCTCAGAATGACATGAATCCAATGCCCCCGTTAAGCTAACTCAAGTTCCTATATAGCCCAGGGCTTCACACCCTGATCCCAGACTACCTTTACGGTAGTCACCACGCCTCAAGCACCACTTCGTCGCCCGATCATGACTTCGACATCGGAAGTCCCCGTTGATGTCGCTAGCCGACCTGCAACTACCTGGATTCGTCTAGAAACAGCGCGTGGGTCAACCTCAGATTCAGGTCGACCCACAGTCGAAGAAAATTAGCCAGCTCGACCTGACTAGCTCGCCGAACTTAAAAGTATGGTCAGCACGCTGATCAGCTTGACTTCGACACAAGACGCAGCCGCGCGAACCCTAATGTCGCGACTGGATAGGCAGGAACAAGAACTCACTCGATTGCTCGAGCAAACTTCAAATCCAGCCCATGGACCGTCGAGCTCGTCAGTAGCCCCCCCTCTTCCCTGGAAGAAATGAGCTTGCGCCCCCTACCAGAACTTGATTGGATTTCTCGGGTATCTATACCCCGAATCCTAATCAGCCCGCCGTATCCCAGATCGCGCCTATCGCACCAATCCGGAAAAATCTGGTATTAATTGGGACGTCTGCTCGCATGATCTCAATTCTTGGAGACTCTGTAGATCGAACTGGGCTGACGAGATTGCAGTCTCCACCTCAATTTCCTCCTGGATGCAAGCCTGTTGGGCATTGTTGGTTTGGTGCTTCAGCTTTTGCTTTGAGCTCGCGAGCTCCCGGCGAACCAGTCCCTAGCCCAAATCAGCATTCTCCTCTGGTGCCAAGTTTGTCAAACCGCGGTCTGCAACCGCAGTTCGACTCTAATCTCAAATTTTTGAGGAGATATGTCAACGATACCAAAGAAGAGCTCAGATTCGTGAGCTCACGTGTGCATAGAGCTACGAGCTCAGTTCCAGATATCAACCGCGTGATCGAAGAAACCCGCCAGACTCCATTTACCGATCAGATAGCTAATGCACATATCAGAGATACGGGCAAAATCGGATTCCCGGTATACGAAGGAAATTCAGATCAAAAAGCTATTATCAGAGCTTTCCACTTAGCTATAGCAAGGTCCACCTCACGGAAGAGGAAAAAGAAGCAGGTTATTGTCGATTCTTTGTTGAAAACCTAAACGGTGCCACTTTAGAGTGGTTCGCCGGCTTGGAAGAAGGATCTTTCGGCAATTTCAACCAGTTAGTGTCCCCATTCTTGAAACAATATCCAATATTTATCGAAGCTCAAGCATCTGAAGCGGACCTCTGGATGCTATCTCAAAAACCCAATGAATCCCTAAGAGCTTTCATCACTAGGTTCAAAGATATCAAAGCTAGGATATCAGCTATAAACGATGATGTTGCTTTGGCAGCATTCAGGAACGGACTGTGGTATAAATCCACATTCCATCACGAACTGACCGTGCCCCAACCCACGACCCTCGTTGACGCTTTACATTACGCATCACGATGGGCAGTCGCCGAAGAAGAGATGGAAGCATTCAGGAAGGTCCACGATGATGACAAAGCCTCATCAAGTAAACCCCAAACCAAATCGTATAATGGGGATAAACCTTATAAAAAGAAGGCTATAAAGCAGGTCAAGGCCAACACGCGTATGCGGTAAGCAGATCTGAATCACCAAAAATAGCGATTTCGATCCGAAAAAAATACTTCATAAACTATAAACAACATGGTCATTTAACCGAAGAATGTCGCCGAGTCGGTCGCTTGCTAGCAGCAAAGTTACAAGCAGGAGAACTCGAAAATATTGATCTGGGCCTCAAAGATGCGAAACCGAGAAATAATCCGAGGTAGACCAAATACACAAAAGATAAATTCTCCGAAAAGAGAGAAAGATCCCCAGATAAAAACGAGGATTCTCCCCCTCCCACCCAGAAAAAGAGAATAGAATTATTTTTTCAAAACTAAGTATGTGCGGAGGGTCTAGGGATAAGGTAGTGTTACCACTCCCTATCCCAAAAAAATCAAAATGGTCAACTCTGTGCAAAGAAGCAGACCAAGTAACAACGCCGCAAGCTACAACTTACGACCTGATCATTAGGCGCTTGAAGCAATGTAAAATCACTCCAAACGCCAGCCATCCTCATAAAATTATTAGAATACCTGAACCCGATTCCGCTGAAACAAGTCCTCATTCCTCCCAGGACGAGCAGACACTATTCAATGAAATGGATTTAATCAGTTTGATCAACTCAGAAGATGACTCTATTCGAAAAAGAATAGATTTCATCTATGGAGGGTCAAAATTTTCCCGAAATTCGATCAACTCGATTAATTCATACCAACGCCAAGCCAAAGACGACATAGCAGAAAACGCACTACCCTCCGTACCTGAAGGAACAGTTACGTTCTGGGAAAACGAAACCCGATATCTCGATATGCCCCATGATGATCCGCTCGTCATTAGGCTAGATGTGGGCGAATTCGAGCTGTCTAGAGTTATGATCGACACATGTAGCTCAGTAGTTCTTATTTTTTATAACGCCGTGAGAAGAATGGGCATAGAAGATAAAGATATCATCGGTGACAAAACCTCTCTCACCGGATTCGCCGGAGAAACAACACTATCTCTCGAAACCATCAAACTCCCTGTAAATGCATGTTGAGAAAGGATGATGGTCAAGTTTGTCGTTGTAGACCGACCCGCTCCATTTAACGCAATCCTAGGGAAACACTGGCTACACGCTATGACACCAGTCCCCTCGACTTACCACCAATGCCTCAAATTTCCGTCTAAAAACGGTAGAAAAACCATTCATGGAAGTCAGCGAGCATTGTGCAAATGCTATTTAGGTGGTTACAAGCAATCCGTAACCACCCTCCAATAGCAATTACAGAAAAGCGATACACTAGCAACCAAAGGCCTGAGTCCTAAGCCCAGACTCACCGTCCATGTGTGCATCGACGAAAATCATCCAGACCGCTGCGTAGGCATCGGAGCAAACCTTAAAGATAATATTAAGGAAGAGCTCGTTTCTTTCTTTAAAGAAAACAAAGGCACATTCCCATGATCTCGCTGCGGTCCGCCTTCCTACACTCCTTCACAATATCGAGGTCGCTTTGGGTGAGCCGGAGTTCATCCTTCAACTTCTTCTCTGAAGCATCGAGCTCTCGAATGTACCCACTTGGTCTCTGATCATCTCAGCCTGTTCAGAGTTCTTCTTTTGAAGATTCTGGAGCTCTGAGGTGAGGTCTGTCACAACCTTCTGTACACGCTCAAGCTCATCAACACGAGGGGCATCTTTCATTTTCTGCTTGTAGGAGGTCACCTTTTTAGTCATTGCAGCCACCATCTGCAAAATCCACTTCGTAAACACCTAAAACCAAAAAAAAACTAAGTTCGAGTTCGAGTCATACCTGCCCGACTCCAGCCGACGTCTCGACATATGAGTCCTTTTCATGTTCCTTAGCGCAGGAAATGAACACCCAGGACTTTTCATATGCCTAAGGAGGGTAGACATACCCAAGGCGTCATTCGTCACAGGCTCGTCGCAGTTATGCTTGAACCTCGAGTGGTGAAGACTTGCGATCGTCGATCCCGAACTCACTGGGGAAGCACGTCAATGCACCACCGCCCTGGATTCAGTTTGAGAGGCAGTCTCGTTAGCAGAACGAGCTCATTTCTGAACTCGTGATCCTTGCCCGTTAGAGCTCCCAGATGCGTTTTCACGCGAGCTCAACACTACAACTACTGGTGGTGGAATGACCTTCTCCACAGCGGCAGCAGTTTCAGCTTTCGCCGCAGCCAAATCTGGGTCGTTCCCAGTTGATGCAGCCCTCAGCACGTTCGTCAAGGCAGCAGTCATCTCGCCTGCCAGAATCATTTCAGAACTCCCTGCGGGAGTCTTAGCCGCACTACGAAAACTTGGCTTCCAAGGCATCCTTGTTGGAGAATTAGTCGCAGAGTTGGTATCTGGGACAAGATCAGAGTCGGGAAAAGCTGCATGATATCGACGAAATATATCAAAAGACTCCCATAAATAAATGAATACTAAAATACCAACCAACTCACCAACGTGAACTGGAGGGTATGAGAAACTAGCTGGCGCGAAGTGTACACCTCGATAGCAAGCTCGTCGTATCCGATCCAGGGTGAAGGAAGCCCAGTTTATTTGACCACTCTGTAGTCGACGTACAAGCTCACGAAATTCAGAATTTGCCTTGGGACGCTTAGGAATATCTACAAAACCAAAAAAAAGGTTAGACGGCTAGTCCTCCAGCAAGAGAAAAAATGATATAATCTTATAGATTAAAATGAAAGTTTTATATTCGAACTGGGAAGACAGGACAATCTACCAGCCTCTGTGGCCCAGTTCGTTGACAATCTATCGAAGTCCTCAAAGGAGGTCGAGTTAGCCTTAAAGAAAAAGAACTTTTCCCTCCATCTGTTATCTCGATTAGGCAGATCGGTAATGATCTTGCAGTTTGGTCGAGGTGACAGATAGAAAGAACCCGGGAACTTAACATTCTTTTTCACACCGCATAAGCCGAAAAAGTCCCTCACAGTGAAGGGAAGGCCTTCTTCTCGGACCCGAACTAGAATCCCGATGACCTGACGAACAAAGTTCGGGGTCATCTGTGGAAACGCGAGTCCGATGCAATAGAGAATGTTAAGGAGAAAGTTTGCGATCGGAAAATACAGTCCGCACCAAGTGAAGTACGTCACCGAGGCACATTGGTAGCCTGGCCTCACTAGCTCGGGGGACTGCAACCCGGAGGGAAGACATAGAGATACATTCTCATGGAATTTCTGAGAATGCCTCAGGTCGACGATATCCTCCGGGATGAGAACAGATGGCTGATGAGGGCCGAATAGTTCCTGACCAGAAGTTCCGGCAACCTGAGAGCTAAAATGGTCTGTTGCCATGGAAAAAGAATACCGGGACAGAGAAAAAACGAGGAAAATACGAGGAGTATGAGGCGAAAATCAACCTAGAAAAACCGAAATGGTCTAGAAAGAGGATTGATTACTGTTCAAAGAGTAAAAATTCGAGAGAATTGTAAGAGATAAGAGAAAAATCGCAGACGAAAAATTCGTAAAAGAAACCGTAAGAAGAAAGAAGAAGAGGGTGAAAAGAATTTTACCTGGAGAGAGAAGACGTGTGAGGGAGAAGAAGGGTCAGGCAGCTGTATTTAACCGCCTCGAAAAGGGAGAAACTTTTCAGATTCCCCGAAATCGCAGCCGTAGGATCTGATTTGATGGTTATCGCGAATCTTGAGGAGGCAGATTTAAAAATTTAAATCGATCCAGCGAGCAAATGTCGCCTGTTCAGTTCGACTGAAACGAACTAAACAGGCTGGGGGGCAACTGTTGGAGATGGATTCACCGAACTGAATCCGTCTGTCCTCATGGGCTCATATCATGGCCCATCGTGGAATCTCACTTCGTCGGCCCTGTACGACATCAAAGCGACAAGAGTAATGAAATGAACAATCGAAGTCAAAATTTGATTTCGCTGGAACGAAATGCGGAAATCATGAAGAATTAATGTGCGAAGATCACAGAATATAAGTCAAAACCGTTGTAATCTCATATATAAAAAAGGGAAAAGGCTCAGGGAAAAAACCCTAGCAGTATTTCACCAATTATAACTAAAAGTATACAAAGTTAATATATCATTTGCTCTCTCACTTTGAGTTCGAGTTCGATTAACATTCTCCCAATCTTTATTCAATCAATACCATCAAGGGTGTGGATTATGACATCCACAAGAATGACACAAATCCAGAGCCCATGTTAAACTAGCTTAATTTTTAATATTGTGATAAAATTTAAAACTAAATATGATTATAGAAATCCTAAATGTAATCAAATCTATCAAAAAGTGCCTAATGTCATGCATTATGCTTCATTTATAAGCCTCAACTCAAGGAACACCAACGATCACTTAAGAATGATCATTTTAACCGGCCGATCAACTCGAGATGTGTGTAATAAATTGTTCATAACTTTTAATTTAGAACTCCGAATGACACGAATCCAAAGCCTACGTTAAGCTAGCTCAAGTTTCTATATTGTGACAAAATTTGAGACAGAAATAGATGCTAAAAAGCGCCCAAATTATCCAGTATATCCTAAACTATGTGATGCCATGCATTATGCTTTATTTATAAGTCTCTACTCAATGAGCACCAATGATGAGTTAAGAATGATCATTTTAACTACTTGATCAACTTGACATTTCCACACTAAATCGTCAATAACTTTTGATTTAGAGCTCCGAATTACACGAATCCAATATCCACGTTAAGCTAGCTGAAGTTTCTATGTTGTGACAACATTTGAGATCGAAATAGATACGACAAAGAATCCATGTTATCCAATCCATCCCGAGCTGCGTGATGTCATGTATTACGCTTCGTTTACAAGCCTCAACTCAATGAGAACCAATGATCAGTTAAGAATAGTCATTTTAGCTGGCCGATCAACTTGCCATGTCCGCACTAAATCGTCCGTCACTTTTGATTTAGAGTTTAGAATGACACAAATCTAAAGCCCACGTTAAGCTAGATCAATTTTCTATATTATTACAAAATGGAAGAGGAAAATTGATACGACAAAGCATTCAAGTAATACAATATATCCAAAACTTCGTGATGTCATGCATTGTGCTTCATTTATAAGCCTTTACACAATGATCATAAATGATCAGTTTAGAATGATCTTTTTAAGTGGCCGATCAACTTGACATCTCTACACAAAATCTTCCGTAACTTTTGATTTATTGCTTGGAATGACACGAATTCAATGCCCACGTTAAACTAGCTGAAGTTTCTATATTGTGAGAAATTTTGAGACAGAAATAGATACGACAAAGCTTCCAAGTAATCCAATTTATCCCAAAATGCATGATGCCACGTGTTATGCTCCTTTTATAAGCCTTTACTTAATGAGCACCAATGATCAGTTTAGAATGATCATACTAAATGGCCGATGAACTTGACACGTGTGCAATAAATTGTCCGTAACTTTTGGTTTAGAGCTTAGAATGACACGAATCCAATGGCCACGTTAAACTGGCTCAAGTTTCTATATTGTGACAAAATTCGAGGTATAAATAGATATGAAAAAGCGTCCAAGTTATCCAATCAATCCCGAACCGTGTGATACCATGCAAACCGAAGCCTACTTCCTTGCCTTTGAAAAGGTCCTTATGCTTCATTTATAAGCCTCTATGAGCACCAATGATCAGTTAGGAATTATCATTTTAACTGGCCGATCAACTTGACATGTATACACTAAATTTTCCGTAACTTTTGATTTATAACTCAGAATGACACAAATCCAATGACCACATTAACATAGCTCAATTTTCTATATTGTGACAAAATTTGAGATAGAAATAGACACGACAAAGCATCCCAGTAATCCAATCTTTCTGAAACTACGTGATGCCATGCATTATGCTTCATTTATAAGCCTTTCCTTAGTGAGCACTAATGATCAGTTTAGAGTTATCATATTAACTGACCGATCAACTTGACATGTACGCCCTAAATAGTAGGTAACTTTTGATTTAGAGCTCAGAATGACAAAAATCCAAAGCCCACGTTAAGCTAGCACAATTTTCAATATTGTAATATAATTTAAGACTAAATTTGCTTATAAAAATCCTAAAATTAATCAAATTGTTTGTAACCTTCGATTTATAGCACCGAATGGTACAAATCCAATGCCCACATTAAGCTAACTCAATTTTTTATATTGTGACAAAATTTGAGGCAAAAATAGATACGACGAAGCGTACAAGAAATCCAATCTATCTAAAATTGTGGGATGCCATGCATTATGTTTCATTTATAAGCCTTTACTTAATGAGAACCAATGATCAGTTTAGAATTATCATCTTAACTGGCTGATAAACTTGACATGTCCGCACTAATCCGTGCATAACTTTTGATTTAGAGCTCAAAATGACACCAATCCAATGCCCACGTTAAGGTAGCTCAATTTTCTACATTGTGATCAAATGTGAGACAGAATTAGATACGACAAAGCTTCCAAGTAATCCAATCTATCCAAAACTGCGTGATGCTATGCATTATGCTTCTTTTATAAGCCCTTGGCACCAATGATTAGTTTAGAATGATCATCTTAACTGGCCGATCAACTTGATTGGTCCGCACTAAATCGTCTGTAACTTATGATTTAGAGCTCAGAATGACATGAATCCAATGTCCACGTTAATCTAGATCAATTTTCAATATTGTGAGAAAATTTGAGACATAAAAAGATGCTAAAATACGTCCAAGTAATCCAATATATCTTAAACCGCCTGATGCGATGCATTATGCTTTATTTATAAGCCTTTATCAATGAGAAGCAACGATCAGTTTAGACTGGTTATATTAACTGTCCGATCAACTTGACATGTCTGCACTAAATCATTCGTAACTTTTGATTTATAGCTCCGAATGACACGAATAGAATGCCCACGTTATGTTTGCTCAATTTCCTATATTTTGAAATATTTGAGATAGAAATAGATACGACAATACGTCCAACTAATGCAATCTATCTAAAACAGCGTAATGCCATGCATTATGCTTTATTTATAACCCTTTACTCAATGACAACCAATGATCAGTTTAGACTGATCATTTTAACCGGCCGATCAAGTTGACATGTCTGCATTAAATCGTTCATAACTTTGATTTATAGCTCCAAATGATACGAATCCAATGCCCTCATTAAGCTAGCAAAATTTTCTATACTATGACTAAATTTGAGACAGAAATTGAAACGACAAAGCGTCCAAGTAATCCAATTTATCCAAAATCTGCGTAATGCACTACATTATGGTTCTTTTATAAGCCTTTACTCAATTAGCACCAATGATCAGTTTCGAATGATCATCTTGACTGGCCAATCAACTTGACATTTCCGCACTAAATCGTGCGTAACTTTTGATTTAGAGCTCAGAATGACATGAATCCAATGCCCACGTTAAGCTAGCTCAAATTTCTATATTGTGATAAAATTTGAGACAGAAATCAATACGAGAAAGCGTACAAATATTCCAATCTATCCAAAACTGCGTGATGTAATGCATTATGCTTATTTTATAAGCCTTTACTCAATTAGGACCAATGATCATTTAAGAATGATCATCTTAACTGACCGATCAACTTGACATGTCCGCACTAAATCATGCGTTAATTTTTTTTATTTAGAGCACAGAATGATATGAATCCAATGCCCACGTTAAACTAGCTCAATCTTCTATTTTATGACAAAATTTGAGACTGAAATAGGTACGACAATGCGTCCAAGTAATGCAACCTATATAAAACGGTGTGATGCCATGCATTATGCTTTATTTATAATCCTTTACTCAATGAGAACCAATGATCAGTTTAGACTGATCATTTTAACTGGCCGATCAACTTGACATGTCTGCACTAAATCGTTCATAACTTATGATTTATATCTTCAAATGATACGAATCCAATGCCCCCATTAAGCTAGCTCAATTTTCTATATTGTGTCAAAATATGAGACAGAAAAAGATACGTTAATGCGTCGAATTAATACAATCTATATAAAACAGCGTGATGCCATGCACTATGCTTTACTTTTAATTCTTTACTCAATGAGAACAAATGATGAGTTTAGACAGATCATTTTAACTGGCCGATAAACCTGACATGTCTGCACTAAACCATTCATAACTTTTGATTTATATTTCTGAATGATACGAATCCAATGCCCCTAGTAAGGTAGCTCAATTGTTTATATTGTGACAAAATTTTAGACAGAAATAGATACGACAAAGCGTCCAAGTAATCCCATCTATATAAAACAGCGTGATGCCATGCATTATGCTTCATATATAAGACTTTACTTAATGAGAACCAATGATCAGTTTAGAATTATCATCTTAACTTGCTGATGAACTTGACATGTCCGTACTGAACTGTCAGTAACTTTTAATTTGGAGCTCGAACTGACACCAATCCAATGCCCACATTAATCTAGCTCAATTTTCTATATTGTGATAAAATTTGAGATATAAATAGATACGAAAAAGCGTTCAAGTAATCGAATACATCTAAAACTGCATGATGTGATGCATTATGATTTATTTATAAGCCTTTACTCAATGAGAACCAATGATCAGTTTGGAGTGATTATTTTGACTGAGTGATCAACTTGACAATTGTAAACTAAATCGTTTGTAACCTTTGATTTATAGCTCAGAACGAAAAGAATTCAATGCACACGTTAAGCTAGCTCAATTTCCTATATTGTGAAAAACTTTGATACAAAAATAGATACGACAATGCGTTCAAGCAATGCAATCTATATGAAAGGGCGTGATGCTATGCATTATGCTCTATTTATAATCCTTTACTCAATGAGAACCAATGATCAGTTTAGACTGATCATTTTAACTGAACGATCAAGTTGACATGTCTGCACTAAATCGTTTATAACTTTTGATTTGTAGCTTAGAATGATACGAATCCAATTCCCCCATTAAGCTAGCTCAATTTTCTATATTGTGCCAAATTTTGAGACAAAAAAGAGATACGACAATACGTCCATGTAATGCAATCTATCTGAAACAGCGTGATACCATGCATTATGCTTTATTTATAAGCCTTTACTCAATGAGAACCAATGATCAGTTTAGAATGATCATTTTAACCGGCCGATAAACTTGACATGTCTGCACTAAATCGTTCATAACTTTTGATTTATTGCTCCGAATGATACAAATCCAATGCCCCCATTAAGCTAGCTCAATTTTCTATATTGTGACTAAATTTGAGACAGAAATAGGTACGAAAAAGTGTCCAAGTTATCCAATCTATCCAGAACTGCGTGATGCACTGTATTATGCTTCTTTTATAAGCCTTTACTCAATTAGTACCAATGATCAGTTTTGAATGATCATCTTAACTGGTCGATCAACTTGACATTTCCGCACTAAATCATGCCTAACTTTTAACTTAGAGCTCAGAATGACATGAATCCAATGCCCATGTTAAGCTAGCTCAGTTTTCAATATTGTGACAAAATTTGAGACAGAAATCGATACAACAAACGTACAAATATTCCAATCTATCCAAAACTGCGTGATGTAAGGCATTATGCTTATTTTATAAGACTTTACTCAATTAAAACCAATGATCATTTTAGAATGATCATCTTAACTGACTGATTTGACATATCCGCACTGTATAATCTGTAACTTTTTTTATTTACAGCTCAGAATAACATGAATCCAATGCCCATATTAACCTAGCTCAATCTTCTATATTTTGAAAAAATTTGCGACCGAAATAGATACGACAATGCTTCCAAGTAACGCAATCTATCTAAAACAG
Source organism: Pugionium cornutum (assembly GCA_018901935.1). Classification (NCBI taxonomy): domain Eukaryota; kingdom Viridiplantae; phylum Streptophyta; class Magnoliopsida; order Brassicales; family Brassicaceae; genus Pugionium; species Pugionium cornutum. The sequence continues at coordinate 11,853,286 of CM032165.1, read as the reverse complement.
CGTGATGCCATGCATTATGGTTTATTTATAATCCTTTACTCAATGAAAACCAATGATCAGTTTAGACAGATCATTTTAACTGGTCGATCAACTTGACATCTCTGTACAAAATCGTTCATAACTTTTGATTTATAGCTCTGAATGATACGAATCCAATGCCCCCATTAAGCTAGCTCAATTTTCAATATTGTGACAAAATTTGAGACCGAAATAGATACGACAATGCGTCGAAGTAATGCAATCTATCTAAAATAGTGTGATGCCATGCATTATGCTTTATTTATAATCCTTTCCTCAATGAGAACCAATGAAAGTTTAGACAGATCATTTTAACTGGCCGATAAACTGTACATGTCTGCATTAAATCGTTCATAACTTTTGATTTAGTGTTTCAAATGATACGAATCCAATGCCCCCAATAAGCTAGCTCAATTTTCTATATTGTGATAAAATTTGAGACAGAAACAGATACGTCAATGCATTGAAGTAGTGCAATCTATCAAAAACAGCGTGATGCCATGCATTATGCTTTATTTATAATCCTTTACTCAATGAGAACCAATAATAAGTTTAGACAGATAATTTTAACTGCCTGATAACTTGACATGTCTTCACTAAATCCTTCATAACTTTTGATTTATAGTTCCGAATGATACGAATCCAATGCCCCTATTAAGCTAGCTCAATTTTCTATATTGTGACAAAATTGTAAACAGAAATAGAGACGATAAATCATCCAAATAATCCAATATATATAAAACTGCGTGATACCATGCATTATGCTTCATTTATAAGCCTTTACTTAATGAGAACCAGTGATCATTTTAGAATTATCATCTTAACTGGCTGATAAACTTGACATATCCGCACTAAAGCCTTTGTAACATTTGATTTAGAGCTCAAAATGACACCAATCCAATGCCCAATGTTAATCTAGCTCAATTTTCTATATTGTGATAAAATTTGAGCCATAAATAGATACGACAAAGCGTCCAAGTAACCCAATACATCTAAAAATACATGATGCGATGCATTATGCTTTATTTATAAGCCTTTACTCAATGAGAACGAATGATCAGTTTGGACTGATTATTTTAACTGGCCGATCAACTTGACATGTCTACACTAAATCATTTGTAACCTTTGATTTTTAGCTTAGAATGATACAAATCCAATTCCCACGTTAAGCTAGCTCAATTTTCTATATTGTGACAAAATTTGATACAAAAATAGATACAAAAATGCATCCAAGTAATGCAATCTATCAAAAAGAGTGTGATGCCATGCATTATGCTTTATTCATAATCTTTTACTCAATGAGAACCAATGATGAGTTTAGACTGATTATTTTAACTGGTCGATCAATTTGACATGTTTGCACTAAATCGTTAATAACTCTTGATTTTTACCTAAGAATGATACGAATCCAATGCCCCTACTAAGCTAGCTCAATTTTCCATATTGTGACAAAATTTTAGGCAGAAATAGATACAACAAAGCATCCAAGTAATCCAATTTATGTAAAACAGCGTGATGCCAGGCATTATGACTTCATTTATAAGCGATAAGTACCAATGATCAGTTTAGAGTGATCATTGTAACTGGTCGATCAACTTGACATATCTGCACTAAATTGTTCATAACTTTTGATTTATAGCTCAGAATGATACGAATCCAATGTCCACGTTAAGCTAGCTCAATTTTCTATATTCTGACAAAATAGATACGATGAAGCGTCCAAGTAATCCAATCTATCCAAAACAGTGTGATGCCATGCATTATGTTTCATTTATAAGCCTTTACTTAATGAAAACCAACGATCAGTTTAGAATTATCATCTTAACTGGCTGATAAACTTGACATATCCGCACTAATCCATCCATAACTTTTGTTTTAGAGATCAATATGACACCAATCCAATGCCCGCGTTAAGGTAACTCAATTTGCTATATTGTGATAAAATGTGAGATAGAATTAGATACGACAAAGCGTCCAAGTAATCCAATATATCCAAAACTGCATGATGCAATGCATTATGCTTCTTTTATAAGCCCTTACTCAATTTGCACCAATGATCAGTTTGGAATGATCATCTTAACTAACCGATCAACGTGACATTTAAGCACTAAATCGTCCGTAACTTTTGATTTAGAGTCAGAATGACATGAATCCAATGTCTACGTTAATCTAGCTCAATTTTCTATATTTTGAGAAAATTTGAGACATAAATAGTTATGACAAAGCGTCCAAGTAATCCAATATATCTTAAACCGCCTGATGCGATGCATTATGCTTTATTTATAAGAGTTTAATCAGTGAGAACCAATGACACGAATCCAATGCCCACGTTAATTTACGCACTAAATTGTGACAAATTTGTGGCAGAATTCTATATTACAAAACGTCCAAATAATCCAGTCTATACAAAACTGCATAATGTCACGTATTATGCATTATTTATAAGCCTTTACTCAATGACCACTAATGATCACTTTAGAATAATCATTTTAACTGGCCGATCAACTTGACATGTTTGCACTAAATCGTCTATAACTTTTAAGTAATAGCTTTGAATGACACGAATCCAATGCACACGTTAATCAACCTCGATTTTCTATATTATGAAAATATTTGAGAAAGCACGAAAAAGCGTCGAATTAATCGAATCTATCCAAAACTGTGTTATGCTATGCATTGTGCTTCATTAATAAGCCTTTACTCAAGGAGCACAAATGATCATTTTAACTGTAATCAACTTGACATGTACGCACTAAATCGTCCGTAACTTTTGATTTAAGCTCAAAATGACACGAATCCAAAGCCCACGTTAAGCTAGCTCAATTTTCTATATTGTGACAAAATTTGAGACTGAAATAGATACGACAAATTGTCCAAGTAATCCAAACTATCCATTATTGGGTGATGCCATGCATTATGCTTCATTAATAAGCCTTTACTCATGGAGCACCAATGATCCGTTTAGAATGATCATTTTAACTGGCCGATCAACTTTACATGTCTGCACTAAATCTTCCGTTACTTTTGATTTAAGCTTGATATGAAAAGAATACAATACCTATGGTAACCTAGCTCAATCATATATATTGTGACAGAATTTGAGACATAAATAAATGCAACAAAGCATCTAACTAGCCGATAAAGTTGACATGACCAAACTAAATCATCTAAAACTTTTATTTATATCTCAAAATGACTCAAATCCAATGTCCACGTTAAGCTAGCTCAATTTGCTGTATTGTGACGAAATTTAAGATGGAAATGAATACAACCAAGCATACAAGTAATCCAATCTATTCCGAACTGCATGATGCCATGCATTATGCTTCATTTATAAGCCTTTGCTCAATGAGCCGCAATGATCAGCTTATAATGATCATATTAGCTAGCCGATCAACTTGACATGTCCGAACTAAATCATCTATAACTTTTTATTTGTAGCTCAGAATGAAACGAATCCAATCCCCACGTTAAACTTGCTCAATTTTCTATATTGTGATAAAATTTCAGACTAAAATTGCTACGAACAGTCCTCCAAGTAATGAAGTCTATCCAAAACTTTGTAATGTCATGCATTATGCTTCATTTATATCCCTTTACTCAATGAGCACCAATGATCATTTTAGAATGATCATTTTAACTGACCAATCAACTTGACATGTATGCACTAAATCATCTATAACTTTTGATTTATGGCTCGGAATGACAATAATCCAGTGTCCACGTTAAGCTAGCTTTGTTTTAAGATAAACGAAATAGCGTCCATGTAATCCAATCTATCCAAAACTGTGTGATGTCATGCATAATGCTTCATTAATACGCCTTTACTCAATGAGCACCAATGATCACTTTAGAATGATCATTTTAATTGGCCTATCAACTTGACATGTGCGTACTAAATCGTCTGTAACTTTTGATTAAGAGCTCAGAATGACACGAATCCAATAACCACGTTAAGCTAGCTCAATTTTCTATGTTGTGATGAAATATCAGACTAAAATTGCTTGACAAATTCTCCAAGTAATCAAATCCATCCAAAACTATGTAATGTCACGAATTATGCTTCATTTATAAGCCTTTACTCAATGGGCACCAATGATCAGTCTAGAATGATTATTTTAACTGCCTGGTGAACTTGACATGTCTTCACTAAATCATCCATAACTTTTTATTTATAGCTCAGAATGACACGAATCCCAATGTCCATGTTAAGCTAGCTTAGTTTTTTATATTATGACAAAATTTATGACAGAATTAGATACGAAATTGCGTCCATGTAATCCAATCTATCCAAAACTGTGTGATGCCATGCATTATATTTCATTAATAAACCTTTACTCAATGAGCACCAATGATCCCTTTAGAATGATCATTTCAACTGGCCGATCAGCTTGAAATGTCCACCCTAAATCGTCAATAACTTTTGATTTAGAGCTCAGAATGACATTAATCCAATGTCCACATTAAATTAGCTCAATTTTCTATATTATGACAAAATTTAAGATAGAAATAGATACGACAAAGTATCCTAGTAATACAATCAGTCCAAACCTGCGTGATGCCATGCATTATACTTCATTTATTAACCTTTGCTCAATTAGCAGCAATGATCAGTTTAGAATGATCATTTTAAATGGCCGATCAACTTGACTTGTCCGAACTAAATCGTCTATAACTTTTGATATATAGCTCACAATGATACGAATCCAATGTAAACGTTAAGCTTGCTCAATTTTATATATTGTGACAAAATTTAAGATAGAAATAGATATGATAAAATATCCAAGTAATCCAATTTGTACAAAACTACGTGATGCCATGCATCATGCTTCATTTATAAGCTTTTGCTCAATGAGCAGTAATGATCAGTTTAGAATGATCAGTTTAGAATGATCATTTTAACTAGCCGATAAACTTGACATGTCTGAACTGAATTTTCTATAACTTTTGATTTATGGCTCAGAATAACACGAATCTAATGTTCACCTGGAGGTAGCTCAATTTTCTATATTGTGACAAAATTTAAGATAGAAATCGATACGACAAAGCATTCAAGTAACCCAATCTGTCCCAAACTGCCATGCATCATGCTTCATTTCTATGCCTTTGCTCAATGAGCAGCAATGATCAGTTTAGAATGATCATATTAACTAGCCGATCAACTTGACATGTCCGAATTAAATCGTCTATAACTTTTGATTTATAGCTCAGAATGACACGAATCCAATACCCACGTTGTGATAAAATTTCAAACTAAAATTGCCTCGAAAAATTCTCCAAGTAATGAAATCCATCCAAAACTGTGTAATGTCATGCATTATGCTTCATTTATAAGCCTTTACTCAATGAGCACCAATGATTAGTTTAGAATGATCATTTTAACTGCCCGATCAACTTGACATGATAGCACTGAATCGTCCATAGTTTTGGTTTATAGCTAAGAATGACACAAATCCCAATGTCCATGTTAAGCTAGTTAGTTTTCTATATTGTGACAAAATTTCCAACCGAATTAGATGCGAAATATCGTCCATGTAATCAAATCTATCCAAAACTGCTTGATATCATGCATTATGCTTCATTAATAAGTCTTTACTCAATCAGCACCAATGATCACTTTAGAATGATCATTTAAACTGGCCGATACACTCGACATGTCCGTAGGAAATCGTCCGTAACTATTGATTAAGAGCTTAGAATGACACGAATCCAATACCCACGTTAAGCTATCTCTATTTTCTATATTGTGATAAAAATTTTAGACAAAAATTTCCTAGAAAAATTCTCCAAGTAATCAAATCCATCCAAAACTATGTGATGTCATGAATTATGCTTCATTTATAAGCTTTTAGTAACTAAGCAACATGACATGTCGGCTCTAAATCGTCCATAACTGTTGATTTATCGCTCTGAATTACACGAATCCAATGTCTCCGTTAAGCTAGCTCAGTTTTCTATATTGTGACAAAATTTCAGACTGAATTAGATACGAAATAGCTTCCACGAAATCCATTCTATTCAAAACTGCGTGATGTCATGCATTATGTTTCATTAATAAGCCTTTACTCAATGATGACTTTATAATGATCATTTTAACTGGCCGATCAACTTGACATGTACGCATTAAATCATGTGTAACTTTATAATGAATTATGCTTCATTTATAAGCTTTTAGTAACTAAGCAACATGACATGTCGGCTCTAAATCGTCCATAACTTTTGATTTATCGCTCCGAATGACACGAGTCCAATTTTCACGTTAAGTTAGCTCAAGTTTATATGTTGTGACAAAATTTAAGAAGAAATAGATATGACAAACTATCCAAGTAATCCAATCTGTCCCAAAATGCGTGATGCCATGCATTATGCTTCATTTATAAGCCTTTGCTCAATGAGCAGCAATGATCAGTCTAGAATGATCATTTTAACTTGTCGATCAACTTGTCATGTCCGAACTAAATCGTCCATAAATTTTGATGTATAGCTCAGAATGATATGAATCCAATGTCCACATTAAGCTAACTCAATTTTTTATATTGTGATAAAATTCAAGATAGAAATAGATACGACAAAGCATGCAAGTAATCCAATCTCTCCCGAACTGTAATGCCATTCGTCATGTTTCATTTGTAAGCCTTTGATCAATGAGCAGCAATGATCAGTTTAGAATGATAGTATTTACTAGTCGATGAACATGACATGTTCGAACTAAATCGTCTACAACTTTTGATTTATAGCTCAAAATGACACGAATCCAATGTCCACGTTAAGCTATCTCAATTTTCTATATCGTGATAAAATTTCACAATAAAATTGCCTCAACAAATTCTCCATGTAATCAAATCCATCCAAAAATGTGTAATGTCATGCATTATGCTTCATTTATAAGCCTTTACTCAATGAACACTAGTGATCAGTTTAGAATGATTATTTTAACTAGCCGATCAACTGGACATGTCTGCACTAAATCGTCCATAAGTTTTCATTTGTAGCTCAGAATGACATGAAACCCAATTTCCACGTTAAGCTAGCTCATTTTTCTATATTGTGGCAAAATTTTAGGCAAAATTAGATACGAAATAGCGTACAGGTAATGTAATCTATCCAAAACTGTTTGATGTCATGCATTGTGCTTCATTAATAACCCTCTACTCAATAAGCACCAATGATCACTTTAAAACGAACATTTTAACGGGCCGATCAACTTGACATGTCCGCACTAAATCGTCCGTAACTTTTGATTAAAAGCTCAGAATGACATGGATCCAATACCCACGTTAAGCTAGCTCAATTTTCAATACGACAAAGCATCCAAGTAATCCAATCTATTCTAAAAATCGTGATACCATGCATTATGCTTCATTTATAAGCATTTACTCAATGAGCATCAACGATCAGTTTAGAATGATCATTTTAACTTGCCGATCAACTTGACATGTCTGCATTGAATCGTCCATAACTTTTGATTTATATCTCATACCGACACGAATGCAATGCCCACGTTATGCTAGCTCAAGTTTCTATATTGTGACAAAATTTGAGACAGAAATAGATACGACAAAGCATCCAATTTATCCCAAACTGCGTGATGTCATGGATTATGCGTCATTTATAAGCCTCTAACAAATGAGAACCAATGATCACTTAATATTGTGAAAAATTTTGAGACAAAAATAGATATGACAAAGCATCCAAGTAATCTAATCTATCCCAAACTGTGTGTGGCCATGCATAATGCTTCATTTATAAGCATTTACTCAATGACCATCAGCGATCAGTTTAGAATGATCATATTAACTTGCCGATCAATAATCAATTAAGAATGATCATTGTAATAGGCCGATCAACTTTACATGTCCGTACAAAATCTTCTGTACGTTTTGATTTATAGCTCATAATGATACGAATCCAATGCCCAAGTTAAGCTAGCCCAAGGCTCTATATCGTAATGCCATGCATTAAGCTTCATTTATAAGCCTTTACTCAATGAGCTCCAATGATCAGTTTAGAATGATCATATTAACTTGCCGATCAACTTGACATGTCCGCACTAAATGGTCTGTAACTTTTGATTTAGAGCTCACAATGACAAGAATCCAATGCCCACGTTAAGCTTGCTTAACTCTCTATATCGTAACAAAATTTTAGACATAAATAGATACGACAACGCGTCCAAGTAATCAAATATATCCAAAACTGCGTGACACCATGCATTATTCTTTATTTATATGGCTTTACTCAATGAGCACCAATGATCAATTTAGAATGATCATATTAACTGGCCGATGAACTTGACATGTCCGCACCAAATCGTCCGTAACTTTTAATTTAGAGCTTGGAATGACACAAATCCAAAGCCCACGTTAAGCTAGCGTAATTTTCTACATAGTGACAAAATCTGAGACAGAAATAGATACGCAAAGCACCCAAGTAATCCAATCTATTTCAAACTGCGTGATGCCATACATTATGCTTCATTTATAAGCCTTTACTCAAAGAACTTCTATGATCAGTTTAGAATGGTCATATTAACTTGCCAATCAACTTGACATGTTCGCACTAAATCGTCTGTACCTTTTGATTTACAGCTTATAATGACACGAATCCAATGCCCACATTAAGCTAGCTCAACTCTCTATATTGTAACAAAATTTAAAACATAAATAGATACGACAAAGCGTCCAAGAAATCTAATATATCCAAAACTGCGTGACGCCATGCATTATGCTTCATTTATATGGCTTTACTCAATGAGCACCACTGATCAATTTAGAATGATCATATTAACTGGCCGATGAACTTGACATGTCCGCACTAAATCGTCCGTAACTTTTGTTTTAGATCACAGAATGACACAAATCCAAAACCCACGTCAAGCTAGCATAATTTTCTATATTGTGACAAAATTTGAGGCCGAAATAGAGATGGCAAACTATGCAAGTAATCCAATCTATCCCAAACTCCGTGATGCCATGCATTATGCTTCATTTATAAGCGCTTACTTAATTAGCACCAATGATCAGTTAAAGAATGATCATTTTAACTGGCTGATTAAGTTGACATGTCCGCACTAAATCATCCATAACTTTTGATTCGGAGCTCCGAATGACACAAATCCAAAGCCCACGTTAAGCTAGCGTAATTTTTCAATATTGTGATAAAGTTTGAGACAGAAATAGATATGAGAAAGCATCTAAGTAATCCAATCTATCCATAATTGTGTGATGTCATGCATTATGCTTAATTTATAAGCCTTTACTCAATGAGCATCAATTATCAGTTTAGAATGATCATTGTAATTGGTGATCAACTTGACATATCTCCACTAAAACGTCGGGAACTTTTGATTTATAGCATAAAATGACATGAATCCATCTCCCACGTTAAGATAGCTAAATTTCCTATATTGTGACAAAGTTTGAGACAAAAATAGATACGACAAAATGTCCAAGTAATCCAATCTATCCAAAACTGCGTGATGCCTTGCATTATGCTTTATTAATAAGCATTTACTCATTGAGAATCAATGATCAGTTGAGAATGATCATTTTAACTAGTTGATCAATGTCACACGAATGCACTAAATCGTCTGTAACTTTTGATTTAGAGCTCAGAATGAAAAAAATCCAAATCCCACTTTTAGCTAGCTTAAGTCCCTATAGTGTGACAAAATTTGAGAAAAAAATAGATACGACAAAGCATCCAAGTAATCCAATCTATCCATCACTACGTGATGCCATGCATTATGCTTCATTTATAAGCCTTTACTCAATCAGCTTCAACGATCAGTTTAGAATGATCATATTAACTCGCCTATCAACTTGACATGTCCGCACTAAATTGTCTGTAACTTTTTATTTAGAGTTCAGAACGACATGAATCCAATGTCCACGTTAAGCTAGCTCAACTCTCTATATTGTAACACTAATAGATACGACAAAGCGTCCAACTAATCAAATATATCCAAAACTGCATGACGCCATGCATTATGCTTCATTTATATGGCTTTATTCAGTGAGCACCAATGATCAATTTAGAATGATCATATTATCTGGCCGATGAACTTGACATGTCCGCACTAAATCGTTTGTTACTTTTGATTTAGAGCTCAGAATGAAACAAATCCAAAGCCCACGTTATGCTAGCGTAATTTTCTATATTGTGACAAAACTTGTGACAGAAATAGATACGGAAAAGCAGCTAAGTAATCCAATCTATCCCAAACTGCATGATGCCATGCATTATTCTTCATTTATAAGCGTTTACTCAATGAGCACCAATGAACAATTTAGAATTATCATATGAACCTGCCAATCAAGTTGACATGTCAGCACTAAATCGTCAGTAACTTTTGATTTAGAGATCAGAATGACACGAATCCAACGCCCACATTAAGCTAGCTCAAGTCTCTATATTGTGACAAAATTTGAGACAGAATTAGATAAGAAAAAGCATCCAAGTTATCCAATCTATCTTGAACTGCGAGATGTCATGCATTATGCTTCATCTATAAGCCTCTACTCAATAAGCACCAATGATCAGTTAAGAATGATCATTTTTACTCGCCGATCAACTTGACATGTCTACACTAAATCATCCGTAACTTATGATTTAGAGCTCACATTGATACAAATCCAAAGCCCACGTTAAACTAGCTCAATTTTCTATATTTGGACAAAATTTGAGACATAAATAGATACGACAAAGCTTCAACGCAATCCAATCTATCCAATACAGTGTGATGCCTTGCGTTGCCTCATTTATAAACATTTACTCAATGAGCATCAATGATCATTTCAGAATGATCATTTTAACTGGCCGATCAACTTCACATGTCTGCACTAAATCGTGCGTAAGTTTTAATTTATAGCTTAAAATGACACGAATCTAATGCCCACGTTAAGCTAGCTGAAGTTTCTATATTGTGACAAATTTTGTGACAAAAATAGATACGACAAAGAGCCCAAGTAAACCAATCTATCCTAAACTGTGTTATGCCATGCATTATGTTTCATTTGTAATCATTTACTCAATGAACACCAAGGATCAGTTTAGAATGATCATATTAACTTGCCGATTAACTTGACATGTCCACACTAAATTGTCTATAACTTTTGATTTAGAGATCATAATGACACGAATCCAATGCTCACATTAAGCTAGATCAAGTCTAAATATTGTGATAAATTTTGAGAGAGAAATAGTTTCGACAAAGTATCCAAGTTATCCAATCTCTCCCAAACTGTGTGACGCCATGCAATATGCTTCATTTATAAGGCTTTAGTCAATGAGCACCAATGATTAGTTAATATTGAGCATTTTTACTGGCCGATGAACTTGACATGTCCACACTAAATCATCCTAAACTTCTGATTTAGAGCTCAGAATAACAAAAATCCAAAGCCCACGTTAAGCTAGCGTAATTTTCTATATTGTGAAAAAATTTGAGACAGAAATAGATACGACAAAGCATCCACGTAATCCAATCTATCCCAAACTGCATGATGCCATGCATTATGCTTCATTTATAAGCCTTTACTCAATGAGCTCCAATGATCAGTTCACAATGATCATATTAACTTGCCGATCAACTTGACATGTACACACTATATCGTCTGTAACTTTTGATTTAGAGCTCACAATGACACGAATCCAATGCCCACGTTAAGCTTGCTCAACTCTCTATATCGTAACAAAATTTTAGACATAAATAGATACGACAACCCGTCCAAGTAATCAAATATATCCAAAACTGTGTGACACCATGCATTATTCTTTATTTATATGGCTTTACTCAATGAGCACCAATGATCAATTTAGAATGATCATATTAACTGGCCGATGAACTTGACATGTATGCACTAAATCGTCTGTAACGTTTAATTTAGAGCTCGGAATGACACAAATCCAAAGCCCACGTTAAGCTATCGTAATTTTCTACATAGTGACAAAATCTGAGACATAAATAGATAGGCAAAGCACCCAAGTAATCCAATCTATTTCAAACTGCGTGATGCCATACATTATGCTTCATTTATAAGCCTTTACTCAATGTACTTCAATGATCAGTTTAGAATGATCATATTAACTTGCCGATCAACTTGACATGTTCGCACTAAATCGTCTGTACCTTTTTATTTACAGCTTATAATGACACAAATCCAATGCCCACGTTAAGCTAGCTCAACTCTCTATATCGTAACAGAATTTTAGACATAAATAGATACGGCAAAGCGTCCAAGTCATCCAATATATCCAAAACTGCATGACACCATGCATTATTCTTTATTTATATGGCTTTACTCAATGAGCACCAATGATCAATTTAGAATGATCATATTAACTGGCCGATGAACTTGACATGTCCGCACCAAATCATCCGTAACTTTTAATTTAGAGCTCGGAATGACACAAATCCAAAGCCCACGTTAAGCTATCGTAATTTTCTACATAGTGACAAAATCTGAGACATAAATAGAAAAGCAAAGCACCCAAGTAATCCAATCTATTTCAAACTGCGTGATGCCATACATTATGCTTCATTTATAAGCCTTTACTCAATGTACTTCAATGATCAGTTTAGAATGATCATATTAACTTGCCGATCAACTTGACATGTCCGCACTAAATGGTCTGTAACTTTTGATTTAGAGCTCACAATGACAAGAATCCAATGCCCACGTTAAGCTTGCTTAACTCTCTATATCGTAACAAAATTTTAGACATAAATAGATACGACAACGCGTCCAAGTAATCAAATATATCCAAAACTGCGTGACACCATGCATTATTCTTTATTTATATGGCTTTACTCAATGAGCACCAATGATCAATTTAGAATGATCATATTAACTGGCCGATGAACTTGACATGTCCGCACTAAATCGTCTGTAACTTTTGTTTTAAAGCACATAATGACACAAATCCAAAACCCACGTCAAGCTAGCATAATTTTCTATATTGTGACAAAATTTGAGGCAGAAATAGAGATGGGAAACTATGCAAGAATCCAATCAAACCCAAACTCCGTGATGCCATGCATTATGCTTCATTGATAAGCGCATACTCAATTAGCACCAATGGTCAGTTAAAGAATGATCATTTTAACTGGCCGATTAAGTTGATATGTCCGCACTAAATCATCCGTAACTTTTGATTCGGAGCTCAGAATGACACAAGTCCAAAGCCCACGTTAAGCTATCGTAATTTTTCAATATTGTGATAAAGTTTGAGACAGAAATAGATACGAGAAAGCATCTAAGTAATCCAATCTATCCATAATTGCGTGATGTCATGAATTATGCTTCATTTATAAGCCTTTACTCAATGAACATCAATTATCAGTTTAGAATGATGATTGTAATTGGTGATCAACTTGACATATCTCCACTAAAACGTCGGGAACTTTTGATTTGTAGCTTAAAATGACATGAATCCATCGCCCACGTTAAGCTAGCTAAATTTCCTATATTGTGACAAAGTTTGAGACAAAAATAGATACGACAAATGGTCCAAGTAATCCAATCTATCCAAAACTGCGTGATGCCATGCATTATGCTTTATTAAAAAGCATTTACTCATTGAGAATTAATGATCAGGTGAGAATGATCATTTTAACTAGTTGATCAATGTCACATGTATGCACTAAATCGTCTGTAACTTTTGATTCAGAGCTCAGAATGAAACAAATCCAAAGCCAACATTAAGCTAGCTTAAGTCCCTATAGTGTGACAAAATTTGAGAAAAAAAGAGATACGACAAATCATCCAAGTAATCCAATCTATCCATCTCTACGTGATGCCATGCATTATGCTTCATTTATAAGCCTTTACTCAATGAGCTCCAACGATCAGTTTAGAATGATCATATTAACTCGCCTATCAACTTGACATGTCCGCACTAAATTTTCTGTAACTTTTGATTTAGAGTTCAGAACGACATGAATCCAATGTCCACGTTAAGCTAGCTCAACTCTCTATATTGTAACAAAATTGAAGACACGAATAGATACGACAAAGCGTCCAAGTAATCCAATATATCCAAAACTGCGTGACGCCATGCATTATGCTTCATTTATATGGCTTTACTCAGTGAGCACCAATGATCAATTTAGAATGATCATATTATCTGGCCGATGAACTTGACATGTCCGCACTAAATCTAAATCATTTGTAACTTTTGATTTAGAGCTCAGAATGAAACAAATCCAAAGCCCACGTTATGCTAGCCTAATTTTCTATATTGTGACAAAACTTGTGACAGAAATAGATACGGAAAAGCATCTAACTAATCCAATCTATCCCAAACTGCGTGATGCCATGCATTATGCTTCATTTAAAAGCGTTTACTCAATGAGCACCAATGAACAATTTAGAATTATCATATTAACCTGCCAATCAAGTTGACATGTCCACACTAAATCGTCAATAACTTTTGATTTAGAGATCAGAATGACCCGAATCCAACACCCACATTAAGCTAGCTCAAGTCTCTATATTGTGACAAAATTTGAGATAGAATTAGATAAGAAAAACATCCAAGTTATCCAATCTATCCTGAACTACGTGATGTCATGCATTATGCTTCATTTATAAGCCTCTACTCAATAGGCACCAATGATCAGTTAAGAATGATCATTTTTACTCACCGATCAACTTGACATTTCTACACTAAATCATCCGTAACTTATGATTTAGAGCTCACATTGGTACAAATCCAAAGCACGCGTTAAACTAGCTTAATTTTCTATATTTGGACAAAATTTGAGACATAAATAGATACGACAAAGCTTCAACGCAATCCAATCTATCCAATACAGTGTGATGCCTTGCGTTGCCTCATTTATAAACATTTACTCAATGAGCATCAATGATCATTTCAGAATGATCATTTTAACTGGCCGATCAACTTCACATGTCTGCACTAAATCGTGCATAAGTTTTGATTTATAGCTTAAAATGACACAAATCTAATGCCCATGTTATGCTAGCTCAAGTTTCTATATTGTGACAAATTTTGAGAATGAAATAGATACGACAACGCGCCCAAGTAAACTAATCTATACTAAATTGTGTGATGCGATGCATTATGTTTCATTTATAAGCATTTACTCAATGAGCACCAAGGATCAGTTTAGAATGATCATATTAACTTGCCGATTAACTTGACATGTCCACACTAAATCGTCTATAACTTTTGATTTAGAGATCATAATGACACTAATCCAATGCTCACATTAAGCTAGCTCAAGTCTAAATATTGTGATAAATTTTGAGACAGAAATAGATACGACAAAGTATCCAAGTTATCCAATCTGTCCCGAACTGCGTGACGCCATGCATTATGCTTCTTTTATAAAGTTTTAGTCAATGAGCACCAATGATTAGTTAATATTGACCATTTTAACTGGCTGAGGAACTTGACATGTCCGCACTAAATCTTCCTAAACTTCTGATTTAGAGCTCAGAATAACAAAAATCCAAAGCCCACGTTAAGCTAGCGTAATTTTCTATATTGTGACAAAATTTGAGACAGAAATAGATACGGCAAAGCATCCAAGTAATCAAATCTATCACAAACTGCATGATGCCATGCATTATGCTTCGTTTATTAGCCTTTACTCAATGAGCACCAGTGCTCAGTTTAGAATGATCATATTAACTTGCCAATCAACTTGACATGTCCACACTAAATCGTTTGTAATGTTTGATTTAGAGCTCAGAGTGACACGAATCCAATGCCCACGTTAATTTAGTGTAATTTTCTATATTGTGACAAAAATTGAGACAGAAATAGATACGACAAAGCATCCATGTAATCCAATTTATCCCAAACTGCGTGATGCCATGCATTATGTTTCATTTATATG
The DNA here is from genome assembly GCA_018901935.1 of Pugionium cornutum. Lineage (NCBI taxonomy): Eukaryota > Viridiplantae > Streptophyta > Magnoliopsida > Brassicales > Brassicaceae > Pugionium > Pugionium cornutum. The sequence goes on along the minus strand of CM032165.1, from coordinate 11,837,400 downwards.
GTCTACTCAATGGCCACCAATGATCAGTTAAAAATGATCATTTTAACTGGCCGATGAATTTGACATGTCCGCACTAAATCATCCATAACTTTTGATTTAGAGCTCAGAATGACACAAATCCAAAGCCCACATTTTGACAAAATTTGAGTCCAAAATAGATACGACAAAGCATCCAAGTAATCCAGTCTATTCCAAACTGCGTGATGCCATGCATTATGCTTTATTTAATAAGCTTTTACTCAATGAACACAATGATCAGCTTAGAATGATCATATTAACTTGCCCATCAACTTGACATGTCCAAACTAAATCATCTGTAACTTTTTATTTAGAGCTCACAATGACACGAATGCAATGCCCACGTCAAGCTAGCTCAACCCTCGATATCGAAACTAAATTTAAGACATAAATAGATACGACAAAGCGTCCAAGTAATGCATTATATACAAAACTGCGTGACGCCATGCATTATGCTTTATTTATATGGCTTTACTCAATGAGCACCAATGGTCAAATTAGAATGATCATATTAACTGGCATATGAAATTGACATATCCTCACTAAATCGTCCGTAACATTTAATTTAAAGCTCAGAATGACACAAATCCAAAGCCCACGTTAAGTTAGCGTAATTTTCTATATTGTGACAAAATTTGAGAGGGAAATAGATACGGCAAAGCATCCAAGTAATCCAATCTATCCCAAGCTACGTGATGCAATGCATTATGATTCATTTATAAGCCTTTATTCAATGAACTTCAATGATCAGTTTAAAATGATCATATTAACTTGCTAATCAACTTGACATGTACTCACTAAATCATCTGTAACTTTTGATTTGGAGCGCAGAATGAAACAAATCCAAATCCCACGTTAAGCTTGCGTAGTTTTCCAATATTGTGACCAAATTTAAGAAAGAAATAGATACGAGAAAGCATCTAAGTAATCCAATCTATCCAAAATTGTGTGATGCCATGCATTATGCTGCATTTATAAGTCTTTACTCAATGAGCATCAATTATCAGGTTAGAATGATCATTGTAACTAGCGATCAACTTGACATATCTCCACTAAATCATTTGTAACTTTTAATTTATAGCTAAAAATGACATGAAACAATCGCCCACATTAAGCTAGCTCAATTTCCTATATTGTGGCAAAATTTGAGACAGAAATAGATACGACAAGAGGTCCAAGTAATCCAATCTATTCAAAACTGTGTGATGCCATGCATTATGCTCTATTAATAAGCATTTACTCAATGAGAATCAATTATCAGTTGAGAATGATCATTTTAACTAGCTGATCAATGTCACGTGTCTGCACTAAATCATCCGTAACTTTTGATTTAGAGCTTAGAATAAAACAAATCCAAAGCCCACGTTAAGCTAGCTCAAGTCCCTATACAATGAAAACATTTGAGACAAAAATAGATACTAAAATGCATTCAAGTAATCCAATCTATCCCAAACTGCATGATGCCACGCCTTATGCTTCATTTATAAGCCTTTACTCAATGAGCTCCAATGATCAATTTAGAATGATCATATTAACTCGCCGATCAACTTAACATGTACACACTAAATCATCTGTAATTTTGTTTTAGAGTTCAGAACGACACGAATCCAATGCCCACGTTAAGCTAGCGTAATTTTCTATATTGTGACAAATCTTGTAAGAGAAATAGATATGGAAAAGCATCCAAGTAATCCAATCTATCCCAAACTACGTGATGCCATGCATTATGTTTAATTTATAAGCGTTTACTCAATGAGCACCAATGAACAATTTAGAATTATCATACTAACTTGTCGATCAAGTTGACATGTCCGCACTAAATCGTCTATAACTTTTGATTTAGAGATCAGAATGACTCAAAAATTTAATGCCCACAATAAGCTAGCTCAAGTCTCTATATTGTGAAAAAATTTGAGATAGAATTAGATATGAAAAAGCATACAAGTTATCCAATCTATCCTGAACTACGTGATGTCATTCATTATGCTTCATTTATAAGCCTCTACTCAATGAGCACCAATGATCAGTTAAAACTGATCATTTTAACAGGCCGATAAACTTGACATGTTTGCACAAAATCATTCGTAACTTATGATTTTGAGCTCAGAATGAGAAAAATCCAAAGCTCCCGTTAAACTAGCTCAATTTTCTATATTTTGACAAAATTTGAGACAGAAATAGATACGACAAAGCTTCAAAGTAATCCAATCTATCCAATACTGTGTGATACCATGTGTTGCTTCATTTATAAATATTTACTCAATGAGCATCAATGTTCAATTTAAAATGATCATTTTAACTGGCCGATCAACTTCACATGTCTGCACTAAATCGTGCGTAAGTTTTAATTTATAGCTTAAAATGACACGAATCTAATGCCCACGTTAAGCTAGCTCAAGTTTCTATATTGTGACAAATTTTGAGACAGAAATAGATACGACAAAGCGCCAAAGTAAACCAATCTATCCTAAACTGTGTTATGCCATGCATTATGTTTCATTTGTAATCATTTACTCAATGAACACCAAGGATCAGTTTAGAATGATCATATTAACTTGCCGATTAACTTGACATGTCGACACTATATCGTCTATAACTTTTGATTTAGAGATCATAATGACATGAATCCAATGCCCACATTAAGCTAGCTCAAATTTCTCAATTGTGACAAAATTTAAGATAGAAATAGATTTAAAAAAGCATCCAAGTAATCAAATCTATCATAAATTGTGTGATGCCATGCATTATGCTTCATTTATAACCCTTTACTCAATGAGCACAATTGATCACTTTAGAAAGATCATATTAACATTCCGATCAACTTAACATGTCCGCACTAAATCATCTGCAACTTTTGATTTAGAGCTCAGAGTGACACGAAACCAATGCCCACGTTATTCTAGCTCAAGTCTCTATATTTTAACAAAATTTTAGACAGAAATCGATACGACAAAGCATCCAAGTTATCCAATCTATCCCAAACTGTGTGATGCCCTGTATTATGCTTCATTTATAAGCCTCTACTCAATTAGCACAAATAATCAGTTAAAAATGATCATTTTAACTGGCCGATAAACTTTACATGTCCATGTTAAATCGTCTGTAGCTTTTGATTTAGAGCTCGGAATTACACAAATCCAAAGCCCAAGTTAAGCTCCTCAGTTTTATATATTGTTACAAAATTTGAGGCAAAAATAGATACGACAAAGCATCCAAGTAATCCAATCTATCATAAACTGCGTGATGCCATGCATTATGCTTCATTTTTAGGCTTTTACTCGATGAGCATCAATGATCAGTTTAGAATGATCAATGTAACTGGCCGATCAACTTCACAATTCTGCACTTAATCGTGAATAACTTTTGATTATAGCTCGGAATGACACGAATCCAATGCCCACGTTAAGCTAACTCAATTTCCTATATTATGGAAAAATTTTGGACAGAAATAGATACGACAAACCGTCCAAGTAATGCCATCTATCCAAAACTGCGTGATATAATGTTTATTCTTCATTTATAAGCATTTACTCAATGAGCATCAATGATCTGTTTGGATTGATCATTTTAACAGGCCAATCAACTTGACATGTTTGAGTTAAATTGTTCGTAACTTTTGATTTAGAGCTCAATAATGACACAAATCCAAAGCCCACTTTAAGCTTGCTCAAGTTTCTAGATTGTCACAAAATTTGATACAGAAATAGATACGACAAAGCGTCCAAGTAATCCACTCTATCCAAGATTGTGTGATGTCATGCATTATAATTCTTTTATAAGCCTTTACTCAATGAGCATCAATTATCAGTTTAGAATAATCAGTTTATACTGATCAGTTTAACTTGTCGGTCAACTTGACATGTCTGCACTAAATCGTACGAAACTTTTGATTAATAGCTCAAAATGACACGAATCTAATGCCCATATTAACCTATCTCAAGTTTCTATAATGTGACAAATTTGAGACAGAAATAGATGCGACAAAGCATCCTAGTAATCATATATATCTCAAACTACGTGATTACATGCATTGTGCTTCATTTATAAGCTTTTACTCTATGAGCACAATTGATCTCCTTAGAATGATCATATTAACTTGCCGATCAACTTGACATGCCCGCACTAAATAATCTATAACTTTTGATTTAGAGCTCACAATGACACGAACATGTTAAACTAGCTCAAGTCTCTATATAGTGACAAATTTTGAGAGAGAAATAGATACGGCAAAGCATCCAAGTTATCCAATCTATCCTGAACTGCGTGATGATATGTATTATGCTTCATTTATAAGCCTCTACTCAATGAGCACTAATGATCAGTTAAGAATGATCATTTTAACTGGGTGATCAACTTGACATGTCCGCACTAAATCGTCTCTAACTTTTGATTTAGGGCTCAAATTGACACAAATCCAAATCCCACGATAAACTAGCTCAAGTTTCTATATTGTGACAAAATATGAGATAGAAATAGATACGATAAAACTTCAAAGTAATCCAATCTATCCAATGCTACTGTGTGATGCCTTGCATTATGTTTCATTTATAAGCATTTACTGAATGAGCACCAAGGATCAGTTTAGAATGATCATTTTAAATGGTCGATCAACTTGACATGTTTGCACTAAATCGTCCGTAACTTTTGATTTATACCTCAAAATGACACGAATCTAATCCCAACATTAATCTAGCTCAATTTTCACTATTGTGACAAAATTTAAGATAGAAATTGATACAAAAAAGCATCCAAGTAATCAAATCTATCCCAAAGTGTCTGGTGCCATGCATTATGCTTCATTTATAACCCCTTACTCAATGAGCATAATTGATCACATTAGAACGATCATATTAACATGCCGATCAACTTGACATGTCCGCACTAAATTTTCTATAACTTTTGATTTAGAGCTCAGAGCAACACGAATCCAATGCCAACATTTTGCTAGCTCAAGTCTCGATATTTTAACAAAATTTGAGACAGAAGTCGATACGACAAAGCATCCAAGTTATCCAATCCATCCCAAACTGTGTGATGCCCTGGATTATGCTTCATTTATAAGCCTCAACTGAATGAGCACAAATGATCAGTTAAAAACGATCATTTTAACTGGCCGATAAACTTGGCATGTAAATCGTCCATAACTTTTGATTTAGGGCTCAGAATGACACAAATCCGAAGCCCAAGTTATGCTACCTCAATTTTATAAATTGTAACAAAATTTTTGAGACAAAAATAGATACGACAAAGCATCCAAGTAATCCAATCTATCCTAAACTGCGTGATGCCATGCATTATGCTTCATTTATAAGCCTCTACTCAATGAGCACCAATGATCAGTTAAGACTGATCTTTTTAACAGGCCGATCAACTTGACATGTTTGCACTAAATCATTCGTAACTTATGATTTTGAGCTCAGAATGAGACAAATTCAAAGCCCCCGTTAAACTAGCTCAATTTTCTATATTTTGACAAAATTTGAGACAGAAATAGATACGACAAAGCTTCAAAGTAATCCAATCTATCGAATACTGTGTGATACCATGCGTTGCTTCATTTATAAATATTTACTCAATGAGCATCAATGATCAATTTAAAAATGATCATTTTAACTGGCCGATCAACTTCACATGTCTGGACTAAATCGTGGGTAAGTTTTAATTTATAGCTTAAAATGACACGAATCTAATGCCCACTTTAAGCTAGCTCAAGTTTCTATATTGTGACAAATTTTGAGACAGAAATAGATATGACAAAGCGCCCAAGTAAACCAATCTATCCTAAACTGTGTTATGCCATGCATTATGTTTCATTTATAATCATTTACTCAATGAACACCAAGGATCAGTTTAGAATGATCATATTAACTTGCCGATTAACTTGACATGTCCATACTATATCGTCTATAACTTTTGATTTTGAGATCATAATGACATGAATCCAATGCCCACATTAAGCTAGCTCAAATTTCTCAATTGTGACAAAATTTAAGATAGAAATAGATTTAAAAAAGCATCCAAGTAATCAAATCTATCATAAATTGTGTGATGCCATGCATTATGCTTCATTTATAACCCTTTACTCAATGAGCACAATTGATCACTTTAGAAAGATCATATTAACATTCCGATCAACTTAACATGTCCGCACTAAATCATCTGCAACTTTTGATTTAGAGCTCAGAGTGACACGAATCCAATGCCCACGTTATTCTAGCTCAAGTCTCTATATTTTAACAAAATTTTAGACAGAAATCGATACGACAAAGCATCCAAGTTATCCACTCTATCCCAAACTGTGTGATGCCCTGTATTATGCTTCATTTATAAGCCTCTAGTCAATGAGCACAAATAATCAGTTAAAATGATCAGTTTACTGGCCGATAAACTTGACATGTCCACGTTAAATCGTCTGTAAATTTTGATTTAGAGCTCAGAATTAAACAAATCCAAAGCCCAAGTTAAGCTCCTCAGTTTTATATATTGTTACAAAATTTGAGGCAAAAATAGATACGACAAAGCATCCAAGTAATCCAATCTATCCTAAACTGCGTGATGCCATGCATTATGCTTCATTTTTAGGCTTTTACTCAATGAGCATCAACGATCCGTTTAGAATGATCAGTGTAACTGGCCGATCAACTTCACAATTCCGCACTTAATCGTGAATAACTTTTTATTATAGCTCGGAATGACACGAATCCAATGCCCACGTTAAGCTAACTCAATTTCCTATATTATGGAAAAATTTTGGACAGAAATAGATACGACAAACCGTCCAAGTAATGCCATCTATCCAAAACTGCGTGATATAATGTTTATTCTTCATTTATAAGCATTTACTCAATGAGCATCAATGATCTATTTGGATTGATCATTTTAACAGGCCAATCAACTTGACATGTTTGAGTTAAATTGTTCGTAACTTTTGATTTAGAGGTAAAAAATGACACAAATCCAAAGCCCACTTTAAGCTTGCTCAAGTTACTAGATTGTCACAAAATTTGATACAGAAATAGATACGACAAAGCGTCCAAGTAATCCACTCTATCCAAGATTGTGTGATGTCATGCATTATAATTCTTTTATAAACCTTTACTCAATGCGCATCAATGATCAGTTTAGAATAATCATTTTATACTGATCAGTTTAACTTGTCGGTCAACTTGACATGTCTGCACTAAATTGTACGAAACTTTTGATTAATAGCTCAAAATGACACGAATCTAATGCCCATATTAACCTATCTCAAGTTTCTATATTGTGACCAAATTTGAGACTGAAATAGATGCGACAAAGCATCCTAGTAATCATATATATCTCAAACTACGTGATTCCATGCATTGTGCTTCATTTATAAGCTTTTACTCTATGAGCACAATTGATCTCCTTAGAATGATCATATTAACTTGCCGATCAACTTGACATGCCCACACTAAATAATCTATACCTTTTGATTTAGAGCTCACAATGACACGAACACGTTAAACTAGCTCAAGTCTCTATATAGTGACAAATTTTGAGAGAGAAATAGATACGGGAAAGCATCCAAGTTATCCAATCTATCCTGAACTGCGTGATGATATGTATTATGCTTCATTTATAAGCCTCTACTCAATGAGCACTAATGATCAGTTAAGAATGATCATTTTAACTGGGTGATCAACTTGACATGTCCGCACTAAATCGTCTCTAACTTTTGATTTAGGGCTCAAATTGACACAAATCCAAATCCCACGATAAACCAGCTCAATTTTCTATATTGTGACAAAATATGAGATAGAAATAGATACGATAAAACTTCAAAGTAATCCAATCTATCCAATGCTACTGTGTGATGCCTTGCATTATGTTTCATTTATAAGCATTTACTGAATGAGCACCAAGGATCAGTTTAGAATGATCATTTTAAATGGTCGATCAACTTGACATGTCTGCACTAAATCGTCCGTAACTTTTGATTTATACCTCAAAATGACACGAATCTAATCCCAGCATTAATCTAGCTCAATTTTCACTATTGTGACAAAATTTAAGATAGAAATTGATACAAAAAAGCATCCAAGTAATCAAATCTATCCCAAAGTGTCTGGTGCCATGCATTATGCTTCATTTATAACCCCTTACTCAATGAGCAAAATTGATCACATTAGAACGATCATATTAAAATGCCGATCAACTTGACATGTCCGCACTAAATTTTCTATAACTTTTGATTTAGAGCTCAGAGCAACACGAATCCAATGCCAACATTTTGCTAGCTCAAGTCTCGATATTTTAACAAAATTTGAGACAGAAGTCGACACGACAAAGCATCCAAGTTATCCAATCCATCCCAAACTGTGTGATGCCCGGGATTATGCTTCATTTATAAGCCTCAACTGAATGAGCACAGATGATCATTTAAAAACGATCATTTTAACTGGCCGATAAACTTGGCATGTAAATCGTCCGTAACTTTTGATTTAGAGCTCAGAATAACACAAATCCGAAGCCCAAGTTATGCTACCTCAATTTTATAAATTGTAACAAAACTTTTGAGAGAAAAATAGATACGACAAAGCATCCAAGTAATCCAATCTATCCTAAACTGCGTGATGCCATGCATTATGCTTCATTTATAAGCCTCTACTCAATGAGCACCAATGATCAGTTAAGACTGATCATTTTAACAGGCCGATCAACTTGACATGTTTGCACTAAATCATTCGTAACTTATGATTTTGAGCTCAGAATGAGACAAATTCAAAGCCCCCGTTAAACTAGCTCAATTTTCTATATTTTGACAAAATTTGAGACAGAAATAGATACGACAAAGCTTCAAAGTAATCCAATCTATCCAATACTGTGTGATACCATGCGTTACTTCATTTATTAATATTTACTCAATGAGCATCAATGATCAATTTAAAAATGATCATTTTAACTGGCCGATCAACTTCACATGTCTGCACTAAATCGTGGGTAAGTTTTAATTTATAGCTTAATATGACACGAATCTAATGCCCACGTTAAGCTAGCTCAAGTTTCTATATTGTGACAAATTTTGAGACAGAAATAGAAACGACAAAGCGCCCAAGTAAACCAATCTATCCTAAACTGTGTTATGCCATGCATTATGTTTCATTTATAATCATTTACTCAATGAACACCAAGGATCAGTTTAGAATGATCATATTAACTTGCCGATTAACTTGACATGTCCACACTATATCGTCTATAACTTTTCATTTAGAGATCATAATGACATGAATCCAATGCCCACATTAAGGTAGCTCAAATTTCTCAATTGTGACAAAATTTAAGATAGAAATAGATTTAAAAAAGCATCCAAGTAATCAAATCTATCATAAATTGTGTGATGCCATGCATTATGCTTCATTTATAACCCTTTACTCAATGAGCACAATTGATCACTTTAGAAAGATCATATTAACATTCCGATCAACTTAACATGTCCGCACTAAATCATCTGCAACTTTTGATTTAGAGCTCAGAGTGACACGAATCCAATGCCCACGTTATTCTAGCTCAAGTTTGTATGTTTTAACAAAATTTTAGACAAAAATCGATACGACAAAGCATCCAAGTTATCCAATCTATCCCAAACTGTGTGATGCCCTGTATTATGCTTCATTTATAAGCCTCTACTCAATGAACACAAATAATCAGTTAAAAATGATCATTTTAACTGGCCGAAAAACTTGACATGTCCACGTTATATCGTCTGTAACTTTTGATTTAGAGCTCAGAATTACACAAATCCAAAGCCCAAGTAAAGCTGCTCAGTTTTATATATTGTTACAAAATTTGAGGCAAAAATAGATATGACAAAGCATCCAAGTAATCCAATCTATCCTAAACTGCGTGATGCCATGCATTATGCTTCATTTTTAGGCTTTTACTCGATGAGAATCAATGATCAGTTTAGAATGATCAATGTAACTGGCCGATCAACTTCACAATTCTGCACTTAATCGTGAATAACTTTTGATTATAGCTCAAAATGACACGAATCCAATGCCCACGTTAAGCTAACTAAATTTCCTTTATTATGGAAAAATTTTGGACAGAAATAGATACGACAAACCGTCCAAGTAATGCCATCTATCCAAAACTGCGTGATATCATGTTTATTCTTCATTTATTAGCATTTACTCAATGAACATCAATGATCTGTTTGGATTGATCATTTTAACAGGCCAATCAACTTGACAAGTTTGAGTTAAATTGTTCGTAACTTTTGATTTAGAGCTCAAAAATGACACAAATCCAAAGCCCACTTTAAGCTTGCTCAAGTTTCTAGATTGTCACAAAATTTGATACAGAAATAGATACGACAAAGCGTCCAAGTAATCCACTCTATCCAAAATTGCGTGATGTCATGCATTATAATTCTTTTATAAACCTTTACTCAATGAGCATCAATGATCAGTTTAGAATAATCAGTTTATACTGATCAGTTTAACTTGTCGGTCAACTTGACATGTCTGCACTAAATCGTACGAAACTTTTGATTAATAGCTCAAAATGACACGAATCTAATGCCCACGTTAACCTATCTCAAGTTTCTATATTCTGACAAAATTTGAGACAGAAATAGATGCGACAAAGCATCCAAGTAATCATATATATCTCAAACTACGTGATTCCATGCATTGTGCTTCATTTATAAGCTTTTACACAATGACCACAATTGATCTCTTTAGAATGATCATATTAACTTGCCGATCAACTTGACATGTCCGCACTAAATAATCTATAACTTTTGATTTAGAGCTCACAATGACACGAACACGTTAAACTAGCTCAAGTCTTTATATAGTGACAAATTTTGAGATAGATTTAGATACGGCAAAGCATCCAAGTTATCCAATCTCTCCCGAACTGCGTGATGATATGTATTATGCTTCATTTATAAGCCTCTACTCAATGAGCACTAATGATCAGTAAAGAATGATCATTTTAACTGGCTGATCAACTTGACATGTCCGCACTAAATCGTCTGTAACTTTTGATTTAGGGCTCAAAATGACACAAATCCAAATGTCACATTAAACTAGCTCAATTTTCTATATTGTGACAAAATATGAGATAGAAATAGATACGATAAAACTTCAATGTAATCCAATCTATCCAATACTGTGTGATGCCATGCATTATGTTTCATTTATAAGCATTTACTGAATGAGCGCCAAGGATCAGTTTAGAATGACCATTTTAAATGGTCGATCAACTTGACATGTCTGCACTAAATCGTCCGTAACTTTTGATTTATACCTCAAAATGACACGAATCTAATCCCAGCATTAATCTAGCTCAATTTTCATTATTGTGACAAAATTTAAGATAGAAATTGATACAAAAAAGCATCCAATCAATCAAATCTATCCCAAAGTGTGTGATGCCATGCATTATGCTTCATTTATAACCCCTTACTCAATGAGCATAATTGATCACATTAGAACGATTATATTAACATGCCGATCAACTTGAAATTTCCGCACTAAATTGTCTGTAACTTTTGATTTAGAGCTCAGAGCAACACGAATCCAATGCAAACATTTTCCTAGCTCAAGTCTCGATATTTTAACAAAATTTGTGATAGAAGTCGATACGACAAAACATCAAAGTTATCCAATCTATCCCAAACTGTGCGATGCCCTGCATTATGCTTCATTTATAAGCCTCACCTCAATGAGCACAAATGATCAGTTAAAAACGATCATTTTAACTGGCCGATAAACTTGGCATGTAAATCGTCCGTAACTTTTGATTTAGAGCTCAAAATGACACAAATCCAAAGCCCAAGTTATGCTACCTCAATTTTATATATTGTGACAAAATTTTTGAGACAAAAATAGATACGACAAAGCATCCAAGTAATCCAATCTATCCTAAACTGCATGATGACATGCATTATGCTTCATTTATAAGCCTCTACTCAATGAGCACCAATGATCAGTTAAGACTGATCATTTTTACAAGCCGATCAATTTGACATGTTTGCACTAAATCATTCGTAACTTATGATTTTGAGCTCAGAATGAGACAAATCCAAAGCCCCCCTTAAACTAGCTCAATTTTCTATATTTGGACAAAATTTGAGACAGAAATAGATACGACAAAGCTTCAAAGTAATCCAATCTATCCAATATTGTGTGATACAAAGCGTTGCTTCATTTGTAAATATTTACTCAATGAGCATCAATGATCAATTTAAAAATGATCATTTTAACTGGCCGAACAACTTCACATGTCTGCACTAAATCGTGGGTAAGTTTTAATTTCTAGCTTAAAATGACATGAATCTAATGACCACGTTAAGCTAGCTCAAGTTTCTATATTGTGACAAATTTTGAGACAGAAATAGATACGACAAAGCGCCCAATTAAACCAACCTATCATAAACTGTGTTATGCCATGCATTATGTTTCATTTATAATCATTTACTCAATGAACACCATGGATCAGTTTAGAATGATCATATTAACTTGCCGATTAACTTGACATGTCCACACTACATCGTCTATAACTTTTGATTTTGTGATCATAATGACATGAATCCAATGCCCACATTAAGCTAGCTCAAATTTCCCAATTGTGACAAAATTTAAGATAGATATAGATTTAAAATAGCATCCAAGTAATCAAATCTATCATAAATTGTGTGATGCCTTGCATTATGCTACATTTATAACCCTTTACTCAATGAGCACAATTGATCACTTTAGAAAGATCATATTAACATTCCAATCCACTTAACATGTCCGCACTAAATCATCTGCAACTTTTGATTTAGAGCTCAGAGTGACACGAATCCAATGCCCAGGTTAAGCTCCTCAGTTTTATATATTGTTACAAAATTTGAGGCAAAAATAGATACGACAAAGCATCCAAGTAATCCAATCTATCCTAAACTGCGTCATGCCATGCATTATGCTTCATTTTTAGGCTTTTACTCGATGAGCATCAGTGATCAGTTTAGAATGATCAATTTAACTGGCCGATCAACTTCACATTTCTGCACTTAATCGTGAATAACTTTTGATTATAGCTCAGAATGACATGAATCCAATGCCCACGTTAAGCTAACTCAATTTCCTATATTGTGGAAAAATTTTGGACAGATATAGATACGACAAACCGTCCAAGTAATGCCATCTATCCAAAACTGCATGATATCATGTTTATTCTTCATTTATAAGCATTTACTCAATGAGCATCAATGATCTGTTTGGATTGATCATTTTAACAGGCCAATCAACTTGACATGTTTGAGTTAAATTGTTCATAACTTTTGATTTAGAGCTCAAAAACGACACAAATCCAAAGACCACTTTAAGCTTGCTCAAGTTTCTAGATTGTCACAAAATTAGATACAGAAATAGATACGACAAAACGTCCAAGTAATCCACTCTACCCAAAATTGCGTGATGTCATGCATTATAATTCTTTTATAAGCCTTTACTCAATGAGCATCAATGATCAGTTTAGAATAATCAGTTTATACTGATCAGTTTAACTTGTCGGTCAACTTGACATGTCTACACTAAATCGTACGAAACTTTTGATTAATAGCTCAAAATGACACGAATCTAATGCCCACGTTAACCTATCTCAAGTTTCTATATTGTGACAAAATTTGAGACAGAAATAGATGCGACAAAGCATCCAAGTAATCATATATATCTCAAACTACGTGATTTCATGCATTATGGTTCATTTATAAGCTTTTACTCAATGAGCACAATTGATCTCTTTAGAATGATCATATTAACTTGCCGATCAACTTGACATGTCCGCACTAAATAATCTATAACTTTTGATTTAGAGCTCACAATGACACGAACATGTTAAACTAGCTCAAGTCTCTATATAGTGACAAATTTGAGACCGATTTAGATACGGCAAAGCATCCAAGTTATCCAATCTATCCCGAACAGCGTGATGATATGTATTATGCTTCATTTATAAGCCTCTACTCAATGAGCACTAATGATCAGTTAAGAATGATCATTTTAACTGGCTGATCAACTTGACATGTCCGCACTAAATCGTCTGTAACTTTTGATTTAGGGCTCAAAATGACACAAATCCAAATCCCACGTTAAACTAGCTCAATTTTCTATATTTTGACAAAATATGAGATAGAAATAGATACGATAAAACTTCAAAGTAATCCAATCTATCCAATACTACTCTGTGATGCCTTGCATTATGTTTCATTGATAAGCATTTATTGAATGAGCACCAAGGATCAGTTTAGAATGATCATTTTAAATGGTCGATCAACTTGACATGTCTGCACTCAATCGTCCGTAACTTTTGATTTATACCTCAAAATGACACGAATCTAATCCCAGCATTAATCTAGCTCAATTTTCACTATTGTGACAAAATTTAAGATAGAAATTGATACAAAAAAGCATCCAAGTAATCAAATCTATCCCAAAGTGTGTGATGGCATGCATTATGCTTCATTTATAACCCCTTACTCAATGAGCATAATTGATCACATTAGAACGATCATATTAACATGCCGATCAACTTGACATGTCTGCACTAAATTGTCTGTAACTTTTGATTTAGAGCTCAGAGCAACACGAATCCAATGCCATCATTTTGCTAGCTCAAGTCTCGATATTTTAACAAAATTTGAGACAGAAGTCGATACGACAAAGCATCCAAGTTATCCAATCTATCCTAAACTGTGTGATGCCTTGCATTATGATTCATTTATAAGCCTCAACTCAATGAGCACAAATGATCAGTTAAAAACGATCATTTTAACTGGCCGATAAACTTGGCATGTAAATCGTCCGTAACTTTTGATTTAGAGCTCAGATAGACATAAATCCAAAGCCCAAGTTATGCTACCTCAATTTTATATATTGTGAAAAAAATTTTGAGACAAAAATAGATACGACAAAGCATCCAAGTAATCCAATCTATCCTAAACTGCGTGATGCCATGCATTATGCTTCATTTATAAGCCTCTACTCAATGAGCACCAATGATCAGTTAAGACTGATCATTTTAACAGGCCGATCAACTTGACATGTTTGCACTAAATCATTCGTAACTTGTGATTTTGAGCTCAGAATGAGACAAATCCAAAGCCCCCGTTGAACTAGCTCAATTTTCTATATTTTGACAAGATTTGAGACAGAAATAGATACGACAAAGCTTCAAAGTAATACAATCTATCCAATACTGTGTGATACCATGCATTGCTTCATTTATAAATATTTTCTCAATGAGCATCAATGATCAATTTAAAAATGATCATTTTAACTGGCCGATCAACTTCACTTGTCTGCACAAAATCGTAGGTAAGTTTTAATTTATAGCTTAAAATGACACGAATCTAATGCCCACGTTAAGCTAGCTGAAGTTTCTATATTGTGACAAATTTTGTGACAAAAATAGATACGACAAAGAGCCCAAGTAAACCAATCTATCCTAAACTGTGTTATGCCATGCATTATGTTTCATTTATAATCATTTACTCAATGAACACCAAGGATCAGTTTAGATTGATCATATTAACTTGCCGATTAACTTGACATGTCCACACTTATCGTCTATAACTTTTGATTATAGATCATAATGACATGAATCCAATGCCCACATTAAGCTAGCTCAAATTTCTCAATTGTGACAAAATTTAAGATAGAAATAGATTTAAAAAACCATCCAAGTAATCAAATCTATCATAAATTGTGTGATGCCATGCATTATGCTTCATTTATAACCCTTTACTCAATGAGCACAATTGATCACTTTAGAAAGATCATATTAACATTCCGATAAACTTAACATGTCTGCAGTAAATCATCTGCAAATTTTGATTTAGAGCTCAGAGTGACACGAATCCAATGCCCACGTTATTCTAGCTCAAGTCTCTATATTTTAACAAAATTTTAGACAGAAATCGATACGACAAAGCATCCAAGTTATCCAATCTATCCCAAACTGTGTGATGCCCTGTATTATGCTTCATTTATAAGCCTCTACTCAATGAGCACAAATAATCAGTTAAAATGATCATTTTACTGGCCGATAAACTTGACATGTCCACGTTAAATCGTCTGTAAATTTATATTTAGAGCTCAGAATTACACAAATCCAAAGCCCAAGTTAAGCTCCTCAGTTTAATATATTGTTGCAAAATTTGAGGCAAAAATAGATACGACAAAGCATCCAAATAATCCAATCTATCCTAAACTGCGTGATGCCATGCATTATGCTTCATTTTTAGGCTTTTACTCAATGAGCATCAATGATCAGTTTAGAATGATCAGTGTAACTGGCCGATCAACTTCACAATTCTGCACTTAATCGTGAATAACTTTTTATTATAGCTCAGTATGACACGAATCCAATGCCCACGTTAAGCTAACTCAATTTCCTATATTATGGAAAAAATTTGGACAGAAATAGATACGACAAACCGTCCAAGTAATGCCATCTATCCAAAATGCATGATATCGTGTTTATTCTTCATTTATAAGCATTTACTCAATGAGCATCATTGATCGATTTGGATTGATCATTTTAACAGGCCAATCAACTTGACATGTTTGAGTTAAATTGTTCGTAACTTTTGATTTAGAGCTCAAAAATGACACAAATCCAAAGCCCACTTTAAGCTTTCTCAAGTTTCTAGATTGTCACAAAATTTGATACAGAAATAGATACGACAAAACGTCCAAGTAATCCACTCTATCCAAAATTGCGTGATGTCATGCATTATAATTCTTTTATAAGCCTTTACTCAATGAGCATCAATGATCAGTTTAGAATAATCAGTTTATACTGATCAGTTTAACTTGTCGGTCAACTTGACATGTCTGCACTAAATCGTACGAAACTTTTGATTAATAGCTCAAAATGACACGAATCTAATGCCCACGTTAACCTATCTCAAGTTTCTATATTGTGACAAAATTTGAGACAGAAATAGATGCGACAAAGTATCCAAGTAATCATATATATCCTAAATTGTGTGATGCCATGCATTATGTTTCATTTATAAGCATTTACTGAATGAGCCCCAAGGATATGTATTATGCTTCATTTATAAGCCTCTACTCAATGAGCTCTAATGATCAGTTAAGAATGATCATTTTAACTGGCTGATCAACTTGACATGTCCGCACTAAATCGTTTGTAACTTTTGATTTAGGGCTCAAAATGACACAAATCCAAATCCCACATTAAACTAGCTCAATTTTCTATATTGTGACAAAATATGAGGTAGAAATAGATACGATAAAACTTCAAAGTAATCCAATCTATCCAATACTGTGTGATGCCATGCATTATGTTTCATTTATAAGCATTTACTGAATGTGCACCAAGGATCAGTTTAGAATGACCATTTTAAATGGTCGATCAATTTGACATGTCTGCCCTAAATCGTCCGTATCTTTTGATTTACACCTCAAAAGGACACGAATCGAGTCCCAGCATTAATCTTGCTCAATTTTCATTATTGTGACAAAATTTAAGATAGAAATTGATACAAAATGCATCCAAGTAATCAAATCTATCCCAAAGTGTGTGATGGCATGCATTATGCTTCATTTATAACCCATTAATCAATGAGCATAATTGATCACATTAGAACGATCATATTAACATGCCGATCAACTTGACATGCATGCTCAGAGTAACACGAATCCAATGCCAACATTTTGCTAGCTCAAGTCTCTATATTTTAACAAAATTTGAGACAAAAGTCAATACGACAAAGCATCCAAGTTATCCAATGTATCCCAAACTGTTTGATGCCCTGCATTATGCTTCATTTATAAGCCTCAATTCAATGAGCACAAATGATCAGTTAAAAACGATCATTTTAACTGGCCGATAAACTTGGCATGTAAATTGTCCGTAACTTTTGATTTAGAGCTCAGAATGACACAAATCCAATGCCCAAGTTATGCTACCTCAATTTTATATATTGTGACAAAAAATTTTAGTCAAAAATAGATACGACAAAGCATCCACGTAATCCAATATATCCTAAACTGCGTGATGCCATGCATTATGCTTCATTTCAAAGCTTTTACTCAATGAGCATCGATGATCAGTTTAGAATGATCATTGTAACTGGCCGATCAACCTGACAATTCTACACTTAATCTTCAGTAGCTTTTGATTATAGCGCAGAATGACACGTATCCAATTCCCATGTTAAGCTAGCTCAATTTCCTATATATTGGAAAATTTTCAGACAGAAATAGATACGGCAAACCGTACAAGTAATCCCATCTATCCAGAACTGCGTGATATCATGATTATTCTTCATTTATAAGCATTTACTAAATGAGCGTCAATGATCTGTTTGGAATGATAATTTTAACTTCCCAATCAACTTGACATGTCTAGGTTAAATCGTTCATAACTTTTGACTTAGAGCTCAAAAATGACACAAATCCAAAGCCTACTTTAAGCTAGCTCAAGTTTCTAGATTGTGACAAACTTTGATGCAGAGATAGATACGACAAAACATCAAAGTAATCCACTCTATACAAAACTGCATGATGTCATGCATTATGCTTCATTTATAGGCCTTTACTCAATGACCATCAATGATCAGTTTCTACTGATCAATTTAACAGGTCGGTCAACTTGACATTTCTTCACTAAATCGTCCGAAACTTTTGATTAATAGCTAAAAATGACACGAATATAATGCCCACCTTAACCTATCTCAAGTTTCTATATTGTGACAAAATTTGAGATAGAAATAGATACGACAAAGCACCCAATTAATCCAATCTATCCTAAATTGTGTGATGCCATGCATTATGTTTCATTTATAAGCATTTACTGAATGAGCCCCAAGGATCAGTTTAGAATGATCATTTTAAATGGTCGATCAACTTGACATGTCTGCTCTAAATCGTCCGTAACTTTTGATTTATACCTCAAAATGACACGAATCTAATCCCAACATTAATCTAGCTCAAATTTCTCTATTGTGACAAAATTTAAGATAGAAATTGATACAAAAACGCATATAAGTAATCAAATCTATCCCAAACTGTGTGATGCCATGCATTATGCTCCATTTATAACCCCTTACTTAATGAGCACAATTGATCACGTTAGAACGATCATATTAACATGCCGATCAAATTGACATGTCCGCACTAAATTGTCTGTAACTTTTGATTTAGAGCTCAGAGTAACAAGAATCCAATGCCAACATTTTGCTAGCTCAAGTCTCTATATTTTAACAAAATTTGGGACAGAAGTTGATACGACAAAGCATCCAAGTTATCCAATCTATCCCAAACAGTGTGATGCCCTGCATTATGCTTCATTTATAAGCCTCAATTCAATGAGCACAAATGATCAGTTAAAAACGATCATTTTAACTGGCCGATAAACTTGGCATGTAAATTGCCCATACCTTTTGATTTAGAGCTTAGAATGACACAAATCCAAAGCCCAAGTTATGCTACCTCAATTTTATATATTGTGACAAAAATTTTGAGACAAAAATAGATACGACAAAGCATCCAAGTAATCCAATCTATCCTAAACTGCATGATGCCATGCATTATGCTTCATTTATAAGCTTTTACTCAATGAGCATCAATGATCAGTTTAGAATGATCATTGTAACTGGCCGATCAACTTGACAATTCTGCACATAATCTTCAGTAACTTTTGATTATAGCTGAGAATAACACAAATCCAATTCCCACGTTAAGCTAGCTCAATTTCCTATATTGTGGAAAAATTTCAGACAGAAATAGATACGGCAAACCGTACAAGTAATCCCACCTATCAAGAACTGCGTGATATCATGATTATTCTTCATTTATAAGCATGTACACAATGAGCATCAATGATCAGTTTGGAATGATCATTTTAACTGGCCAATCAACTTGACATGTCTGAGTGAAATCATTCATAACGTTTGATTTAGATCTCAAAAATGACACAAATCCAAAGCCAACTTTAAGCTAGTTCAAGTTCCTAGATTGTGACAAAATTTGATACAGAGATAGATACCATAAAGTGTCCAAGTAATCCACTCTATACAAAACTGTGTGATGTCATGCATTATGCTTCATTTATAAGCCATTACTCAATGAGCATCAATGATCAGTTTAGAATGATCAGTTTACAATGATCAATTTAACTGGTCGGTCAACTTGACATTCTGCACTAAATCGTCCAAAACTTTTGATTAATATCTCAAAATGATACCAATATAATGCCCACGTTAACCTATCTCAAGTTTCTATATTGTGACAAAATTTGAGATAGAAATAGATACGACAAAGCACCCAATTAATCCAATCTATCCTAAATTGTGTGATGCCATGCATTATGTTTCATTTATAAGCATTTACTAAATGAGAACCAAGGATCAGTTTAGAATGATCATTTTAAATGGTCGATCAACTTGACATGTCTACTCTAAATCGTCCGTAACTTTTGATTTATACCTCAAAATGACACGAATCTAATGCCAACATTAATCTAGCTCAAATTTCTCTATTGTAAGAAAATTTAAGATAGAAATTGATACAAAAACGCATATAAGTAATCAAATATATCCCGAACTGTGTGATGCCATGCATTATGCTCCATTTATAACCCCTTACTCAATGAGCACAATTGATCACGTTAGAACGATCATATTAACATGCCGATCAACTTGATATGTCCGCACTAAATTGTCTGTAGCTTTTGTTTTAGAGTTCAGAGTAACAAGAATCCAATGCCAACATTTTGCTAGCTCAAGTGTCTATATTTTAACAAAATTTGGGATAGAAATCGATACGACATAGCATCCAAGTTATCCAATCTATCCCAAATAGAGTGATGCCCTGCATTATGCTTCATTTATAAGCCTCAACTCAATGAGCACAAATGATCAGTTAAAAACGATCATTTTAACTGGGCGATAAACTTGGCATGTAAATTGCCAGTACCTTTTGATTTAGAGCTCAAATGACACAAATCCAAAGCCCAAGTTATGCTACCTCAATTTTCTATATTGTGACAAAAATTTTGAGACAAAAATAGATACGACAAAGCATCCAAGTAATCCAATCTATCCGAAACTGCGTGATGCCATGCATTATGCTTCATTTATAAGCTTTTACTCAATGAGCATCAATGAGCAGTTTAGAATGATCATTGTAACTGGCCGATCAACTTGACAATTCTGCACTTAATCTTCAATAACTTTTGATTATAGCTGAGAATGACACGAATCCAATTCCCACGTTAAGCTAGCTCAATTTCCTATATTGTGGAACAATTTCAGACAGAAATAGATACGGCAAACCGTACAAGTAATCCCACCTATCCTGAACTGCGTGATATCATGATTATTCTTCATTTATAAGCATTTACACAATGAGCATCAATGATCTATTTGGAATGATAATTTTAACTGGCCAATCAACTTGACATGTCTGCGTTAAATCGTTCATAATATTTGATTTAGATCTCAAAAATGACACAAATCCAAAGCCCACTTTTAGCTAGCTCAAGTTCCTAGATTGTGACAAAATTTGATACATAGATAGATACGACAAAGCATCCAAGTAATCCAATCTATCCTAAACTGTGTGATGTCATGCATTATGCTTCATTTATAAGCCATTACTCAATGAGCATCAATGATCAGTTTAGAATGATCAGTTTACAATGATCAATTTAACTGTCGGTCAACTTGACTTTCTGCACTAAATCGTCCGAAACTTTTGATTAATAGCTCAAAATGATAAGAATATAATGCCCACCTTAACCTATCTCAAGATTCTATATTGTGACAAATTTGAGATAGAAATAGATACGACAAAGCACCCAATTAATCCAATCTATCCAAAATTCTGTGATGCCATGCATTATGTTTCATTTATAAGAATTTACTGAATGAGCACCAAGGATCAGTTTAGAATGATCATTTTAAATGGTCGATCAACTTGACATGTCTGCACTAAATCGTCCGTAACTTTTGATTTATACCTCAAAATGACACGAATCTAATGCCAACATTAATCTAGCTCAAATTTCTCTATTGTGACAAAATTTAAGATAAAAATAGATACAAAAAGCATCCAAGTAATCAAATCTATCCCAAACTGTGTGATGCCATGCATTATGCTTCATTTATAACCCCTTACTCAATGAGCACAATTGATCACGTTAGAAAGATCATATTAACATGCCAATCAACTAGACATGTCCGCACTAAATTGTCTGCAACTTTTGATTTAGAGATTAGATTAAGAGGAATCCAATGCCAACATTTTGCTAGCTCAAGTCTCTATATTTTAACAAAATTTGACACAGAAGTCTATATGACAAAGTATCTAAGTTATCCAATCTATCCCAAACTCTGTGATGCCCTGCATTATGCTTCATTTATAAGCCTCTACTCAATGAACATAAATGATCAGTTAAAAACGATCATTTTAACTGGCCGATAAACTTGGCATGTAAATCGTCTGTAACTTTTGATTAAGAGCTCATAATGACACAAATTCAAAGCCCAAGTTATGCTACCTCAATTTTATATATTGTAACAAAATTTTTGAAACAAAAATAGATACGACAAAGCATCCAAGTAATCCAGTCTATCCTAAACTGCGTGATGCCATGCGTTATGCTTCATTTCTAAGCTTTTACTCAATGAGCATCGATGATCAGTTTAGAATGATCATTGTAACTGGCCGATCAACCTGACAATTCTGGACTTAATCTTCAGTAGCTTTTGATTATAGCGCAGAATGACACGAATCCAATGTCCATGTTAAGCTAGCTAAATTTCCTATATTGTGGAAAAATTTCAGACAGAAATAGATACGGCAAACCATACAAGTAATCCCATCTATCCAGAACTGCGTGATATCATGATTATTCTTCATTTATAAGCATTTACTCAATGAGCATCAATGATCTGTTTGGAATGATAATTTTAACTTCCCAATCAACTTGACATGTCTAAGTTAAATTGTTCAAAACTTTTGACTTAGAGCTCAAAAATGACACAAATCCAAAGCCCACTTTAAGCTAGCTCAAGTTTCTAGATTGTGACAAACTTTGATACAGAGATAGATACTACAAGGCATCGAAGTAATCCACTCTATACAAAACTGCATGATGTCATGCATTATGCTTCATTTATAGGCCTTTACTCAATGAGCATCAATGATCAGTTTATACTGATCAATTTAACAGGTCGGTCAACTTGACATTTCTTCACTAAATCGTCCGAAACATTTGATTAATAGCTCAAAATGACATGTAAATCGCCCATACCTTTTGATTTAGAGCTCTGAATGACACAAATCCAAAGCCCAAGTTATGCTACCTCAATTTTATATATTGTGACATAATTTTTGAGACAAAAATAGATACGACAAAGCATCCAAGTAATCCAATCTATCCGAAACTGTGTGATGTCATGCATTATGCTTCATTTATAAGCCTTTACTCAATGAGCATCAATGATCAGTTTAGAATGATCAGTTTACAATGATCAATTTAACTGGTCGGTCAACTTGACTTTCTACACTAAATCGTCCGAAACTTTTGATTAATAGCTCAAAATGATACGAATATAATGCCCACGTTAACCTATCATTTATAAGCCCACTTTAAGCTAGCTCATGTTTCTAGATTGTGACAAAATTTGATACAGAGATAGATACGACAAAGTGTCCAAGTAATCCACTCTATACAAAACTGTGTGATGTCATGCATTATGCTTCATTTATAAGCCTTTACTCAATGAGCATCAATGATCAGATTAGAATGATCAGTTTACAATGATCAATTTAACTGGTCGGTCAACTTGACTTTCTACACTAAATCGTCCGAAACTTTTGATTAATAGCTCAAAATGATACGAATATAATGCCCACGTTAACCTATCTCAAATTTCTATATCGTGACAAAATTTGAGATTGAAATAGATACGACAAAGCACCCAATTAATCCAATCTATCCTAAATTGTGTGATGCCATGCATTATGTTTCATTTATAAGCATTTACTGAATGAGCACCAAGGATCAGTTTAGAATGATCATTTTAAATGGTCGATCAACTTGACATGTCTGCTCTAAATCGTCCGTAACTTTTGATTTATACCTCAAAATGACACGAATCTAATCCCAACATTAATCTAGCTCAAATTTCTCTATTGTAACAAAATTTAAGATAGAAATTGATACAAAAACGCATATAAGTAATCAAATCTATCCCGAACTGTGTGATGCCATGCATTATGCTCCATTTATAACCCCTTACTCAATGAGCACAATTGATCACGTTTATAACGATCATATTAACATGCCGATCAACTTGACATGTCCGCACGAAATTTTCTGTAGCTTTTGATTTAGAGCTCAGAGTAACAAGAATCCAATGCCAACATTTTACTAGCTCAAGTCTCTATATTTTAACAAAATTTGGGACAGAAGTCAATACGACAAAGCATCCAAGTTATCCAATATATCCCAAATAGTGTGATGCCCTGCATTATGCTTCATTTATAAGCCTAAACTCAATGAGCACAAATTATCAGTTAAAAACGATCATTTTAACTGGCCAATAAACTTGGCATGTAAATCGCATGTACCTTTTTATTTAGAGCTCAGAATGACACAAATCCAAAGCCCAAGTTATGCTACCTCAATTTTATATGTTGTGACAAAATTTTTGAGACAAAAATAGATACGACAAAGCATCCAAGTAATCCAATCTATCCGAAACTGCGTGATGACATGCATTATGCTTCATTTATAAGCTTTTACTCAATGAGCATCAATGATCAGTTTAGAATGATCATTGTAACTGGCCGATCAACTTGACAATTCTGCACTTAATCTTCAATAACTTTTGATTATAGCTGAGAATGACACGAATCCAATTCCCACGTTAAGCTAGCTCAATTTCCTGTATTGTGGAAAAATTTCAGACAAAAATCGATATGGCAAACCGTACAAGTAATCCCACCTATCCAGAACTGCGTGATATCGTGATTATTCTTCATTTATAAGCATTTACACAATGAGCATCAATGATCTGTTTGGACTGATCATTTCAACTGGCTAATCAACTTGACATGTCTGAGTTAAATCGTTCATAACTTTTTATTTAGATCTCAAAAATGACACAAATCCAAAGCCCACTTTTAGCTAGCTCAAGTTCCTAGATTGTGACAAAATTTGATACAGAGATTGATACGACAAAGTGTCCAAGTAATCCACTATATACAAAACTGTGTGATGTCATGCATTATGCTTCATTTATAAGCCTTTACTCAATGAGCATCAATGATCAGTTTAGAATGATCAGTTTACAATGATAAATTTAACTGGTCGGTCAACATAACTTTCTGCACTAAATCGTCCGAAACTTTTGATTAATAACTCAGAATGATACGAATATAATGCCCACGTTAACCTATCTCAAGTTTCTATATTGTGACAAAATTTGAGATAGAAATAGATACGACAAAGCACCCAATTAATCCAATCTATCCTAAATTGTTTGATGCCATGCATTATGTTTCATTTATAAGAATTTACTGAATGAGCACCAAGGATCAGTTTAGAATGATCATTTTAAATGGTCGATCATTTTGACATGTCTGCACTAAATCGTCCGTAACTTTTGATTTATACCTCAAAATGACTCGAATCTAATGCCAACATTAATCTAGCTCAAACTTCTCTATTGTGACAAAATTTAAGATAAAAATAGATACAAAAAGCATCCAAGTAATCAAATCTATCCCAAACTGTGTGATGCCATTCATTATGCTTCATTTATAACCCCTTACTCAATGAGCACAATTAATCACGTTAGAAAGATCATATTAACATACCGATCAACTAGACATGTCCGCACTAAATTGTCTGCAACTTTTGATTTAGAGATTAGAGTAACAGGAAACCAATGCCAACATTTTGCTAGCTCAAGTCTCTATATTTTAACAAAATTTGACACAGAAGTCTATATGACAAAGTATCTAAGTTATCCAATCTATCCCAAACTCTGTGATGCCCTGCATTATGCTTCATTTATAAGCCTCTACTCAATGAACATAAATGATCAGTTAAAAACGATCATTTTAACTGGCCGATAAACTTGGCATGTAAATCGTCTGTAACTTTTGATTTAGAGCTCATAATGACACAAATCCAAAGCCCAAGTTATGCTACCTCAATTTTATATATTGTAACAAAAATTTTGAAACAAAAATAGATACGACAAAGCATCCATGTAATCCAATCTATCCTAAACTTCGTGATGCCATGCATTATGCTTCATTTATAAGATTGTACTCAATGAGCATCAAGGATTTGTTTAGAATGATCATTGTAACTGGCCGATCAACTTGAAAATTCTGCACTTAATCTTCAGTAACTTTCGATTGTAGCTCAGAATGACACGAATCCAATTCCCATGTTAAGCTAGCTCAATTCTATATTGTGGAAAAATTTCAGAGAGAAATAGATACGACAAACCATACAAGTAATCCCATCTATCCAAAACTGCGTGATATCATGATTATTCTTCATTTATATCCATTTACTCAATGAGCATCAATGATCTGTTTGGAATGATCATTTTAACTGGCCAATCAACTTGACATGTCTGAGTTAAATCGTTCATAACTTTTGATATAGAGCTCAAAAATGACACAAATCCAAAGCCCACTTTAAGCTAGCTCAAGTTTCTATATTGTGACAAAATTTGATACAGAAATAGATACGACAAAGCATCCAAGTAATCCACTCTATACAAAACTGCGTTATGTCATGTATTATGCTTCATTTATAATCCTTTACTCAATGAGCATCATTGATCAGTTTAGAATGATCAGTTTATATTGATCATTTTAACTGGTCGGTCAACTTTACATTTCTGCACTAAATCGTACAAAACTTTTGATTAATTGCTCAAAATGACACGAATCTAATGCCCACGTTAACTTATCTCAAGTTTCTATATTGTGAGAAAATTTGAGACAGAAATAGATACGACAAAGCATCCATGTAACCAAATATATCTCAAGCTGCGTGATTCCATGCATTATGCTTCATTTATAAGCCTTTACTCAATCAGCACATTTGATCTCTTTAGAATGATCATATTAACTTGTCGATCAACTTGACATGTCCCCACTAAATCATCTGTAAATTTTGATTTAGAGCTCAGAATGACACGAACCAGTTAAACTAGCTCAAGTTTCTATATAGTGACAAATTTTATGACAAAAATAGATACGGCAATGCATCCAAGTTATCCAATCTATCTAATCTATCCAATCTATCCCGAACTGCGTGATGCCATACATTATACTTCATTTATAAGCCTCTAATCAATGAGCACCAGTAATCAGTTACGAATGATCATTTTAACTGGCTGATCAACCTAACATGTCCGCACAAAATCGTCTGTAATTTTTGAGTTAGAGCTCAAAATGACACAAATCCAAAGCCCACTTTAAGCTAGCTTAATTTTCTATATTGTGACAAAATTTGAGACGGAAATAGATACGAAAAACTTTCCCTAATCCAAATCTGTGTGATGGCATGCATTATGCTTCATTTATAAACAATTACTCAATGAGCATCAATGATAAGTTTAGAATGATCATTTTTTAACTGGCCAATCAACTTGACATGCCTGCACTAAATTATCTGTAACTTTTGATTTATAGCTAATAATGACAGGAATACAATGCCCACGTTAAGCTAGCTAAAGTTTCTATATTGTGACAAAATTCGAGATAGAGATAGATACCACAAATCATCCAAGTAATCAAATCTACCCGGAACTGCGTGATGCCATGCGTTATGTTTCATTTGTATGCCTTTACACAATGGGCACCAATGATGAGTTTAAAATGATCATATTAACTTGCTGATCAACTTGACATGTCGGCATTAAATCATCTGTAACTTTTGATTTAGAGCTCCCAATGACACGAATCCAATGCCCACATTAAGCTAGCTGAAGACTCTATATTGTGACAAATTTTGAGACGGAAATAGATATGAAAAAGCGTCCAAGTCATCCAATTTATCCCGAACTGCGTTATGCCGTGCATTATGCTTAATTTATAAGCATTTACTCAATGAGCATCAGTCATCAGTTTAGAATGATCAATTTAACTGGCCGATAAACTTGATGTCGGCACTAAATCATCTGTAAATTCTGATTTAGAGCTCAAAATGATATGAATCCAATACCCACGTTAAGCTAGCTCAATTCTTTATATTGTGACAAATTTTGAGATAGAAATAGATACGACAAAGAATCTAAGTTATCCAATCTATCACGAACTGCTTGATGCCATGCATTATATTTCATTTCTAAGCCTCTACTCAATGAGCACCACTGATCAGTTAAGAATGATCATTTTAACTTGCAGATGAACTTGACATGTCCGCACTAAATCATCCGTCACTTTTTATTTAGAACTCAAAATGACAGAAATCCAAAGCCCATGTTAAACTAACTCAATCTTCTATTTTGTGAAAAAAATTGAGACAGAAATAGATATGACAAATCATGCAAGTAATCCAATCTATCCAAACTGCGTGATGCCATGCATTATGCTTCATTTATAAGCATTTACTCAATGAGCATCAATGATCAGTCAAGAATGATCATTTTAACTGGTCGATCAACTTGACATGTCCACACTAAATCATCCCTAACTTTTGGTTTACAGTTCAGTGTTATGCTAGCTCAATTCTCTATATTGTGACAGAATTTGCGACACAAATAGATACGACAAATCTTCCAAGTAATCCAATCTATCCAGAACTGTGTGATGCCATGCGTTACTTCATTTAGAAACATTTTCGCAATGATCATCAATGATTAGTTTACAATGATCATGTTAATTAGCCGATCAACTTCACATGTATGCACTAAATCGTCCATAACTTTTGATTTTTTGCTCAAAATGACACGAATCTAATGCCCACATTATGCTAACTCAATTTTCTATATAGTGACAAAATTTGAAATAGAAATAGATATGACAAAATTTCCAAGTAATCCAATCTATCCAAAATTGTGTGATGCCATGCCTTATGCTTCGTTTATAAGCATTTACTGAATGACCACAAATGATTAGTTTAGAATGATCATTTTAACAGGCCGATCAACTAAATCGTCTTTAACTTTTGATTTATAGTTCAGAATGACACAAATCCCAAGCCCATGTTAAACTAGCTCAATTTTTTATATTGTGACAAAATTTGAGACAGAAATAGATACGAAAAAGAATCCAAGTAATCCAATCTATCTAAAACTAGGTGATTTCATGCACTGTGCTTCATTTATATGCCTTTACTCAGTGACCATCAATGATTAGATTATAGTGATCAATTTAACTGGTCGATCAACTTTACATGTGTACACTAAATTGTCCATAACTTTTGATTTGTAGCTCAGAATGACAAGAATACACTGCCCACGTCAAGCTTGCTCAATTTACAATATTGTGAGAAATTTTGAGACAAAAATAGGTACGACAAAACATCCAAGTAATCCAATGTATCCCAAAATGTGTGATGCCATGCATTATTCTTCATTTATAAGCCTTTACTCAATGAGCACCAGTGATCAATTTAGAATGATCAAATTAATTGGCCGATAACCTTGACATATTAGCACTAAATCGTCCATAACTTTTTATTTAGAGCTCAAAATGACACGATTCCAATGTCAATGTTAAGCTTGCTCAAGTTTCTATATTGTGATAAAATTTGAGACAGTAATAGATAAGACAAAGCGTCCACGTAACCCAATCTATCCAAAACTATGTCATGCCATGCATTGTGCTACATTTATAAGCCTTTACTCAATAAGCATCAATGAACAGTTTGAAATGATCAGTTGAACAGGCCAATCAATTTGACAAGTCTACACTAAACCATCTATAACTTTTGATTTATAGCTCAGATTGACACGAATCCACTGCCCACGTGAAGATTGCTCAATTTACTATATTGTGACAAATTTTGAGACAGAGATAGGTACGACAAAGCCTCCAAGTAATCCAATATATCCCAAAATGCTTAATGTCATGCATTATGCTTCATTTATAAGGTTCAACTCAATGAGCACCAATTATTAGTTAAGAATGATCGTTTTAGCTGGCCGATTACCTTGACATTTCCACATTAAATTGTCCGTAACTTTGGATTAAGATCTCATAATGACAAAAATTGCAAGCCCACGTTAAGCTAACTCAAGTTTCTATATTGTAAAAAAATTTGAGACAAAACTAGATACGACAGTGCGTCCACGTTATCCAATGTATCGAAAACATTGTGATGTCATGCATTGTGCTTCATTTTGTAAGCCTTTACTCAATGAGTATCAATGATGAGTTTAGAATGATCATTTTAGCTGGCCGATCAACTTGACATGTCCGCACTAAATCGTGCTTAACTTTTGATTTATACCTCAGAATGATATGAATCCAATGCCCATGTTAAGCTAGCTCAATTTCTATATTTTGACAAATTTTGAGACAGAAATAGATACGACAAAGCCTCCAAGTTA
Organism: Pugionium cornutum; assembly: GCA_018901935.1. Classification (NCBI taxonomy): domain Eukaryota; kingdom Viridiplantae; phylum Streptophyta; class Magnoliopsida; order Brassicales; family Brassicaceae; genus Pugionium; species Pugionium cornutum. The sequence goes on along the minus strand of CM032165.1, from coordinate 11,806,796 downwards.
TCCAATGTATCCCAAAATGCGCGATATCATGCATTTTACTTCCTTTAGAACCCTTTACTCAATGAGCACCAATGATCCGTTTAGAATGATCATTTTTTCTGGTCGACCAACCTGACATATATGCACTAAATCTTCCGTAACTTTTGATTTAGAACTCCGAATGACATGAATCCATTGCCCACTTTAAGCTAGCTCAATTGTCTAAATTGTGATAAAATTTTAGTGTATAATTGCTTCGACAAATCCTTCAAGTAATCTAATCTATCAAAAACTGCGTATTGTCGTGCATGATGCTTCATTTATAAGCCTTTACTCAATGAGCAGCAGTGATAAGTTTAGAATAATCAAATTAGCTGGCCGATAACCTTGACATGTTTGCACTATATCGTCCGTAAATTTTGATTTAGAGTTCATAATGACACGAATCGAGTGCCCATGTTAAGCTAGCTCAAGTTTCTATATTGTGACAAATTTTGAGACAGAAATAGATACGACAATGCGCCCATGTTGTCCAATGTATCGAAAACTATGTGATGTAATGCATTGTGCCATTTGGTAAGCCTTTATTAATGAGTATCAATGATCAGTTAAGAATAATAATTTTACCTGGCCGATCAACTTGACATGTCCACACTAAATCGTGCGTAACTCTTGATTTATACCTCAGAATGATATAAATCCAATGTCCACGTTAAGCTAGCTCGATTTCTATACTGTGACAAATTTTGAGGCAGAAATAGATACGACAAAGCCTCCAAGTAATCCAATATATCCCAAAATGCGCGATGTCATGCATTTTACTTCATTTATTAACCTTTACTCAATGAGCACCAATGATCAGTTTAAAATGATCATTTTTTCTGGTTGATCAACTGACATATATGCACTAAATCTTCCATAACTTTTGATTTAGAGCTCCGAATGACATGAATCCGTTGCCGTCATTATGCTATCTCAATTTTCTAAATTGTGATAAACTTTTAGTGCATAATTGCTTCGACATATCCTCCAAGTAATCTAATCTATCAAAAACTGTGTAATGTCGTGCATGATGCTTCATTTATAAGCCTTTACTCAATGAGCACCAGTGATCAGTTTAGAATGATCAAATTAGCTGGCCGATAACCTTGACATGTTTGCACTAAATCGTGAGTAAGTTTTGATTTAGAGTTCATAATGACACGAATCCAGTGTGCACGTTAAGCTAGCTCAAGTTTCTATATTGTGACAAATTTTATGACAGAAATAGATACGACAATGCATCCACGTTATCCAATGTATTCAAACTGTGTGATGTCATGCATTGTGCTTCATTTTTGAGCCTTTACTCAATGAGTATCAATGATCAGTTAAGAATGATCATTTTAGCTGGCCGATCAACTTGACATGTCCACACTAAATCGTGCGTAACTTTTGATTTATACATCAGGATGATATGAATCCAATGCCCACGTTAAGCTAGCTCAATTTCTATATTGTGACAAATTTTGAGAAAGAATGATAAAACAAAGCCTCCAAGTAATCTAATATATTCCAAAATGCGCGATGTCATGCATTTTACTTCATTTATAAGCCTTTAGTCAATGATCAGTTGAGAATGATCATTTTTTCTTGTCGATCAACCTGACATATATGCACTAAATCTTCCGTAACTTTTGATTTAGAGCTTCGAATGACATTAATCCGTTGCCCACGTTAACCTAGCTCATTTATCTAAATTGTGATAAACTTTTAGTGTAAAATTGCTTCGACAAATCCTCCAAGTAATCTAATCTATCAAAATCTGTGTAATGTCGTGCATGATGCTTCATTTATAAGCCTTTACTCAATGAGCACCAATGATCAGTGTAGAATGATCAAATTAGCTGGTCGATAACCTTGACATGTTTGCACTAAATCGTCCGTAAATTTTAACTTAGAATTCATAATGAAACGAATCCAGTGCACACGTTAAGCTAGCTCAAGTTTCTATGTTGTGAAAATTTTTGAGCCAGAAATAGATACGACAAAGCGTCCAAGTTATCCAATCTGTCCCGAACTGCGTGATGCCATGCATTATGCTTCATTTATAAGCCTCAACTCAATAAACACCAATGATCAGTTAAGAATGATCATTTTAACTGGTCGATAAACTTGTCATGTCCGCACTAAATCTTTCGTAACTTTTGATTTATAGTTCAGAATGACACGAATCCAATGCCCACGTAAAGCTAGCTCAATTTTCTATGTTGCGACAAAAGTCGAGACAGAAATAGATACGTCAAAGCATCAAAGTTATCCAATCTATCCAAAATTGCGTGATGCCATGCATTATGCTTCATTTATAAGTCTCAACTCAATAAACACCAATGATCAGTTAAGAATGTTCATTTTAACTGGCCGATCAACTTGACATGTCCGCACTAAATCGTCAGTAACTTTTGATTTAGAGTTCAGAATGACAAAAATCCAAAGCCCACGTTAAGCTAGCTCGATTTTTTATGTTGTGAAAAAATTTGAGACAGAAATAGATACAAAAAGCATACAACTAATCCAATCTATCCAAAACTTGGTGATGTCATGCATTGTGCTTCATTTATTAACCTGTACTCAGTGACCATCAATGATTAGTTTATAGTGATCATTTTAACTAAATCTCATAATGACACAGATTCAAACCCACGTTAGGCTAACTCAAGTTTCTATATTGTGATAAATTTGAGACATAAATAGATACGACAATGCGTTCGGGTTATCCAATCTATCGAAAACTGTGTGATGTCATGCATTGTGCTTCATTTAGTAAGCCTCAACTCAATTAGCACCAATGATCAGTTAAGAATGGACATTTTAATTGGCCGATACCCTTGACATGTCAGCACTAAATCGTCTGTAACTTTTGATTTATAGCTCACACTAACACAGATCCAATGCCTACGTTAAGCAAGCTCAATTTCTATATTCTGACAAATTTTGAGACAGAAATAGATACGACAAACCCTCCAAGTAATCCAATCTATCCCAAAATGAATGATACCATGCATTATGCTTCATTCATAAGCTTTTACTCAATGAGCACCAATGATCACTTTAGAATGATCAAATTAACTGGACGATAGCCTTGACACACTAAATCATCCGTAACTTTTGATTTATAGCTCAGAATGACACGAATCCAATGCCCACATTAAGCTAGCTCAATTTTCTATATTGTGACAAAATTAAAGACATAAAAAGATACGATAAAGCATCCAAGTTATCCAATCTATCCCGAACTGCGTGATGCCATACATTATGCTTCATTTATAAGCTTCAACTCAATAAGCACCAATGATCAGCTAAAAATGATCATTTTAACTGCCCTATCAACTTCATATGTACCCACTAAATCGTTCCTAACTTTTGATTTATAGTTCAGAGTGACACGAATCGAATGACCAAGTTAAGCTAGGTCAATTTTCTATATTGTGACGAAATTAGAGACATAAATAGATACGACAAAGCATCCAAGTTATCCAACCTATCCTGAATTGCGTGATGCCATGCATTATTCTTCATTTATAAGCCTCAACTCAATAAGAACCAATGATCAGTTAAGAATGATGATTTTAACTTGCCGATCAACTTGACATGTCCGCACTAAATTGTCCGTAACTTTTTATTTATAGTTCAAAATGACACAAATCCAATGCTACGTTAAGATAGCTCAATTATCTATATTGTGACAGAATGAGAGATAGAAATAGATACGACAAAGCATCCCAGTAATCAAATCTATCCAAAACAGGGTGATGCCATTAATTATGCTTCATTTATAAGCCTTTACACAGTGTGCACCAATGATCAGTTTAGAATGATAAAAATAACTTGTAAATAACCTTGACTTGTTTACACTAAATCGTCCCTAACTTTGATTAAGAACACAGAATGACACGAAACCAATGCCAACGTTAAGCTTGCTGAAGTTTCTATATTGTGACATATTTTGAGGCAGAAATAGATACAACAAAACATCCAAGTTATCAAATCAATCCCGAACTACATGATGCCATGCATTATGCTTCATTTATAAGCCTCAACGCAATAATCACCAATGATCAGTTAAGAATGATCATCTTAACTGGCCTATCAACTTGGCATGTTTGCACTAAATCGTCCCTAACTTTTGATTTAGAGCTCAGAATGAAACGAAACCAATGCCCACGTTAAGCTAGCTCAATTTCTATATTGGTACAAAATTTGAGACAAAAGTAGATACGAGAGAGTGTCCAAGGAATCCAATCTATCCAAAAGTACGTGATGCCATGCATTGTTTTTCATTTATAGGCCTTTACTCAATGAGCATCAATGATCTGTTTAGAATGTTCATTTGAAATGGCCAATAAACTTGGCATGTATGCACTAGATTGTCTGTAACTTTTGATTTATAGCTCCGAATGACACGAATCAATTTACTATATTGTGTTATATTTTGAGACACAAATAGATAAATCGTCCGTAACTTTTGATTAATAGCTCAGTATGACACAAATCAATTTAGTATATTGTGATAAATTTTGAGGCACAAATAGATACGACAAAGCCTCCAAGTAATACAATCTATCCAAAAATACGCGATGTCATGGATTATGCTTCATTTATAAACCTTTACTCAATGAGCACCAATGATAAGTTTAGAATGGTCAAATTAAGTGGCCGATAACCTTGACGTATCTACACTAAATCGTCCATAACTTTAAATTTAGAGCTCCGAATGACACGAATCCAATGCCCATGTTATGCTTGCTCAAGTTTCTATATTGTGACAAAATTTGAGGAAAAAAATAGATACGACAAAGAGTCCAAGTAATCCAATATATCCAAAACTACGTGATGCCAAGCATTGTGCTTCATTTATAAGCTGTTACTCAATGAGCATCAATGATCACTTTAGAATGATCATTTTAACTAGTCGATCAACTTGACATGTATGCACTAAATTGTCCGTAAGTTTTGATTTAGAGCTCAAAATGACACGAGTCCAATGCCCACGTTAAGCTAGCTCAAGTTTCTATATTGTGACAAATTTTGAGACAGAAATAGATATGAAAAACCATCCAAGTTATCCAATCTGTCCCGAACTGCGTGATGCCATGCATTATGCTTCATTTATAAGCCTCAACTCAATAAGCACCAATGATCAGTTAAAAATGTTCATTTTAACTGACCGATCAACTTGACATATCCGCACTAAATCGTCCGTAACTTTTGATTTGTAGTTCAGAGTAACAGGAATCCAATGACCACGTTAAGCTAGCTCAATTTTCAATATTGTGACAAAATTTGAGACAGAAATAGATACAACAAAGCATCCAAGTTATCCAATCTATCCCGAAATGCGTGATGCCATGCATTATGCTTCATTTATAAGCCTCAACTCAATAAGCACCATTGATCAGTTAAGAATGATCATTTTAACTTGCCGATCAACTTGACATGTCCACACTAAATCGTCCGTAACTTTTGATCTATAGTTCAAAATGACACAAATCCAATGCCCACGTTAAGCTAGCTCAATTTTCAATACTGTGGCAAGATTTGAGACAGAAATAGATACGAGAAAGCGTCCAAGTAATCCAATATATCCAAAATTGCTTGATGTCATGCATTGTGCTTCATTTATAAGCTTTTACTTAATGAGCATCAATGATCAGTTTAGAGTGGTCATTTTCACTGGCCGATCAACTTGACATATATGCAATAAATCGTCTGTAACTTTTGATTTATGCCTCAGAATGACATGAATCAATTTACTATATTCTGATAAATTTTGAGACACAAATAGATAAACCGTCTGTAACTTTTGATTTATAGCTCAGAATGACACGAATCAATTTACTATATTCTGATAAATTTTGAGACTCAAATAGATACAACAAAGCATCCAAGTAATCCAATCTATCCCAAAATGCATAATGTCATGGATAATGCTTCATATATAAACCTTTACTCAATTAGCACCAATGATCAGATTAGAATGATCAAATTAAGTGGCCGATAAACTAGACGTATCTACACTAAATCGGCCATAACTTTGTATTTATAGCTCAGAATGACACGAATCCAATGCCCATGTTAAGATTTTGTGCTGTAACTTTTGATTTATAGTTCAGAGTGACACAAATCCAATACCCACGTTAAGCTAGCTCAATGTTCTATATTGTGACAAAATTAGAGACAAAAATAGATACGACAAAGCATCCAAGTAATCCAATCTATCACAAACTGCGTGATGCCATGCATTATGCTTTATTTATAAGACTCAACTCAAGAACAACCAATGATCAGTTAAGAATGATCATTTTAACTTGCCGATCAACTTGACATGTCCGCACTAAATCGTCTGTAACTTTTGATTTATAGTTCAAAATGACACAAATCCAATGCCCACGTTACGATAGAGATTTCTATACTGTGACAAAATGAGAGATATAAATAGATACGACATAGCATCCAAGTAATAAAATCTATCAAAAACAGTGTGATGCCATTCATTTTGCTTCATCTATAAGCCTTTACTCAGAGTGCACCAATGATTTGTTTAGAATGATAAAAATAACTCTCCGATAACCTTGACTTGTTTGAACTAAATCGTCCCTAACTTTTGATTCAGAGCTCAGAATGGAACAAAACCAATGCCCACGTTAAGCCAGCTCATATTTCTATATTGTGAACATTTTTGAGGCAGAAATAGATACAACAAACCTCCAAGTTATCCAATCTATCCGAAACTACATGATGCCATGCATTATGCTTCATTTATAAGCCTCAACTCAATAAGCACCAATGATCAGCTAAGAATGATCATCTTAACTGCCCGATTAACTTTACATGTTTTCACTTAATCGTCCCAAACTTTTGATTTAGAGATCAGAATGACACGAAACCAATGCCCACGTTAAGTTAGCTCAAGTTTCTATAATGTGACAAGTTTTGAGGCAGAAATACATACGACAAAGCATCCAAGTTATCTAATCTATCCCAAAATGCGTGATGCCATGCATTATGCTTCATTTATAAGCCTCAACTCAATAAGCACCAACGATCAGTTAAGAATGATCATCTTAACCGTCCGTAACATTTGATTTATAGTTTAGAATTAGAAAAATCCAATGCCCACGTTAAGCTAGCTCAATTTTCTATATTGTGACAAAATGATAGATAAAAATAGATACGACAAAGCGTCCAAGTAATCAAATGCATCCAAAACTGATTTATGCCACGCATTACGCTTCATTTATAATCCTTTACTCAGTGTGCGCCTATGATAAGTTTAGAATGATCAAAGGAACTGTCCGATAACCTTGAAATGTTTGCACTAAATCGTCTCTAACTTTTGATTTAGAGCTCATAATGACATGAAACCAATGCCCACGTTAAGCGTGCTCAAGTTTCTATATTATGAAATATTTGGAGGCATAAATAGATACAACCAATCATCCAAGTTATCCAATCTATCCCGAACTATGTGATGCCATACATTATGTCTCATTTATAAGCCTCAACTCAATAAGCAACAATGATTAGTTAAGAATGATCATCTTAACTGGCTTATCAACTTGACATGTCTGCACTAAATCATCCCTAACTTTTGATTTAGAGATCAGAATGACACGAAACCAATGCCCACGTTAAGCTAGCTCAATTTTCTAGATTGTGACAAAATTAGAGACAGAAATAGATACGAAAAAGCATCCAATTTATCCAATCTATCCCAAAGTACGTGATGCCATACATTATGCTTCATTTATAACCATTAACTCAATAAGCACCAATGATTAGCTAAGAATAATCATTTTAACAGGCCGATCAACTTGACATATCCGCACTAAATCGTCCGTAACTTTTTATTTATAGTTCAAGATGACCCAAATCCAATGCCCACGTTAAGATATCTCAATTTTCTATATTATGACAAAATGAGAGATAGGAATAGATACGACAAAGCGTCCAAATAATCAAATCTATCCAAAACTGTGTGATGCTATGCATTTTCGGCTTTTATAAGCCTTTACTCAGTGTGCATCAATGATCAGTTTAGAATGATCAAAATAACTGTCCGATAACCTTGACATTGTGCACTAAATCGTCCCTAACTTATGATTTAGAGCTCAGAATGACACGAAACCAATGCCCACGTTAAGCTAGCTCAAGTTTCTATATTGTGAAAAATTTTGAGGTAGAAATAGTTTTAACAAACCTCCAATTATCAAATCTAACCGGAACTATGTGATGCCATGCATTATGCTTCATTTATAAGCCTCAACTCAACAAGCACCAATAATCAGTTAAGAATGATCATATTAACTGGCCGGTCAACTTGACATGTTGTCACTTAATCGTCCCAAATTTTTGATTTAGAGCTCAGAATTAGACAAAACCAATTCCCACGTTAAGCTAGCTCAAGTTTCTATAATGTGACAAATTTTTAGGCAGAAATAGATACGACAAAGCATCCCAGTTATCCAATCTATCCCGAAATGTGTGATTCCATGCATTATTCTTCATTGATAAACCTCAACTCAATAAGCACCAATGATCAGTTAAGTATGATCACCTTAACTGGCCGATCAGCTTGACATGGCTGCACTAAGTCGTCCGTAACTTTTAATTTATAGATACGAATGACACCAATCCAATGCCCATGTTCAGCTTGCTCAACTTAATATACTGTGACTAATTTTGAGACAGAAATTGATATGACACAGCGTCCAAGTAATCCAATCTAACCAAAACTACGTGATGCCATGCATTGTGCTCATTTATATGCCTTTACTCAATGAACATCAATGCTCAGTTTAGAATGATCATTTTAACTGTTTGATCAACTTGACATCTCAGCAATAAATCGTCCGTAACTTTTGATTTATAGTTCAGAATGACTCGAATCCAATGTCCGCGTTAAGCTAGCTAAAGTTTCTATATTGTGAAATTGTTTGAGACAGAAATAGATTTGACAAAGCGTCGAAGTTATCCAATCTATCCCGAATTGCATGATACTGTGCATTATGCTTCATTTATAAGCTTCAACTCAATAATCACCAATGGTCAGTTAAGAATGATCACTTTAACTGCACGATCAACTTGACATGTTCGCACTAAATCGCCCGTAACTTTTCATTTATAGTTCAGAGTGACATGAATCCAATGCCCAGGTTAAGCTAGCTCAATTTTCTATATTGTGACAAAATTAGAGACAGAAAAAGATATGACAAAGCATCCAAGTTATCCAATCTATCCAGATGTGCGTGATGTCATGCATTATGCTTCATTTATAAGCCTTAATCTCAATAAGCACCAATGATCAGTTAAGATTGATCATTTTAACTGGCCAATCAACTTGACATGTCAGCACTAAATCGTCCGTAACATTTGATTTATAGTTTAGAATGACAAAAATTCAATGCCCATGTTACGCTAGCTCAATTTTCTAAATTTTGACAAAATGACAGAAAAAAATAGATTCGAGAAAGCGTCTAAGTAATCAAATCTATCCAAAACAGCGTGATGCCATGCATTATGCTTCCTTTATAATCCTTTACTCAGTGTGAACCAATGATCAGTTTAGAATGATCAAATGAACTGGCCGATAATCTTGACATGTTTGCACTAAATTGTCCCTAACTTTTGATTTAGAGCTCATAACGGCACGAAACCAATGCCCACGTTAAGGTTTCTCAAGTTTCTATATAATGACATATTTTGAGGCATAAATAGATACAACCAAGCATCCAAGTTATCCAATCTATCCTGAACTACGTTATGCCATACATTATGTTTCATTTATAAGCCTCAACTCAATAATCACCAATGATCAGTTAAGAATGATCATCTTAACTGGTCGATCAACTTGGCATCTTTGTACTAAATTGTCCGAAACTTTTGATTTATATCTCAGAATGACATGAATCCAATTCCCACGTTAAGCTAGCTCAATTTTCTATATTGTGACAAAATTAGAGACAAAAATAGATACGAAAAAGCATCCAATGTATCCAATCTATCATGAATTGCGTGATGCCATGCATTATGCTTCATTTATAAGCCTCAACTCAATAAGAACCAATGATTAGTTAAGAATGATCATTTTAACTTGCCGATCAACATGACATGTCTGCAATAAATCGTCCATAACATTTGATTTATAATTCAAAATGACACAAATCAAATGTACACGTTAAGATAGCTCAATTTTCTAAATTGTGACAAAATGAGAGATAAAAATAGATAGGACAAAGCTTTCAAGTAATCAAATCTATCCAAAACTGCGTGATACCATACATTATCCTTCATTTATAATCCTTTACTCAGGGTCACCAGTAATCAATTTAAAATGATCAAATGAATTGGCCGATACCCTGGACATGTTTGCACTAAACGTCCCTACCTTTTGATTTAAACCTCATAATGACACGAAACCAATGCCCACGTTAAGCTTGCTCAAGTTTCTATATTATGACATATTCTGGGGCATAAATAGATACAACCAAGAATCCAAGTTATCCAATCTATCCTGAACTATATGCTGCCATAGATTATGTTTCATTTATAAGTCTCAACTCAATAAGCACCAATGATCAGTTAAGAATGATCATCTTAACTGGCGTATCAACTTGACATGTCTGCACTAAATCGTCCCTAAGTTTTGATTTAGAGCTCAGAATGACACGAAACCAATACCCACGTTAAGCTAGCTCAATTTTCAATATTGTAACAAAAGTAGAAAGAGAAATAGATACGACAAATCACCCAAGTTATCCAATCTATCCCAAACTGCGTGATGCCATACATTATGCTTTGTTTATAAGCCTTAACTGAATAAGCACCAAACATCAGGTAAGAATAATCATTTTAACTAGCCGATCAACTTGACAAGTCTACACTAAATCGTCCGTAATGTTTGATTAATAGTTAAAAATGACACAAATCTTGTGCCCACGTTAAAATAGCTCATTTTCAATATTTTTGCAAAATGAGAGATAGAAATACATACGACAAAGCTTCCATGTAATCAAATCTATCCAAAAGTGCGTGATGCCATACATTATGCTTCATTTATAATTCTTTACTCAGTGTGCACCAATAATCAATTTAGAATGATCAAATGAACTGGCCGATAACCTTGACATGTTTGCACTAAATCGTCCCTAACTTTTTATTTAGAGCTCAGAATGACACGAAACCAATGCCCATGTTACTCTAGCTCAAGTTTCTATACTGTGACAAATTTTGAGGCAGAAATAGATAGAACAAAGCATCCAAGTTATCCAATCTATCCCGAAATGCGTGATGCCATGCATTATGCCTCATTGATAAGCCTCAACTCAATAAGCACCAATGGTCAGTTAAGAATGATCATCTTAACTGGCCGATCAACTTGACATGTCTGCACTAAATCGTCCCTAACGTTTGATTCAGAGTTCAAAATGACATGAAACCAATACCCACGTTAAGCTAGCTCAATTTTCTATATTGTGACAAAAGTAGAGACAGAAATAGATACAACAAAGCATTCAAGTTATCCAATATATCCCAAACTGCATGATGCCATACATTATGTTTCATTTATAAGCCTCAACTGATTAAGCACCAATCATCAGTTAGAATAATCATTTTAACTGGCCGATCAACTTGACATGTCCGCACTAAATCGTCTTCAACGTTTGATTAATAGTTCAAAATGACACAAATCTTGTGCCCACATTAAGATGAAAGATAGAAATAGATACGACAAAGCGTCCAAGTAATCAAATCTATCCAAAACTACGTGATGCCATGCATTTTCTTCATTTATAAGCCTTTACTGAGTGTGCACCAATGATCAGTTAAGAATGATCATAGTAACTGGCCGATAACATTGACATGTTTGCACTAAATTGTCCCTAACTTTTGATTTAGAGCTCAGAATGACACAAAACCAATGCCCACGTTAAGCTAGCTCAAGTTTTTATAATGTGACAAATTTTGAGGGCGAAATAGATACGACAAAGCATCCAGGTTACCCAATCTATCCCGAAATTCTTGATGCCATGCATTATGTGTCATTGATAAGCCTCAACTCAATAACCACAAATGATCAGTTAAGAATGATCATCTTAACTGGCCGATCAACTTGACATGTCTGCACTAAATCATCCGTAACTTTTGATTTATAGCTCTGAATGACATGAATCCAATGCCCACGTTAAGCTAGCTCAATTTTCTATACTATGACAAACTTAGAGACCGAAAGAGATACGACAAAGCATCCAAGTTATCCAATCTATCCCGAACTGCTTGATGCCATGCATTATGCTTCATTTATAAGCTTCAGCTCAATAAGAACCAATGATCAGTTAAGAATGATCACTTTAACTTGCCGATCAACTTGACATGTCCGCACAAAATCGTCCGTAACTTTTGATTTATAGCTCAGAATGACACGAATCCAATGCCCACGTTAAGATAGCTCAATCTTCTATATTTTGACAAATTTTGAGACGGAAATAGATATGACAAAGCATACAAGTAATACAATCTATCCAAAACTACGTGATGCCAAACATTGTGCTTCATTTATAAGCCTTTACTCAATGAGCATCAATGATCAGTTTAGAATCATCATTTGAACTGCTCGATCAACTTGACATGTATACACTAAATCGTCCATAACTTTTGATTTATAGCTCAGAATGACATGAATCCAATGCCCACGTTAAGCTAGCTCAATTTTCTATATTGTGACAAATTTTGATACAGAAACAGATACAACAAAGCATCCAAGAAATGAAATCTATCCCAAGTAGGGTGATGCTATGCATTATGCTTCATTCATAAGCCTTACTCAATAGAACTAATTATCAATTTCAAATGATCAAATTAACTGGTTGAAAAACTTGACATGTCTGCACCAAATCGTACGTAGATTTTGATTTATAGCTCAGAATGACACGAATCCAATCCCCACATTAAGCTAGCTCAAGTTTCTATAATGTGACAAATTTTGAGGCAAAAATAAGTACAACAAATCATCCAAGTTATCCAATCTAACCCGAAATGCGTGATGTCATGCATTTTGCTTCATTGATAAGCCTCAACTCAATAAGCACCAATGATCAGTTAAGAATGATCATCTTAACAGGCCGATCAACTTGATATGTCTGCACTAAATCGTCCCTAACTTTTTATTTAGAGCTCAGAATGACATGAAACCAATACCCACGTTAAGCTAGCTCAATTTTCTATATTATGACAAAAGTAGAGACAGAAATAGATACGACAAAGCATTCAAATTATCCAATATATCCCAAACTGCGTGATGCCATACATTATGTTTCATTTATAAGCCTCAACTTGACATGTCCGCACCAATCATCAGTTAGCATTATCATTTTAATTGGCCGATCAACTTGACATGTCCGCACTAAATCGTCTGTAACGTTTGATTAATAATTCAAAATGACACAAATCTTGTGCCCACATTAAGATAGCTCAATTTCCTATATTTTGACAAATTGAGAGATAGAAATAGATACGACAAAGCGTTCAAGTAATCAAATCAATCCAAAACTACGTGATGCCATGCATTTTCTTCATTTATAAGCCTTTACACAGTGTGCACCAATGATCAGTTAAGAATTATCATAGTAACTGGCCGATAACCTTGACATGTTTGCACTAAATCGTCCCTAACTTTCGATTTAGAGCTCAGTATGACACGAAACCAATGCCCACGTTAAGCTAGCTCAAGTTTCTATAATGTGACAAATTTTGAGGCAGAAATAGATACGACAAAGCATCCAAGTTATCCAATCTATCCTGAAATGCGTGATGCCGTGCATTATGCTTCATTGATAAGCCTCAACTCAATAAGCACCAATGATCAGTTAAGAATGATCATCTTAACTGGCCGATCAACTTGACATGTCTGCACTAAATCGTCCGTAACTTTTGATTTATAGCTCAGAATGTCATGAATCCAATGCCCACGTTAAGCTAGCTCAATTTTCTATACTGTTACAAACTTAGAGATAGAAAGAGATACGACAAAGCATCCAAGTTATCAAATCTATCCCGAACTGCTTGATTCCATGCATTATGCTTCATTTATAAGCCTCAACTCGACAAGAACCTATGATCAGTTAAGAATGATCATTTTAACTTGCTGATCAACTTGACATGTCCGTACAAAATCATCTGTAACATTTGATTTATAGTTCAAAATGACACAAATCCAATGCCCAGTTTAAGATAGCTCAATTTTCTATATTTTGACAAATTTTGAGACAAAACTAGATATGACAAAGCGTCCAAGTAATCCAATCTATCCAAAACTACGTGACGCCATGCATTGTGCTTCATTTATAAGCCTTTACTGAATGAGCATCAATGATCAGTTTAGAATGATCATTTGAACTGGTCGATCGACTTGACATGTCTGCACTAAATCGTCCGTAACTTTTGATTTATAGCTCAGAATGACATTAATCCCATGCCCACATTAAGCTAGCTCAATTTACTATGTTGTGACAAATTTTGATACAGAAACAGATATAACAAAGCATCCAAGAAATCAAATCTATCCCAAAATGGGTGATGCTATGCATTATGCTTCATTCATTAGCCTTTACTCAATGAACACTAATGATCAGTTTCGAATGATCAAATTAACTGGTCGATAAATTTGACATGTCTGCACCATATCGTACTTAACTTTTGATTTATAGCTTAGAATGACACGAATCCAATGCCCACATTAAGCTTGCTCAATTTTCTATATTGTGATAAATTTTGAGACAGAAAAAGATTTGACAAAGCGTCCAAGTAATCCAATCTATCCAAAACTACGTGATGCCACACATTATGTTTCATTTATAAGCCTCAACTCAATGAGAACCAATGATCAATTAATAATGATCATTCTAATTCGCCGATCAACTTGACATGTCAGCATTAAATCGTCTGTAACATTTGATTTATAGTTTAGAATGACAAAAATCCAATGCCCACGTTAAGCTAGCTCAATTTTCTATATTGTGACAAAATGAAAAATAAAAATAGATACGACAAAGCGTCCAAGTAATCAAATCTATCCAAAACTGCGTGATCCCATGCATTATGCTTCATTTATAATCCTTTACTTAGTGTGCACCAATGATCAGTTTAGATTGATCAAATGAACTGGCCGATAATCTTGACATGTTTGCACTAAATCATCCCAAACTTTTGATTTAGAGTACATAATGACACGAAAGCAATGCCCAAGTTAAGCTTGCTCAAGTTTCTATATTATGACATATTTTGAGGTATAAATAGATACAACCAAGCATCCAAATTATCCAATCTATCCCAAACTACGTGATGCCATACATTATGTTACATTGATAAGCCTCAACTCAATAAGCACCAATGATCAGTTAAGAATGATCATCTTAACTGGCTGATAACCCTGACATGCCTACACTAAATCGTCCGTAGCTTTTTATTTATAGCTCAGAATGACAAGAATCCAATGCACACGTTAAACTAGCACAATTTTCTATATTGTGGCAAAATTAAAGACAGAAATAGATACGACAAAGTATCCAAGCTATCCAGTATATCCCGAACTGTGTGATGCCATGCATTATGCTTCATTTATAAGCCTCAACTCAATAAGAACTAATTCTCAGTTAAAAATGATCATTTTAACTTGCCAATCAACTTGACATGTCCGCACTAAATTGTCTGTAACTTTTGATTTATAGTTCAAAATGACACAAATCCAATGCCCACGTTAAGCCATACATTAGGCTTCATTTAAAATCCTTTACTTAGTATTCACCAATGATCAATTTAGAATGATCAAATGAACTGGCCGATAACCTTGACATATTTGCAATAAATCGTCCCTAACTTTTGATTTAGAGCTCATAATTACATGAAACCAATGCCCAGGTTAAGCTTGCTCAAGCTTCTATACTATGACATATTTTGAGGCATAAATAGATACAACCAAGCATCAAAGTTATCCAATCTAACCCAAACTAATCTATCCCGAACTACGTGATGCCCTACATTATGTTTCATTTATAAGCCTCAACTCAATAAGCACAAATGATCAGTTAAGTATGATCATCTTAACTAGCCGATCAACGTAATCGTCCCAAATTTTTGATTTATAGCTCAGAATCACATGAAACCAATGCCCACGTTAAGCTAGCTCAAGTTTCTATAATATGAAAATTTTTGAGGCAGAAATAGATAGAACAAAGCATCCAAATTATCCAATCTATCCCAAAATGCGGGATGCCATGCATTATGAATCAATTATAAGCCTTTACTCAATGAGCATCAATGATCAGTTTAGAATGATCATTTGAAATGGTCATTCAATTCGAAATGTCTGCACTAAATCGTCTATAAATTTTGATTGATAGCCCATAATGATACGAATCCAATGCCCACGTTAAGCTAGTTCAATTTTTTATATGGTAACAAATTTTGATAAGAAACAGATACAACAAAGCATCTAAGAAATCAAATCTATCGCAAAATGCATGATGCTATGCATTATGCTTCATTCATAAGTCTTTACTCAATGAGCACCAATGATCAGTTTAGAATGATCAAACTACCTTTCCGATAAACTTGACATGTCTGCACTAAATCGTCCGTCAGTTTTGACTTAGAGCCCCGAATGACACGAATCCAATGCCCATGATAAACTAGATCGAGTTTCAATATTGTGAAAATTTTGAGACATAAATAAATACGAAAAAGCAACCAAGTTATCCAATCTATCCCAAACTGCGTGATTCCATGCATTATACTTCATTTATAAGCCTCAACTCAATAAGCACCAATGATCAGTTAAGAATGATCATTTTAACTTGCCGATCAACTTACATGTACACACTAAATCGTCTGTAACATTTTATTTATATATCAAAATGACACAAATCCAATGCCCACATTAAGATAGCTCGATTTTCTATATTGTGCCAAAATGAGAGATAGAAATAGATACGACAAAGCGTAAAACTAAACAAATCTATCCAAAACTGTGTGATGCGATGCATTACGCTTCATTTATATGCCTTTACTCAGTGTGCACCAATGATCAGTTTAAAATGATCAAAATAACACGCCGATAACCTTCAAATGTTTGCACTAAATCCTCCCTAACTTTTGATTTATAGCTCAGAATGACACGAAACCAATGCCCACGTTAAGCTAGCTCAAGTTTCTATATTGTGACAAATTTTGAGGCAGAAATACATACAACAAACCTCTAAGTTATCCATTCTATCCCGAACTACGTGATGTCATGCATTATGCTTCACTTATAAGCCTCAACTCAATAAGCAGCAATGATCAGTTAAGAATGATCATCTTAACAGGCCGATCAACTTGACATGTTTTTACCTAATAGTCCCAAACTTTGGATTTAGAGCTCAGATTGACACAAAACCAATGCCCAGTATAACCTTGCTCAAGTTTCTATAATTTGAAAAAATTGGTGGCAGAAATCGATACGACAAAGCATCCAAGTGATCCAATCTATCCCAAAATGCTTGATGCCATGCATTATCCTTCATTGATATGCCTCAACACAACAAGAACCAATGATCCGTTAAGAATGATCATCTTAACTGGCTGATCAACTTGACATGTCTGCACAAAATTGTCCGTAACTTTTGATTTATAGCTCCGAATGACACAAATCCAATTCCCTTGTTAAGCTTGCTCAATTTATAATATTGTGACAAAGTTTGAGACATAAATAGATACGAAAAAGCGTCCAAGTAATCCAATCTATCAAAAACTACGTGATTCCATGCATTGTGCTTCATTGATAAGCCTTTACTCAATGAGCATCAATGATCAGTTTAGAAAGATCATTTGAACTGGTCGATCAACTTGACATGTCTGCACTAAATCGACTTTTGATTTATAGCTCAGAATGACACGAATCCAGTGCCCATGTTAAGCTAGCTCAAGTTTCTATATTATGAAAATTTTTGAGACAGATATAGATACGACAAAGCGTACAAGTTATCCAATCTTTCCCGAAATGCGTGATGCCATGCATTATGCTTCATTTATAAGCCTCAACTCAATAAGCACCAATGATCAGTTAAGAATGATCATTTTAATTTGCCAATCAACTTGACATGTCTGCACTAAATCGTCCGTAACTCTTTATTTATAGTTCGAAATGACACAAATTCATTGCCCATGTTAAGATAGCTCAATTTTCTATATTGTGACAAAATGAGAGATAGATATAGATACGACAAAGCGTTCAAGTAATCAAATCTATCCAAAACTGTTTGATGCGATGCATAATGCTTCATTTATATGCCTTTACTCAGTGTGCAGCAATGATCAGTTTAGAATGATCAAAACAACTCGCTGATAACCTTGACATGTTTGCACTAAATCATCCCTAACTTTTGATTAAGAGCTCAGAAAGCCACTAAACCTCCAAGTTATCCAATCTATCCCGAACTACGTGATGTCTAGCATTATGCTTAACTTATAAGCCTCAACTAAAAAGCACCAATGATCAGTTAAGAATGATCATCATAACTGGCCGATCAACTTGACATGTTTTCACTTAATCGTCCCAAACTTTTGATTTAGAGCTCAGAATGACACGAAACCAATGCGCACGTAAAGCTAGCTCAAGTTTCTATAATGTGACAAATTTGGAGGCAGTAATAGATACGACAAAGCATTCAATTTATCCAATCTATCCCAAAATGCGTGATGCCATGCATTATGCTTCATTGATATGCCTAAATTCAGTAATCACCAATGATCAGTTAAGAATGATCATCTTAACTGGCCGATCAACTTGACATATCTGCACTAAATCGTCCATTACTTTTGATTTATAGATCAGAATGACAAAAATCCAATTCCCACGTTAAGCTTGCTCAATTTATTATAGTGTGACAAATTTTGAGACAGAAATAGATACGACAAAGAGTACAAGTAATCTAATATATCCAAACCTATGTGATGCCATTCATTTTACTTCATTTATAAGCACTTACTCAATGAGAATGAATGATCAGTTTAGAATGATCATTTGAACTGGTCGATCAACTTGACATGTACGCACTAAATCGTCCGAAACTTTTGATTTATAGCTTAGAATGACACGAATCTAGTGCCCACGTTAAGCTAGCTGAAGTTTCTATATTGTGAAATATTTTGAGAAAGAAATAGATACGACAAAGCGTACAAATTATCCAATCTGTCCCAAACTGTGTGATGCCATGCATTATGCTTCATTTATAAGCCTCAACTCAATAAGCACCAATGATCAGTTAAGATTTTTCATTTTAACTGCCTGATCAACTTTACATGTCTACACTAAATCATCTATAACTTTTGATTTATAGTTCAGTATGACACGAATCTAATGCCCACGTTAAGCTAGCTCAATTTCCTATATTGTGACAAAATTTGAGACAGAAATAGATACAAAAAACAATCCAAGTAATCCATTCTACCCCAAACTACGTGATGTCATGCATTATGCTTCATTTATAAGCCTCAACTCAATAAGCACTAATGATCAGTTAAGAATGATCATTTTAATAGGCCGATCAACTTGACATGTCAGCACTAAATCGTCTGTAACATATGATTTAAAGTTCAGTATGACAAAAATCCAATGTCCACGTCAAGATAGCTCAATTTACTATATTGTGTAAAAATGAGAGATAAAAATAGATACGACAAATTGTCCAAGTAATCAAATCAATCCAAAACTGCGTGATGCCATGCATTATGTTTCATTTATAATCATTTACTCAGTGTACAACAATGATCAGCTTAGAATGATCAAATGAACTGGCCGATAACCTTGACATGTTTGCACTAATTCGTCCCTAGCTTTTGATTTGGAGCTCATAATGACACGAAACCAATGCCCACGTTAAGCTAGCTCAAGTTTCTATATTGTGACAAATTTTGAGGCAGAAGTAGATATAACAAACCTCCAAGTTATCCAATGTATCCTGAAAAACGTGATGCCATGCAATATGATTCATTTATAAGGCTCAACTCAATAAACACCAATGATCAGTTAAGAATGATCATCTTAACTGGCCGATCAACTTGACATGTTTTCACTTCATCGTCCCAGACTTTTGATTTACAGCTCAAAATGATACGAAACTAATGCCCACGTTAGGCTAGTTCAAGTTTCTTTAATGTGAAAAATTTTGAGGCAGAAATAGATAAGACAACGCATCCAAGTTATGCAATCAATCCTGAAATGCGTGATGCCATGCATTATGCTTCATTGATAAGCTTCAACTCAATAAACATCAATGATCAGTTAAGAATGATCATCTTAACTGGCCGATTAACTTGACATTGCTGCACTAAATCGTCCGTAACTTTTGATTTATAGCTCAGAATGACAGGAATCCAATACACACGTTAAGCTAGCTGAAGTTTTTATATTGTGACAAATTTTGAGGGATAAATAGATACATAAACCTCCAAGTTATCCAATCTATCCCGAACTACGTGATGCCATGCATTATGCTTCGCTTATAAGCCTCAACTCTATAAGCACCAATGATCACCTTAACTGGCCGATCAACTTGACATGTTTTTACTTAATCGTCCCAAACTTTTGATTTAGAGCTCAGAATGACACGAAACAAATGCCCACGTTAAGCTAGCTCAAGCTTCTATAATGTGACAAATGTGTTGGTAGAAATAGATACGACAAAGCATCCAAGTTATCCAATCTATCCCAAAATGCGTAATGCCATGCATTATGCTTCATTGATAAGCCTCAACTCAATAAGCACCAATGATCAGCTAAGAATGATCATCTTAACTGGCCGATCAACTTGACATGTCTGCACCAAATCGTCTGTAACTTTTGATATATAGCTCAGAATGACACGAACCCAATGCCCACGTTAACCTTGCTCAATATACTATATTGTGACAAATTTTGAAACAGAAATAGATACAACAAAGCATCCAAATAATCAAATCTATCCCAAAATGCGTGATGCTATGCATTATGTTTCATTCATAAGCCTTTACTCAATGAGCACCAATGATCAGTTTAGAATGATCATTTGAACTGGTCGATCAACTTTACATGTTTGCACTAAATCATCCGTCACTTTTGATTTAGAGCTCTGAATGAGACGAATCCAATTCCCATGTTAATCTAGCTCAAGTTTCAATATTGTGAAAATTTTGAGATAGAAGTAGATACGACAAAGCAACCAAGTTATCCAATCTATCCCGAAATGCGTGATGTCATACATTATACTTCATTGATATGCCTCAACTCAATAAGCGCCAATGATCAGTTAAGAATGATCATCTTAACTTGCCGATCAACTTGACATATCTGCAATAAATCGTCTGTAACTTTTGATTTATAGCTCAGAATGACACGAATCCAATTCCCACGTTAAGCTTGCTCAATTTATTATATTGTGACAAATTGTGAGACAGAAATAGATACGACAAAGAGTCCAAGTAATGTAATCTATCCAAAACTACGTGTTGCCAGGCATTGTGCTTCATTTATAAGCCGTTACTCAATGAGCATATTTGATCAGTTTAGAATGATCATTTGAACTGGTCGATCAACTTGACATGTACGCACTAAATCGTCCGAAACTTTTGATTTATAGCTTAGAATGACACGAATCTAGTGCCCACGTTAAGGTAGCCCAAGTTTCTATATTATAAAATTTTTTGAGACAGCAATAGATACAACAAAGCGTACAAATTATCCAATCTGTCCCAAACTGTGTGATGCCATGCATTATGCTTCATTTATAAGCCCCAACTCAATAAGCACCAATTATCTGGTAAGATTGATCATTTTAACTGCCTGATCAACTTGACATGTCTACACTAAATCGTCCATAAATTTTGATTTATAGTTCAGTGTGACACGAATCTAATGCCCACGTTAAGCTAGCTCAATTTCCTATATTGTGACAAAATTTGAGACAGAAATAGATACGAAAAACAATCCAAGTAATCCATTCTACCCCAAACTACGTGATCCTCAACTCAATAAGCACCAATGATCAATTAAGAATGATCATTTTACTGGCCGATCAACTTGACATGTTTTTACTTAATCGTCCCAAACTTTTGATTTAGAGCTCAGAATGACACGAAACAAATGCCCACGTTAAGCTATTTCAAGTTTCTATGATGTGACAAATTTTTTGGAAGAAATAGATACGACAAAGCATCCAAGTTATCCAATCTATCCCGAACTGCGTGATACCATGCATTAGGCTTCATTTATAAGCCTCAACTCAATTAGCACGAATGCTCAGTTAAGAATGATCATTTTAACTGTCCCATCAACTTGATATGCCCGCACTAAATTGTCCATAACTTTTGATTTAAAGTTCAGAATGACAAAAATCCAATGCCCGCGAAGATATGACAAAGCTCAATTTTCTATTTTGTGACAAAATGAGGGATAGAAATAGATATGACAAAGCGTCCAAGAAGTCAAATCTATCCAAAACCGCGTGATGCCATGCATTATGCTTCATTTATAAGCCTTTACTCAGTGTGCACCAATTATTAGTTTAGAATGATCAAATTAACTGGCCGATAACCTTGACATGTTTGCATTAAATCGTCCCTAACTTTTGATTTAGAGCTCCGAATGACACGAAATCAATGCCCACGTTAAGCTTGCTCAAGTTTCTATATTGTGACATATTTTGAGGCAGAAAAAGATACAACAAAGCATCCAAGTTATACAATCTATGCCGAACAACGTGATGCCATGCATTATGATTCTTTATAAGCCTCAACTCAATAAGCACCAATGATCAGTTAAGAATGATCATCTTAACTGGCCGATCAACTTGACATGTTTGCACTAATCGTTCCTAACTTTTGATTTTGATCTCAAAATGATAGGAAACCAATACCCATGTTAAGCTAGTTCAATTTTCTATACTGTAACAAAATTTGAGATAGAAATAGATATGAGAAAGCGTTCAAGTAATCCAATCTATCCAAAACTACGTGATGTCATGCATTGTGTTTCATTTATAAGCCTTTACTCAATGAGCACTAATGATCAGTTTAGACTGATCAGTTGAACTGGCCAATCAACTTGAAATGTTTGCACTAGATTGTCCGCAACTTTTGATTTATTACTTAGAATGACACGAATCTAGTGCCCACGATAAGCAAGCTCAATTTTCTTTATTGTGACAAGTTTAGAGACCGAAAGAGATACGACAAAGCTTCCAAGTAATCCAATCTATCCCAAAATTCATGATGCCATGCATTATGCTTCATTTATAAGCCTTTACTCAATAAACACAAATTATCAGTTTAGAATGATCATATTAACTGGTCTATAACCTTGACATGTCTGCACTAAATCATCTGTAACGTTTTATTTAGAGCTCAGAATGACACGAATCAAATGCCCATGTTAAGCTAGCTAAAGTTTCTATATTGTGACAAATTTTGAGACACAAATAGATACAACAAAGTAACCAAGTTATCCAATCTATCCCAAACTGTGTGATTCCATGCATTATGCTTCATTTATAAGCCTCAATTGAATAAGCACCAATGATCAGTTAATAATGATCATGTTAACTGGCTGATAGACTTGATATGTTTGCACTAAATCGTCCATAACTATTGATTTAGAGCTCAGAAAAACACAAATTTAAAGCCCATGATAAGCTCTCTCAATTTTCTATATTGTGACAAAATTTGAGACAAAAATAGATACGACAAAGCTTCCAAGTAATCCAATGTATCCAAAACTGCAGGATGTCATGCATTGTGATTCATTTATAAGCCCTTACTCAATGGGCATCAATGATACATTTAGAATGATCACTTTAATTGGGCGATCAACTTGACATGTCTGCACTAAATCATCCGAAACGTTTGATTTAAGGTTCAGGATGACACAATTCCAATGCTCACATTAAGCTAGCTCAATTTTCTATATTATGACAAAGTTAGAGACAGAAATAGATACGACAAAGCAACCAAGTTATCCAATCTATCCCAAACTACGTGATGCCATTCATTAGGCTTCATTTATAAGCCTCAATTGAATAGGCACCAATGATCAGTTAAGAATGATCATTTTAACTGGCCGATAGACTTGATATGTTCGCACTAAATCGTCCATAACTATTGATTTGGAGCTCAGAAAAATACAAATTAAAAGCCCATGATAAGCTGGCTCAATTTTCAATATTGTGACAAAATTTGAGACAAAAATAGATATGACAAAGCGTCTAAGTAATCTATTGCATCCAAAACTGCAGGATGTCATGCATTTTGATTCATTTATAAGCCCTTACTCAATGAGCATCAATGATACGTTTAGAATGATCATTTTAATTGGTCGATCAACTTGACATGTCTGCACTAAATCGTCCAAAACATTTTATTTAAAGTTCAGAATGACACAAATCCAATGCTCACGTTAAGCAAGCTTAATTTTCTATATTATGACAAAGTTAGAGACAGAAATAGATATGACAAAGCAACCAAGTTATCCAATCTATCCCAAACTGCGTGATGGCATGCATTATGCTTCATTTATAAGCCTCAACTGAATAAGCACCAATGATCAGTTAAGAATGATCATTTTAACTGGCCGATAGACTTGATATGTTCGCACTAAATCATCCATAGTTATTGATTTTAAGCTCAGAAAAACACAAATTTAAAGCTCATGATAAGCTTGCTCAATTTTCTATATTGTGACAAAATTGGAGACATAAATAGATACGACAAAGTGTCCAAGTAATCTAATGTATCCAAAACTGCATGATATCATGCATTGTGATTCATTTATAAGCCCTTACTCAATGAGCATCAATGATACGTTTAGAATGATCATTTTAATTGGTCGATCAACTTGACATGTCTATACTAAATCGTCCGAAATATTTGTTTTAAAGTTCAGAATGACACAAATCCAATGCTCACGTTAAGCAAGCTCAATTTTCTCTATTATGACCAAGTTAGAGACAGAAATAGATAGGAGAAAGCAACCAAGTTATCCAATCTATCCCAAACTGCATGATACCATGCATTATGCTTCATTTATAAGGCTCAACTGAATAAGCACCAATGATCAGTTAAGAATGATCATTTAAACTAGCCGATAGACTTGATATGTTTGCACAAAATCATCCATAACTATTGATTTAGAGCTCAGAAAAACATAAATTTAAAGCCCATGATAAGCTCGCTCAATATTCTATATTGTGACAAAATTTGAGACAAAAATAGATACGACAAAGCGTCCAAGTAATCCAATGTATCCAAAACTGCATGATGTCATGCATTGTGATTCATTTATATGCCCTTACTCAATGAGCATCAATGATACGTTTAGAATGATCATTTTAATTGGTCTATTAACTTGACATGTCTACACTAAATCATCTGAAACGTTTGATTTAAAGTTCAGAATGACACAAATCCAATGCTCACGTTAAGCAAGCTCAATTTTCTATGCTATCACAAAGTTAGAGACAGAAATAGATACAACAAAGCAACCAAGTTATCCAATCTAGACCAAACAGCGTGATGCCATGCATTATGCTTCATTTATAAGCCTCAACTGAATAAGCACCAATGATCAGTTAAGAATGATCATTTTAACTGGCCGATAGACTTGATATGTTTGCACTAAATCATCCAAAACTATTGATTTAGAGCTCAGAAAAACACCAATTTAAAGCCCATGATAAGCTCGCTCAATTTTCTATATTGTGACAAAATTTGATACAAAAATAGATACGACAAAGCTTCCAAGTAATCTAATCTATCCAAAACTGCGGGATGTCATGCATTGTGATTCATTTATAAGCCCTTACTCAATGAGCATCAATGATACGTTTTGAATGATCATTTCAATTGGTCGATCAACTTGACATGTCTACACTAAATCGTCCGAAACGTTTGATTTAAAGTTCAGAATGACACAAATCCAATGCTAATGTTAAACAAACTCAATTTTCTATGTTATGACAAAGTTAGAGACATAAATAGATACGACAAAGCAACCAAGTTATCCAATCTATCCCAAACTGTGTGATGCCATGCATTATGCTTTATTTATAAGCCTCAACTGAATAAGCACCAATGATCAGTTAAGAATGAGCATTTTAACAGGCCGATAGACTTGATATGTTTGCACTAAATCATCCAAAACTATTGATTTAAAGCTCAGAAAAACACCAATTTAAAGCCCATGATAAGCTCGCTCAATTTTCTATATTGTGACAAAATTGGAGACAAAAATAGATACGACAAAACTTCCAAGTAATCCAATGTATCCAAAACTGCAGGATGTCATGCATTGTGATTCATTTATAAGCCCTTACTCAATGAGCATCAATGATACGTTTAGAATGATCATTTTAATTTGTCGATCAACTTGACATGTCTGCACTAAATCGTCCAAAATGTTTGATTTCATGTTCAGAATGACACAAATCCAATGCTCACGTTAAACAAGCTCAATTTTCTATGTTATGAAAAAGTTAGAGACAGAAATAGATACGACAAAGCAACCAAGTTATCCAATCTATCCCAAACTACGTGATGCCATTCATTAGGCTTCATTTATAAGCCTCAATTGAATAGGCACCAATGATCAGTTAAGAATGATCATTTTAACTGGCCGATAGACTTGATATGTTCGCACTAAATCGTCCATAACTATTGATTTAGAGCTCATAAAAACACAAATTTAAAGCCCATGACAAGCTCGCATAATTTTTTATATTGTGACAAAATTTAAGACAAAAATAGATGCGACAAAGCGTCCAAGTAATCCAATGTATCCAAAACTGCAGGACGTCATGCATTGTGATTCATTTCTAAGCCCTTACTCAATGAGCATCAATGATACGTTTAGAATTATCATTTTAATTGGTCGATCAACTTGACATTTCTGCACTAAATCATCCGAAAAGTTTAATTTAAAGTTCAGAATGACAGAAATCCAATGCTCACGTTAAGCTAGCTCAATTTTCTATATTATGACAAAGTTTCAGACAGAAATAGACACGACAAAGCATCCAAGTTATCCAATCTATCCCGAACTGCGCGATGCCATGAATTATGTTTCATCTGTAAGCCTCAACTCAATAAGTACCAATGATCAGTTAAGAATGATCATTTTAACTAGTCGAACAACTCTACATTTCCGCACTAAATCGTCCGCAACTTTTGATTTATATTTCCGAATGACATAAATCCAATGCCCACGTTAAGTTAGCTCAATTTTCTATATTGTATCAAAATGAGAGATAGAAATAGATACGACAAAGCGTGAGAGTAATCAAATCGATCCAAAACTGTGTGATTCCATGCATTCTTATTCATTTATAAGCCTTTACTCAGTGTGCACCAATGATCAGTTTAGAATGATCAAATTAACTGGCCGATAACCTTGACATGTCTGCACTAAATCGTTCCTAACTTTTAATTTAGAGCTCTGGATGGCATGAAACCAATGCCCACGTTAAGCTTGCTCAAGCTTCTATATTGAGACATATTTTGAGGCAGAAATAGATACAACAATGCATAATGCATGAAATAGACACGAAATAGACACAACAAAGCATCCAAGTTATCCAATCTATTCCGAACTACGTGATGCCATGCATTATGCTTCATTTATAAGCTTCAACTAAATAAACACCAATGATCATTTAAGAATGATCATTTTAACTGGCCGATCAACTTGACATGTTTGCACTAAATCGTCACTAACTTTTGATTAATAGCTCAGAATGACACGAAACCAATGCCCACGTTAAGCTAGATCAATTTTCTATATTGTGACAAAATTTGAGACATAAATAGATATGAGAAATAGTCCAAGTAATCCAATCTATCCAAAACTACGTGATGCCATGCATTGTGTTTCATTTATAGGCCATTACAGAATGAGCATCAATGATCAATTTTGAATGATAATTTTAACTGGCCGATCAACTTGACATGTATGTACTAGATTGTCTGTAACTTTTGATTTATAGCTCAGAATGTCACAAATCCAATGCCCACGTTATGCAAGCTCAATTTTATATATTGTGACAAGTTTTGAGACAGAAATCTATACGACAAAGCCTCCAATTAATCCAATATATCTCAAAATGCATGATGCCATGCATTATGCTTCATTTATAAGCCTTTACTCAATGAACAACAATTATCAGTTTAGAATGATCATATTAATATGCCGTTAACCTTGATAGGTATGCAATAAATCATCCATAACTTTTGATTTAGAGCTCAGAATGACACGAATCCAATTCCCACGTTAAGCTAGATCAAGTTTCTATATTGTGACAAATTTTGAGACAAAAATAGATACGACAAAGTAACCATGTTATCCACTCTATGCCAAACTACATGATGTCATGCATTATGCTTCATTTGTAAGCCTCAAGTCATTAGGCACCAATGATCAGTTAAGAATGATCATTTTTACTAGCCGATAAATTTGACATGTCCACACTAAATTGTCCATAATTTTTTTGATAAATAGTTCAGAATGACACAAATCCAAAGCCCATGTTTAGCTAGCTCAATTTTCTATACTATGACAAAATTTCATACTGAAATAGATACGACAAAGCATCCAAGTAATCCAATCTATCCAAAACTGTGTGATGTCATGCATTATGCTTCATTTATAAGCCTTTACTCAATGATCATCAATGATCAGTTTAGAATGATCATTTTTTAAATGGCCGATCAACTTGACATGTCTGCATTACATCATCCGTAACTTTTGATTTATAGCTCAGAATGACACGAATCCAATGCCCACGTTAAACTTGCTCCATTCTATATATTGTGACAAATTTTGAGAGAGAAATAGATACAAAAAGCCTCCAAATAATCTAATCAATCCCAAAATGCGTGATATCATGCATTATGTTTCATATATAAGCCTTTACTCAATGAGACCCACTAATCAGTTTAGAATGATCAAATTAACTGGCCGATAACCTTGACATGTCTGCACTAAATCGTCCATACCTTTTTGTTTAGAGCTGAGAATGACACGAATCCAATGCCCCCGTTAAAGTTGCTCAAGTTTCTATATTGTGATAAAATTTGAGATAGAAATAGATATCACAAAGCGTCCAAGTAATCCAATCTATCCAAAACTACGTGATGCCATGTATTGTGCTTAATTTATAAGCATTTACTCAATGAGCATCAATGATCAGTTTAGAATGATCACTTGAACTGGCCAATAAACTTGACATGTATGCATTAATTGTCCGTAACTTTTGATTTATAGCTCAGAATGACAGGAATCCAATGCCCATGTTAACAAGCTCAATTTTGTATATTGTGACTAGTTTTGAGAAAGAAATAGATACGACAAACCCTCTAAGTAATCAAATCTATCCCAAAATGCATGATGCCATCCATTACGCTTCATTTATAAGCCTTTACCCAATGAACATCAATTATCAAATTAGAATGATCATATTAACTGGCCAATAACCTTGACATGTCTACACTAAATCGTCCGTAACCTTCCATTTAGAGCTCAGAATGACACGACTCCAATGCCCTTGTTAAGCTTGCTTAATTTTCTATATTGTGACATAATTTGAGAGAGAAAGAGATAAGACAAAGCGACCAAGTTATCCAATCTATCCCAAACTGCGTGTTGCCATGCATTATGCTTTATTTACAAGCCTAAACTCAATGAGCACCAATGATCAGATAAGAATGATCATTTTAACTGGCCGATCAACTTGACTTGCCGCACTAATTTGTTCATAACTTTTGATTTAGAGCTCAGAATGACATAAAACCAAATCCCACGATAAGCTAGCTCAATTTTATATATTGTGACAAAATTTGAAACAAAAATAGATACAACAAAGCGTCCAAGTAATCAAATATCTCAAAAACTGCGTGATCATGCATTGCACTTTATTTATAAGCGCTTACTCATTGAGCATCAATGATCAGTTCAGAATGATCATTTTAACTGGTTGATCAACTTGACACGTCTGCACTAAATCTTCTATAACTTTTGATTTATAGCTCAGAATGACATGAATCGAATGTCCACGTTAAGCTAACTCAATTTTCTATATTGTGACAAATTTTCATACATAAACAGATACGAAAAAGCATCAAAGTAATCAAATCTATCCCAAAATCCGTGATGCCATGCATTATGCTTCATTTATAAGCCTTTACTCAATGAGCCCCAATGATCAGATTAGAATGATCAAATTAACTGGCCTATAACCTTGACATGTTTGCATTAAATCGTCTGTAATTTTTGATTTAGAGGTCAGAATGAAACGAATCTAATGCCCACGTTAATCTCGCTCAAGTTTCTATATTGTGACAAATTTTCAGACAAAAATAGATACAAAAAGTAACCAAAATGCACGATTTCATGCATTATGTTTCATTTCTAAGCCTTTATTTAATGAGCACCACTGATCAGTTTAGAATGATAAAATTAACTGGCTGATAAACTTGACATGTCTGCAATAAATCGTCTATAACTTTTTATTTAGACCTCAGAATGACACGAATCTGATGCCCACTTTAAGCTTGCTTAAGTTTCTATATTGTGACAAAATTTGAGACAGAAATAGATATCACAAAACTACGTGATGCCATGCATTGTGTTTCATTTATAAGCCTTTACTTAATGAGTATCAATGATCAGTTTAGTATGATCATTTGAACTAGCCGATAACCTTGACATATGTGCACTAAATCGTCAGTAATTTTTGATTTAGAGATCAGAATGACACATATCCAATGCCCACGTTAACCAAGCTGAATTTTCTCTATTGGGAAAAATTTGAGACAGAAATAGATACGACAAAGTAATCAAGTAATCCAATCTATCCCAAAATATGCAATGTCATGCATTATGTTTCATTTATAAGCCTTTACTCACTGAGTAACACTGATCATTTTAGAATGATCAAAGTAACTAGCCGATAACCTTGACTTGTCTGCACTAAATTGTCCATGACTTTTTATATAGAGCTCTGATTGACACGAATCTAATGCCCACGTTAAGCTTGCTCAAGTTTCTATATTGTGACAAAATTTGAGGAAGAAATTGATATGACAAAGGGTCCAAGGACTTTAATTTATCGAAAAGTACGTGATGGCATGCATTGTGTTTCATTTATAAGCCTTTACTCAATGAGCATCAATGATCAGTTTAGAATGATAATTTGAACTGGCCAATCAACTTGACATATATGCACTAGATTGTCCGTAACTTTTTATTTATAGCTCAGAATGACACGAATCCAATGCCCACATTCAGCAAGCTCAATTTTATATATTGTGACAAGTTTTGAGAATTAAATAGACACGACAAAGCCTCCAACTAATCCAATATATCATAAAATGCATGATGCCATGAATTATGCTTCATTTATAAGCCTTTACTCAATGAGCACCAATGATCTGTTTAGAATGATTGAATTAACTCACTGATAACCTTGACATATCTGCACTTTATTTAGAGATCCGAATGACACGAATCCGATGCCCATGTTAAGCTAGCTAATGTTTCTAAATTGTGATAAAATTTGAGAAATAAAAGATACGACAAAGCATCCAAGTTATCCAATCTATCCCAAAGTGCGTGATACCATGCATTATGCTTCACTTATAAGCCTCAACTAAATGAGCACCAATGATCAGTTCAAAGTGATCATTTTAACTCGCCGATCAACTTGACATTTCCGCACTAATTCGTCGGTAACTTTTGATTTAGAGCTCAGAATAACTCAAATCTAAAGCACACGGTATTTTTTTTATGACTTCAAACAACAATCTAACCCAAAATGCACAATGTCGTGCATTATGCTTCATTTATAAGCATTTACTCAATGAGCAGCAATGATTAGTTTAGAATGATCAAATTAACTGGTCGATAACTTTGACATGTCTGCAGTAGATTGTCCATAACTTTATATATAGAGCTCTGATTGACATGAATCCAATGCCCACGTTAAGCTTGCTCAAGTTTCTATATCGTGACAAAATTTGAGGCAGAAATAGATATGAAAAAGCGTCCAAGTAATCCAATGTATCCAAAACTACGTGATGCCATGCATTGTTCTTCATTTATAAGCCCTTACTAAATAAGCATCAATGATCAGGTTAAAATGATCAATTGAACTGGCCAATCAACTTGACATGTATGCACTAGATTGTACGTACCTTTTGATTTCTAACTCAGAATGACACGAATCCAATGCCCCCGTCAAACAAACCCAATTTTCTATATTGTGACAAATTTTGACAGTGAAATAGATACGACAAAGCCTCCAAGTAATCCAGTATATCCTAAAATGCATGATGCCATGTATTATGCTTCATTTATAAGCCTTTACTCAATGAACACCAATGATCAGTTTAGAATGATCAAATTAACTGGCCGATAACCTTGACATATCTGCACTAAACAGACCATAACTTTTTATTTAGAGCTCATAATGACACTAATCCAATGCCCATGTTAAGCTAGCTAAAGTTTCTATATTGTGACAAAATTTGTGACATAAAAGATACGACAAACCATCCAAGTTATCCAATCTATCCCGAACTGCATGATGCCTTGCATTATGCTTCATTTATAAGCCTCAACTCAATGAGCACCAATGATCAGTTAAAAATGATCATTTTAACTGGCCGATCAACTTGGCATGTCCGTAACTTTTGATTTAGATCTCAGAATGAAACAAATTCAAAGCCGACGTTAAGCTAGCTCAATTTTCTATATTGTGACAAAACATAAAACAAAAATATATATGTCAAAGCGTCCAAGTAGTCCAATCTATTCAAAACTGCGTGATGTAATGCATTGTTCTTAATTTATAAGCCCTTACTAAATGAGCATAAATGATCAGTTTAAAATGATCAAATTAACTGGCCAATAACCTTGACATTTCTGCACTAAATCATCCCTAACTTTTTATTTAGAGCTCAGAATGACGCGAATCCAATGCCCACGTTAAGGTTGCTCAAGTTTCTATTATTGTAACAAAATTTGGGACAAAAATAGAAACGACAGAGTATCCAAGTAATCCAATCTATCGAAAATTATGTTATGCCATGTATTGTGCTTCATTTATAAGCCTTTACTCAATGAGCATCAATGATTAGTTTAGCATGATCATTTTAACTGCTCGATCAACTTGAAATGTCTACACTATATCGTCTGTAACGTTTCATTGATAGCTCAGAATGAAATCAGCCCAAATTCCACGTTAAGCTAGCTCAATTTTGATACAGAAATAGATACAATAAAGAATACAAGTAATGAAATCTATCCAAAAATGGGTGATGTCATGCATTATGCTTCATTTATAATCCTTTACTCAATGAGCACCAATAATGAGTTTAGAATGATCAAATTACCTGGCTGATAACCTTGACATGTCTGCACTAAATCATCCATCCCTTTTTATTAAGATCTCATAATGACATGACTCCAATGCCCACATTAAACTTGCTCAAATTTCTATATTGTGACAAAATTTGAGACAGAAACAGATATGGCAAAGCATCCAAGTAATCCAATCTATCCAAAACTATGTGATGCCATGCATTGTTCTTCATTTATATGCCCTTACTAAATAAGCATCAATGATCAGGTTAGAATGATCAATTGAACTGGCCAATCAACTTGACATGTATGCACTAGATTGTATGTAGCTTTTGATTTATAACTCAGAATGACATGAATCCAATGCCCACGTCAAACAAACCCAATTTTCTATATTGTGACAAATTTTGACAGTGAAATAGATACGACAAAGTCTCCAAGTAATCCAATATATCCTAAAATGCATGATGCCATGCATTATGTTTCATTTATAAGCCTTTACTCAATGAGCACCAATGATCAGTTTAGAATGATCAAATTAACTGGCCGATAACCTTGACATATCTGCACTAAAGAGACCTTAACTTTTTATTTAGAGCTCACAATGACACTAATTCAATGCCCATGTTATGCTAGCTAAAGTTTCTATATTGTGACAAAATTTGAGACATAAAAGATACGAAAAACCATCCAAGTTATCCAATCTATCCCGAACTGCGTGATGCCATGCATTATGCTTCATTTATAAGCCTCAACTCAATGAGCACCAATGATCAGTTAAAAATGATTATTTTAATTGGCCGATCAACTTGGCATGTCCGTAACTTTTGATTTAGATCTCAGAATGAAACAAATTCAAAGCCGACGTTAAGCTAGCTCAATTTTCTATATTGTGACAAAACATAAAACAAAAATATATACGTCAAAGCGTCCAAGTAGTCCAATCTATCCTAAACTGCGTGATGTAATGCATTGTTCTTAATTTATAAGCACTCAATGAGCATAAATGATCAGCTTAAAATGATCAAATTAACTGGCCAATAACCTTGACATTTCTGCACTAAATCATCCCTAACTTTTTATTTAGAGCTCAGAATGACGCGAATCCAATGCCCACGTTAAGGTTGCTCAAGTTTCTATTATTGTAACAAAATTTGGGACAAAAATAGAAACGACAGAGTATCCAAGTAATCCAATCTATCGAAAATTATGTTATGCCATGTATTGTGCTTCATTTATAAGCCTTTACTCAATGAGCATCAATGATTAGTTTAGCATGATCATTTTAACTGCTCGATCAACTTGAAATGTCTACACTATATCGTCTGTAATGTTTCATTGATAGCTCAGAATGACACGAGTCCAAATTCCATGTTAAGCTAGCTCAATTTTGATACAGAAAAGATACAATAAAGCATTCAAGTAATTAAATCTATCCAAAAATGGGTGATGTCATGCATTATGCTTCATTTATAATCCTTTACTCAATGAGCACCAATAGTGAGTTTAGAATGATCAAATTACCTGGCTGAAAACCTTGACATGTCTGCACTAAATCATCCATCCATTTTTATTTAGATCTCAGAATGACATGAATCCAGTGCCCGCATTAAACTTGCTCAAATTTCTATATTGTGACAAAATTTGAGACAGAAATAGATATGACAAAGCATCCAAGTAATCCAATCTATCCAAAACTATGTGATGCCATGCATTGTGCTTCATTTATAAGCATGTACTCAATGAGTGTCAATGATCAGTTTAGAATGATCATTTGAACTGGCCAATCAAATTGACATGTATGCACTAGATTGTCCGTAACTTTTGATTTATAGATCAGAATAACACGAATCCAACGCCCATGTTAAGCAAGCTCAAGTTTCTATATTGTGACAAATTTTGAGACCAAAATAGATATATTAAAGACTCCAATTTTGAGACAGAAATAGATACGTTAAAGCCTTCCCAAAATGCATGATATCATGCATTATGCTTCATTTATAAGCCCTTACTCAAAGAGCACCAATGATCAGTTAAGAATGATCAAATTAACTGGCTGATAAACTTGCCATGACTGCATTAAATCATCCATAACTTTTTATTTAGAGCTCACAATGACCCGTATCCAATGCCCATGTTAAGCTAGCTCAATTTTCTATATTGTGACAAAATTTGAGACAAAAATAGATATGACAAAGCATCCAAGTAATTCAATCTATCTCAAAATGCGTGATACCAAGCATTATGCTTCATTTATAAGCCTTTAATCTATGAGCACCAATGAACAATTAAGAATGATCATTTTAAATGGCCGATCAACTTGGCATTTCCGCACTAATTAGTCCGTAACTTTTGATTTACAACTCTGAATGACACAAATTCAAAGCCCACATTAAGCGAGCTCAATATTCTATCTTGTGACAAAATTTGAAACAAAAATAGATATGTCAAAGCGTCCAAGTAATCCAATCAATCCAAAACGACGTGATGTAATGCATTGTGCTTCATTTATAAGCCCTTACTCAATAAAGCATCAATGATCAATTTAGAATGATCATTTTAACAGGTTGATCAACTTGACATTCCAAGTTATCTAGGTTGTCCAAGTTAAATGGTGACAAAATTTGAGACAGAAATAGATACGACAAAGCGTCCAAGTTATCCAATCTATCCAAAACTTCGTCATGCCATGCATTGTGCTTTCTATATAAGCCTTTACTCAATGAGCACCAATGATCAGTTTAGAATGATCATTTTAACTGACCGATCAACTTGACATGTCCGCACTGAATCATCCGTAACTTTTGATTTAGAGCTCATAATGACACAAATCCAAATCACACGTTAACCTAGCTCAGTTTTCTATATTGTGACAAAATTTGAGCAAGAAATAGATTCGGCAAAGCATCCAAGTAATCCAATATATTCAAAACTGCGCCATACCATGCATTGTGCTTCATTTATAAGCCTTTACTCAATGAGCATCAATTATCAGTTTAGAATGATCATTTTAACAGCCCGATCAACTTGACATGTCTGCACTATATTGTCCGTAACTTCTGATTTAGAACTCAGAATGACACGAATCCAATGCCCACGTTAAGCTAGCTCAATTTTCTCTATTGTGACAAAATTTGGGACAAAAATAGATTTACCAAAGCATCCAAGTAATCCAATCTCTCCAAACTGTGTCTTTCCATGCATTGTGCTTTATTTATAAGCCTTTACTCAATGAGTAGTAATGATCAGTTTAGAATGATCATTTCAACTGGCCGATCAACTTGAAATTTACGCACTAAATTGTCCATAACTTTGGATTTACATCTCAGAATGACACAAATCCAAAGCCCACGTTAAGCTAGATCAATTTTCTATATTGTGACAAAATTTGAGACAAAAATAGATTCCACAAAGCGTCCAACTAATCCAATCTATCCCATACTGCGTCTTGCATGCATTGTGCTTTATTTATAAGCCTTTAATCAATGAGCATCAATGATCCGTTTAGAATGATCATTTTAACTGCCCCATCAACTTGACATGTCTGCACTATATCATCCATAACTTTCGATTTATAACTTAGAATGACACTAATCCAACGCCAATGTTAAACTAGATCAATTTTCTATATTGTGACAAAATTTGAGACAAAAATAGATTCGACAAAGCAACCAAGTTATCCAATCTATCCAAAACTGCGTCATGTCATACATTGTGCTTCATTTATAAGGCTTTACTCAATGAGCATCCATGATCAGTTTAGAATGATCATTTTAACTGCCCGATAGACTTGACATGTCTGCACTAAATCATCCGTAACTATAGATTTATAACTCAGAATGACACGAATCCAATGCCCACAAAAATATATTTGACAAAATGTCCAAGTAATCCAATCTATCCAAAACAGCGTCATGCCATGAATTGTGCTTCATTTATAAGACTTAACTCAATGAGCATCAATGATGAGTGTAGAATGATCATTTTAACTGGCCAATAACCTTGACATGTCCGCATTAAGTTGTCCGTAACTTTTGATTTAGAGCTTAAAATGACATAAATCCAAAGTGCATGTTAACCTAGCTCAATTTTCTATATATTGACAAAATTTGAGACAGAAATTTCGACAAAACATCCAAGCACTCCAATCTATCCAAAACAGCGTCATGCCATGCATTGTGCTTCATTGATAAGCCTTTACTTGATGAGCATCAGTGATCAGTTTATAATGATCATTTTAACAGGCCGATCAACTTCACATGTCTACACTATATTGTCCGTAACATTTGATTTATAACTCAGAGTAACAGGAATCCAATGCCCACATTAAGCTAGCCCAATTTTCTATATTGTGACAAAATTTGAGACAAAAATAGATTCCACAAAGCGTCCAACTAATCCAATCTATCCAAAACTGCGTCTTGCATGCATTGTGCTTTATAAGCCTTTAATCAATGAGCATCAATGATCAGTTTAAAATGATCATTTTAACTGCCCGATCAACTTGACACGTCTGCACTATATCATCCATAACTTTTTATTTATAACTTAGAATGACACTAATCCAATGCCCACGTTAAACTAGCACAATTTTCTATATTATGACAAAATTTGAGACAAAATTAGATTCTACAAAGCGGCCAAGTAATCCAATCTATCCAAAACTGTGTCTTGCCATGCATTGTGCTTTATTTATAATACTTTACTCAATGAGCATCAATGATCAGTTTAGAATGATCATTTTAACTGCCCGATCAAATTGACATGTCTGCCCTAAATTGTCTGTAACTTTTGATTTATAGGTCATAATGACATGAATCCAATGCCCACGTTAAGCTTGCTCAATTTCTATATTGCGACAAATTTTAAGACAAAAATAGATTCGACAAAGCATCCAATTAATCCAATCTATCCAAAACTGTATCATGCCTTGCATTGTTCTTCATTTATAAGCCATTACTCAATGAGCATCAATGATCAATTTAGAATGATCATTTTAATTGGCCAACCAACTTGACATGTCTGCACTAAATCGTCCATAACTTTTGATTTAGATCTAAGAATAATACAAATCCAAAGCCCACGATAATCTAGCTCAATTTTCTATATTATGACAAATTTTGAGACTGAAATAGATTCGAAAAAGCATCCGGATTATCCAATCTATCCAAAACTGCGTCTTGCCATGCATTGTGCTTCATTAATAAGCCTTTACTCAATGAGCATCAATGATCTGTTTAGAATGATTATTTTAACTGGTTGATCAACTATACGTGTCTGCACTTAATCGTCTTTAATTTTAGATTTAGAACTCAAAATGACACAAATCCAAAGCCCACGTTAAGCGAGTTTAATTTTCTATATTGTGAAAAAATTTGAGACAGAAATAGATTCGACAAAGGATCCAAGTAATCCATTCTATCCAAAACTGCGTCTTGCTATGCATTGTGCTTCATTAATAAGCCTTTACTCAATGCGCATCAATGATCACTCTAGAATGACTATTTTAATTGGTCGATGACCTTGACATTTCTGCACTAAATCATCCGTAACTTTAGATATAGAACTCAAAATGACACAAATCCAAAGCCCACATTAAGCTAGTTCAATTTTCTATATTGTGACAAAATTTGAGACATAAATAGATTCGAGAAAGCGTCCAAGTAAAACAATATATCCAAAACTGCGTCATGCCATGCATTGTGCTTTATTTATAAGCCTTTACTCAATGAGCATCAATGATCAGTTGAGAATCATCATTTCAACTGGCCGATCAACTTCACATGTCCACACTAAGTTGTCTGCAACTTTTGACTTAGAGCTCAAAATGACACAAATCCAAAGCCCACATTAACCTGGCTCAATTTTCTATATTTTGACAAAATTTGAGACAGAAATAGATTCGACAAAGTGTCCAAGCAATCCAATCTATCCAAAACTGTGTCTTGCCATGCATTGTGCTTCATTTATAAGCCTTTACTCAATGAGCATCAATGATCAGTTTAGAATGATCATTTTAACTGCCCGATCAACTTGACATGTCTGCACTATATCATCCATAACTTTTGATTTATAACTTAGAATGACACTAATCCAATGCCCACGTTAAACTAGCTCAATTTTCTATATTGTTACAAAAATTCAGACAGAAATAGGTTCGAAAAAGCATCCAAGTAAACCAATCTATCCAAAACTGCGTCTTGCCATGCATTGTGCTTTATTTATAAGCATTTACTCAATGAGCATCAATTACCAGTTTAGAATGATCATTTTAACTGCCCGATCAACTTCACATGTCCGCACTAGTTTGTCCGTAATTTTTGATTTAGAGCTCAGAATGACACAAATCCAAAGCCCACGTTAACCTAGCTCAATATTCTATATTTTGACAAAATTTGAGACCAAAATATATTCGACAAGGCGTCCAAGCAATCCAATCAATCCAAAACTGTGTCATGCAATGCATTGTGCTTCATTTTTAAGCCTTTACTCAATGAGCATCAATGATCAGCTAGAATGATAATTTTATGTGGCCGATCAACTTGACATGTCTGTAATATATCGTCCGTAACTTTTGATTTATAACTCAGAATGACACGAATCCAATGCCCACATTGGCCTAGCTCAATATTCTATATTTTGACAAAATTTGAGACAAAAATAGATTCCACAAAGCGTTCAAGTAATCCAATCTATCTAAAATTGCGTCTTGACATGCATTTGTGCTTTATTTATAAGCCTTTACTCAATGAGCATCAATGATCAGTTTAGAATGATCATTTTAACTGCCCGATCAACTTGACATGTCTGCACTATATCATCCATAAAATTTGATTTATAACTTAGAATGACAGGAATCCAATGCCCACGTTAAACTAGCTCCATTTTCTATATTGTGACAAAATTTGAGACAAAAATAGATTCCCCAAAGGGGCCAAGTAATCCAATCTATCCAAAACTACATCTTGCCATGCATGTGCTTTATTTATAATCCTTTACTCAATGAGCATCAATGATCAGTTTAGAAAGATCATTTTAACTCGTCGACTAACTTTGCATGGCCGCACTTAATCGTCCGTAACTATAGATTTAGAGCTCATAAATACACAAATCCAAAGCCCACATTAACCTAGCTCAATTTTCTATATTGTGACAAAATTTGAGACAGAAATAGATTCGACAAAGCAACCAAGTTATCCAATCTATCCAAAACTGCGTCATGCCATACATTGTGCTTCATTTATAAGGCTTTACTCAATGAGCATCCATGATCAGTTTAGAATGATCATTTTAACTGCCCGATACACTTGACATGCCTGCACTAAATCATCTGTAACTATAGATTTATAACTCAAAATGACACGAATCCAATGCCCACGTTAAGCTAATTCAATTTTCTATATTGTGACAAAGCTTGAGACAGAAATATATATGACAAAACGTCCAAGTAATCCAATCTATCCAAAACAGCGCCATGCCATGAATTGTGCTTCATTTATAAGACTTTACTCAGTGAGCATCAATGATGAGTTTAGAATGATCATTTTAACTGGCCAATAACCTTGACATGTCCGCATTAAATTGTCCGTAACTTTTGATTTAGAGCTCAAAATGACATAAATCCAAAGCGCATGTTGACCAAGCTCAATTTTCTATATATTGACAAAATTTGAGGCAAAAATTCGACAGAACATCCAAGCAATCCAATCTATCCATAACATCGTCATGCCATGCATTGTGCTTCATTGATAAGCCTTTACTTAGTGAGCATCAATGATCAGTTTATAATGATCATTTTAACAGGCCGATCAACTTGACATGTCTACTTTATATTGTCCGTAACATTTGATTTATAACTCTGAGTGACACGAATCCAATGCCCACATTAAGGTAGCTCAATTTTCTATATTGTGACAAAATTTGAAAATAAAATAGATTCCACAAAGCGTCCAACTAATCCAATCTATCCAAAATTGCGTCTTGCATGCATTGTCCTTTATTTATAAGCCTTTAATCAATGAGCATCAATGATCAGTTTAGAATGATCATTTTAACTGCCCGATCAACTTGACATGTCTGCACTATATCATCCATAACTTTTGATTTATAACTTAGAATGACACTAATCCAATGCCCACGTTAAACTGGCTCAATTTTCTATATTGTGACAAAATTTGAGACAAAAATAGATTCGACAAAGCGGCCAAGTAATCCAATCTATCCAAAACTGCGTCTCGCCATGCATTGTGCTTTATTTATAATACTTTACTCAATAAGCATCAGTGATCAGTTTAGAATGATCATTTAAACTGACCGATCAACTTAACATGTCTGCACTAAATCGTCTGTGAATATTGATTTAGAGCTCTGAAATACACAAATCCAAAGCCCACATTAACCTAACTCAATTTTCTATATTGTGACAAAATTTCAGACAGAAATAGATTCGATAAAGCATCCAAGTTATCCAATCTATCCAAAACTGCGTCTTGCCATGCATTGTGCTTTATTTATAATCCTTTAGTCAATGAGCATCAATGATCAGTTTAGAATGATCATTTTAACTGGCCGATCAACTTCACATTTCCGCACTAAGTTGTCTGTAACTTTTAATTTAGAGCTCAGAATGACACAA
This sequence comes from Pugionium cornutum, assembly GCA_018901935.1. NCBI lineage: Eukaryota > Viridiplantae > Streptophyta > Magnoliopsida > Brassicales > Brassicaceae > Pugionium > Pugionium cornutum. Next base: position 11,764,731 of record CM032165.1, on the reverse strand, counting down.
ATCCAAAGCCCACGTTAACCTAGCTCAATTTTCTATACTGTGACAAAATTTGAGACAAAAAAAGATTTGACAAAGCGTTCAAGTTGTCCAATCTGTCCAAAACTACGTTTTGCCATGCATTGTGCTTCATTAATAAGCCTTTATTCAATGAGCATCAATGATCTCTTTAAAATGATTATTTTAACTGGTTGATCAACTATACATATCTGCACTAAATCGTCCTTAGTTTTAGATTTATAACTCAAAATGACACAAATCCAAAACCCACGTTAAGCTAGTTCAATTTTCTATATTGTGAAAAAATTTGAGACAGAAATAGATTCGACAAAGGATAGAAGTAATCCATTCTATCCAAAACTGCGTCTTGCTATGCATTGAGCTTCATTAATAAGCCTTTACTCAATGAGAATCAAGGATCACTCTGGAATGACTATTTTAATTGGTCGATGACCTTGACATTTCTGCACTAAATCATCCGTAACTTTAGATTTAGATCTCAAAATGACACAAATCCAAAGCCCACATTAAGCTAGTTCAATTTTCTATATTGTGACAAAATTTGAGACATAAATAGATTCGAGAAAGCGTCCAAGTAAAACAATATATCCAAAACTGCGTCATGCCATGCATTGTGCTTTATTTATAAGCCTTTACTCAATGAGCATCAATGATCAGTTGAGAATGAACAATTTAACTGGCCGATCAACTTCACATGTCCGTACTAAGTTGTCTGTAACTTTTGATTTAGTGCTCAGAATGACACAAATCCAAAGCCCACATTAACCTGGCTCAATTTTCTATATTTTGACAAAATTTGAGACAGAAATAGATTCGAAAAAGTGTCCAAGCAATCCAATCTATCCAAAACTGTGTCTTGCCATGCATTGTGCTTCATTTATAAGCCTTTACTCAATGACCATCAATGATCAGTTTAGAATGATCATTTTAACTGGCCGATCAACTTGACAAGTCTGCACTATATCGCCCGTAACTTTTGATTTATAACTCAGAATGACACGAATCCAAAGCCCACGTTAACCTAGCTCAATTTTCTATATATTGACAAAATTTGAGACAGAAATAGATTTGACAATGCGTCCAAGAATTCCAATCTATCCAAAACTGCGTCATGCCATGCATTGTGTTTTATTTATCTGCCTTTACTTAATGAGCATCAATGATCAGTTTAGAATGATTATTTTAACTGGCCGATAATCTTGAAATGTCTGCACTATATCGTCCGTAACTTTTGATTTATAACTCAGAATGAAATGAATCCAATGCCAACACTAAGCTAGCTCAATTTTCTATATTGTGACAAAATTTGAGACAAAAATACATTCCACAAAGCGTCCAACTAATCCAATCTATCCAAAACTCCGTCTTGCATGCATTGTGCTTTATTTATAAGCCTTTAATCAATGAGCATCAATGATAAGTTTAGAAAGATCTTTTTAACGGCCCGATCAACTTGAAATGTCTGCACTATATCATCCATAACTTTTGATTTAAAACTTAGAATGACACTAATCCAATGCCCACGTTAAACTAGCTCAATTTTCTATATTGTGACAAAATTTGAGACAAAAATAGATTCGACAAAGCGGCCAAGTAATCCAAGCTATCCAAAACTGCGTCTTGCCATGCATTGTGCTTTATTTATAATACTTTACTCAATGAGCATCAATGATCAGTTTAGAATGATCATTTTAACTGACCGATCAACTTGACATGTCCGCACTAAATCGTCTGTAACTATTGATTTAGAGCTCAGAAATACACAAATCCAAAGCCCACATTAACCTAACTCAATTTTCTATATTGTGACAAAATTTCAGACAGAAATAGGTTCGAAAAAGCATCCAAGTAAACCAATCTATCCAAAACTGCGTCTTGCCATGCATTGTGCTTTATTTATAAACATTTACTCAATGAGCATCAATGATCAGTTTAGAATGATCATTTTAACTGCCCGATCAACTTCACATGTCCGCACTAATTTGTCCGTAACTTTTGATTTAGAGCTCAGAATGACACAAATCCAAAGCCCACATTAACCTAGCTCAATTTTCTATATTTTGACAAAATTTGAGACAAAAATATATTCGACAAGGTGTCCAAGCAATCCAATCTATCCAAAACTGTGTCATGCCATGCATTGTGCTTCATTTATAAGCCTTTACTCAATGAGAATCAATGATCAGTTTAGAACGATAATTTTAACTGGCCGATCAACTTGACATGTCTGCACTATATCGTCCGTAACTTTTGATTTATAACTCAGAATGACACGAATCCAATGCCCACGTTAGCCTAGCTCAATATTCTATATTTTGAAAAAATTTGAGACAAAAATAGATTCCACAAAGCGTTCAAGTAATCCAATCTATCTAAAACTGCGTCTTGCCATGCATTGTGCTTTATTTATAAGCCTTTACTCAAAGAGCATAAATTATCAGTTTAGAATGATCATTTTAACAGACCGATCAACTTGACATGTCTGCACTATATCATCCATAAATTTTGATTTATAACTTAGAATGACACGAATCCAATGCCCACGTTAAACTAGCTCCATTTTCTATAGTGTTACAAAATTTGAGACAAAAATAGATTCCACAAAGGGGCCAAGTAATCCAATCTATCCAAAACTACGTCTTGCCATGCATGTGCTTTATTTATAATCCTTTACTCAATGAGCATCAATGATCAGTTTAGAATTATCATTTTAACTGGTCGATTAACTTGGCATGTCCGCACTTAATCGTCCGTAACTATAGATTTAGAACTCAGAAATACACAAATCCAAAGCCCACATTAACCTAGGTCAATTTTCAATATTGTGACAATATTTGAGACGGAAATAGATTCGACAAAGCAACCAAGTTATCTAATCTATCCAAAACTGCGTCATGCCATACATTGTGCTTTATTTATAAGGATTTACTCAATGAGCATCCATGATCAGTTTAGAATGATCATTTTAACTGCCCGATACACTTGACATGTCCGCACTAAATCATCCGTAACTATAGATTTATAACTCAGAATGACACGAATCCAATGCCCATGTTAAGCTAATTATATTTTCTATATTGTGACAAAGCTTGAGACAGAAATATATTTGACAAAACGTCCAAGTAATCCAATCTATCCAAAACAGCGTCATGCCATGAATTGTGCTTCATTTATAAGACTTTACTCAATGAGCATCAATGATTAGTTTAGAATGATCATTTTAACTGGCCAATAACCTTGACATATCCGCATTAATTTGTACGTAACTTTTGATTTAGAGCTCAAAATGACATAAATCCAAAGCGCATGTTAACCTAGCTCAATTATCTATATATTGACAAAATTTGAGACAGAAATTCGACAAAACATCCAAGCAATCCAATCTATCGATAACAGCGTCATGCCATGCATTGTGCTTCATTTATAAGCCTTTACTTAATGAGCATCAATGATCAGTTTATAATGATCATTGTAACAGGCCGATCAACTTGACATGTCTGCACTATATCATCCATAACTTTTGATTTATAACTTAGAATGACACTAATCCAATGCCCACGTTAAACTAGCTCAATTTTCTATATTGTGACAAAATTTGAGGCAAAAATAGATTCGACAAAGCGGCCAAGTAATCCAAGCTATCCAAAACTGCGTCTTGCCATGCATTGTGCTTTATTTATAATACTTTACTCAATGAGCATCAATGATCAGTTTAGAATGATCATTTTAACTGGCCGATCAACTTCACATTTCCGCACTAAGTTGTCTGTAACTTTTAATTTAGAGCTCAGAATGACACAAATCCAAAGCCCACGTTAACCTAGCTCAATATTCTATATTTTGACAAAATTTGAGACCAAAATATATTCGACAAGGCATCCAAGCAATCCAATCAATCCAAAACTGTGTCATGCAATGCATTGTGCTTCATTTTTAAGCCTTTACTCAATGAGCATCAATGATCAGCTAGAATGATAATTTTATGTGGCCGATCAACTTGACATGTCTGTAATATATCGTCCGTAACTTTTGATTTATAACTCAGAATGACACGAATCCAATGCCCACATTGGCCTAGCTCAATATTCTATATTTTGACAAAATTTGAGACAAAAATAGATTCCACAAAGCGTTCAAGTAATCCAATCTATCTAAAACTGCGTCTTGCCATGCATTGTGCTTTATTTATAAGCCTTTACTCAAATAGCATCAATTATCAGTTTAGAATGATCATTTTAACAGACCAATCAACTTGACATGTCTGCACTATATCATCCATAAATTTTGATTTATAACTTAGAATGACACGAATCCAATGCCCACGTTAAACTAGCTCCGTTTTCTATAGTGTTACAAAATTTGAGACAAAAATAGATTCCACAAAGGGGCCAAATAATCCAATCTATCCAAAACTACGTCTTGCCATGCATGTGCTTTATTTATAATCCTTTACTCAATGAGCATCAATGATCAGTTTAGAATTATCATTTTAACTGGTCGATTAACTTGGCATGTCCGCACTTAATCGTCCGTAACTATAGATTTAGAACTCAGAAATACACAAATCCAAAGCCCACATTAACCTAGGTCAATTTTCAATATTGTGACAAAATTTGAGACAGAAATAGATTCGACAAAGCAACCAAGTTATCCAATCTATCCAAAACTGCGTCATGCCATACATTGTGCTTCATTTATAAGGATTTACTCAATGAGCATCCATGATCAGTTTAGAATGATCATTTTAACTGCCCGATACACTTGACATGTCCGCACTAAATCATCCGTAACTATAGATTTATAACTCAGAATGACACGAATCCAATGCCCATGTTAAGCTAATTATATTTTCTATATTGTGACAAAGCTTGAGACAGAAATATATTTGACAAAACGTCCAAGTAATCCAATCTATCCAAAACAGCGTCATGCCATGAATTGTGCTTCATTTATAAGACTTTACTCAATGAGCATCAATGATGAGTTTAGAATGATCATTTTAACTGGCCAATAACCTTGACATATCCGCATTAATTTGTACGTAACTTTTGATTTAGAGCTCAAAATGACATAAATCCAAAGCGCATGTTAACCTAGCTCAATTATCTATATATTGACAAAATTTGAGACAGAAATTCGACAAAACATCCAAGCAATCCAATCTATCCAAAACAGCGTCACGCCATGAATTGTGCTTCGTTGATAAGCCTTTACTTAATGAGCATCAATGACCAGTTTATAAAGATCATTGTAACAGGCCGATCAACTTGACATGTCTACACTATATTGTCCGTAACATTTGATTTATAACTCAGAGTGACACGAATCGAATGCCCACATTAAGCTAGCTCAATTTTCTATATTGTGACAAAACTTGAGACAAAAATAGAATCCACAAAGCGTCCAACTAATCCAATCTATCCAAAACTGCGTCTTGCATGCATTGTGCTTTATTTATAAGCCTTTAATCAATGAGCATCAATGATCAGTTTAGAATGATCATTTTAACTGCCCGATCAACTTGACATGTCTGCACTTTATCATCCATAACTTTTGATTTAAAACTTAGAATGACACTAATCCAATGCCCACGTTAAACTAGCTCAATTTTCTATATTGTGACAAAATTTGAGGCAAAAATAGATTCGACAAAGCGGCCAAGTAATCCAAGCTATCCAAAACTGCGTCCTGCCATGCATTGTGCTTTATGTATAATACTTTACTCAATGAGCATCAATGATCAGTTTAGAATGATCATTTTAACTGACCGATCAACTTGACATGTACGCACTAAATCGTCTGTACTATTGATTTAGAGCTCAGAAATACACAAATCCAAAGCCCACATTAACCTAACTCAAATTTCTATATTGTGACAAAATTTCAGACAGAAATAGGTTCAAAAAAGCATCCAAGTAAACCAATCTATCCAAAACTGCGTCTTGCCATGCATTGTGCTTTATTTATAAACAGTTACTCAATGAGCATCAATGATGAGTTTAGAATGATCATTTTAACTGCCCGATCAACTTCACATGTCTGCACTAATTTTTCCGTAACTTTTGATTTAGAGCTCAGAATGACACAAATCCAAAGCCCACATTAACCTAGCTCAATTTTCTATATTTTGACAAAATTTGAGACCAAAATATATTCGACAAGGTGTCCAAGCAATCAAATCTATCCAAAACTGTGTCATGCCATGCATTGTGCTTCATTTATAAGCCTTTACTCAATGAGCATCAATGATCAGTTTAGAACGATAATTTTAACTGGCCGATCAACTTGACATGTCTGCACTATATCGTCCGTAACTTTTGATTTATAACTCAGAATGACACGAATCCAATGCCCACGTTAGCCTAGCTCAATATTCTATATTTTGACAAAATTTGAGACAAAAATAGATTCCACAAAGCGTTTAAGTAATCCAATCTATCTAAAACTGTGTCATGCCATGCATTGTGCTTCATTTATAAGCCTTTACTTAATGAGCATCAATGATCAGTTTATAATGATCATTGTAACAGGCCGATCAATTTGACATGTCTGCACTATATCATCCATAACTTTTGATTTATAACTTAGAATGACACTAATCCAATGCCCACGTTAAACTGGCTCAATTTTCTATATTGTGACAAAATTTGAGACAAAAATAGATTGGACAAAGCGGCCAAGTAATCCAATCTATCCAAAACTGCGTCTCGCCATGCATTGTGCTTTATTTATAATATTTTACTCAATAAGCATCAATGATCAGTTTAGAATGATCATTTAAACTGACCGATCAACTTGACATGTCTGCACTAAATCGTCTGTGAATATTGATTTAGAGCTTTGAAATACACAAATCCAAAGCCCACATTAACCTAACTCAATTTTCTATATTGTGACAAAATTTCAGACAGAAATAGATTTGATAAAGCATCCAAGTTATCCAATCTATCCAAAACTGCGTCTTGCCATGCATTGTGCTTTATTTATAATCCTTTAGTCAATGAGCATCAATGATCAGTTTAGAATGATCATTTTAACTGGCCGATCAACTTCACATTTCCGCACTAAGTTGTCCGTAACTTTTAATTTAGAGCTCAAAATGACACAAATCCAAAGCCCACATTAACCTAGCTCAATTTTTTATACTGTGACAAAATTTGAGACAAAAAAAGATTTGACAAAGCGTTCAAGTTGTCCAATCTATCCAAAACTACGTTTTGCCATGCATTGTGCTTCATTAATAAGCCTTTACTCAATGAGCATCAATGATCTCTTTAGAATGATTATTTTAACTGGTTGATCAACTATACATGTCTGCACTAAATCGTCCTTAGTTTTAGATTTATAACTCAAAATGACACAAATCCAAAACCCACGTTAAGCTAGTTCAATTTTCTATATTGTGAAAAAAATTTAGACAGAAATAGATTAGACAAAGGATAGAAGTAATCCATTCTATCCAAAAATTGCGTCTTGCTATGCATTGGGCTTCATTAATAAGCCTTTACTCAATGAGAATCAATGATCACTCTCGAATGACTATTTTAACGGGTCGATGATCTTGACGTTTCTACACTAAATCGTCAGTAACTTTAGATTTAGAACACAAAATGACACAAATCCAAAGCCCACGTTAAGCTAGTTAAATTTTCTATATTGTGACAAAATTTGAGACATAAATAGGTTCGAAAAAGCGTCCAAGTAAACCAATCTATCCAAAACTGCGTCATGCCATACATTGTGCTTTATTTATAAGCATTTACTAAATGAGCATCAATGATCAATTTAGAATGAACATTTTAACTGCCCGATCAACTTCACATATCCGCAGTAATTTGTCCGTAACTTTTGATTCAGAGCTCAGAATGACACAAATCCAAAGCCCACATTAACCTAGCTCAATTATCTATATTTTGACAAAAATTCAGACCTAAATAGATTCGACAAGGCGTCCAACCAATCCAATCTATCCAAAACTTTGTCATGCCATGCATTGTGCTTCATTTATAAGCCTTTACTCAATGAGCATCAATGATCAGTTAGAATGATAATTTTAACTGGCCGATCAACTTGACATGTCTGCACTATATCGTCCGTAATTTTTGATGTATAACTCAGAATGACACGAATCCAATGCCCACGTTAGCCTAGCTCAATTTTCTATATTTTGACAAAATTGGGGCAGAAATAGAATCGACAAAGCGTCCAAGAATTCCAATCTATCCAAAACTGCATCATGCCATGCAATTGTGCTTTATTTATCAGCCTTTACTCCATGAGCAACAATGATCTGTTAAGAATGATCTGCCCGATCAACTTGACATGTCTACACTATATCATCCATAAATTTTGATTTATAACTTAGAATGACACGAATCCAATGCCCACGTTAAACTAGCTCCATTTTCTCTATTGTGACAAAATTTGAGACAAAAATAGATTCCACAAAGGGGCCTAGTAATCCAATCTATCCAAAACTACGTCTTGCCGTGCATGTACTTTATTTATAAGCCTTTACTCAATGAGCATCAATGATCAGTTTAGAATGATCATTTTAACAGCCCGATGAACTTGACATGTCTGCACTATATCATCCATAAATTTTGATTTATAACTTAGAATGACACGAATCCAATGCCCACGTTAAACTAGCTCCATTTTCTATATTGTGACAAAATTTGAGACAAAAATAGATTCGACAAAGGGGCCAAGTAATCTAATCTATCCAAAACTACGTCTTGCCATGCATGTGCTTTATTTATAATCCTTTACTCAATGAGCATCAATGATCAGTTTAGAATGATCATTTTAACTGGTCGATTAACTTGGCATGTCCCCACTAAATCGTCCGTAACTATAGATTTAGAGCTCAGAAATACACAAATCCAAACCCGACATTAACCTAGCTAAATTTTCTATATTGTGACAAAATTTGAGACAGAAATAGATTCGACAAAGCGACCAAGTTATCCAATCTATCCAAAACTGCGTCATGCCATACATTGTGCTTCATTTATAAGGCTTTACTCAATGAGCATCCATGATCAGTTTAGAATGATTATTTTAACTGGTTGATCAAATTGATATATATGCACTAAATCATCTGTAACTTTAGATTTTGGACTCAAAATGACACAAATCCAAAGCCCATGTTAACCTAGTTCAATTTTCTATATTGTGGCAAAATTGGAGAGAAAAATAGAATCGACAAAGCGTTTAAGTAATCCAATATATCCAAAACTACGTCATGCCATGCATTATGCTTTTTTAGAAGCCTTTACTCAATGAGCATCAATGATCAGTTTAGAATGATCATTTTAACTGGCATATCAACTTGACATGTCCGCACTAAATTGTCCATAACTTTTTATTTAGAGCTCAAAATGACACAAATCCAAAGCCCACGTTAACCTAACTCAATACTCTATATTGTGACAAAATTTGAGACAGGAATAGATTCGACAAAGGGTCCAAGTAATGTAATATATCCAAAACTGCGTCTTGCCATGCATTGTGCTTCATTAATAAGCCTTTACTCAATGAGCATCAATGATCAGTTTAAATTGATTATTTTAACTTGTCGATCAACTTGACATGTCTGCACTAGATCGTTCGTAACTTTAGATTTAAAACTCAAAATGACACAACTCCAAAGCCCACGTTAGGCTTGTTCAATTTTCTATATTGTGACAAAATTTGAGACAGTAATAGATTCGACAAGTAATATATCCAAAACTGCATCTTGCCATGCATTGTTGTCCATTAATAAGCCCTTACCCAATGAGCATTAATGATCAGTCTAGAATGATTATCTTAACTGGTCGATCAACTTGACATGTATGCATTAAATCGTCTGTAACTTTTGATTTTGAGCTCAGAATGTCACAAATCCAAAGCCCACGCTAATCTCGCTCAATTTTCAATAATGTGACAAAATTGGAGACAGAAATAGATTCGAAAAAGCGTCCTAGTAATCCAATCTATCCAAAACAGCGTCATGCCATGCATTGTGCTTCATTTATAAGCCTTTACTCAATGATCATCAACGATCAGTTTAGAATGATCATTTTAACTGCCCGATCAACTTGACATGTCTGCACTATATCGTACGTAACTTTAGATCTAGAACTCAAAATAACACAAATTCAAAGCCCAAGTTAAGCTAGTTCAATTTTCTATATTGTGACAAAATTGGAGACAGAAATATATTCGACAAAGCGTCCAAGTAAACCAATCTATCCAAATCTGCGTCATGCCATGCATTATGCTTTATTTATAAGCCTTTACTCAAAGAGCATCAATGATCAGTTTAGAATGATCACTTTAAAGGTCAGATCAACTTGACATGTCCGCACTAAATTATCGGTAACTTTTGATTTAGAGCTCAGAATGATACCAATCCAAAGCCCACGTTAACCTAGCTCAATTTATTATATTGTGACAAAATTTGAGACAGAAATAGATTTGACAAAGAGTCCAAGTAATGCAATCTATCCAAAACTACGTCTTGCCATGCATTGTGCTTCATTTAAAGCCTTTACTCAATGAGCATCAATGATCAGTTTAGAATGATCATTTTAACTGCCCGATCAACTTGACATGTCTGCACTATATCGTCCGTAACTTTTGATTTATAGCTCAGAATGGCACAAATCCAATTCCCACGTTAAGCTAGCTAAAATTTCTATCTCCTGACAAAATTTGAAAAAAAATAGATTCGAAAATCCATCCAAGTAATCCAATCTATCCAAAATTGCGTCTTGCCATTCATTGTGCTTTATTTATAAGCCATTACTCAAGGAGCATCAATCATCAGTTTAGAATAATAATATTAACTGGCCGATCAACGTGACATGTCCGATTAAATCGTCCATAACTTTTGATTTAGAGCTTAGTATGACTGAAATCCTATACCCCCGTTAACCTAGCTCAATTTTCAATATGGTGACAAAATTTGAGAAAGAAATAGATACGACAAAGCGTCCAAGTTATCCAATATATCCAAAACTTCATCATGCCATGCATTGTGCTTTATTTCTAAGCCTTTACTCAATGAGCATCAATGATTAGTTTAGAATGATTATTTTAACTGGTCAATCAACTTCACATTTCTGCACTAAATCGTGCATAAATTTAGATCTAGAACTCAAACTGACACAAATCCGAAGCCCACGTTAAGCTAGTTCAATTTTCTATATTGTGACAAAATTTGAGACAGAAATAGATTCGACAAAGCGTCCAAGTAATCCAATATATCCAAAACTGCGTCCTGTCATGTATTATGCTTCATTAATAAGCCTTTACTCAATGAGCATCAATCATCAGTCTAAAATGATTATTTTACCGGGCCGACCAACTTGACATGTCTGCACTAAATCACCCTTAACTTAAGATTTAGAACTCAAATTAACAGAAATCCAAAGCCCACGTTAAGCCAGGTCAAAATTCTATATTGTGACAAAATTTGAGACAGAAATAGATTCGACAAAGTGTCCAAGTAATCCAATCTATCCGAAAGAGCGTCATGGCATGCATTGTGCTTTATTTATAAGTCTCTACTCAATGAACATCAATGATCAGTTTAGAATGATCATTTTAACTGGCCGATAAACTTGCCATATCTGCTCTAAATCATTCGTAACTTTTGATTTAGAGCTCAGAATGACCCAAAACCAAAGCCCACGTTAACCTAGCTCAATTTTCTATATTGTGACAATTTGATACAGAAATAGATTCGACAAAGCGTCCAAGTAATCCAATCTATCCAAAACTGCATCTTTTCATGCATTGTGCTTACTTAAGAAGCCTTTACTCAATGAGCATCAATGACCAGTATAGAATGATTATTTTAATTGGTGGATCAACTTAAAATGTCTGCACTAAATCATCTGTAACTTTAGATTAAGAACTCAAAATGACACAAATCCAGAGCCCACGGTAAGCTAGTACAATTTTCTTTATTATGACAAAATTTGAGACATAAATAGATTCGACAAACTGTCCAAGTAATCTAATCTATCCAAATTTGTGTCATCCATGCATTGTGCTTTATTTATAAGCCTGTACTCAATGAGCATCAAAGATCAGTTTAGAATGATCATTTTAACTGGCCAATCAACTTGACATATCCGCACTAAAAAACCCCTAATTTCTAATTTAGAGCTCAAAAACTCACAAATCCAAAGCCCACATTAACCTAGCTCAATTTTCTATATTGTGACAAAATTTGAGATAGAAACAGATTCGACAAAGCCTCCAAGTAATCCAATCTATCCAAAACAGCGTCTTGCCATGCATTCTGCGTCATTAATAAGCCTTTACTCAATGAGCATCAGTGATCAGTTAAGAATGATTTTTTTAACTCGTCGATCAATTTGACATGTCTGCACTAAATCGTCCGTAACTTTAGATTTATAACTCAAAATAACACGAACCCATTGCCCACGTTAGGCTAGCTCAATTTTCTATATTGTGACAAAATTTGAGACCAAAATAGATTTGACAAAGCATCGAAGTAATCCAATCTATCCAAAACTGCGTAATGCCATGCATTGTGCTTTATTTATAAGCCATTACTCAATGAGCATCAATGATCTGTTTAGAATGGTCATTTTAACTGGCCGATCAACTTGACATGTCCGCACAAAATCATTAGTAACTTTTGATTTAGAGCTCAGAATGACCCAAAACTAAAGCCCACGTTAACCTAACTCAATTTTCTATATTGTGACAAATTCGAGACAGAAATAGATTTGACAAAATATCCAAGTAATCTAATCTATCCAATACTACGTCTTGCCATGCATTGTGCTTCATTAATAAGCCTTTACTCAATGAGCATCAATGATCAGTTTAGAATGATTATTTTAACTGGTCGATCAACTTGACATGTCTGCACTAAATTATCCGTAACTTTAGATTTAGAACTCAAAATGACACAAATCCAAAGCCCACGTTAAGCTCGTTCAATTTTCTATATTGTGACAAACTTTGAGACAGAAATAGATTCAACAAAGGGTCCAAGTAATCCAATCTATCCAAATTTGTGTCATGCCATGCATTGTGCTTGATTTATAAGCTTTTACTCAATTAGTATCAATGATCAGTTTGGAATGATCATTTTAAATGGCTGATCAACTTGACATATCCGCACGAAATCATCTGTAACTTTTGATTTAGAGCTCAGAATGACACAAATCCAAAGCCCACGTTAATCTAGCTCAATTTTCTATACTGTGACAAAATTTGAGACAGAAATAAATTATACAAAGCGTCCAAGTAATTCAATTTATCCAAAACTGTGTCACGCCATGTATTGTGCTTTATTTATAAGCCTTTACTCAATGAGTATCAATGATCAGTTTAGAATGATCATTTTAACTGGCTGATCAACCTACCATGTCAACACTAAATCGTCCGTAACTTTTGATTTAGAGCTCAAAATGACCCAGAACCAAAGCCCATGTTAACCTAGCTAAATTTTCTATATTGTGGCTGAATTTAAGACAGAAATAGATTTGAAAAAGCGTCCAAGTAATCTAATCTATCCAATACTGCGTCTTGCCATGCATTGTGCTTCATTAATAAGCTTTTACTCGATGAGCATCATTGATCAGTTTAGAATGATTGTTTTAACTGGTCAATCGACTTGGAATGTCTGCATTAAATCGTCCGTAACTTTAGATTTATAACTCAAATCCAAAGCCCACGTTAAGTTAGTTCAGTTATCTATATTGTGACAAAATTTGAGACAAAAATAGATTCGACAAAGCATCCAAGTTATACAATATATCCAGAATTGCGTCATGCCATGCATTGTTGATTATTCATAAGACTTTACTCAATGAGCATCAATGATCAGTTTAGAATGATCATTTTAACTGCCCGATCAAATTGACATGTCTGCCCTAAATTGTCTGTAACTTTTGATTTATAGGTCATAATGACATGAATCCAATGCCCACGTTAAGCTTGCTCAATTTCTATATTGCGACAAATTTTAAGACAAAAATAGATTCGACAAAGCATCCAATTAATCCAATCTATCCAAAACTGTATCATGCCTTGCATTGTTCTTCATTTATAAGCCATTACTCAATGAGCATCAATGATCAATTTAGAATGATCATTTTAATTGGCCAACCAACTTGACATGTCTGCACTAAATCGTCCATAACTTTTGATTTAGATCTAAGAATAATACAAATCCAAAGCCCACGATAATCTAGCTCAATTTTCTATATTATGACAAATTTTGAGACTGAAATAGATTCGAAAAAGCATCCGGATTATCCAATCTATCCAAAACTGTGTCTTGCCATGCATTGTGCTTCATTAATAAGCCTTTACTCAATGAGCATCAATGATCAGTTTAGAATGATTATTTTAACTAGTCGATAGACTTCACATGTCTGCACTAAATTGTCGATAACTTTAAATTTAGAATTCAAAATGACACAAATCCAAAGCCCATGTTAAGCTAGTTTAGCTTTCTATATTGTGAAAAAATTTGAGACAGAAATAGATTCAACAAAGGGTCCAAGTAATCCAATCTATCCAAATTTGCGTCATGCCATTCATTGTGCTTTATTTATAAGCCTTTACTCAATGAGTATCAATGATCAGTTTAGAATGATCATTTTAAATGGCTGATCAACTTGACATGTCCGCACTAAATCTTCTGTAACTTTTGATTTGGAGCTCAGAATGACACAAATCCAAAGCCCACGTTAACCTAGCTCAATTTTCTATATTTTGACAACATTTTGGACAAAAATTGATTCGACAAAGGGTCCAAGTAATCCAATGTATCCAGAACTGCGTCATGCCATGCATTGTACTTTATTTATAAGCCTTTACTCAATGAGCATCAATGATCAGTTTAGAATGATCATTTTAACTGGCCAATAACCTTGACAAGTCCACACTAAATCATCCAAAACTTTTTGTTTAGAGCTCATAATGACCAAAAACCAAAGCCCATGTTAACCTAGCTCAATTTTCTGTATTGTGACAAAATTTGAGACAGAAATAGATTATACAAAGCGTCCAAGTAATCCAATCTATCCAAAACTGCGTCACGCCATGTATTGTGCTTTATTTATAAGCCTTTACTCAATGAGTATCATTGATTAGTTTAGAATGATCATTTTAACTGGCCGATCAACCTACCATGTCTGCACTAAATCGTGTGTAACTTTTGATTTAGAGTTCAAAATGACCTAGAACCAAAGCCCACGTTAACCTAGCTCAATTTTCTATATTGTGACAGAATTTGAGACATAAATAGATTTGACAAAGCTTCCAAGTAATCCAATCTATCCAAAACTCGGTCTTGCCATGCATTGTGCTTCATTAATAAGCCTTTACTCAATGAGCATCAATGATCAGTTTAGAATGATTATTTTAACTGGTAGATCAACTTGACATGTCTGCATTAAATCGTCCTTAACTTTAGATTTATAACTCGAAATGACACAAATCCAAAGCCCACGTTAAGTTAGTTCAATTATCTATATTGTAACAAAATTTGAGACAAAATAGATAAACAAAGCATCCAAGTTATACAATCTATCCAAAATTGCGTCATGCCATGCATTGTTGTTTATTCATAAGCCTTTACTCAATGAGCATCAATGATAAGTTTTGAATGATCATTTTAACTGCCCGATCAACTTGACATGTCTGCCCTGAATTGTCCGTAACTTTTGATTCTTAGCTCATTATGACATGAATCCAATGCCCACGTTAAGTTTGCTCAATTTCTATATTCCGACAAAATTTAAGACAAAAATAGATTCGACAAAGCATCCATTAATCAAATCTATCCAAAACTGTGTAATGCCTTGCACTGTACTTCATTTATAAGCCATTACTCAATGAGCATCAATGATTAATTTAGAATGATCATTTTAATTGGCCAACCAACTTGACATGTCTGCACTAAATCGTCCATAACTTTTGATTTAGATCTCAGAATAATACAAATCCAAAGCCCACGTTAATCTAGCTCAATTTTCTATATTATGACAAAACTTGAGACTGAAATAGATTCGACAAAGCATCCGGATTATCCAATCTATCCAAAACTGCATCTTGCCATGCATTGCGCTTCTTTAATAAGCCTTTACTCAATGAGCATCAATGATCAGTTTAGAATAATTATTTTAATTGGTCGATCAACTTGATGTGTCTGCACTAAATTGTCGGTAACTTTAGATTTAGAATTCAAAATGACACAAATCCAAGGCCCACGTTAAGCTAGTTTAATTTTCCATAATGTGACAAAATTTGAGACTGAAATAGATTCAACAAAGGGTCCAAGTAATCCAATATATCCAAGTTTGCGTCATGCCATGCATTGTGCTTGATTTATAAGCCTTTACTCATGATCAGTTTAGAATGATCATTTTAAATGGCTGATCAACTTGACATATCCGCACTAAATCGTCTGTAACTTTTGATTTGGAGCTCAGAATGACACAAATCCAAAGCCCACGTTAACCTAGCTCAATTTTCTATACTGTGACAAAATTTGAGACAAAAAAAGATTTGACAAAGCGTTCAAGTTGTCCAATCTGTCCGAAACTACGTTTTGCCATGCATTGTGCTTCATTAATAAGCCTTTATTCAATGAGCATCAATGATCTCTTTAAAATGATTATTTTAACTGGTTGATCAACTATACATATCTGCACTAAATCGTCCTTAGTTTTAGATTTATAACTCAAAATGACACAAATCCAAAACCCACGTTAAGCTAGTTCAATTTTCTATATTGTGAAAAAAATTTAGACAGAAATAGATTAGACAAAGGATAGAAGTAATCCATTCTATCCAAAAATTGCGTCTTGCTATGCATTGGGCTTCATTAATAAGCCTTTACTCAATGAGAATCAATGATCACTCTGGAATGACTATTTTAATTGGTCGATGACCTTGACATTTCTGCACTAAATCATTTGTAACTTTAGATTTAGATCTCAAAATGACACAAATCCAAAGCCCACATTAAGCTAGTTCAATTTTCTATATTGTGACAAAATTTGAGACATAAATAGATTCGAGAAAGCGTCCAAGTAAAACAATATATCCAAAACTGCGTCATGCCATGCATTGTGCTTTATTTATAAGCCTTTACTCAATGAGCATCAATGATCAGTTTTGAATGATCATTTTAACTGGCCGATCAACTTGACATGTCCACACTAAATCATCCAAAACGTTTTGTTTAGAGCTCATAATGACCAAAAACCAAAGCCCATGTTAACCTAGCTCAATTTTCTATATTGTGACAAAATTTGAGACAGAAATAGATTATACAAAGCGTCCAAGTAATCCAATCTATCCAAAACTGCGTCATGCCATGTATTGTGCTTTATTTATAAGCCTTCACTCAATGAGTATCATTGATCAGTTTAGAATGATCATTTTAACTGGCCGATCAACCTACCATGTCCGCACTAAATCGTGTGTAACTATTTATTTAGAGCTCAAAATGACCCAGAACCAAAGCCCACGTTAACCTAGCTCAATTTTCTATATTGTGACAGAATTTGAGACATAAATAGATTTGAAAAAGCGTCCAAGTAATCCAATCTATCCAAAACTCCGTCTTGCCATGCATTGTGCTTCATTAATAAGCCTTTACTCAATGAGCATCAATTATCAGTTTAGAATGATTATTTTAACTGGTCGATCAACTTGACATGTCTGCATTAAATCGTCCGTTACTTTAGATTTATAACTCAAAATGACACAAATCCAAAGCCCACATTAAGTTAGTTCAATTATCTATATTGTAACAAAATTTGAGACAAAAATAGATTCGACAAAGCATCCAAGTTATACAATCTATCCAAAATTTCGTCATGCCATACATTGTTGTTTATTCATAAGCCTTTAATCAATGAGCATCAATGATAAGTTTTGAATGATCATTTTAACTGCCCGATCAACTTGACATGTCTGCCCTAAATTGTTCGTAACTTTTGATTTTTAGCTCATTATGACATGAATCCAATGCCCACATTAAGCTTGCTCAATTTCTATATTGCGTCAAAATTTAAGACGAAAATAGATTCGACAAAGCATCCAATTAATCAAATCTATCCAAAACTGTGTCATGCCTTGCATTGTGCTTCATTTATAAGCCATTACTCAATGAGCATCAATGATTAATTTAGAATGATCATTTTAATTGGCCAACCAACTTGACATGTCTGCACTAAATCGTCCATAACTTTTGATTTAGATATCAGAATAATACAAATCCAAAGCCCACGTTAATCTAGCTCAATTTTCTATATTATGATAAAACTTGAGACTGGAATAGATTCGACAAAGCATCCGGATTATCCAATCTATCCAAAACTGCGTCTTGCCATGCATTGTGCTTCATTAATAAGCCTTTACTCAATGAGCATCAATGATCAGTTTAGAATAATTATTTTAACTGGTCGTTCAACTTGATATGTCTGCACTAAATTGTCTGTAACTTTAGATTTAGAACTCAAAATGACACAAATCCAAAGCCCACGTTAAGCTAGTTTAATTTTCCATATTGTGAAAAATTTGAGACTGAAATAGATTCAACAAAAGGTCCAAGTAATCCAATATATCCAAATTTGCGTCATGCCATGCATTGTGCTTGATTCATAAGCCTTTACTCAATGAGTATCAATGATCAGTTTAGAATGATCATTTTAAATGGCTGATCAACTTGACATATCCGCACTAAATCGTCTGCAACTTTTGATTTAGAGCTCAGAATGACACAAATCCAAAGCCCACGTTAACCTAGCTCAATTTTTATATTGTGACAACATTTTAGACAAAAATTGATTCGACAAAGGGTCCAAGTAATCCAATCTATCCAGAACTGTGTCATGCCATGCATTGTGTTGTATTTATAAGTCTTTACTCAATGAGCATCAATGATCAGTTTAGAATGATCATTTTAACTGGCCGATCAACTTGACATGTCCAAACTAAATCGTCCAAAATTTTTTTTTTAGAGCTCATAATGACCAAAAACCAAAGCCCACATTAACCTAGCTCAATTTTCTATATTGTGACAAAATTTGAGACATAAATAGATTATACAAAGCGTCCAAGTAATCTAATCTATCCAGAACTGCGTAATGCCATTTATTGTGCTTTATTTATAAGCCTTTACTCAATGAGTATCAATGATCAGTTAGAATGATCATTTTAACTGGCCGATCAACCTACCATGTCCGCACTAAACCGTCTGTAACTATTGATTTAGAGCTCAAAATGACCCAGAACCAAAGCCCACATTAACCTAGCTCAATTTTCTATATTGTGACAAAATTTGAGACAAAAATAGATTCGACAAAGGGTCCAAAAAATGCAATCTATCCAAAACTGCATCTTGCCATGCATTGTGCTTCATTAATAAGCCTTTACTCAATAAACATCAATGATCAGTTTAAAATGATTATTTTAACTGGTCGATAAACTTGACATGTCTGCACTAAATCGTCTGTAACTTTAGATTTAAAACTCAAAATGACACAAACTCAAAGCCCACGCTAAGCTAGTTCAATTTTATATATTGTGACAAAATTTGAGACAGAAATAGATTCAACAAAGGGTCCAAGTAATCCAATCTATCCAAATTTGCGTCATGCCATGCATTGTGCTTGATTTATAAGCCTTTACTCAATGAGTATTAATGATCAGCTTAGAATGATCATTTTAAATGGCTGATCAACTTGACATATCCGCACTAAATCGTCAGTAAATTTTGAATTGGAGCTCAGAATGACACAAATCCAAAGCCCACGTTAACCTAGCTCAATTTTCTATATTGTGACATTATTTTTGACAAAATTGATTCGACAAAGGGTCCAAGTAATCCAATCTATCCAGAACTGCGTCATGCCATGCCTTGTGCTTTATTTATAAGCCTTTACTCAATGAGCATCAATGATCGGTTTAGAATGATCATTTTAACTGGCCGATCAACTTGACATGTCCACACTAAATCGTCCAAAACTTTTTGTTTAGAGCTCATAATGACCAAAAACCAAAGCCCATGTTAACCTAGCTCAATTTTCTATATTGTGACAAAATTTGAGACAGAAATAGATTATACAAAGCGTCCAAGTAATCCAATCTATCAGAAACTGCGTCACGCCATGTATTTTGCTTTATTTATAAGCCTTTACTCAATGAGTATCATTGATCAGTTTAGAATGATCATTTTAACTGGCCGATCAACCTACCATGTCCCCACTAAATCATGCGTAACTTTTGATTTAGAGCTCAAAATGACCCAGAACCAAAGCCCACGTTAACCTAGCTCAATTTTCTATATTGTGACAGAATTTCAGACATAAATAGATTTGACAAAGCGTCCAAGTAATCCAATCTATCCAAAACTCCGTCTTGCCATGCATTGTGCTTCATTAATAAGCCTTTACTCAATGAGCATCAATGATCAGTTTAGAATGATTATTTTAACTGGTCGATCAACTTGACATGTCTGCATTAAATCGTCCGTAACTTTAGATTTATAACTCAAAATGACACAAATCCAAAGCCCACGTTAAGTTAGTTCAACTATCTATATTGTAACAAAATTTGAGACAAAAATAGATTCGACAAAGCATCCAAGTTATACAATCTATCCAAAATTGCGTCATGCCATGCATTGTTGTTTATTCATAAGCCTTTACTCAATGAGCATCAATGATCAGTTTTGAATGATCATATTAACTACCCGATCAACTTCACATGTCTGCCCTAAATTGTCCGTAACTTTTGATTTTTAGCCCGTTATGACATGAATCCAATGCCCACGTTAAGCTTGCTCAATTTCTATATTGCAAAAAAATTTAAGACAAAAATAGATTCGACAAAGCATCCAATTAATCAAATCTATCCAAAACTGTGTCATGCCTTGCATTGTGCTTCATTTATAAGCCATTACTCAATGATCATCAATGATTAATTTAGAATGATCATTTTAATTGGCCAACCAACTTGACATGTCTGCACTAAATCGTCCATAACTTTTGATTTAGATCTCAGAATAATACAAATCCAAAGCCCACGTTAATCTAGCTCAATTTTCTATATTATGACAAACTTGAGACTGAAATAGATTCGACAAAGCATCGAGATTATCCAATCTATCCAAAACTTCGTCTTGCCATGCATTGTGCTTCATTAATAAGCCTTTACTCAATGAGCATCAATGATCAGTTTAGAATAATTATTTTAACTGGTCGTTCAACTTGATATGTCTGCACTAAATTGTCTGTAACTTTAGATTTAGAACTCAAAATGACACAAATCCAAAGCCCACGTTAAGCTAGTTTAATTTTCCATATTTTGAAAAATTTGAGACAGAAATAGATTCAACAAAGGGTCCAAGTAATCCAATCTATCCAAATTTGCATTGTGCTTGATTTATAAGCCTTTACTCAATGAGTATCAATGAGCAGTTTAGAATGATCATTTTAAATGGCTGATCAACTTGACATATCCGCACTAAATCGTCTGTCACTTTTGATTTAGAGCTCAGAATGACACAAATTCAAAGCCCACGTTAATCTAGCTCAATTTTCTATATTGTGACAACATTTTAGACAAAAATTGATTCTACAAAGGGTCCAAGTAATCCCATCTATCCAGAACTGTGTCATGCCATGCATTGTGCTTTATTTATAAGTCTTTACTCAATGAGCATCAATGATCAGTTTAGAATGATCATTTTAACTGGCCGATCAACTTGACATGTCCACACTAAATCGTCCAAAACTTTTTGTTTAGAGCTCATAATGACCAAAAACCAAAGCCCACATTAACCTAGCTCAATTTTCTATATTGTGATAAAATTTGAGACATAAATAGATTATACAAAGCGTCCAAGTAATCCAATCTATCCAAAAATGCGTCATGCCATTTATTGTGCTTTATTTATATGCCTTTACTCAATGAGTATCAATGATCAGTTTAGAATGATCATTTTAACTGGCCAATCAACCTACCATGTCCGCACTAAATCATGTGTAACTTTTGATTTAGAGCTCAAAATGATCCAGAACCAAAGCCCACGTTAACCTAGCTCAATTTTCTATATTGTGACAAAATTTGAGACAGAAATAGATTCGACAAAGGGTCCAACAATGCAATCTATCCAATACTGCGTCTTACCATGCATTGTGCCTCATTAATAAGCCTTTACCCAATAAACATCAATGATCAGTTTAAAATGATTATTTTAACTGGTCGATCAACTTGACATGTCTGCACTAAATCGTCTGTAACTTTAGATTTAAAACTCAAAATGACACAAATTCAAAGCCCACGTTAAGCTAGTTCAATGTTATATATTGTGACAAAATTTGAGACAGAAATAGATTCGACAAAGCGTTCAAGTAATCCAATCTATCCAAAACTGTGTCTTGCCATGCATTGTGGTTCATTAATAAGCCTTTACCCAATGAGCATCAATGATTAGTCTAGAATGAGTATTTTAACTGGTCGATCAACTTGACATGTCTGCTCTAATTCGTACGTAACTTTAGATTTACCACCCAAAATGACACAAATCCAAAGCGCACGTTAATCTAGATCAATTTTCTATCTTGTGACAAAATTTGAGATAGAAATAGATTCGACAAAGCATCCAAGTAATCCAATCTATCGAAAACTGCGTCATGCCATGCATTGTGCTTTATTTATAAGCCTTTACTCAATGAGCATCAATGGTCAGTTTAGAATGATCATTTTAACTGGTTTATCAACTTGACATGTTCGCACTAAATCGTCCGTAACTGGTTGAGCCCAAAATGACACAAATCCAAAGGCCATGCTAATCTCGCTCAATTTTCTATAATGTGACAAAATTTTAGACAGAAATAGATTCGACAAAGCATACAAGTAATCCAATCTACCCAAAACAGCGTCATGCCATGCATTGTGCTTCGTTTATAAGCCTTTTCTCAATGAGCATCAATGATCAGTTTAGAATGATCATTTTAACAGCCCGATCAACTTGACATGTGTGCACTATATCGTCCGTAACTTTGGATTATAACTCAGAATGACATGAATCCAATTCCCACGTTAAGCTAGCTCAATTTTCTATATTGTGACAAAATTTGAGACAAAAATAGATTCAAAAAAGCATCCAAGTAATCCAATTTATCCAAAACTGCATATTGCCATGCATTGTGCTTTATTTATAAGCCGTTACTCAAGGAGCATCAATGATCAGTTTAGAATGATCATTTTAACTGCCCGATCAATGTGACATGTCTGATTAAATTGTCCATAATTTTTTATATAGAGCTTATAATGACAGAAATTCAAAGCCCACGTTAACCTAGCTCAATTTTCAATATGCTGACAAAATTTGAGACAGAAATAGATACGACAAAGCGTCCAAGTTATCCAATCTATCCGTAACTACGTTAAGCTAGCTCAATTTTCTATATTATGACAAAATATGAAACTGAAATAGGTTCGACAAAGCATCCGGGTTATCCAATCTATCCAAAACTTCTTCATGCCATACATTGTGCTTCATTTTTAAGCCTTTACTCAATGAGCATGAATCATCAGTTTAAAATGATCATTTAAACTAGCCGATCAACTTGACATGTCTGCACTAAATTGTCCGTAACTTTGGATTTAGACCTCAGAATGATACAAGTCCAAAGCCCACGTTAAGCTATCTCAATTTTATTTATTGTGACAAAATTTGAGACAGAAATAGATTCGACAAAACGTCCAAATAATCCAATATATCCAAAATTGCGTCATGACATGCATTGTGTTTCATTTATAATCCTTTACTCAATGAGCATCAATGATCAGTTTAGAATTATCATTTCAACTGGCCAATCAACTTGACATGCCCGCGCTAAATCGTCCGTAACTTTTTGTTTAGAGCTCAGAATGACCCAAAACCAAAGCCCACGTTAACCTAGCTCGATTTTCTATATTGTTACAAAATTTGAGACAGAAATAAATTCGACAAAGCGTACAAGTAATCCAATCTATCCAAAACTGCGTCATGCAATGCATTGTGCTTCATTTATAAGGCTTTACTCAATGAGCATCCATGATCAGTTTAGAATTATCATTTTAACTGCCCGATCAACTTGACATGTCTACACTAAATCGTCCATAACTTTGGATCTAGAGCTCAGAATGACACAAATCCAGAACCCACGTTAAGTTAGTTCATTTTTCTATATTGTGACAACATTTGAGACTGAAATAGATTCGACAAAACGTCCATGTAATCCAATCGATCCAAAACTGCATCATGCCATGCATTGTGCTTTATTTATAAGCCTTTACTCTATGAGCATCAATGATCAGTTTTGAATGATCATTTTAAGTAGCCCATCAACTTGACATGTCCGCACTAACTCGTCCGTAACTTTTGATTTAGAGCTTAGAATGACACGAATCCAATGCCCACGTTAACCTAGCTCAATTTCCTATATCGTGCAAAATATGAGACAGAAATAGAGACAACAAAGAGTCGAATTAATCCAATCTATTCAAAACTGCGTGATGTCATGCATTGTGCTTCATTTATAAGCCTTTACTCAATGAGCATCAATGATCAGTTTAGAATTATCATTTTAACTGTCCGATCAACTTGACATGTCGGTACTAAAATCGTCCATAACTTTTGATTTATAGCTCAGAATGACACGAATCCAATGCCCACGTTAAGCTAGCTCAAGTTTCTATATTGTGACAAAATTTGAGACAGAAATAGATACGACAAAGCATCCAATTTATACCAAACTGCGTGATGTCATGGATTATGCGTCATTTATAAGCCTCTAACAAATGAGAACCAATGATCACTTAAGAATGGTCATTTTAACTGGCTGATCAACTTGACATGTCCAGACAAAATCGTCCGTAACTTTTGATTTAGAGCTCAGAATTAAACAAATCCAAAGCCCACGTTAAGCTAGTTCATATTTCTATATTGTGATAAAACTTAAGACTAAAATTGCGTCGACAAATCCTCCAAGTAATCAAATCAATCAAAAACTATGTAACGTCATGCATTATGCTTCATTTATAAGCATTTACTCAATGAGCACCAATGAGCAGTATAGAATGATCATTTTAACTGGCTGATCAACTTGACATGTCTATACTAAATCATCCGTAACTTTTGATTTATAACTCAGAATGAAACGAATCCAATGACCACGTTAACATAGCTCACATTTCTATATATTGACAAAATTTGAGATAGAAATAGATACGACAAAGCATCCAAGTAATCTAATCTTTCCGAAACTACATGATGACATGCATTATGCTTCATTTATAAGCCTTTACTCAATGAACACTAATGATCAGTTTAGAATGATCATATTAACAGGTCGATCAAGTTGACATGTCCCCACTAAATCATCTGTAACTTTTGATTTAGAGCTCAGAATGATAGAAATCTAAATCCCACGTTAAGCTAGCTAAATTTTCAATATTGTGATAAAATTTAAGACTAATTTTTTTTATAGAAATCCTAAAAGTAATCAAACCTATCAAAAAGTGTGTAATGTCATGGATTATGTTTCACTTATAATCCTCAACTCAAGCAGCACCAATGATTACTTAAGAATGATCCATTTAACCTGCCGATCAACTCGACATTTGTGTACTAAATCGTCCGTAACTTTTAGTTTAGAACTCCAAATGACACTAATCCAAAGCCTACGTTAAGCTAGCTCGAGTTTCTATATTGTGAAAAAATTTGAGATAGAAATAAATGCTAAAAGGCGTCCAAATTATCCAGTATATCCCAAACTCCGTGATTCCATACATTATGCTTCATTTATAAGCCTCTACTCAATGACCACCAGTGATCAGTTAAGAATGATCATTTTAACTGCCCGATCAACTTGACATTTTCGCATTAAATCGTCACTAACTTTTGATTTTGAGCTCAGAATAACACACATCCAAAGCACACATTAAGATAGGTCAATTAATATTGTATTATGCTTCAATTATAAGCCTCAACTCAATGAGAATCAATGATCAGTTAATAATGGTCATTTTAACTGGCCAATCCGCTTGGTATGTCCGCACTACATCGTCCGTCACTTTTGATTTAGAGTTTAGATTGACACAAATTCAAAGCCCACGTTAAGCTAGCTCAATTTTCTATATTGTTACAAAATTCGAGACAAAAATAGAAACGACAAAGCATCCAAGTAATCCAATCTATCTAAAACTTCATGATGTCATGCATTGTGATTCATTTATAAGCCTTTACTCAATGAGAATCAGTGATCAGTTTAAAATGATCATTTTAACTAGCCGATCAACTTGACATGTCTGTAGTAAATCGTCCATAACTTTTTTATTTATTTCTCTGAATGAGACGAATCCAATTCCCACGTTAAACTAGCTCAATTTTCTATATTGTGACAAATTTTGAGACAGAAATAGATACGTCAAAGCATCCTAGTATTTCAATCTATCCCAAAATGCATGATGCCATGAATTATGCTTCATTTATAAGCTTTTGTCTTAATGAACACCAATGATCAGTTTATAATGAGCATATTAACTAGTCTATCAACTTGACATATCTGCACTAAATTGTCCATAACATTTGATTTAGAACTCAGAATGAAACGAATCTGATGCCCACGTTAAGCTAGATCAAGTTTCTATATTGTGACAAAATTTAAGGCAGTAATAGATTTGACAAAGCATCCAAGTTATCCAATTTATGCCGAACTACGTGATGCCATCACTACAAGAAAATATCTATTTCCCAACGACAATATTTGTCGGAAATCCGTTGGGAAATGCGCTTTCTCACAGATTTCCAACAAAATATGTCCGTCGGGACTATTTCATTTGAAATCTTACACCGTCGGAAAATAGTCGGGAATTACCGACGGGTTTGCGATGAAGAAAACCCATCAGCAATAACATACTGATTTCAATGGGCAGGAGCCGTCGGACATTACCGACATATTTGCGATGGAAGCCATCCGTCGGTACCCGGCCGATGACTTGGAATGAAAAAGGCCATTGGGAATGACATACTTAATATTGATGATACATGGCATCGGAAACTACTGACGCACACCCGATGGTGTATAGCTGTCAATATTTTCTAATGGTTTGCAGCCGTCAGGAATATTCCAACACCATCCCGATGACATACACTTCGTGACAGAACTCTGTCCGTCTGTAATTCTGACGGATTAGCAATAACGCTATCCATCCAAACTTTCTCAATTTTCCGATGACTCCTTCCCTCCGAAATAACCGAACATGTAACAATTTTTTTTAATAATTTTTTTAATTTTTAAATAAATAATTTTTTAAATTTTAAATTTAACAAATATTTTTAAATATTTAATACCAATATTAAAACAATTAAAGAAAAATTATATTTCAAATTAAAAATATAATAATATTTAAATTTTAATTGTTTTAAAATATAAAATCTATAAATTACATTGGAGGAGGATCAAAAGGAGGAAACAATTCATCTGGATAATCAAGGAATTTAGTTTTCATAAAATCTACAAAATATTTTAGCCTGGCCATCTCTGTCTCAATAGCCGCTATTTTTTTTTAAGTTGGGTGTTCTCCTTATTTCCAGCCGCTATTTTTTTTTAAGTTGGGTGTTCTCCTTATTTCCAGCCGCATATGTTGCACCACTAGTTTCTGCAACTCTACCGACTATTGGATGACGACCCTTCGAAAATGGTACTTCCTGTAAAAAATTTAAAATATTATGATATTAAATGTAAAAATAAATAAAAAGAGAAATCAACTTACATTAAGAACTAGACGGTCAATCTCAGAACGAGGCAATTCGGTGACCGAAAATGAAAAACCGACTAAAGACTACTGAGTCAAAATATCACTTTTTTCTTTTTAACTTTTTCGATGATCTCACTAACAAGACCATCTTGGATGCAAGCAGTCTTTTTGTTTTTGTGGACGGTCTCGAGAAGTTGCAAGTGATCTCGAGGCACTCCAAATTCTTGTACCTAAAAGTAAAAAAATACTATATGAATATTAAAAAAATTTTCAAATAATAATAAATAAAACTAATATAATAATAAATTTACCAATTGATCGGCTCGTTTCAGAAAACTAGTCGATCTAGTATTGTGAATGTAAATGCCTTTGCCTCCTCGGTCTCTCTTTTGGTTTCCCGAATTAGTCCTCGAGATGGCCTTATCACTGGAAGATTCCCAATAACAAATAAATTCGTTCCAAACCGACTCATTCAGCCATCTTTGTTTGTCTTTTCCTTTTTTCCATTTTTGTTTACACTCGTTCATGTGGTAAAAAAGACCCGTTTTTATCGGGCAGAAGCAATCACGACCTCAAAGCCGTATTATCGACTGTTGGAAATCCATCAGAAATCCATCAGAGAGGCATTTAAAATTTTAGAAAATATTATTTAACTCTGAAAATTAAAGTATTGTAAAAATTAAAACATTAGTATCACATATTTAATCTGAAGCTGATGAACATTTTGAAGGAGTTAAATTTTCGTCGTCAAACTCGCCAATCTCTTCTTCTAAATCTTGAAATACATTGTAATCTCCATACGTGGTATCATCAACAACAAGGTTAACTTCAACAAAAGTCTTTATGAAACCTAAGTTACCAATTGCGCTTTGCTGCATAGGGTCTTGCTCGGTAACACCACGTAACATTCCACGTAATCTAAGGATCTTGCTTGTTACTCGCATGAGGATATCGAATGTAACAAACCTGGTCCGCTTGTGATTCAAGTATGAAAGGATCATATTTTCTATGTCGCTTAGGATAGTGGATAGATGTAACCCCGAATTCGTCTTGACGCTGACCCATGACAGGGTCATACCAGTCACAGTAGAACACAATACACCTCAAATCAATCATTCCTAAATAGTGAACTTCTAATAGTTCATGAAAAACACCGTTGTATATAATTTCACCAGATTGAGATGATATACCATAATTATAAGTTGTTTGTGAGTTTCCTTCGTGATGACTTTTAAAAGCATATGCACGAGTGCAGTACATTGGATAAGATTTTGCAGTAAATGTACGACAACTTACCAACTCAACTAACCACGTGGGAAACGTTATCTCCCTAGAATGACCTGTAGTAACCTGCAAAATAACTGAATAAACTCAACTATATATATAGGAAAATATTATTGAAATTACATAATTGTGGTAACAATAACATAAAATTGCAACCATCTCGCAAATTCACTCTTTTCAAGTTCGACCAACTCATTCTCTGTGTAATTTGAATAATGAACACGTATTTTATACATGTATATCCTGTTAATTATAAACAAAATAATTTAAAATAAATTATAATAAAAATTAAAAATAAAATTTAATTGAATGTACCTTTCATATTCTAAAACTTCATTGCAATTTGTTAAAATATACAAATGCAAGTGACTGTGTTCCACCTCTGATAGGCGTGGCGTCTTCCCTTTTCCACTTAAACGTCCAATTTGTGCAAATACTTCTGGTACATAAACTAGATAACTTGGTTTTTCTCCTCCATTATCATGTCGTGCAGGTCGTCTATTTATTGTTTAGACTTGCAATGGAAAATAGTTGCTGGCAAAGTTAGATGTTTCTTCATTAATATTTTGTGCTACAATTGAACCTTCAACACTAGCAAGATTTTTAACTTTTTTCTTTAGGTGGAACATATATCTCTCAAAAGGATACATTCACTGGTACTGAGCAAGTCCTCCAAACGCTGCTTTTCTAGACAGGTGAATAGGAGGATGTTCAATAACATCAAAAAAGCTGGTGGAAATATTTTCTACAGGTTTCAAATGAGAACTGGTATTTTTCCTCCAAATTTTGGATATCGGCTCTAGTAAGTGATCTTATACATAAATCTCAAAAAAACACCAATCTCTGCATAATAAAAAATTTAATATCATATAATATATAAATTTATGTTTAATTATATATAAAATAATGTAAACATACCTTCAATTGCTCAATGGACGTTTTTAGGCAGAAGATCGGTAAAGGCAAATGGAAATAGTCTTTGCATGACAAAATGACAATCATGACTTTTCATCCTTGAAAATTTGCCTTCAATAGTATCGACACAATTACGAAGATTAGATGCGTATCCGTATAAAAATTTGACACTATGCTTAATCCACTCAAAGAACTCGTCTTTTGCATGCGCATCTAACTGGAATGCAGAAGACAATAATTTTCCATTTTCCATTACATGTAGTTTCTTCCGGGAACAAATATCAGGCAAATCCCATTTAGCTTTCAAATTATCTTCTATTTTTCCTTGCACATTTAGAACAGTATTCATTATGTTTGTCACAATTTTTGTCCTCGAACCAACCTGTCCTCCCTTTCAATTCCTAGTCAGGCGTTTTCATTCATTACTTGATTGATTCAAGGTACGAAGTGACAAGTCCAAGCGATAGCGGTAAAAGCTAGTCACCGGAAGCGAACTTCCGGGCCGGGAAGGGGCTCGAAGACAAAAAGAACCGGGCTTTTCCAAAGAATTACTGCAGCTTTCCCACTCCGTTTGATTTTACTGTTGCTGTCTGTTGCCGTGGTTCAAGCTACTAGCCCTAAGAAGCAGAGTAGCCCGTACATCCTACTCTTCGTCTCGTTATTCTGTGTTAGGTTTGTAAACCTTCGACCTAACCATAGACTTCGTGAGTGGCTCAAGAATCGAATCCAATAAAATCTCACTTCTGCCCATGCTAATCTTCCTTGGGCATTCTAACTCATTTACAGCTTCTTAGCCCGACCAATTTCCATCTTTCTTTGGGATTGAGCTGCTGGACTTAGATTTTCTGCTTGAGTTTGATTGCAGGGACTTTAATACCGTCACAACAAGAAAGGGACTACAGCCAGAGCTACTCTTTCCACACCTCCGGATATATGGTGCCAAATCGTCGCCCGTTTCCTTATTTCTTTGATAATAGAGTTGGCTATTTCTGTGGCATCGGTTGTACAAGTTCTTGAAGAGGGCTGGACGAGTGGAATGAGGGAGAGCGGCTCGATCGAGAAAAAAAAAAGAGTAGCCCCCCCCCTAGGATCTGAACAAGCCTAACCATTGACTTCGTGAGTGGCTCAAGAATCGAATCCAATAAAATCTCACTTCTGCCCATGCTAATCTTCCTTGGGCATTCTATTTCCCCTTGGATGCCCATAACAAGTAGTTATGACCATTTAACTTTACAGAGGTAATCTGCATACTGACCTGATCAGATGAAGTGTTGGAGGCGGATTTATTTGAGTTAGAATCAGCCATGACGAATAACGTTGAGAAAGGCCACCCAAGAAAGAATAAAGAAGCAACCCCCACAACTATGGAGAATATGGGAGCAAGCCTAAGAAGAGGAACCCCAAGTCTCGACTGAAAGAAGAGGAGGAAGGATAGTATCTTTCGGAGTATAGTGCTCCAAAAGAGTCCAAATTATGCTACCGGGAAACGTGGCGGCATAGGAACCACGGGACCCCCCCCCCCCTAGTAGTAAAGGGAAAACAGAAGTGCGCTCCTGCGCACCAGCAGAAAAAGCCCTTTCCCCTTTCTCTGATAATAAGGAAAGCTTCATAGCTTGACCCGTAGGTGCGCTACCGTAAAGCAAAGTGTTGAGCCTGAACTGGCAAACCGAAGTCACTTTCGGAACCATACTTCTTACCATCATAAGTTGGTTTTGGTCTGAACTGGAGAAATCTGTTCTCATGGAGGGAAAAGCCAAAATGTAGTTGTCTTGTTGTTGTTCGCCGCCTCGACGCATTCCCTTCTCTACCCGGCATTGTCCCACACAGAAATAAAGAGCACCCGACACAATCGTACGAGGTCACAATTCACCCAACACGATCATCCGGGGTGAACAAGAATTGGGGATCTCATTTTAAGCAGTGGAAATAACAAAAGATGTGCTCCAAGTCCTTGGGCTCTTGAACTGAATTCAACTACACTGGAATGGATGGTACAAAGTCCTCTTGCTTTTCATGTAATACTTAATAGGTCCCGAGGAACGCCTTTCTAAGACAACAGATCGAATTCCTATACTCCCTTCGTTCGAAGGCTTTCTGTTGCCTCGGGTTCTGTTGCTGAGTTAGCATGTGATCTATCGACTATGTCCCACCTCGTCTAGACCAGTACTGCCCATCGGAGTCGGTCTGCAGTGAAGCTTCTTCTTTGTCCGGCTGAGCGTTTAATGGGGGTGGCTGTCTCCTGTCCCCCTGCCGGTGGGAAATCTGCTCCCGGGTTGTCGCTCTGCTGCGTCTGGCCCATCCTCTAGGCACCTTTGGAAGGCAGGGAGTGTGACAACGTACACGCTTCCCTTTACCCCATAGAAGTACACTGGATGGGCGTGCTTTGACCGTGTCTCCGGGGCACAGTTGAATGTAGATATCATTAACGCGAGGTATAGGAGACCAGGCGGAGAAACCCAGGAAACCCGACCCCCCCTATGCTCCGATCGCTAGTGCATCCAGGTCCCCGGCTCCCAGGTCTCCAGGAGAGGCCTAGTCTGATCTGAGAAGTGGTAATTCGGTTTGGATGGAGAAAAAGAGGGGAGCTTTCGATTTTTAGGGTCGGTACCTCAGTGGGAACCATACCCTATGGAGAGTATTTTTTGTTTGCTATGGACTACTGTATCGAACTTCTATGAGTTAATACCCTGGCTCCATTAAGACTGCTCCCGGGTTGTCGCTCTGCTGCGTCTGGCCCGTCCTCTAGGCACCTTTGGAAGGCAGGGAGTGTGACAACGTACACGCTTCCCTTTACCCCATAGAAGCACACTGGATGGGCGTGCTTCGACCGTGTCTGCGGGGCACAGTTGAATGTAGATATCATTAACGTGAGGTGTAGGAGACCAGGCGGAGAAACCCAGGAAACCCGACCCCCCCTATGCTCCGATCGCTAGTGCATCCAGGTCCCCGGCTCCCAGGTCTCCGGGAGAGGCCTAGTCTGATCTGAGAAGTGGTAATTCGGTTTGGATGGAGAAAAAGAGGGGAGCTTTCGATTTTTAGGGTCGGTACCTCAGTGGGAACCATACCCTATGGAGAGTATTTTTTGTTTGCTACGGACTACAGTATCGAACTTCTATGAGTTAATACCCTGGCTCCATTAAGACTGATGCTTATCCGGCTGGTGGTAACGGGACTACCACGAGGAACGCCGAAACCTAAATGTTAAGTTAGCAACACTTACAAATGCCACCGATCTAGACACAAAGTTTTACACCTTAGTGGGGAATCAATTTGCCTACTCTTCTATCTCGAAAGCAGAAAAGAGTAGAATTCATTCGAGAGAGCTTTCTGTTGCCTCGGGTTCTGTTGCTGAGTTAGCATGTGATCTATCGACTATGTCCCACCTCGTCTAGACCAGTACTGCCCATCGGAGTCGGTCTGCAGTGAAGCTTCTTCTTTGTCCGGCTGAGCGTTTAATGGGGGTGGCTGTCTCCTGTCCCCCTGCCGGTGGGAAATCTGCTCCCGGGTTGTCACTCTGCTGCGTCTGGCCCGTCCTCTAGGCACCTTTGGAAGGCAGGGAGTGTGACAACGTACACGCTTCCCTTTACCCCATAGAAGTACACTGGATGGGCGTGCTTTGACCGTGTCTCCGGGGCACAGTTGAATGTAGATATCATTAACGCGAGGTATAGGAGACCAGGCGGAGAAACCCAGGAAACCCGACCCCCCCTATGCTCCGATCGCTAGTGCATCCAGGTCCCCGGCTCCCAGGTCTCCAGGAGAGGCCTAGTCTGATCTGAGAAGTGGTAATTCGGTTTGGATGGAGAAAAAGAGGGGAGCTTTCGATTTTTAGGGTCGGTACCTCAGTGGGAACCATACCCTATGGAGAGTATTTTTTGTTTGCTATGGACTACTGTATCGAACTTCTATGAGTTAATACCCTGGCTCCATTAAGACTGCTCCCGGGTTGTCGCTCTGCTGCGTCTGGCCCGTCCTCTAGACACCTTTGGAAGGCAGGGAGTGTGACAACGTACACGCTTCCCTTTACCCCATAGAAGCACACTGGATGGGCGTGCTTCGACCGTGTCTCCGGGGCACAGTTGAATGTAGATATCATTAACGCGAGGTGTAGGAGACCAGGCCGAGAAACCCAGGAAACCCAACCTCCCCCCCCCTATGCGCCGATCGCTAGCG
This sequence comes from Pugionium cornutum, assembly GCA_018901935.1. Lineage (NCBI taxonomy): Eukaryota > Viridiplantae > Streptophyta > Magnoliopsida > Brassicales > Brassicaceae > Pugionium > Pugionium cornutum. The sequence continues at coordinate 11,730,531 of CM032165.1, read as the reverse complement.
CATCCAGGTCCCCGGCGCCCAGCTCTCCGGGAGAGGCCTAGTCTGATCTGAGAAGTGCTAATTCGGTTCGGATGGAGAAAAAGAGGGGAGCTTTCGATTTTTAGGGTCGGTACCTCAGTGGGAACCATACCCTATGGAGAGTATTTTTTGTTTGCTACGGACTACTGTATCGAACTTCTATGAGTTCATACCCCGGCTCCATTAAGACTGATGCTTATCTGCCTGGTGGTAACGGGACTACCCCGAGGAACGCCGAAACCTAAATGTTAAGTCAGCAACACTTACAAATGCCACTACTTCCCATCGCATCCGTTTTCAGGACAATCTAGACACAAAGTTTTACACCTTAGTGGGGAATCAATTTGCCTACTCTTCTATCTCGAAAGCAGAAAGAGTAGAATTCATTTGAGAGAGCTTGATGGTCTTAAGAATGGTTCGGGGGGGGGGGGGGGGGGGGGTTCTCATAAGAATAAAGAAGAGGAATTGAATCTAATTGATGTTAATAAAGAAGAGGAATTGAATCTAATTGATGTTCATGCTCTCAGCGGGGACAGGATTCGAACCTGCAGTCTTCAGGTCATGAGCCTGATGAGTTGACCAATTCCTCTACCCCGCTTCTCCCCGAGGAACGGCAGTTAGTCGACTAAAAGGAGATGAACGCAGAGCTCTTACTCCTTTCGGCATAAAGGCCTTAAGGCGTTCCTCAGAGGGTATCAAGTCCATTTTATGCTCCCGATAAGGATGGCCCAGAATAAAGGTTTAGAACTTCGACTTTTTTCGAGATAGAAGTACATTTTTTTGGAACTGCCATTCGAAAATGAAAAAAAAATTTTCAGTGGTATAATTCGATGTCAAAGACATTTATTATTCTATTCTTTTGTACTCCATATCGAGTGATTTATTTCTTTCAAATTTTATTATATATTAAGGGTTTACGAGGTGAACTCGGAAGCGTGGGCGTCAAGCATCAAGTGGAGCACCGAATCGTTGCAAGAGGGGGTACTAAGCGGGAGCGGCTTAAAGGCTGGAATTTACGGACCGGAGTACTACGTGTCGTTTCCTTTTCAATCTAAAAGAGCAAAAGCGTATCACCTACCAGCAGCCTAATTCCCCCTCTCTCCTTTAACTCAGCAGATAAGTTGACAGAAGATTATTATATAGTACACTACACTAGTAATAAAAGTTTTTCTAACGACGATGAGTGGAAACCCCCAAAGATGTCGGCTGTTCAATTATCTGCCAGAGTGTGATTCGATCCGATGAGAGAGATAGGGGTCATCCTCGAGTGTACAAGCAGAAGGAGATTCCCGGATGACAGGCCTGGGGCAATACTCTTCAGACTGGCGCTTTCAAGTTGCTCCAGGTATGAAATCAATCCCATGTTGGTCGTAAGAGTGGCAAGTCATGAGGTAGGTCTTATGGAAATAAATAAGCATCTTCCTCAAGCGACTGGTGTGCTTCGATACTGTTAGCATTCGCAGTTTGATAAGTGGTGGATTTATGAGGGCTACATAGCTAATTTCATTGTTCTCGATGCTATAATATCCCACCAATCTTGTCT